>JAGPOW010000261.1:70691851-70753049 GCA_030014935.1 Caiman crocodilus | reverse complement strand
GTGGGAATACAGTCCTCCAACGGGAGGGATGTCCCAGTCCCCCCTCAGGAAGACCGAGGCAAAGAACCCATTGAAGATCTCCGCCTTCCCATCGGCCGCTAGTGTCAGGTTGCCTGACGAGTCCCTCAGGGGCCGAACGATAGTTGGTTCCATGGTAGTTCCCCTTGATAAGTTTATAGATGGCCACCAGATCCTCTCTCAGTCTTCTCTTCTGGAGGCTGAACAGGTTCAGGTCCTGTAGCCTCTCCTTATAGGGCCTGCCTGCCCTACTGCCCCCGATCATGTGAGTGGCCCTCCTTTGGACCCTCTCAGTGCTGTCCACATCCCTCTTGAAGTGCAGCGCCCAGAACTGGACACAGTACTCCAACTGCAGCCTGACCAATATCACACAGAGTGGGAGGATAATCTCCTTGACTCTGCTTGCGATGCATCTGTGGATCCATGACAAGGTGTGGTTAGCCTTACTGACTGCATCCTCACATTGGCATCCCATGTTCATCTTGGAATCAATAATGACTCCAAGATCCTTTTCTGCCTCTCTGCTGATGAGAAGGGAGTTCCCCAGAACTCCTCCCAGAATCCTGCTGGCTCTTCCTTGCCAGGTGTAATACCTTGCACTTGTCAGTATTGAATCCCATCCTGTTGTCATCTGCCCACCCTTGTAACCTGTCCAGATCTAGTTGCAGCCTGTCCCCCACTTCTAATGTGCCCACTTCTCCCCACATCTTAGTGTCATCCATGAACAGTGCTTTTCAACCCCTTGTCCAAGTCACTGATGATGATGTTGAACAGTGCGGGCCTGAGGACCAAGCAGTGGGGGACCTCGCTGCCCACATCCCTCCAGGTTGAAAATGACCCATCCAGCACCACTTTCTGGGTGGAGCCCTCCAGCCAGTTTGTGTTCTGATTGTGTAGGCATCGATGCCACAGTTGCCTAATTTTTTAATGAGAATGGGGTGAAAGAAAGTGTTGAAGACCCTCCTAAAGTGAAGAAAAAAGACTATGTCCACCACGACAGTACAAGACCTTCTTATTTGGGCAGGCTTTTAGCAAGTATGATTTAAGTTTTTGGGTATTAGCTGGGGATTTTTAAAAATCGGTTTTTATTACTTGCTTTTATTGTAAATTACCCTGAACCTTTTTTGGGGTGGATAGCATAGTAGTAAAATAAATAATTCAATATTCTATAGGGTTTTCCTGTTTCTGATAACGTGGTTTGTTGTGTTACCACAAGCAAGAGTTCAGGGGGTTGGTCTCACCTGGGTTTCCTATCAGAATCTTTGCTACTGACAGGATTTTCCTCTTTCTCTGTATGCAGAAAGTCAGTGGGAGGCCTGTAGATGTAAAGAACAAAAAGATTGGTGACCTATTTCATATTTGGACATTTATAATATAGACCCATGTAGACACATTAAAAATACTTTGTACTGTGATATCCTGATCTCAAGCATTTCGCAAACAGGAATTTAGTCCCAACATAGTAAATGAATGTTATCCCTATTGTACAGAAAAGCAAACGGGCATAAAAAGGTTTAGGACCATATTGTTCCATAACACTCTTTAATTTTGCATAGTTTTTTTTTAGACCTGTATGGTGAAGCCCTGGCTACAATGAATGCCATGCCATTGACTTGGGAATGTACAACTAGAAGGTGCTGCCAAGCTCATCTAATCATGAGCAACCATCATGTCATGAGATCTGTTTAATAAACAGACCAAACTCTTTAAAATTAGTAGGGCTTGCCCTACCTCTGTTGGAAGAGTGTTTCAGAACCTCAATTCCTCTGATATCCAGAAACCACTCTTCTAATTTTCAGTCTAAATTGACTTCTACAGGGCCAGATTTTCACCTGTAGATTGTCATTTTCAGTTTCATTGCACCTGCAGCCTCCAGTTTCAGTTGGTTTGTTCCCTAAGCTTGCACCAAAAGGAGGTAATAATCCACACTGAAAGCTTGGATATCAAAAACTCAAAACTGTAATATGACACATTACATTTCCTATGTTTAGTGCTATACTGCAGCTAGGTCCAGATGTTCAAACAAACTGAGGTGGAATTAATTTAATTAAGTTAATGTAGTTTTCTGTAAATTACCCTTTGCATAGTTTATCCTCTGGTTAGGAGGGGGAGCAAATGTTAGATTGAGTGCTCTCATTTTTAAACCAATCTATGTGCTAAATGTCTGTTCTGTTACGGGTACAGACTGATTTCTGATCACTTATACCAGTAGAAGTGTAATGTCTGTACTTGGCCTTAGACCAATAAAAACTCATGCTATAGACAGTGACTTCTAGGAAAATTTGCTGAGTGAGTGAGATGACTGTATTATGCAATGTATGGGAACTATCTGTTATATAATTAACTCCTTGCTTACTAATGTAAACTTTTTGTTTGTAATCTGAGAAATATTGCTATAGGTCTGACTGGAAGGAACACACCTCTGTCTCTGTTACTGCATAAAGATTTAAGCCAAGTTTTCCTTGCATACATTTCTATGTGTTATTTGTAATCACTATAATCTAAAACCTGACTAAGAATGTTTTTTTTTTTTTTAATTTCATTTTTTTTAAAACAACCTTGATTTGTGTTGATTCATTTGTTTCATGTAACAGCATAAATGCTCTACTCTTGTGCCCTGATCATGCAAATATTCACACCCATGAGCAACTTCCATTTTATTCACCAGCTTTAGTATTTGTAAGGTCAGGCCTTTACTATGCAGCTGTAAAACTCAGGAAGAACCACAAGTAGAAAAAAAATGTGTGTCTTTTACCTTATACTTAAAGGGTTTGGTTCTCAATTACAAAGTTTCTTGTTCTGACCTTGGTGCAGATGAGAATCAGCTGTTATTCCATATGCATTAGTAACAATTACAAGCTGCAACCAAAAGCAGTGTGAACCTTGCTCCCCACTTTTCACTGACACTTTTTTCTTACATTCATTTTCAACTGTGTTTTTTTTGTTTGGGTTAGTCTACGTCTTTGATATTTAAATGACTGAAGATGAATCTTGTTGCAGTGTACCTCGCTGCCCTACTCCTAGTGAGAGGAAGACTCTCACTAGGTCTTCCTAGTGTGATAATGAGCCCATTGCTAGGGCAACTAACGGGGGTCAGCTGACCCTAAGGGGGAGGGCCTGGCTTGTATAAAGCCCAGAGCCAGGGCCAAGCTGGTAGTTCTCTGCTAGCAGCTGGAGAGGTAGGAGCTTCCTTGGCTAGGACATAGGGAGAACTCTGAGGGCAAGTACAGCTTATGAGAGCTCCAGAGGCTGGAGCAAGGATATTGAGTAGTAGCCAGGAGGCTTATGTTGTTATGACCAGGTGCCTTATGTTTCAGTTATAGCCAGAGGCTTGTGTTTGTGTTGTTGTTATAAAACCAGTGGTTTGGGTGAGGCTATCGGGGGTTGGAGGAGGCCTCAGGGGAGACCTACAGTAGTGTGGGGATCGTGGTGCCTGTGGGGGTGCAGTGTTCTCATAAGTGCCCACAGGGTGTGGGGCCCTAGCGCCTAAGGGAGGATGTGATTCAGAGCCAGTGTGGGCACAGCTAGTGCCAGTGAAGGGTGCAGCTTGTGGGGTGCATAGACCCCAGCTCAGAGAGGCGCACTGGAAGAGCCCAAGTATGGGCATGGTGAGCATCAGACAGGGGACAGCATTTTAAGGAGCCCTAGCATGGGCATGATGAGCCCATGAGGGGCAGCACTTTGAGGAGCCCTAGATGGGCATAGCAGGATGGTCATAGGCTAGCACAGCAATAGACCTCAGCCAGGGGTAGAGTGCTGCGGTGGACCCTGGAGGAAAGGGATTAGCAGCACAGCGCTCCCAGAGAAAGGCAAGCTGCTGCAGTGGTCCCCAGTCAAAGAGGATAGCAGTATGGAATGCCTGGCAAAAGAGAGGGTAGCTGTGTGGTGGGCCTAAAAGACTGGAGGCTCGATGAGAAGTCTGAGAGCGGGCTAGATTATTCTAGAGGAGGCCCAGAAAGGGGCACCAAGACTCCAGAGAAAGGTGGCATTTTGAATGAGGCCCAGAGCAGGCATTGAGAGCTCCAAGGGGGAGGGGCAGTACACTAAAGAGAGAGCCCGGAGTGGGCACAGAGAGAGCCCAGGAGAGGCACTAGTATATAGAAGTATCGGAGAAAGGCCAAGAGTGGGCTGGTTTATTAGAGGAGGCCCGAGAGCGGGCTAAAATACCGAGGAGATCCAAGAGAGTAGGCATGTATTACTACATATCAACATCTTTCCCATCTGCGAGGCTTGGGGCGTGGTATTAGGGGTTGGTCAGAGCCACGTGCAGCCCATAGGACTAGGGTGCCTGGGGAGCACCCATTATACAGGAAGATCCTAGAGAGTCTAGGAGATCACGGGGACAGAGGTCCCGATATGCTGTGCCCAAGGAGGTATAAGGCAGCCTCTCAATATATACATAACGGCAAAGACATGGTGGGCGAGAATGAGAGGGTGTCCTTGGGCCGGCCTTGACATGGTGAGAGGAATCTCGGGGAGATCGCGGCCCTCCCTGGCAGAGTCTGCTGTGACAAGTCTAGAAAGCCAAATAATTCTGATTGTTGCTAAGGAAAGTTTTCTTAAGAAATGTCTTTGTATTCAGGGCTCAATATTTGGAGGAGCTGAGGACCTCCTGGAGTGTGCTTCCCATGAGGAGTTGAAAATGTGAGAACTCCCTGGAGACATTGAGCAGTGGTCAGAATCAGGCCAATCAAAACAAACAAAAAACCCCCTAATTTCTTTGTAAATTATCTTCAATGACTATCTAGCAGTGCCATACTCTGGTCAAGTGATGACAGTTTCCAGTCAGTCACTTGTGTTTTTTCCCCAGAGTAAAGCAATTTTTATTAACCTAGTCTTTCTTAAATATCATTGCATGTGTTTAATGAGCACAATGGTGAATGGCTGATAATTATGAAGAACCAGAACTGGCTGCCAGCTGCATGCCATTGAACTAACACCTAAAAAAAATCATGAAGCATAACAGCAATGTTACATCCAAAGTGCTAAGAAATAATAATATATATTTAGTGTTTTTATGTCAACTTATCAGTGTCCAAGGTCTGCCTTAGCTCAAATGGCCCATTGAACTACTGTGATTAAAGCACACCAGTTTCTAAAGCCAATGACATGTAAGGGGCAGATGTGGTTAGCATTACGTATGGCCACCTTAGACTGCAGTAGTTAGCCATATTAGTCTGAAGTTGGGCAAATGGCAGGGTAATTATACATGTTTTAGACTAAATAAGATTATAAGCTTATAGAAAACATAAGCTTTTGTGAAATTCAGTGCATCTGATGAAGTGAACTCTTGTGAGCTTGATTTCATAAAAGTTATATATCTTAGTCCCCCTCTACATGTTATATTTATTGTGCAATTATCTTGTCAATGATGCAATAAATTTAGACTGGCTACACGTGCAAATTAACGATCCCACTGTAGAAAGGTACAACCAGCTATGAAGTTATTGCTTGAAAATGTGTAATAACTTTACAGCTGGTTTCCATCAAGCTTTAATTAGTATGTGATGTGTAGGCAGTTTGTGGGGAGACTGCAGCTGCTGTGATCTCCCAGGTACTGAAGAATACAGTGCCTTCCTGGGGTTGGGAGATTTGTTTCTCAGCTGCAGGCACTTGGGGGAACTCCATGTATCCCTGCTGCTGGAAGACTGCAGTAGCTCCTTACGGCTGCGGGGACTGAGTCCCATAGCTGATAGGGTTCTTAGTCCGTGCTCCACCACACACAGGAGAGTCCCACATTTGACAGAGTTTTTGGTCCTGGCTATGCCGCATGGAATGATATGAGCCCCATCAGGGACAGGGCTCAGTCCTGGGTGCCTACGTGGTACAGACAGGACTAAGAGCCTTATCAGGCGAGGGATGCTTGGTCCCAGGAATGCATGGCCTCAGGGCTGGGAGCCTGCATCTTGCCATAGAAGGAGAGCCCAGGATCGGACTCCGCTTACACCAGCAATAAGACATGGTTGGATTTAATGCGTCATTGCACAATTGCACCTCCTGCCATGCCTGTGTGGCATGGTAGGAGGTGTGATTGTGTGGATACAGTATTAGATCTAATTGCACATAGAATCATAGAAAACTAGGGTTGGAACAGGCCTGAGGAGGTCATCTAGTCCAACCCCTTGCTCAAAGCAGGACCATTCCCAACTAGATCATCTCAGCCAAGACTTTGTCTTCCTGGCTCTTAAAAACCTCCAAGGATGGAGCTTCAGTCACTTCTCTGGGTAACCTGTTTCAGTGGTTCACTATCCTCCTAGTGAGAAAATTATTCCTAATATCTTACCTAAACTTCCCTTGCTGCAACTTGAGACCATTGCTTCTTGTTCTGTCATTTGCCACTACTAAGAACTGTCTAGCTCCCCCAGCCCCTGAACCGTTTTTGTTGGCCTCTGCTGGATGCTCTCCAATTTGTCCACATCTTTTCTGTAGTGGGGTGCCCAAAATTGATCACAGGACTCCAGATGTGGCCTCACCAGTGCTGAATAGCAGAGAAGAATCACTTCCCTTGGCCTACTGGCAGCACACCTACCAATACAGCTCAATATGCCGTTAGCTTTCTTGGCAACAAGGGCACACTGCTGGCTCATATTCAGTTTGTCCACTGTAGTCCCCAGGTCCTTTTCTGCAGAGCTGTTGCTCAGCCAGTTAGGCCCCAGTCTGTACTGGTGCGTGGGACTGTTTTGTCTTAAGTGCAGGACTTTGCATTTCTCCTTGTTGAACCTCATGAGATTTCCTTTGACCCAATCCTCCAATTTGTCTAGGTCACTCTGAATCCAAGCTCTACCCTCCAGTGTATCTACTACTCCCCACAGCTTGGTGTCTTCTGCAAACTTGCTGAGGGTGCACTCTATACCATCTTCCAGGTCATTGATGAAGACCTTGAACAAAACTGGTGCTAGATCTCACCACTGGGGCACTCTGCTTGATACCAATTGCCAAGTAGGCTTCGAGCCATGGATTACTACTCTCTGAGCTCAATGCTCCCGCCAATTTTCTATCCACCTTACAGTCTATTCATCCAGCCTGTACTTTCATAGCTTGCCTATGGGAATGCTGTGGAAGACTGTATCAAAAGCCTTGCTAAAATCAAGGTACAACACATTGTAACAGAGCACAGGGTGCTCTGTTACTTGCAGGGACCTGAGCAGCAGCAGCAAGACAATCTTCAGCTGCTTGCAATCCCAATTAGGCACAACTGTCTGATTGGGGAACAGGGCCTGGTGGTTGCCTACAAGAGCAGAACCCTTAACAGTAAAGCGGTAGCAGTTTGCTACCAGCAGCTGAAAGAACAACACCTAGCTGATCTGCTGCTCACGGAATATCCTTGGAGGTAAGGTCTGGGGCTATGGGAAAGGAAGAGACTCTATGATCCTGGGTAAGACCTAAAATTGCACTCTGCTGGGGAAGGATGGTCTGGTGGAGCTACCTGTGGTGGGGTACCTTCCCAGAAATGCCAGGCCAGTCACCTCCCCATTGAAAGGCGAGTATGGGGCACCTTCTAACCCTAGCCCCACATCCCTGGTGGGTGAGATCAAAAAGGGAGAGCCCAGACTCGCTGAGAGTACTGAGGCAGGGCTCAGGTTGGTGAAGGGACCTGTGGCAGTGCCTATACTCTGCAGTGAAGGTCTGAGGCTGCATATAGGAGCTAGAATGAAGTTCCGGGAGGTGTGGCCCTGAGCCTTTGTGAGCTATTAAGGAAGCTTCTGGGGCTAGGGATTAGGGGAGAGCCCAGGGAGGGCAAATGAAACAGAGCTTGGAGCCCCAATCCCATGAGGCAGACTTGGAGGCACAAAGCATGTGGAGTTGGAGCTGTGCGTGCATGTGCGTGTGCGCGCGCAGAACCCAAGGTGAGGGTGCTGGGACCACGAGCTTCAGTGGGGAGTGAGAAACCTGGTGACACTCCAGAGCTCGAGTCCCAGTGTGAACCACTGGAAGAAACTGAGGCATGGGACATGATAAAGGAAGGTAGGAGTTGTGTGTAAGGCCCTTGTCACCAGGGCAAATAAATAGACAGCCTCCCACCTGAGTAAGATTATAATTATTATCATCATGGCATGGCAGGAGAGCTAGGTGGGTGATTTGCCTGGAAGCAACAATTTGACCGACCCTGGGATGCCCACTTTTTACACACATCCCTCAGTCTCCCTGCATCCATAGGGCTAGTCACCATGTCACAAAAGGCAATCAGGTTGGTCAGGCATGACTTGCCATCAATGAATCTATGCTGACTGTTCCTAATCACTTTCTTCTCCAAGTGTTTACAAATGGATTCATTGAGGATCTGCTCCATGATTTTTCCAGGGACTGAGGTGACACTGACTGGTATGTAGTTCCCTGGATCCTCCTCCTTCCCTTTCTTAAATATGGGCACTATATGTTTGATCTTTTTCAATCGTCTGGGATCTCTCCTGATCATCAAGAGTTTTCAAAGATGATGGCAGTGGCTCTGCAATCACATTGGCCAACTCCCTGAGCATCCTTGGGTGCATCCCGTCTGGCACTGGGGACTTGTATATGTCCATCTTTTCTAAATAGACCCTAACCTGTTCTTTCACCACTGAGGGCTGGTCACCTCTTCCTCTAAGTATGCTACCTAGTGCAATCGTCTGGGAGTTGACCTTGCTTGTGAAGACTGAGGGGGGGGAAAAAAGGCATTGAGCACTTTTTTGCATCTGCTGTCACAAGTTTGCTTCCCCTATTCATTAAGGGACCCACACTTTCTCTGATCCTCCTTTTGCTACTGACATACTTGTAGAAGCCCTTCTTGTTACCCTTCATACCCTTGCTAGCTACAATTCTAAATTCTCTTCCTGACTTCATCCCTGCATGCCCAAGAAATGCTCTTATATTCATCCCTAGTTATTTGTCCAAGTTTTTACTTCCTATAAGCTTCCTTTTCGTATTTTAGTTTATTGTAGAGTTCCCTGCTAAGCCAAGCTGGTCTTCTGCCAGACTTGCTAGTCTTCTGGCACATTGGGATGGTTTGCTCCTGCACTCTCTGTAAGGCTTCTTTAAAGTACAGCCAGCTCTCCTGGACTCCTCTCCCTCTCAGTCTGGCTTCCCGGGGGATCCTGCCCAGTTCCCTGAGTGAGTTGAAGTCCTCTTTTCTGAACTTCAGAGTCCTTACTCTGCTGCTCTTCCTCCTTCTTTTCCTCAGGATCCTGGACTCAATCATCTTGTGGTCACTGCTGCCCAAGTTGTCATTCACTACTACATTCCTCACCAACTCATCCCTGTTTGTGAGCAGCGGGTCAAGAAGAGCATGGTCCCTAGTTTGTTGCTCCAACACTTGCATCAGGAACTTGTCCCCAGTACTCTGCAAAAACTTTCTGGGTTGCCTGTGCACTGCTGTATTGCCCTCCCAGCAGATGTCAGGGTGATTGAAGTCCCCCATGAGAACCAGGGCCTGTGATCAGGAAACTTCTGCTAGCTGTTTGAAGAAAGCCTCATCCACCACTTTCTTTTGGCCTGATGGTCTACACCAGACCCCCATTACGACATCACCCTTGTTACTCTCCCCTCTGATTCTAACCCAGAGACTTTCAACAGGTCTTCAAAAGCTCCAACTTAATATTGGAGCTCTGAGCAGTCATATGGCTCTTTTACATAAAGTGCAACTCCACCTCCTCTTCTCCCCTGCCTGTCCTTCCTGAACAATTTATACCCATCCATGACAGTGCTCCAGTCATGCAAACTATGAACACAACCTGAGCCTCAGACTCACTCACCCTTGTACCCAGAGCATGATAGTCACTTTTGATCTGCTTAGCGTTCCCCCTGGCAGTATCATTGGTGCCCGCATGGATGAGCAGCATGGGCTAGTAATTGGAGGGCCGGATGGGCCCCAATAGTCTCTCCATGACGTTTTGGATCTGGGTTTCTGGGCAGCAGACCTCCTGACTCAGGTCAAGTTGGCAGATGGCTCTCTCCATCCTGCACAGATGGGAATCTCCAAGCACCACCACCTGTTGCTTCTTTTGGTGGTGGGTGTCTCAATCCTTCCCACTTTGGTGAGGCTTGGCCTGTCTTCTTCCACCAGTGGAATGTGCTTCTCCCTCTCTGCTGCTAGGGCTGCATACTTGTTCTCCAGATGAATGACTGTAGGTGGAGATGAAGATCTCTGCTTGCTGCCGGAAGTCACAAGCCTCCAGCTTCCCTCTTCTTGGGTGTCTATGTCTTCTCTTTTCTTTAGTGCTATGTCTGGCATTTCTTCCTCTACAGTCCCGGAGGTCTCCTCCAGCATTGAATCAATGAATGCTTCATGGTAGAGGATGCTTCAGAGCCTCACCACCTTCTCCTTGCAGCAGCACAAATTGCCTCAGCGCATGCCCCTGCACATGTAGCTCACTGCAGTACAAACTGTCCCACAATGGGCAAACTGTACTCTTGCCTGTTCCCTGAGAGGCACCACTCACACCACAGGTCTCCCATTGCTACATAAATATTAAGACACTCCAGGAAAATTAAACCTCAAAGCACATTGATTTTCAAAGCAGTGGATATAGATCCTATATCATTCTTCTGCTTGAAGATATTATTTTTACTTACAACTTTGCTTGTGGGTATAATGGAGTTATAATGGTAGAATTATTTTGATTTTTCTGGAAGCCAGGTGTACAGGATGATATGCTGTAGTTAGAAAGTTAAAAAAATTGTATTATGCTACATTTTAGTTAAGTGTAGGTAAATAGCTGGAGAGGTGGTTCAGGTACAAGACTAGAAGCCAGGAACTTTTGCATTCTGATTGTGGTTCTGCCACAGACTCCTTCTGTGATCTTGGACAAATACACTTAACTTTAGGTGTCCCTCTAATCAAGTCGCTTATCATTTATGGCACCAGATCTTGTCTTGGACTCTTTCTAACAACTTGAGCTTTGTTTTCCCGATGTGTAAAACAGAGGATGTTATCATATAGGCCAACAGAGGATATGATACTTATAGGACAACTTCAGAAGGGCAGAGTGAGAATGTGATAGTCAGACCAGCCGAAGCATTAAAAATGATTAACTTTCCTCTTCCCAATTATGATATTCAAAACAATGAGGGGGCTTTTTATTTTAACTTTTATTTGAGTAAACTTGGGTCATAATTTCAGGCCTTTCTTTGTAAACACACATGCTTATGCAAATCACAGATTTCATTTTTTGTATATATTCACATGAGTCCAGGAGCCTAAATTACAAGAAAAACACCAAATAGGGTGAAATTTCTGATAAAATTCTGTTATCTGGTAACTGTGCAATATAAAAGAGAATACATTATATTACAGATGAGCCCAAGCCTAAAATTTGGATCTGAATTTTGCACAAAACTAGGTTTAAGCCAGCCATCTAGGCAACCAACTGATGGGAATTGCCTTTTCAAAGTGTTTTCTTGAAATTACCTATTTTCTTTTTATTTATTTCACATTTTACTTTATTTTCTTTTATTTATCAACAGTTAAATAGTTGTGTTACTGTGTGTTTTGAATTGGAGTTAAAAGGTCTAATTTTTAAGTCTAATAAATGGTCTAATTTAAATAGGTCTAGTTTGTCTCAGACCTATTCTTTCAGGCTCTCTGCATATTCTGGCAGGTATTGTTATAGTGGCATCATGTTTTAATATTTTGAGGTGTCTCTGAAGTGTCTGGTGTTGCTCTATGCTGGAAGTCAGACTAAAAAGCAGTTTGGTTAAGTATGATAAAGTCTGAAGCTTTTCACTATTGCCTATTGTCTTGTAACACTGATATGGAAAGTACCTGCACAGTAGGGTTGTGTGAAGTTTTGGTCGCTGATTCAATTCCGTGGAGATTTGGCCCAATTTGGTGGCTGAATCTTCCAATCTGAATCTAATCAGGAGACCCTTTAATCTCTCCAAATTGAATCAGGACCTTCCAAATCGATTCGGAGAGATTCTGAAAGATTTAACAATTTGGACATAGATACGGTTTTAAATGTTTTTTCTACATACCTAAAGCTACCAGACAACTTGTGAATGTTGAGATGGAGGGGCAGATGGAGCATCCAACAGGAGTGCAGGGGGGTCCCCAATGTACTTGGTAGAAGACCCAGAATTGGACTGGAAGCACTTCTGGGTTTGCCAGGGAGCACGCTGCCCACCCCGCACCCACTTGGCTCAGTGACTGGTGCCTCCTAGTCCTGGGGGGGTCCCCCTGCAGCTGATCGCTGAGCATGCAGGGCCCCCTCCGCCGTGTTCCTGTGGGATGCTCCATTCGTCTCACCATTGCAGTGTTCACGAGCCACGTGGGATACTTTGAGGTATGTAGAAAAAAGATTTAAAGCTGTGTCTATGACCAAATTCTCTGAATCAGCATTGAATCTTCAGGTTTAGATTCAGCCAAATTGAATTGGGGACAGTGACCCAAATCAACACATCGAATCACTGTCTCCAATTTGGGCCAAATTCAAATCGCATACAGCCCATTTCACACACCCCTACTGTGTACAGCTGATAAAGGGTTTTGTTTTGTTTTTTTAAAACAAAATCTTGATAGTCACCAAATCTTGATGGCATTTGTTAAGAACAAAGCATCTACACTATGGATAAGAACACTGTTACTTTAAAACTCATCTTTCCACTGGTCTCACAGCCAGCTCACACTGGTCTTAACCTCCAAAACAGTTGGACTTATGTCTACAGTGTAGTTATTTTTAAGTTGACCACTGATTGTGACAACTTAAAACTTGAACAGATTGGTATGGCTGGGAATTGAAATTCAGTCGGATTTCTTTAGGTAAATATTGGACTGAGATTATAACTATTCTATTGAAAAAACAGAATGTTGTAGTCGAGATGGACAGTGCAGATACTGCACGATGCAGAAGCCATATTTATCCTTGTGTGTAGTAGTATTTCTTTCTGTATTGGAGAACTCCCTACTGGAAAAAACAGTATCCCAAGATAACGTTATTCTATCAGCCTTTGCACATGAGCAGTATGGGACAACATTGGTGTTTGCAACGGAGGCTTCCACTAAATGCTCAGAGCAGTGCAGGAATTCATATTGGTAAGAAGTATTCTTCTTTGTTTGAGGTTGGTATTACACTAAATAACCAAGTTTAGAGCTGTGCTGCTGGAAGTGTCGTATTTTGGATGAGACATAGTGCTGAGATCCTGAACACTCTTAGTTATTAAAGATCACACAGTAATTTCCTCAAGCACAGTGATGTCAGTTCTAATTTCCTGGCAACATTTTTATTTGGATAAGTACATTCTATCCACCTATAATTTCCCCCTGTCATTTCATTTGGATAACCAATTTTGTTGTATTTCCTGCCCTAAGCAGTTGTATAGTTCTGCTGTTCTAGCTCACAGATTACTGTATTGCATGGATGGTAAAGAAATCTCAGTTTGTATATAACTGCAAGACAGTTTCAGGGAAGCACTTGAGTATGTGCTTAAATCCCTATTGAGAATAACACATACTCATGACTTAAAGTCCAATCAACTTCAGAGAAAGTTAAGCACATGCTTAAAGTTAAGCTTCTAGAATCAAAGCATTTGGAGGCAAGTCAAGAGTCATTCAGTCCTGCTCAGATGTAGGATTCACTGCTCTTAATTGGTCTTCTGAATAGGTATGCATTCACAATGCAGGGTCTGTGTTTGTAAAGTATGTTGGACATTTTGGGGATGAAAGGCCATATAACTCATATTGCACTCTAGTTAATCCTTTGGGCTAAAAGCCATGCTATCAAATAATAAATAAAAGTAGCAGAGAAATCTATGATTTTTATGTAGGTTTAATAGAATGTCTGAGGTCCAACAAAGCTTTTAGAGTTTAGTGAAAGGTTGGAAAATGATGTAGAAAAAATACCAGAAATGGGTTTATATGGTATAGGAGCTGGCATGGTTTGTTGGGAAAATCATATTTATTTAGAAAGTCCTATTATGAGCATTTTCAAAATGCTTATTTAAATACGGTTTTACAAAACGGAACTAAAATCATTAAAATTAATGCTTTGAAGTTGAGCAAATCGTCCTTTCAGCCTCTATCAATAAAGTAGCGCTCTGGCTTTGGTTAAAACAGACAAAAGCCAGGAATTTTTAAGCTGAAGTTGTTATTAACTCCCACTGACATTACTAGGTGTTGCAGCTGATGTATCAGTGAACCTCAAAAAGCAACACCTTTCTACTGCATATGGACCACAGTAACTAAGATACAATAGTATCAATATATAAATAGAGAGTCAGCCTAACGTCTGAACTGCTTGCCCTGTAATGGTTTGTGCCAGAGACTTATCATTAAATATAAGGCGTGGTACATTGGGATTTGGCCACATAGTTAGTGAGTACACGACAACTGAGTCCTGCTGTGTGTACAGAACCATCCCATAGCTATTTGGCAACCTCATCGTCATAGCTTTTTCAGAAGGTAAGTGTTAGGTGTTATGGTACTTCTGCAAAGAAAATGATGTGTATAAAGTTTCAAGTGTCCAGTAATCCTATTTTGGAGAGTGGCAGCATTATTGTAGAAGGACAGTAATGTATACAAGAGCTTTACCCAAATGATCTCATAAACTAGAACAAAATGGAAAACTCAGTTTATCTTGTTTGAAATCCTGAAGAAACCCTGGGGACTTGATTCTCCTCTCAACCTCGAGTTCAGTAGGAGTAACTACAGAAACCTTGTGGCCTCATGCTGGTTTAAGACTGCTATAAGTGACATCAAATTGGACTGAAGTATATGCCTTACTGAGTTAAAAGAATTTTATGTGCAACTGTGGTGATTTTAAATAGGGTTAAAGTCTGGATGAATTTAGGTTTATGTATATACGTGAGTGTGTTGTGCGTGTGTAAAGACACAGTGAAAGAAAACTGACGTAAGCTTCCTGTGAGAACTCTGTGTTCTGCGGCCAGGCTTTGCTGAGTAACAGAGAAAGGAGTCAGAGCTGTGATTATTTGCACTGACCAGAGCTTGTCTGGCTGGGCTGTGCTGTCTCCGCACAGTTGGACTAGATCATGCTTGACACAGTTAGAGAGGGAGAGAGAGAGAAACTGTGGCTCCAGCATGTCGGGCCCACTCGGCAGGTTGATGAATGTTCTGAGCTTTAAGAGCTTGCCACCCAGGCCAGTTCAGTCCATCCACAATGAGTTACAGTTTCCCGATCTCCCTCCCGGCACCTCCTCCCCCTTCCTCCCTTTTCCACCGCTGCTACTCACTACATAAACACACCACTGCTCTATCTTCAAAGCTCAGTCATCATGTCACTGTGTCAGTTTAGAGCAGTCTGGGATCACCCTGCTGGAAAGCATGTCTGTTGCTGGTCTGGCATCCACAAATAAACAGGATTAGACCTTATTTTTGGTTTCTTACCTACAGATCATTTCCCCCATGGTACTTAGGGAATGAGTCAAGTTTTAATTGGGTATGGGACAATGCGAATTCAAAGGAGAAGTTTCACTTGGGAATGTGACACATTCTCAATTTATTTCTCTTCCCTGAGGTTATGTTCCACCTCCTCTTGCGAACTTTTCCACAGGGGAGTTGTCTGTCTGTGGGAAGCCTGAAGGAAGTGCACAATGCTGTCATCTCCAAGGGAAAATGTGCTTCAGTTCAATAATGTTCCCACCTGCTTCTCTCTCCCTTTCTGTGCATCTTTTTTCATTTTCTTCATATTTTCCTTTAAAGATGATTTTCTCCTATCCACATCCTTTCCCTTCTTCCCTGCTCCCCTGGAAGATGAATGTCATCTGTCTCTGAAAACAGAGTAAGAAACATTAAATGTTTATGGGTACTGGGGGTAGGAAGGTTGAACTATAAACCACGATTTATGCCTTCATCTCTTATTCAAGGAGTAAGCATTGCAACATTTACATTGAAAACCCCACAACATTTTTGTTTTGTGAAAATGTCATATCTTACTCACAATTAACAGAACAAAATACAGCTTATTCTGGGCCAGATATGAGATGTGGCCATTTAACTGTCTGAGACAGGGCCAACAATAAGTGCAGTGAAAAAAGACAAAAGTGAAAGGTCTTGTAATGTAGAAATATGCAAATAGCAGGTCAAGATTTCTACAGATTTATTTTAATGAATTATTTGGTGTTTTAATAGTTTGTTTAGTACAGGCAGTCCTTGAGTTGCAATGTTTCGCATGTACGTTTCTAAATTGGCTCCCTGTTTCAACTTTCTGATGTCAGTTTTGACTTTACAATGCTTGATCTGATGTGACGCCATGACAGCGAACAAGTCGCTGTGTCACCCATCTCCCTGGAGAACATCTGTCCAAACTTCCTTGGACACTTTCTTTAAGAAAGCAGACAAGACTCCAGGAAAACCTGCAGCCAAGACTCCTGAGAAGACTCCAGGCAAGAGCCCTTCAAAAAGTCCAGCAAAGTCGCCTCAAAGAAGTACTTACAAATTGGTATGATTGCTATTTACGATATAAATACATTAAAGTAGCTATATTACTTATCTATTATTGATTGAGTACAAAGTCTGGATTATTTTTTATGAAAACAGGGTATTGGGCTTTGGTTCAGGAACCAATCCCCCATTTAAAACATTCTTTCCTATGGGAAAATCAGTTCTGAGTTGCACCGTTTTGATTTAAGACGCTGTTTTCAGGAACCAGTTGTGTTGTAAGTCCGAGGACAGCCTGTATCTTTATCTGTATATTGTATAGATAAAGACAAATAAAGCTATTCCAGTATATGAAGCTAAGCACCCAAAGCTTCTGTGTCCCTGAATAAACCCTAGCAAGGGAAATTTAAGTTGGATATTAGGAAAAACTTTCTTACTAGGAGTGTGGTGAAGCACTGGAACAGGTTACTTAGAGAGGTGGTGGAACATCCTTAGAGGTTTTTAAAGCCTGATTTGACAAAACCCTGACTGAAATGATACAGATGGGGATGGTCCTGCTTTTAGCAAAGGGTTGGACTAGATAACCTCTAGATCAGTGTTTCTCAACCCACGGGCCACGACCCAAAAGTGGGTCACAAAAATATATGAAAGGGCTGCGAACAAACTTTAAAAATGGATCAACAAATTTTAGAAATGGATGCTCCTTTTAAAGGAGAAAAACATGGGAAACTGTGGCCTTTCTCTTGTGTGCTGGCAGAGTTCCAGTCTGCGAGATGCTGCTTGGGCCCCTTATGCCCCAGACACCCAAACCCTGCCCCACACACCAGGGGGTTAGAACCGAGGGGTGGAGGCCAGTGGTTTGGAAGTAAGGGACACTGGATCGGGACTTGCCATTGATGTTTACAAATGGGTCCCGGTACCAAAAAGATTGAGAATCACTGCTCTAGATGACACTTCCAGGCCTGAGGTCCCTTCCAACCCTAATTTTCTACTATTCTAAATTCATAATAATGGAAGGTTCTGCATGGATTCCTAGAAGTCTAAGTAAAGATAAAACTCTTATAAAGGAGCATAATTTATGTTAGGTGTGAATATAAAAGCAATGTTAAGTAGGGATTTGTGTTATTGGTGACAACCAGAAACAGAGGCCCTTAAATGATCTAATGCTCCAGATGTGGAAGGAGACTGCCCTGAAGTATCAGTCAGTGTTCAGGGTCCTGTCCAGCAATGAAACCATGTCACTTAGTTACCAGGTTGGGTGTCAGATAGATACACAAGGCATCTTTGTTTTAGACCTGACTGTATATATTTTAAGGCCTTGAAGATTGCCCTGTAGGTATTATCAGAGCATTAGGATTTGGTGGCCTAACTTCCACTTGTTCATTTTTCTTCCTTTCTAATCTCACATTCCTATAAAACAATTTTGGAAAACTGCCAGGAGCTCTCTCTCTTTGGCTTTTTAATGCAAAAGCATGATCCCTTTAGATCCTCAAGAAGACTTCAAGAGGCTGATTCTATCTACACTGAAGTCAGTGGGAGTTTGATGTCAGTTGACTTCCATGCCAGTATTAGGTTGTAAAATCCCATTCCTTGTTCCAGTGGTGCAAAGGAAGGGAAAAGCTGGTTTATGCAGCCAAGAATACTCAGAAGGTATTAAGACAGGATAGGTCTTTAGCACCCACTTTTGGGTTTTGTTTGTGTAGGAACTGCATGGCAGCTGAAGTCACAGCATTCCAGTGATCCTAGATGAGGGACAGTTCCTAAGGAATTGTTATCACTGCTATAAGTTTGGCCAGCTCAGCAATTACTCTAACATGTACTGAATGAGGTAGGTAGAAAGCTGTGTATTCTTAATTACTCTCAAATGCACCTGGAACTCTTGCCCTCTGTTTCTCTACCCATCATTTTAGCTGTGTTAGAAACATTCAAAAATCTTTTTGCCCAATATCTATTTTTCATAGTTCCATACCTTGGTACTTCCATGGGCTTAGCTATTGCAAAATGACCAAAAGCAGCTACTGAAATGTTTAGAATTTCATTGTCTCTTTATAAAATTAATAACGACATATTTTTAGAAAATAGGAGGCTTGGGGCCTTACTAGTTGAGGATGGGGAAATGGGCATTATTATTATTTTTTTTAAATGGCCATTTTAAAAAAAAATCCTCCAGGATTCCTGTTTTCCATTCTTTTCCTCATTGGGACAAATATAGCCAACACTGAGATCAGTAGGATTACTTACAGTGGTAAACTTGGAAAACTGAAATGTTGAAATAATTGAAACTTATAGGCAAAATACATGTCTGATTTTTCTGTCTACTGAAGACTGTAAAGTCTCAGGATAAAATTTGCTGTCTCTTAACTGAAGTATTTTTGTCCTGACCATTAATGGTGACCACTAAACTACTAGCAATACTTAGCTGTGTGCCTTGCACAGCAAAATTTTACAGGTTCACTAGAGCTACACAAAAAGTGGAGATGTGCATACACGTATATGTGCATAAATAACAATCATGAATAACAAAAAAGTACCCTTTGAGTTACTTTTGCTATAAAAGAGCTTTTTACAATGTTGTGTGACCATTTTAAGACTCTAATTAAGATTTTGCAAGTAAAGGTTGTTTGGCTCTGGAGCGCTTAGAAAGTATCTGGTTATCCACTGGTACAAGATCTGGGACTGGTATATAGCTTCAAATATATTGACTTTATGGCTGTACAGTGTTTGGTAGGAGGGAAGGGGAGGAAAAAAAAAAAAAGAAATGTCACACAGTCCTCTTAAATACTGTGCATAGGAGATTTTAGACGACTCAGAGCTGGTGGGTGTGGTAGGACTAGCCCCAGGAGCTTAATTTACAAATGACACCAACAAATACAAAGCAAAGTTAGAAAGGGCCCAATCTAAACAGGCAGTTGTTACTCTTTGCAGTTATTAACCTGAGTCTATTTAGATATTTGGGGACAAGGATGACTGAAACAATTAGGAAACTGTGAAACAAAAGTGACATGACTGAACCCAACCCAGATTACTAAGAAGTAATGTAAATGAAATGGGCTGGCATTTTATTTTAGTCCAAGAGACCAGTTTTTATTTTAAAAAATCAATATGGTTTACAGGGATATGGAGACTGAATTGACTTTTAATCCGTAAAAATCTTTCAAGGGAGAGAAGCATTTTTAAAGGCAAAACAGGGAGGCTTCACTTCTGCTGCTCGTGTTATACCAGTTCTATGGCTAAGTACAGTGCTGTAGCAAGGGTGGGGGAGGAGTGGGGGTGAGTGGGGCAACTGTCCCTGGCACTGAAGTGAATGGGTGCCAAGAGGCACTGCCCAGTATGGGGCGGCTCCCAGGCAAGCATGAGGGGTCATGTGCCCCCTGGATCTGCACGTGGGGCTAGGGCAGGTTGACACTGTGAGCTTTGCCCTGGGCACCAAACTTCCTTGCTACGGCACTGGATAAGTAGAAGACAATCCATGGACTAAAGTTCCTGTATGAAAGACTGGCTCCCTGAATTCAAACACCCTGATACTTGGAGGTGAGCAATATTTTATAGATCAACTCCAAATCTAGCTCCTAAATTCATGACTAGGGACTACCTCAGTCCAAAGGCAATTGAAGTCAAGAGAAGGGTGTAACAGTCTAAAAGTATAATGTGAAATCTAAATGTCCCTGAATTTTGACATGTTTTGAAGGTCTCAAAGTCACACGTGAGTGTGTGTATGTGATGGATATGTTGTATCAAAACTGTGAAATGATAGTTTTCACTTATTTTTAAGGAAATTAATTTTTAAAAGCTTAACCACAAAATAGTGCTATTGTTATAAATGTCTTCCATGATTTAATAGGCTTTTTAAAAATGAAAGAAAAAGAAAACACATAAATGAAAGCAGATTTTTTTTCCAGGGGATTTTTATGACCTGAATATTGTCATTGAGCTAGTGACATGAGAATCTGAAAATGAAACTGACTTTAAACAGAAAGTGAAAGTCCTGTCTATAATTTCATGAGGGTGAACAAAATGCAAAAAGATAAAAGAGAAGATGAAAATAAATGTGGTTTTAAGTTATTGTATATTTAACAATAACAGATGTCACAAAAATACAGGCAAAGTATTTCATAAATATAGGATTTTTCCCTCTTATTTTCTCTCTTCAAGACTAATTCACTGATAGTTTTTAATAGGAATAGAACCTGTTTATAATAATGCCCTATCTCCCATTATTTGTGTGGAGAATTGTGACAACAGAGGCATAGACAATTTAATACTAAAACAAAGGAAGTAAACTTCTGTGATCATCACTTTTCAGGAGGAGAATGCTCAAAGTGTAATCCTACAGGGATCTGTGCTTGGTGCCATTTTATTCAACATTTTCATCAGTAACCTGGAAATGAGAGCTTTTACACAGTGAATTCTCCAAATTTGTGAAGTCCACAGATTTGACATTTTGGTTACTCTGTATCAAGATGATGTCAAATCTCTCAGCTAAAAAGGATTGGCCTGGACTAGTGCTTTAAGTCCCCAAATTGCATCTAAGTGCTGCTGTCAGCAGTTCTGTATGCCTTTATCAGAGTCAGTACTAATGTCTCAGCAAGGAGCTTGGAAATACTGGCATTGTCATTTATGATTGAAAAGCTATTAAGGGCTTGTTAATAAAGAGTAGGGTTGCTAACCTAACCCAAGTGCCCTTATCCATTTCCAACTAGGAATATAATGTTTGGCTTAAATTCCTTCTAGATTTTTCAACAGATGTGAAGTATTCTCTGCTTTCCATTCTAAACTGTTAGAACAGGGTACTAAGAAAAGGAGAACACTGGTCTAAAATTTTTCAGCTATTTTATTTATACACGCATGCATTCAGTATGTGTGTATTGATGGTTGTATTTATCAGATTATATACATAATGGTGTATGCGTACTGAAATTAAACAGGGGACATTTCCATTATAAGAAATTGACAATATATATCTAAATCTCATAGACTATTTCTAAAAATCTTAGCTTCACATGTACATTGCATATGTACATAACACTGTTGTCTCTCTTTATGTACTGTGTGCTATGTGGAGGTATTTAGCATGATTTGATTTTATTTGCTTGTAACATTTAGTGTTTTGTTTCGAAACATTTTGTGATTTGATTTTGGCTAAATAGTTAATATTTTAGAAAGTCTGCGCAATATCCAAGGGAAGATGAATGGGTGAGTGTTTTAATCTTTGTCTTTTAATTGTGATCTGTATTTGTATTGCTGTCTTTATGACGTGAGAGTTGTGTAAGGAAATAGACATGAAATAGCTAATAGAAAGGAATAGGGCACTGCTTCAGTGTCCAAATGCAATTAGGCCAACCTGGGACTGGAATTCACTTCTCAGCATTAGGTCTGCCTAATGATTGGTTTTATTGTTTCTTCATCACCCCTACTGGGGGTTCATTTTTACTAGTAATGGAAAGAGACCGTTGCCCCTGGGTAAAGCCAACCACAAAAGACAAAGGGCTGATTGAGCGTTGCTCATGTCCTCAGGGCCCTGGATACCACCTCTCTTTTAATCTCTTGGGTGGAGGCAAGAAGAGTAGTGAAAGGGGTCAAACTTTAGCTAGCCTTAAAGGAAAGTGCCTTCACGCTGTACAGTGAAATTAGGAGTACACATTTTATTTCTGGTGCAGTTCTGTTATTGCTGTAAGATACCCCACAAGGGTAAGATGTCTTTTCTCTTGCAAGATATTTTAGGTACCAGACATTATTAGTTCTTTTTATGTATATTTGAGCTGGCAAGCATTGCTAGCTATGTAAGTGTGGTTTGCAAACACCTGCTCACGCTCCCACACCTGGCATGCAAGTACAAGTAGATTTCTAGCAAGCACAGGTCAATTTCCCAACAGCTGCAACAGGTAAAAACTGGTATAATTCCTTGGCACGACTTGAACGCTAAACTGTCTTTCTCGCTGATACCTGTTCGGAAGTGTTTCCAAAGGGATTATTATAAGTGCTGGCATAAACAACAAGAATACAAATAGTTTTTGTGTGTTTGCTATAGGTCAGTGGGTACATGGGCCATGCTGAATGACTCATGGTTTGGATGAGACTGTGGTAAGGTTGCAATGTGTTTACCCTATTGCACTGTCTGATAATATGAGGCATAACAGGTGTCTGGGAAGGCAGTTTTCTCCATCTGGAAGGAGTGCTTCAGGGAATTTAGGGTGCTCTTTTGAGTGTTTTTTTTGTGTGTTTTATACTTGTGATAAAGGGTGAACTTTCAGAGTCTTAGAGCTGGAGTTTCATTTATTGCAGCATACAAAAGTTGCGATGCTTATCCAAACCTCAGTAGCCAAACACCTGAGTCTGCAAAAAATGTGACAAAGTCTCATAAGAATGGACGTAAGCCTGGGGATTCTTGAACCTGTTTTGGAAAAAAACAGTGATGTCATTTTGACCCTTGACTGCATGCATCTGAAAGGGAGAAATTATAAATCAGTTTAATTTTGATGCTACAGGCAGACTTTTAATACATTTCCACTGACCTCAAGTCAGATGGGTGTGCTAATATATTGCCAGTTGAGGATTGGGCCTTTTATGTTTAATGTTGTTTAATGTAAAGCCTTTGTTTTTGTAGTTAAACTGTAGGAGAGCAGGAAAGACATCAGTTTAATAATGTATGTAATAACTAGACGCAGGTTAAGTTAAGCACCTGTTGCTTCTAACGGGTGGCTTTACTCTAATTGTTGTCCCTTTACCAAAATGGGAATGATGGCTCTCTTTTTCAAACTGTAGGAGCTGATATTCAAGCAAATTTTGTTTAACAATTGTACCAGCAAAATGCATAGTCAACCATGAGCCAGATTTACATATACTTTTGCTGTGACTGCAAACAACGAAAAGGATAATTAATTCTGGCAACAATTTTTTTTCACAAATGTTGCTGACTGTTTGTAAATTTGATTTTCTAGTCTACATGTGCAGTAGCAGCTTGTACGAATTAGTACCCTCATTGTGCATGCATAGGTACATTTAATTAATTTGAAAATCTGGTACCGCTACATTGGAGAGAGATCAGAGTTACCTCATAAAAGCTAGATGGGCACTAGCTACAGTATAGTTGTGGTAGCTTGGGCTCCATGCTGAGAAGTGCATTGTCCTGTACTGCCATGGCAAGGCTCCTTCTAGTACCTGAGTTAGCTTATTTAAGTTTGGCTTGAGTACACCTGTACTGCAGTCTAGTATGAAATGCTGACATACCCTTCTGCAGTTGCTCCCCACCACTCCTTACACTTGCATGACCCTATCCCTGGAGCATATGAGTTTAAGTTAAATCAGAGTCCTCTAGCATCCCAGCATGCTCTCTGGGCAGGACTCTGCTCTCTGCTCCAGAGCAGGGCTGGTTCTGGCCTTCTGCTCTCTAGGCTGAGCAGGTATGGGACATGGTGAGACACTGGCCAGCATGGCCCTGTTAAGGCAAAGTGGCAAGGGTGGGGGTTAATTCTTCCCTCCTTCCCCTCCTGAGCCAGGGTCCGCCTGTTTGCTGGGGAGCAGAAGGGAAGGGGGTGTGGTGGTGGCCCCTGTGGCTGGCAGACTCTGGCTGCAAGGCAGGATGGAGGGAGGAATTAACCTTTCTCCTTGCCACCTTCACCATGCTGGGGCTCTGTTCCATGCTGGGGGGATGTTTTCCTCTCCTCCCCCCCCATAGTAGGGAGGGCTGTGTGTGGCACTGGAGGGGGCTCTTTCCCCTTCCACCTCCCCTGCCACCATGGGGCGGGGAAGGGGACTCTGTGTCAGCCTGCCACATGGTGGGCCCTGGCCAGACCATGGAGGTGGGACCACCCCTGGCAGCTGTGGCTCAGTGACAGGGATGCTGAGCCTTGTCAGTGAGTGCAGCTTGACCTGGCCTGGTGTGTACAGCCAATGACTAGCCAGGGAATGGGCTAACCAGGCTGGCTTAGAGGTGCCAGTGGGCCTGCAGCCTGGCAGCTGCCCACCATGGGGCCTTGCTGAGGACTCCTCCTCATCCCCTGCCACAGCAGTTTGGCCATGCTCCCTCTTCCCTACCCTATGAACCCTGCAGAACAAGACCTGGTTTAAATCCCTCCTCAGTCTTGCTCAGGCCTTCCCAGGCCTGGCTATGCTGGTCCCCCCCACTTCAACTCAACTTCCCTGTGGAAGGGAGGGCTACTCTACTGTCCCTGAGTTTCTGGCCTGAGCCACTGTAGGCAGGCATGTACCTGCATTTCCAAAATGAAAAGAGAATGTCTATCCACTTGCAAACTGGTTAAATCTTTGTAGATTAGACTAACCTACAAAGATTGAATCAATTCAGGCTTGGGCTTTTTGAATGTCTGTCCCTAGCCTGAGGCATCAGTGGGATATATAGCTGGAGACTGGACTCAGTTCCAGGTCCTTCGGGAAAGCATCTTAAATGCATCCTCCTTAAGCTACTATAGGCTCTTGTGGGTGCATCATTATAGGAATGTGACCCTCAGTGTGCATAAGTGGTGTAGGAGTCTTTCCGTGGCTGCTCCAGTTCAGTCACAAGCCCTAATTGTGGCAAAGGGCCTTAGATGTGGTGTCCTTCCTTGAGTGAACTGCACTCTAAGGAATTCAATTTATATCATTAATAAGCATAAATGCTGCTTGCCCTTGGAGGCTGGGGAGGCATGGCATAGCCCTGCAGGTGGCCGAAGCACTGTCAGTGATGAAGGTGAGGGGTGGTGAGCACCGACCAGTGGTTGGTGACTGCTCACGGATGCCGCCAGCAGTGTCGGCAGCAGTCAGTGGCAATTGTGAACCACCGTAAACACCACCCACAGTGTTGGCAGGGGACTTGGTGAGTGTCGACTGCCCGCAATTGACAATGGCAGTGTAGGTGATGCCTTTTTGCAGGGCATGTGCCGCCACGCCCAGGCAGTGCACACACCCCTTACATGTCATCAGTGTTAATAATTGCAAAAATGTATATATAAATAGTAATTGCTAAGGAGCAAACTTTACTTGCTGACTTAGCATGGATTTCTTTGTACAAAAGAAAGCAGAAAGTCACAGCATAAGGTGGAGTGACTTGGCTACCATCACTGTCTTTTTCTGCAAGCAAATTGAGAAAACTGTATTTTTTCATACTAGGGGCAGGAAGTCAGAAAGGAATATTGAGAGATTAGTTTAACCATGTTTCTGCCTGGGTCAGTAGTCTGGACTATATGAGATCCTCCTTTAGCTGAGTGACAGACCTCTGGTGAAGTTCATTTCTCTTGCTACATGTGTGATGGCAAGTCTTGAGATCAGTGAGGCTGCAAAAAACTATTAGAACAGTATTGCAGTAGCTAAAGCAGAAGTATAGGAGATATTTGAAAATATTTGAATACAAGCTCAAAGCTGGGAAGCTTAATTCCCTAACTCCATTTAACTAGTTTCTGCACATTCACTGGAATCTTATATTTTACCATTATTGATAGTCTGCTCTTAGGGCTCTCTTCCTTTGGTCTATGTACAGAGCTGTCAGCATTTCAAAACAGGGCCTGATGTGAATTATATACATTATGCAATTATGCAGCTCACATTAAGGTGACTCTGGTGGGAGTGTAGGGAGAGAAGGCATGAGTGGTAACTTCCTCCACTAAACCAACGGCATTTATATGTTTATGAGGACACATGGTGGTTTTATGAGATCCTGCAAGAAGTAGACAGGGTTGCTGGTCATTCAGAATGTCATTTTCCTGCTGGTCTGTCACATAAATCTTTTGCTGTTGTTTTTGCCTCCATACACGAGAACCACCATGCTGATAAAAATAGAGGATGATGATAATGTGCTATGTAACAGAATTACAGTGTTTTAAGCAGGGGAAAAAAATCCCAGAATGCTAAAGACATGTGGCGATGGAAGGCTAATAGTTAAGCTTGAAAACAATGTCTTTGCATTGTAACAGTTTTGATGCTGGCTGACCACTTTATGGACAGAATCTGCTATTATGTCAGTTATGACTGGCCCTTAACCTTGCTGCATCTTGTAATATCATCTACATTTAGAGCTGTTACTTTTTTATATTGCCCTTTATGTTTAGAGGCAGACTGATCACATACAAAACAAGGCACTACTCAACGTTGATATGAGAAGCTTTGTAGTTCTCCTTCAAACAGCCATCGAAGATATAGTATATCTTCTGAAATATATTCCAACTTACTCAGACCTCTTTGGTCTGAAAAGCAGGCTGGGAACTGTGCAAAACTTTGTTTTGGCCAGGTTGGAAATGCTTCAGGAAGATACCTCATGATTTTATAGTATTTTAGTTTCAAACTCCATCTGAAAGTGGAAACTAATGATTTTGAAAACACTCTTATTGTGAACTTTAAGGAAGATATAGGGTCAAATTGGTGCATATTTGGGGCAGTTCTCATTTTACGCAGAACAGTTCAACACCCTTATTTAGACTACAGTCTTAATTATGTAAGAGAGAGACTAGATTTTCTTGTGGTGACACCACTATAGCAATAAGACCACAGCAGATAAGGCTCTGCTTACACCAAAACGTTTCTGAAAGAAGGAGCCTAGACCAAAAAATTTCTTAGTCAGGAATGGGAACTTTGCCTGGTTTAAGGATGATAGAATCGGGACTGATAAATGATAACTTAGGTAGAGGGAAAGGAAGTAGCAATTCAACTCTGCATTATTATTATTATTACTAGAATGATGGTAGGGCCAAAAAGTCCCAATCATTAACCAAGAACACTATGTGCCAGAGAGTAGACTTACCCAGAATCAGAATGCCTGCCTTTTCACACTCTGGACCACTGTGATTCCTATGAAGTGGGAGTCAAATTCATGCCAGATACCATGAGAATAAAAAGATGAAGAACCTAAATTAAGATAGCATTTTGATTTTCACTCTTTTTAATAGCTTATAATGTCCTTCAAAGTTCTCTTGGTTTGTCTCAAACATATTTTATGTAAAATTAATAAAAACACAATTTGTCTTTTCAAAATAATTTTAATATGTCTAAGAAACCCTCCATAAACTTTTTATCTGTTTAAATTTTTTTCAGATGATCTTTCCCCCACGATTTGACTGACTTCAAAAAATTATTTATTTGCCAATTTGACTTTGCATGTGTAGCTCTGTACATGCATTGTTTGCAGATATTTGGGTCTTAAGTGACAGCATTAAGAAAATTTGAAAAAATAAATATTAGCATAAAGAGTATTTTATTAACATCAAAAAGGCACACTGGCATGTACTCTAAATGTTTACAAGTGTGAATTTTTGAAAGATCACATCTACCCATCTCATATCATTGATTTCTCTTACTGTAAGACATATGTGTAAGTTGCTTATGGAAGAGTGTTAAGGCTACAAAATTCTGACCATCCAGACATTCACATACTTAAAATCTTAACATTAATGGGGCACTGACATTTATTTCTGCACATTCATATTTATTTGAGAGAGAGTCCAGACAAATAAATAACTAGCATTGAGATTCCAAAAGAATTACTATCCCAGGTTTTCCATCTATTTAATAATTAAAAAAAAAAAATCTGTTGTGCTGGGCATTGTATACGCTTGAAAATAAGATAATGCTTAACCTAAAGAGTTTATGATCTAGATAGGATTGAGAAGCAAAATAGTGCTAGTGCAGGTCTTAGGAAGTGATTCATGGAGAAATATACAATAACCTTTTGAATTGCTTATTTAATTGTTCCCCTTAAAAAAAATTAACTTTGAAAGAAGTGCAAGAGTTATTTCAGCAAGCAGCAGGCATACACAAAATATGTATATGGGAAAGGGAAGAGAAAAAGAGAAAATAAATCACTTCTAACAGGTACTAGCTATTGGCATAGCATTCTTCTGCTATATTTGTCTTTTAGGCATTGGTTTAGCTTGCATAATTACAAAACACTTCTGTAGTAAAAACACTATTTGTTTTTATTTGGAAAGCTTGTTGTCCTTCTGTGTCACTGCAATTTACCCTTTGCTCTCCTTTCCCTAGGGAATGTTACCTTAGCTCAAGGGAACTTGTGTTATAGGAGCGTCTACACAAGATGCTACTGCACAGTGGCATTGATGGGTGTTAACCATGATGCAATGCTACTGTGCAGTAGTTATGAGCTAACTACTGAACAGTAGTTCATTGCAAGTGCACAGTAGCATCTGAAAAAAAACATGCGGGGATGCTGCTGCATGGGAATGCCGGTTACTACGCAGTCATTTAGTATTTGATTATAACAGTACTAAATGACTACACAGTAATAACCACGCAGTCTGCTGCTCATGTAGACACAGCCTATGTGGCATAATACAATCACAGTTAGGAAGGGTTGAATTCTAATCTTTTTTTTTAGAGTGGTTCTAAAGGAGTCCCTGAAAACAAATGGGGTGGGAATGGGGGACGGTGAAGCTATCAAGGTCTGATCTTAAGAGTAAACTGCTGCAAGATCAGGATCCAAGTGTCACTTTTTGTGTTCTTGCTACTTGTTTTAGATTGTAAAGTTACTTAACAATATAACAAAAAACATATGTAAGTTAAATAATCTGAATAAACAGAAATGCAAAGAGAGGTACAAAAGACTTATGTTCTATCTGCAATGTTTTCATCCTTGAAAATCATTGTAATCATTGATTCACATATTGGGATTTGTAGAATATCTTCCTATGGGTGTTAGCTGTCTGTTTTCCTTGGTCTGTTCTCTGAAAATCAGAGTGGACTCCCTCTGCTTGCTTTGGGTATTTATTCCTCAAATCATCCTATTGCAGTTCACTTCACTGTAAGAAGAGTGGCAGATTCTGCCCTTACATATTTTGAGACACATTGTTCCTTCTAGCAAAAATTGTTTTTATAAAAACTGTCTGGCTCTGTCCGTTTGTGGTACATGCCTTTCTGCCACAGGTTGGAAAACATGGTTAGATGTATGACTAGATGCATGGACAGTCAGTGAGTCTGAGGCCTTGTCTAAATAAGGAGGTGTGCTAGTTTAACTACACATGTACTGATATTGGTGAAGACCCCAAAGGGGCAGAAGCTAATTTGAGAATATCTTCTGTTGATTAAGCTTTTGTGGGTAGATGAGGCTTCAGTGAAATATATACCTTTTTTAAGCTTCAGTTTTCTTCCTTGCTCTGTCTATAACAACTCTTTTTTCCAGAAAATTTGCTAATCTTTTTCAGTCAGCAGGAATTAACTAGCTTCACAGTTTATATTTGCTTGAGAGGTGAGAGGCAGAAGGCGGGTACTTCATTACCATTTTCCCCTACTTCTTCCTTCAAACTTTTCCTGCTTGCTTTTGTAGCAGTTGCACAGTGAATAGCTAGCACAACTCTGTTACTGTGCGTTTACAAGGACTGTGGTTGCATGTGTTGTCTGATATGTTTACACACAGCAAAATCTTGTAAATAGCTTTTTCAGTTTGCTATTAAATACAACATTTTCAGTGGGTAGGGGTTGCTTTTCACTCGTGAAAAATCCTTTCTTGTGGGGGATTTACTGGGTGTCACTGCAAGATAACCTGATCTCTCATGAGGTCTTTTCTTGTATTTGGAAACTGGTAAAAAGGGAAAAGTGTATCACAATGCAGAAAAACTGAACAAATATTTCCCACATAAGTCTGAAGGAAGCTGTTGGGAGGCTCAAACAAAGAAAATATATTTTTAAATACAAAGAATATACTTTCAAATACTTGCTGCCATAATCATTCCTGGCACTCTCAGCAAGACTTGATGATAACTATGGTAGATATGTATCTAACAACCACCTCTTTTGTATGGGCTTGCATGTAAAAACCACATGACTTTCAGGTCTCAAAGAAGGTGTGGCTTCTAAACAGAAATTACAGCAGCTATCTGAATGAATGACTTCCCTCCCCCCCTTTGACATTATTATTACAGAGCTGTTATTACATTTGGCCCAGTGCGCAAATTGGAAGTGTTTCTCTGAATGGAAGTGCTTCCAGCTCCATGTCTCTTGAAAGAGTTCCATTCCTATGTACTTGCTGGAAGCCTTTCAGGAAACCACATTCCCTTTCTTGTCCCCATTCAAGCAATGTGATCTCTCCCAGCCAGAATAGTTCTCAGACCACCTCATCAGCTAGGCCTGGGAATGGAATGTGACAATGAGGGGGCAAAAGTGTTGGGGTTTAGAAGCTGTTCCTATGTTACTTTTAAGGAGTGATTTCTTTTTCTTTTGAAAGGACTTTCTACATCCATAAGCAAGTTTAGAAAGATTTTGCAGTCTCTAATTTTCCAGTACGTGGCGAGGGAGGAATGTGGCTTTGAGGGAAATTGTCCCATGGCTACATCTTCAGCTGGTGTAAATCAGCTTAGTTCTACTAAAAGCATGTAGTGCTATGCCAATTTACACCAGCTGGGGACCTGGCCTCCTACTTTGAATTTCCTCTCTGAGTTGCTGATGATGGCTTGAGATGGCCCATAGTTTCTGACAGCACAGGAATCAGAGAGACATCAGGAGGTACCACGTGTAAAAAGCTCTGAAGCTTTACATGAGTGTACTTATTCCAGCAATTCAAAAGGATGGGATATGGAGATATGCTGCTCACAAGACATGTTGCAATGTAAAATTAGAATGCAATTATATAAAGAAGGAGACAAGAAGGAGAAACCTAGGAACAGGAAGGGGCCTCCTGGGCCATTGAATCTAATCCCCAAGAGGGGCTACAATGAACTGTGAATGACTTAGAGGACAGACTGACATTAGAAATATAAACATTTCTTACTTACTGCACAAAGCCTGGGAGACGCACATATCTTTTTGGTGAGAAATATTCTGATCACTATGGTTTTTACTACACCAGGACATCTAGCCTGGATCCCCTTCCCCTCACCATCCCCCACCCTTTTCTTTCCTTCTTTTAACTAAACAGTTCATTAAAAGAATACAGGATAGGATAATTCAGCCAAGTCTGATAGGGAGTGGGTTGTTGAGCAATGCCATCTTCACATACAACAATCACTCCTCAGCTTCGGCGCCACAGGAACAGTCGGGCTTTTCTGTGTCAGTGTCTAGTTACCGTACTAAAATCTTTCTGCTGTTTTGTTTTTTCATGTTTTCTAATGATTTTATTGTGTTGTGCAGGGGTAGTGAAAGCTGATGACCGTTCATCTTCAGGAAACTATGGTGTACTTAACCTTTCTGAGTTTAAGTTCTTCTAAAATTGAGGCAATATTATGTATCTTTGAATATGAGGGTAAAAATCCTCTTCCCCTGATGTTAATAGCAAAGCTCTTGTTGATCTCAATTGGCCAGGATTTCATCTGAAATGCTGGCAGCCACAGGAAGATGGACAAGTTGGATATGAGGAGAAGGGATGCAGTTGCACTCCCTTTGATTCCTGCTCCACTCATTTATTAAAACCAACTGCCTTGGAGGGGAAGTGGCATTTCTATTTAGGCAATGCTGAGGGAGTCAATTGACTTCATAGTTTACCATAATCTACTTCAGTTTGGGGCACTCTTTGGCAGGCAGGCTACAAATTAGCCTTGCACCCTCCTTGAATACCACTCTGATCCCTTTCCCTTACCTATCTGCTGCTCAGCTTTCTGCTCCCTGCTTTGTATTCCCTGGCTAATCTGCTAATCTACTTTGTTCCTTCTGCTCTGTGCTTCCAGCAGGTTAGGGCATAGAGCAAAAAGCAGAGCAGCATATCTGCCACCATGCTGCCTGCCTCCACCCCAATCTGCCATCTGCTACACACAGAGGCTGTCCATGCCCTGATCTACCTGATTCCTGTTAATCTCTTCAAGAGCAAAGTCAGTCCATGGCTAACCAGTTGCAGAAGGAAGAAAAGAACTGAAGACTTTCAGTGTCTTAGCACTGTATTTATGTCCCTTTGACCATCTGAGTTTGAGTGGCATTTGCTTTTGCTTAATTTGGAAGCAGCTGCAATGTGAATTTATGCAGTCAATAGGATAGGTTGGAAGGTTTAAAATCCTTTTAATCTAAATAGATTTTGACTCAGCACGCTTGGTCAAAAATATTTTTTTCTTGCTTCCCCAAGATCAAAATATAAATTTATGAAAAAATATTACAAAAATGTTTTCAACAATTTCTTCTCTCTCTACTAGCTGTAATGCGCACCTGTTTCTCACCATTAGTTATTGGTTCTCAGACTGAACATCACTAAATGGTATAGTATTTATCACCTTCACTGTTGTATTTTACAGCTGTACCATGACATAAAAAATGGAGTAAAAGGTAATGGCAGGTGGACAGTCAAAAAATAAAATGTTGTTACAAAGAAAGAGTTTACCTAACACTAATAATGTCATGGGAGAAAATAATGAATTGGAAGATAAAAAATAAAACATTTAAAGGTCACACTGTATGCCTTTGGCCAAGTCAAATAATTTAAAGTGATTCCTTTTTCCTTAGTTTTTCATTAATCAGTTTAAAGTAAGTACCCACAAATAGTGGACACTTTTGACAATTCCTTAGTTTTCCTTTCCACAAAATAGGCCTAATGATGTACAACTGCCTCTGTAAAATTATTTGACATTGTCTGGAAGATAATGTGGGTGCTAAAAAGTTGTAATTGCATCCAGTATAAGGTAGTCATCATAAGCCATCAGGTAACCACCTAAATATTCTATGAAATACCACATTAGCCGCTGAGTGCTCCCTTTTCACAAAGCTATCTCCCAGCCTGAGGAAACAGAGAGCTCAAACTTAGGACTTCTGTGTGGTTAGACAGTGTCCTAACCCTTAGTCATAGGGCAGCCCAAAATGGTGTTTTAATTCTTAGAGTCACCCATTACTGCTCTGGAAGGTGGATACTTAAGTTTCTGGCCTATAGAAGCTATCTTTACACTTATTTTTTGAAATTCATGGACTCTGAGAAGATGAGTTCATCCCAGCTTTCATAATATAATAGCAGCTGTGAAGGGACAGAGGTAAAAGATGTAAAACAATAGTGAACAGGTACACATGGGTTCACATTTATAATGGAGGTAATTTCCATAAAGTTTAAATGCTTAGACATCTACTTTGTAGAAAGTTGCCATGAACTAACTTTAAATGATCTCAAAAGTAGAGTAGTAATCACCCATATTGCAGTATGATGCAAAAAAATATACTGAGTTTCTTTTAAAGATGAAGGAGGATTATTTGCCAAAAAGGTGTAATATAGCATCTGGTATGAATCAGTCCCTGTAAAGACTAATTGACGAAAAAAAGTTAGGCCATTTTATCTAAAGCTGAGTGTAAAGTAAGCTTGTGTATCTTTCAAGCTTGCTTTCTGGCTCAGTGTATCCACTAAATTGGGTTACATTTAAATTTTTTTTTTCACTTTAAAGCCTGATGGTACAGTTGCTTCTTTAGGCTAGGTACAGACGTTACACTTATTGTGTGATAGGCAGACAGAAAGCACTCTACAGTCATAACTGAAGAGACAGACAGGGTACAGAGAGCACTATAAAAATGGCAGATCTTGCTTGAAGATAACCCTGGATGGATGTAGTAACAGACTTCAGCACTTATGTTAGAATGCTGTATTGAACCCCCCTACCAGATCCTATTGCAATTCATGATAGGTTGTATTCCACTGACATCCTATGGAGCATTATGGGACCCTGCTCACCCCTCTTCTCAGTGGGGGAAGGAGAGGGGAAGGAGGACATTGCTTGGGCAGCCTAGGTTGTCATGCCCTGGGGTACTCTGGTGAACAGGTGTTCCACCAGATCCTGATATACACCTTTTATGTACTTATAGGCTGGCAACAGGTCACCCCTGAGCCTGAACTTTTCCAGGCTGAAGAGTCCCATAGCTCACTGCCTCTCTCCATAAGGCCCGTTCTCTTGCCCTCTGATCATGTGTGTGGCTCTCCTCTAGATTCTTTCAAGCTTCTCCACGTCCTTCTTAAATTGTGGAGCCCAAAATTGGATGCAATACTCCAGTTGCAGCTTCACCAAGGCTGAGTACAGTGGGAGGATGACATCCTGAGTCTTGCTTAAGGTGCATCAGTAGATGCAAGCCAGAGTTTTGTTTGCGTTCCAGCTGTGGGATCGCACTGGTGGCTCAAATTTATTTTGTGGTCAATCATGACGCTCAAGTCTCTTTTGGTCATAGCACTAGTGCGTGTAGCAGAAAGAAGTGTGATGTGGGTTTTTACTCCTGAGGTGGAGGACCTTGGTCAAACACTTGTTACTGGTTTGGAGGTCTGTAGTAGACTCCTATCATTCTATCCCCTTAATTACATTTCCCCCATATTCTAACCCAAAGGGTTTCTAGTTGTCCTTCTTGGCTGCCAATCTCAGCTTGTAGAGATGTGTAGCTCTCCTTCATGTAGAGCACTACAGCCCCACCCCTTTTTTCAGCATGATCTCTCCTGTATAGGGTATAGCCATTTATATTGGTAGTCTAGTCATAGGAGCAATCCTACCAGGTGTTCATGATCCCTAAGAGATCATAGTCATTTTTGTTTAGCAGAAGGACCAGTCCCTTCTGTTTATTCCCCAAACTCCTAGCATTAGTGTATAGGCATGTAAGTGTGCTGTTGGAGGCCTTAGGCTTCCTTGTACTCTTGGAGAAGCTCTGTTCCTGGGCTGGGGTAGGAGTGGGTTCCCTTGAGCATCCTAACCTGCTGGTTTTGCAGTTGATGTTTGGTGAGCTTGCTCTGGTGGTTGTCTGTCCATCGCCCAGTGAACTTAGTTTAAAGTCCAGTCAAGCAAGTCAACCATTTTGGCTAAGAAGAGCTCCAGGCTGCCAGTTTGCCCACCAAGACATGCTGGGAAAGCAAGTGCAAGACAGCTAGCTGATGGCTTATGGCCATGATGAGCCGCTACCACATCATATGGATGGCTGTGATACCTCCACAAGCCAATCAGTATGGCTTGGCCATTCAGCTCAGTGAACCAATGGGACATGCTAGGAGGTGTGTGATAGCCCCTTCTACCTGCTGGGCTGGGGCTGTGTAGCCAGGCTTAGGGCTCCTATACACATGCAGGGAGCCTGTTCCAATGTGGTAGAAATCCAATGCATCGGAACAGGCTCGATTAATCAAATGTGTTGGAGCATGGAAATTGATGTGCTGTGGCAGCCTTGCACATCACATGCATCAGTGTCACTGTGCTTCTCTGAGCTGACAAAATGGTGGCCGTGCACTTTGAAATAAAACATGTCTGATGAACTTTAGTCCAAAGTGCCCCACCGCCATCTTTTCAGTGAGGGGAACATGCGGCGATGCTGATGCATGTGACATGCAGGCACTGTTAATTAGAACATGAGTCGCTAATTAAAGTGGCCGGCACCATGTCCAGCAGCACATATTAAAATGCCCTCTGAGCCTCTCTCCCACAAAGGCTAACGTGTGCTGTTTCCTCCTGACCTAAACAAGGGGCACTTAGGGTAAAGCTCAAAAGTTAAAGTGCTTCTGCTGTGGGCTTCTTAAATGCCTGTACTTAGCCTTAATGAACCAAAATGCCCAGATTTTACTGTTGGTCATTTCACATAAGATGGGACCATCTTCCTAACAAGTCAATTGTTCTTTACCAAAGAAGTGAACCTCTAAATCTGTCTAATACATATTTTCATTTTAAAAAACTGGAATTTGTCATCAGGTATAAGGAAGTGGGGCAGGGACAGGATACTGACCAAGTACTCTGTCTACATTTTTGCCATTTGCTGGGTAATTTAATAGATGCCTTTAATGTCTGTGTGTCTCTGAAACACTGTGCTGGAGACGGTTTCTTTTTGTCTCCAGTGGGGATTTGTGTCAAATAAGATTACTGAGCCAAATTTAGTTTCTGTTGGAGTCAATTGTAGACTACTATTAACTCTATTTAGACTTGATCAGGTGCTCTGAGATCTTTGAATTAAAAATGCTAATGATTATGTGCAGTATATTTTCCCCTGCTTTTATTTATTACATTTTTGTGGCATCAGCATAGGTCACTCTCCCCTGCTCATATGCATCAGAACTTTGAGCTATCTAATTTTCTTTGTATGACTCAATTACACTACCCTTTTGTTTCCTCTTTTTTGGTTTGTTTTATAAACATTTTCCCTTTATACAATATTGTAAAGACCTATTAATTTTGCACACATGTAATGCAACCCCCCCCAAACAAACCAGATTATAAAGGAAATTCTCCTTTTATGAAACAGCACATCGGTTGGTATGATCTGGAGAGGTACAATTGACCAGTTGCTCTGAGTAATAAATAAACAAATCCCTTCATGCGGATGGTACATGGAGGTCTCTGTCAGAGGTGAACTGTTTGTCATCCCTTCTTTATCAAAGCAGAAGTAAAAATGTCTTGGCTCAAGGAGAAAATAGTGTCAGATATAGACAGGTATATTCACAGACCACAAATGCAAAAGAGATGGCCATATTTAGGTAGGGTTTAAGTTATGGTAGCCTTTAGAGTTTCACTTCTGTTGGTCAGAGAAAACCAAGCAGGCAAAACAATCTAAATTTACGGGAATTAAAATTCTGTCTCTAAAATACACACATGCTCAGGTATGGCTTATAGTAGAATTCATAGATCTGGGCCTTGGATTTGGAGTTCGAAGTGCATACCCTGAAGTATGTCTCGGTTTCATCAACTGTCAAATGGGGATATCAGTCCCAGTTTAATTTCCCAATAGTGTGGATTCCACTACTAGATGTGCTAGTCCCACTGTGGGTCTGGGGACAAGGAGGTAGGATTGGCAGGACTTGGCTGCTGTTGTGTCATGAGAACTTTTGTGGTGCATGAATGGACCTGATTAGCTGTTTCAGTCCCTTTCACTTTAATGGAGGGCTTTTGCCTGAGTTGAGTCTAGCTCTTTATTTAGTCTTAATCCTTTACAACAATGGAGCTCAGCCTTTTTGGTCTGTGGACCGGAAGGTTGGTATAGGGTTGATCTGCAGGTCAGATATGTTGCACAGGTTTGTTCCATGGGCCTGATCCAGCATGGGGGCATGATTTTGGACATGGCCTCAGCCCCACGTGCTATAAATCAGGCCCCAGCGCCATATGCTGGATTGGGCCTGGCACCCTGTCCCCAGCCCAGCCCTATATGTGCCCGATTGAGGCTAGAGCCAAGGACAGCCCCAGTTCCAGCTCTGTGAATATCAGATCCAGCCCATGCCCCAGTCTACATGGGCTGGGTCAGTACTTCTAATTGGGACTGCCACCCCTGCCTGATCTGGCACATGGGATCATATCATATGGCCACAGGGCTTGGAAATTTGGCAGTGGGGAAGTGGTAGCAATTAATGCTGCTAAATTTCTGGATGTGGGGGGAGTCCTGCAGACCAGCTAACATGGCTCAGTGGACCAGATCTGACCCATGGGCCAGAGGTTGAACACCACAACAGTATAGCAACAAGTAACTGTGTTCTACAAAGGGATGCATTTACAAGCAAAGAACATATTGTGCTTATAAAGCAGTGTGGAAAATAGGTTAATGGCACATGAAGACAGGCATCTTTGCACATTAATGAGTATACTCACGTATAATACATTATTTAACATACATAAAACCTGTTGTGTGTGTATTAATCTAGTCTACAGCAAAGCTAAGTTGCTGCAGTTGAAATGTAGGTCTGTTTGTTATTAGAAGGACAGCAGCAGTAAAAATTACAACTCATACAACCTGTACAGGGTTTTATGTATCACTTTGAACATTAGAAATGTAGGACATTTCTAGTTATGTGTTTCTTTTTTTGTAGGTCTCCACTGTTTTTCACTTGACTTTTTCCCTTTCTTAAGTAAGGCAATGTGAACTGCATGAGGTATATTGGAGTAATCAGTAACTTGATTTGTCTGGACTTCAGGAGTTAGGCCTGCACTGTATCAGCCAACAAAGAACAGACAACACCTAAGAATGCTTTCAAAGAAAGGAGTTCTTTCTATCTGTCAAAGGAAGAATCCCACTGTTGTCTTTATAGGAGGTCACATTGTTGGTCAGCCTCCTCCAGAGATGGAGAAATTCCTCAGAAGATCCCCTGAATTAAATTTATATTACCGATCAGGGTACTGGGCTAAGGCCATCCTACTTTCAGGATACCATGTGGCTTGTGAGAGGTGACATGGCTTTGCAGTCCTGGTCCCAGGAAAAAATAAAACACTATCTTGGCTGTCTAAGATGAAGAATGCAGTCATAGAGGTATGCCTAATTGATTTAGAGAGGATCGAATGCTCTGTGCAAATAGTGTTTACCCAATGTTGTCCTCTCACAAATTAGGCATCCAAAGGAATGTGTTAATCAGAAAGCAGCTACAGGATAACATCAGTCTTTGCCTAGTAACAGCTATAGATGAGGAAGTGTTCACAGTAATCTGATGTTTGGAGGATTTAGGGACTTTGTTTTCAAATTTCTGATTCAAAAGCCTGTATTTGGGAATAAGTATTCAGATTTTCAAGAGTACTGCTGGTTGCTATGAATTTAAAAAGAATTTCAGATCATTTTGAAGACCTTTGGAGCTTAACCTTGGCAGCTGTTTAAAAAAAACCATGAGCTTTCGGTGCTAGGAAAGAGGGACAATATTACAAATATTCAAGGGAATTACTAAAGAGAGCAACACAGTTTTGCTCTAACCAACCAGTTTAGGAATAGAAGAACTGAGGCACAGAAATATCAATCATATAGCTGACTTGGGTGTGCAACCCACTAAACTTCTGTCTGAGTTAGGCTGGGAATCAAGATACCCTAACTCACTATGAATATATTGCTTTCCAATGCAAATAACAATTTCATTTATAGACAACAAGTGTGGAATATAACATTAACTATTTGTGGATGAGTATGGAGAGGCCAGTTACATAACTGGGCAGTCAAGGCCCCTAATTGTATGATTGTCACTAATTATATGTTTGTATAGCAGGGCTCAACTCAGTGGAGCTCAGTTTGTAGCATTTAGAACTTATTGCAATATACATGACAAATAAAAGTGATAGAGGCCTATGCAAAGCCATACATAGCCTCTGAAATTTTCTTCTCTAGCACAGAATCCAACTAGAATCTGAAAATGTCAAATTTAGAAACCTGTAATCTGAATGCTTCCAAACATTAAGGATCCAAATTTGCATTCAGTTTTTGAAGATACCTGCTGTCTTAATGATAAGCTGATCAAAACCCCTGGATCTCAAACCATGCGCCAGCTATATTTAATAAAGTGAACCCATATCTAGCCAAACTAGAGAATACTAATTTTATTTTTTGCTCTTTTCAATTTTTTTTTTAATAGTTGTTCTCCAGCAGAAATCTCAGAACTGCAAACTGGTTGAAATGAAAGCACAGCCTGTATATGATAATACAAACATGAATCCATGAGCCCACAACTATTCCTTTTCCATTTAAAAAAAAAAATTACAAGGCAAACATAGCAGATTCTACTTCAATAAACATAAACGTGTAAGTCTGGCACTTTAATAGTCCTTTATTATTTTTAACTGCTTTTGTGTAAGATCACAACGAGAGAGACTAAGTAAAGAACAGGATGTTTTGAACATTGAACTTGGGTGCATTACGTAATACTGCTGTTACAGATTTAATGGAAGTTGTCTGCAGGTGTCAGGAGCATATTATCACAAAGAGCATATTATTGGGGCACTGGACAACACTTAACATGTGTAAGAATGATAACTCATTTATGAACTGCCATACAATCTAAATGTTTAAACTTGTTGTCTATCTAAGTAATTCTCAATCAAATGCAGACTTGGTCTTCTAGCAAATCACTTTAAAATATGAGGGCAGTTAGATTATCTAGAGAGGTTATGAAACCTCCAGCCCTGGAAGGTTTTAAGTGCAGGTTAGACATGTTTTCTGGGATGGGCAGGGAGCTGGCCTAGGTGAACCTGGGGTCCTTTCTAGCCTTATATTTTAGGATTTTAAGAAAGATCTTGGTCAAACAACAGAATAAGTTGCACTAGAAACTCTGCGTCATCACAACTTGACATCTGGAGTGAGCAATCCTTTACTCCCTACTGTTGTCTCTGACCTTTGTACAGAGGTTCAGGATGGAAGGGGAAAGGCCTTGTAGCTATACTCTCCGACTGATCTCTGAAGTCTGGCTCTGAGCTGCTGGTCTCGTTTTAGTTCTCACTAGAAGTTTACAGATATAAAAATTAATACTGACCTCTGACATCTGGATTATTTGGAAGTCTTAAGGAGTCTTGGCAGAATTTTGTGTGGTATATGCATGGTATTTGCCTTAGACAAAGCTTGGCCAGTGCTGTCTTTCCTTTTGTTTTCACAAAAAATGAAATATATAAAATATAAAAAACAAGGGAACAATTGATCCAAGTTTGATGCTAGATTAATAAGGGGTTATTACCAGCTGTATGAAGAATTCTTTTTTTCTAAAGGCCAGATTCTGAAACACCAATTCAGGCCAAGTAGTATCTCATACCTTGAGTGGCCCCATTAAATGTTGTGAAACTATTGGGCCAGGCTTTCAGAAAGATTTCAGTTGATCACTTCCTTTCAGCTGATCACATCTGTGTATGGAAGCATGAATATTCTTGTGAATACAGATAGCTTGTTAGAGTCAAATACACACTCATACTGACCTTAAAAACAGGAACTTGATTTTGCATGATGTCGTCTTTTTGGTTTGAAAATAACAATAAAAAGGTTGAAGTAAACATTCATTGTTAGTTTGGAAAAAAATCTGTTAGCTGGGGGTATAATATAGAGAAGGGAGTCTCTGCTTTCCTAAATGAAAGTTTAGATTATAACCACACCAGGCAGAGTTACACTGGATCTTTGCTGTTATATTCGCATCTTGCTCAATGATTCATTTTCAACACCCTCATTATGCTCTGCTCTCTCTGTGTCCTGGACACTAGATACATTTTTCTGTGGTCACTTAGCATTGTCTCATCTCATTTTACCATCACACACTGTTCTTTGTAGGCAGTCATTATCAGCTGTATGCTCACTTATTCTCAAATTAGTGCCGTTATTGCTGTGGATGAGTTAAGAACATGCAGCTTCTGTCTCTTCCTAAGTATCATTTTTCCCTAGAATTGATGATTCAGGACAGACTGGGAAAAGCAAATTCCTAAATGAACTGAACAAATAGTTAATTTGTTGCCTCTCTTCAAAGCAATGTCAGAGGTTTAAAACACCTATTTGGTTCTGCAGTTCATATTTCTGCTGATATGAGACTAGATATTAGTACATGTTTACTAGTTCTTTTGCTAGTCTATACTTAAATAAAGAAATGAAAAGCAACTTTGCTGTTTGATTTGGTATGTGCATTTAGCAATTATTCTGTGCAGATGTTAACACTACATATGGTTACACTGTTTAGGCCTTGCATGGTTGCATAGAGAGCAGCTCTACCAAATGAGACAAAAAGTCCATCTTCCACAGTAGTAGTGTAATTAATGATGGAGGTGGGATCAAGGTATCAGTAGCTGCTGCACTGTTGTTCCATGCACCACCACCACCTCAGGCACAGAACTGTCCAGTGATGCCGTTGTTTTTAAGTTCACTACATAAGAGCTATACATGGCAATTTCAGAGCATTGCACATTATCTCTATCCTCTTGCAGACGTGCACACTGTGGCAGTGTGGGTCTGATTCTGTATTTTCTTATGCAAGGCTTGAACATTCTGAATGTAATCTAACCAAACACTTAAGAGTGTGATTAAAATTAAGCACCCAGCTAGTGTTGCTGACTCTAGTCAGTTGCTTAAGTGCTCTGTCAGCTCAAGAACAAAGTGCTCAATAGCCTGCAAGATCAATAACTTTTTTCCTAGTGCCAAGTGAGGTTACTGCTGGTAATACCATATTTTTCTCACATAAAACATGCACATTATTTAAAAATAGTTACTGGAAATTGTTGTGCACATTATATGTGAGAACTATGGTAAGAGCAGTTTCTGTCAGTTACCAGGGAAAAGTGAAACTAGATTCTTCACGAAACTCATAGTGGCTAAGTACAGACAGTCAAAAAGCCTGAGACTGAATTGATTCAGTCTTTTCAGGTTAGTTTAAACTGTAGTATGGAAGAGCTGAAAAAGAAACTGAGCCAGGAGCATGGCAGTTCCAGAGCAGCTGTTTGCTGTGCATAAAAGAGCCTGGCATGGGGAGGGGTGGGGGTAGAGCAGCTGTTCAATTTGCATAAAAGAGCCTGGCACATGGGGTGGAGGTGGAGACAGAAGTGAGAGGCGTCTCCTCTGAGAGGGAGGACGGAGAGAGGACTACAGAGCCGGGGAGCTCCAAGAGTTTGGTCCAGTGTGCTGGAGAAGGCTGGACAAAGAAAGGAAGGAGGGAACCAATGGAGGATTCCCTGGGGAAGAAATAGAGACACGAGGAAGAGAGAAGCTGTGAAAAGCAGAGGAGCGGTGGATGCTCCAAAAAAAAAAAAAAAAAAAGGAGGAGGAAAAAAAGAAGAGAGTAAGCAACGAGAAACATACAAACAAATGTATTAGGCATTCTTGGTTTTGACTTTTATGTCATTGACGTTAGTGACTATTCTTAAACAGGTTTTGTTCAGGGAAACTAGGGAAAGCAAGGGGAAGAGTAAATAAATAAATAAATGAAAAAGGAAAAAGAACTCTGAAAGCAAAGGACTTCAGGACAGTTCTAGGAACGGCTTGAAAGTGAATTTGATTAGGTTGTATATTAGTAAGGAAGAAATAGCATAGAATGTGTTTACTTAAACAAAAAAAAGAGAGAGAGAAAAAGGAAGACTTTTGTAAAAATAGTTGAATGTAAAAGAACCTGAAAAATAATAAAAAGAATAGTTCAGCTGCACCTGATTGGGGTTTGAGTAATATTCTTAATTCTGGCATCAGCTAAGAAGGGCATCAGATAAGTGAACCACTGCGAGAGATTGCCAGTGACCTACTGTGGAAATAATATCTCCCGAATAATAACATCAACATTAAAGAAGATGTGGCAGAAGAGAGTCGGAACCGACAAAAGTGGTAAGAAGCAAGGCTGTTAGCGAAACCATCACGTGCAGAGATTGAACTGAGAAAGAACTGGGCAGACATTCACTTTTGATTCAGGAAATGTAGACACATACCTGCAGTGGCTCAGACCAGAAGCTGGGGGGCACTAGAGCATGGCTCTCTGGCACACAGATGGGCTATGTGTTTGCTTCCTCTTCCTGCTGTCCCTGAAGTCTCTGGGATTTGCAGTCCAGAATCATATCAACAGGACTCTGCAGGGTTGCTCATTGCTTCCTCTTCCTGCTTCCAGGTGCCTCTGGGATTTGTAGTTTACAGTTGCAGCCAGCAGTAAGTTTTTAGCAGGGCAGGACTTCTCTGTGCTTGAGGGAAGGTAAGTTTATCCCCCCTTTCCTGGTCCCAGATCCCAGCTAGGGTTTGACTAGGGGCAGTCCCTGTCTCCCCCCCACCCCCCCTTCTCAGCTGGAGTAGACAGCTTAGCTCAGGGCTGGAAAGTATGCTGAGATGCTGGGGGACTGATTTAACTTGAACCAGGAAGGGGTCTGGGATAGGAGTTTCATAAACTGATTTGATACTACATTCAACCAGGTTTATCTTAAACCAGTTTCAACTATTTTGAAATTGGTTTATATGCACTGAACTTTTGTTTTGTTACAGGTTTAAACCAGTTTCTGATGACTTAAAGCAGTTTATGTGCAACTTCTGTCCCTACAGAGAGCAGAACGATGAGCAGCCTTGGCTCCCTTGCTGCTGCTTCTCAGCTGTTTGCTACAAGGATTTTTTTTTTCTTTATTCTGCCTTTCAGAAACAAGGTGCATATTTTATTCTGGGGCATGTTGTATGCAATACAATATGGTAACCAATGAAGATTCTTGGGATAACTGGTATTTTTTAAAGCTTCAGTTTCTGAAGTCATTTCTGAATCTGAGAAATGTTTAGTAGCTTCTGGAAAACATGCACTTTTAAGGATTTCCCCAAAACAGAATATAAATAACAGGATTTCAATCTCAGAATTTTTGAAGCATGATTTGTGATTCTTGAAAGGGTAGTAATGACCATATTCCAACTGTTTAGCAGTGGTGCTGACATTTCATTTTGAAGAGGACACAATATGTGAACTCTTGGCTGAGAACTGTTATGCTTGCTACCTGTTTTTGTAGTGTTTAGTACAATGAGGGGATGAGCCTCCATGGAGGGTGCTAGGCACTGCTGTAATAATAATTAGTACAATAATGAGGCTGGCATTCTACTTTGAGATGTACAGATGCCATTAACATGCTCATTTGCAAATAAATGCAACCTAAATCTAACTTCATTCAGCTCCCCAGAATCTGACCCATTTTAGATTAGTGTTTCAGATCAACATTTATTTACATTTATAAAATTGGCACCAGGAAGCAGGAAAGAGATTTTGATCCTCAAAGCAGCTGTTAAAAATGGTGATTAGGAAACACAACTACAGTCAGCTTGAAGTTGGGAAGCTTATTTGAACTTGCCATAGAAGAAAGGATCCTTTTTTATCCTATTATAACACAGTTGGTAATGGCTGAGTAGGAGGCAGGAGATCAGAAATAAATGGCCAACTTGGAGTTTGCACAACTGGGTTCAAATCCAAAGCAAACTGCCTGCTTACTGAAATAATTTGTGTTTTACAATGAGAGCAAATAGGTAAAGCTTGTGAAATCCTGCAGGCTTCTGAATCGGAGCACTGATGGGTTTGTGTATCACATTTTGATTAGAAGGTGTCATTCCCTTTTTCCTTACACTCTCTTACTTCAGTGACACAAACAAGAGGGATTCGATTTGCTTAAGGTATTTCTCTCTTGCTCTTGTTTTTACAATCTACGTGTAATGACTAATTGGCTGTGTTTTCCCAGCTATTTTATGTTTCTCTTGCTCTGGTTACAAGTTGTACTAAACCAGTACATCCTCAGGGACCAATAGACAGCCAACATTTTCAAATGATATGCAGCCTTCTCCTGTCTTTTAAAGAATAAAACATTTACAAGTAAATTTACAAATGCATTAAGAACATTTCCCTGGTTGGTCATTAGAGAATTTTTTTTTTGCCTTCTATTGGGAGCTAACACCTTCTGCCCCCTCGCCCTTCGCACGCTGCTTTTCCATTTTTTTTCCTCTCTCCCTCCTTTCCTCCCCCATTCCCTCCCTCTATCCTCCTCCTATTCCAGCTTAGCAGTGCAAATTTCTGTTTGTGCCAGTGGGGAGGCCTGGCGAAACCACAATTGCTCTACCCCACAGATTGACGAGCCCTCAGATGCCGATTTACTGTACATGGCAGCCACACTGGAGCCGAGGCACATCTGGAGTGGAGTAAGCTTACTAAGAAACAGGGGCCAGCTTTAGCTGGAGCCAGTGGAACTGAGAGCAGCCGATGAAAGGCAGCCCTCCCACCTCCCCCTTTCCCTCAGTCCCTGGGTAGATTTCTTAATGTAAATAGAGTTGATGGGGGAAGAACACAGTAACTCTTTGCTGAATGTTCGTCATTTAATGCTCTTTATCTACTTGAAGTCAAAATAGTGCCTTAGAAAAACAGAAGCTCTGATTTTAATATAAATAGCTAAAAGCCGTACATGTTACTGTTAAAAAAAAAAAAAAAGTTTCCTTTTGTGTTTATTTGTTCCACTTTATGGTAATTTGGGGGATAATTTCATTATCTGTAGCCAAACTGGAAACAAGCTGTTGTCTATGCTAATGATACCAGTGCTTTATTTTATGTACAGTAGGCGTGGAACTCTTAAAACCACAAGTGGACTGAATTTCTGGTTCCAGCTGTACTGCTTTAACTGGATGACTTCTTTATAGTCACAAAAATATGACTTTCCTTTTATTATCTGGAAATGAACATGATTATGGGTAGTTGCTTTGTTTTAGAAAATGGTGAATATCTTTTACAGCCCAGTGCCAACCTGCTGTCCAGCGAGTACTTTGTTTTCATTGCTAAGAAAAGACAACGGTCCTGTTTTGGTCCAGATGGACTAATTTTCTAATCAAGTCTATTGGATCTTTTAATTGTATTTGTAAAAGAATAGGAGAGATTATTAAATTAAACATAAGAAATCTTTTTTGCCACTTAGTATGTTTTTTATTTAAACACATCTTTAGAGAGAAATACAATAATATAGCTCAGTTTTTAGATGCCATTAAAGGGGAAAACACACAAAAAATCCATAGCATTTTCCATTTAAAAACCTAGATTACCTAACATGATTAGGTAATCATAATTTGTGTTTAGAAGTGAAAAAATAAACTGCATATTACCTTTTATAATAATTAAAATCTAGTAAGTAGGATTTTTGAAAGCACAATGTGTTGATCAAATGGAAGTCAATGCTAAAAATTCCTTTTGAAGTCAGAGGAAGCATTATTAGAGCAATGTGGACGGTGCTTGAAAGTTCAGCTCAGTGCATTTATAAAACTTGTCTTTATAGAAGAGCACATGTCATGTTGCAAAGCATTTATGCTTGTAGGTCTAGAAAATCTTCCACTGGCTGCAAAATCTTTGCCTAATGTCACAGCTTTATAAACTCTCATATTCCCAGTATCATGAACCAACTTGTATATTTAGGTATTGCAGTGGGCTGGACTGTGACCTTTGATATGAACATATGGCTCTCATTGAATTTTAATAGGAACCTGGTCTGTGCATCACAGGACAGAATTTGACACATTGAGTGAGTGATAACTCACAAAGCTTGACAGAAATTCTTGTACAGTTTTTGATGTGAGATTCCAGTGGTGCATCCCAAATGGAATTTCTGTAATTGCTGTTTTATGAGACAGCGATGATGTGAAATAATATCTGTGCAACAGATACCAGCATAGGCTTAATAGAATTTTTTAAATTTATTGCTAATAGAAAACATTTTTGGTGGAGTTTAATGATTTCCTTGCAAGTTCATCTTTCCTTGCTTTTCTGGGAACAGAAATCCTAATAGCAAGGGGCCAGAATATTCTGGCTCTTACATTAATGCATGGGGAGGCGCAAGGTACTTTCTTTCTTGCCTGATTCTTGTTCAGGAATCAGGCAGGACTGTCGTACCTACTTACTTTCTTGAGTGTGCTCGGGGCCACTGAGAAGGTGGTGAGAAGGTGACACTGGTTCCCTAGTCATTGGCTAGCCAAGGAAGAACTGTGTGTACCCTACCAACTGATAGTTGTCTCTTTGTACCTTGACTTTCAGGAAGCATTATGAGTAAGTACAGGCATTCAAGAAGCCAGTGGCAGAAGCACTTGTAACTTTTGAGCTTTACTCTAACTGCCCCTGCTTAGGTTGGGAAGAAGCAGATCACATGATTAGCCCTTGTAGTGGTGGTGGTGGGGGTGTGGCTTGGACCTCGCCTGCACAGCAGAAGTGCAACAGGTAGGGGAGGCTTTTACATGCCCCGTGCACTTCCAGGGCTGCTGAAGACTCCCAAGCAGAGACGAATGGCCAAACCACCCCTGACAGACTAAGAATGTCATAGCTGCCCACCTGGACTGGATAACAGCAGCTCATCACGGCCATGAGCCTTCAGTCAGTTGTCCCACATATGCCCATCTAGCTCACCCTATGCCTGCCGAGTGTGTGTATGTGTATCCCTGAGATGCCTGGGTTTTGCATGTGTGTATTGTATCTTCTGAATGCCTGGGTTTGTGTGTGTGTGTGTCCTGGATGTCTGGGTTCTGTGTTTGTGTGGATGTGTGTGTCCCTCAGACTCCAGGGTCGTGTGTGTGTGTGTGTGAGTGTGAGAGAGAGAGAGAGAGACTTGGCTGCCTGGGTTGTGTATGGGTGCATGTGTGTCCTGGATGCCTGGGTTCTGTGTGTGTTTGTGCATGTATTCCAGATGCCTGCATTCCCCCCACCTCCACAGCTATTGGTGGCTCCTGCCATGCACCATAGAGGCTGTATGGAGCTGCAAACCTCGGCTACCCTGGCCGAGTTGCTCCTCACCTATGTGGACCAAGAGCCCTCCCTGGATGATGTGGGGATAGAGAACTTCAAGTGCCTACGACCTGGCACTAGGCTCCTCTGGTTCTGTATAATGGGCATTGCTGCTCACAACCCACACCATCCCCCTTCCCCTTTCCCTTCCCAACCTCCCAGGAGCGCATACTGAGATGTGAGGGAATGCAGCACGATGAAGAGCGAGACTTTAGTTTAATCCAATGTTGAGGCTGCCAAACCTTTTAGTGTGTGTTTTTAAGCAAAAACTGCAACAATGCCTTTTCTGGAACTTGGAATGTTCTTCTCAGGTAACACTGAGAGAGTGGGGAAAGACCTTGGCTGCACTGGGAGCTTCTGCGGGGTGGGTTGGGCAGCCAGGAGGGCTCAACTTAACAAACATGAAACCTTGAAGTGGGAGGGAGAATGCCACATGTGAAACTGCTGCCCCTTGGTTTAATTAAATGTTGTAGCTGCCAAACTTTTCGTATGCATAATAAAGAAAAGCTGCAGACTGTTACACACTTTGGAACTTGGAGCAGAGCCCAGGGGGCTGCCTGTCTACACAGGCTGTGCTGCTTCCCTGCAGCAGGACCCAGGCCTGCAATGGCCTGTCCTAGTGGACTGGTGGCTCTCCCCTCATTCCTTTTGGGGCCCGGTGCCTATGCTGGTGACTGCCAGTGGCTGCAAATAGTGAGTTGGCCCAGGAAAGTGTGCTGAGTCAATGGTAGACCTTGCATCGAGATTCAGACAGCGTGGTCCCCCTCCCCTCCTACACTGCTGCTTCTTGGGGTGGGCCCTGCTGGATGCCTTCCTGGCTCCTTGGGCCATAGGTCAGCAGCTCCCCCATGCTATATCTCATGTCCTGGGCCCCTGCCCATCCCCCCAGAATCTTCCAGTCAATGTACATGGTTTCTTCTCAGGCACGATCCAGGGCCCAACCCCCATGGGACTCTTGGGCATGTCATCTCAAGGAACAGCCCTTGGAACAGGGCTCTCCGTGCTGGGGGAGGGGAAAGTTGTTAGCAGCCTGCCTCACCACTCTGGTTTAGGAGGGCAATGGTTTCCCCATAGGAGGTGGTGGTGATGGCACTCTGGAGTATTATAGCTGGATCCCAAGTGGTCTTTGACCCTGTACATAAACTTCTTATCCTGGTGCTGTGATTCTTTAAGATCCACAGCAGCATTTGCAGCATCTCTCAGAGAGCAGCTGGCCATCTGTAGATCTCATTCTTGGACCTTTTCAGCACATTTCTGGGCCTGGGCAGCTCATTCAAGTGCTATGGCACTGTGGGTACAAGCAGTTGCCAACCTGCTCATTCTAGTGCCCCACATTGAATGTCCTTGTTGATCCTTGTGTTGCTGGTGCCATTTATGCATATATTTCTTGTGCTCATCAGGTTTCCGGATGGCCATCCTGGATCCATCATCTTTATGACCAGGCCTCCCACACACAAATGCAGTCTGCAGGCAAGGGAGACACCAAGGGACCTTTGGTAAGTGCTCTGTCCAGACTCTTTCTCCTGTTCAGGGCTGGAAGCAGCACAGGTCCTCATGCCCTGGCACTGACCACTGCACAGAATGCCTGAGTTCTGTCTCCTAGCTGAGACAACCCAGATGCTTGTGTCCAACTCTCTGCTGTGGGAGCTGGGTGGGCTGGGAACCCCAAGTGTCAGGACCTGGAGGGATGAACCATCTCTGCTTCTCTAGGAGGGAGGGAGCAGCAGGGAAGAGGGTTTCAAGGGAGAATTCCCACTTTCCACTGTGCCTTACGTGCAGTGGTGCTCATTTGTAGGTGCTCTGCTAAATGGCTCCTCTAGGATTTCCAGCAAAAATGTGAAGTTTCATCCTCTGGTCACACCTTGGCTGTGGGGCTCAAAAAAAGCTTTCAGTGTATATCAGAGTCTGTTTGGGTTAGGGTGCGTGTCAGCTGGATCTGGGTAAACATGCTGGCTTCTCTCAGGAAAGCACCGTGACCTTGAGGGATGGGGCAATCAGTTGTCAATCATCCAGATTTATGGCCCCACTCAATGTAACATAAACTGATAAGCCCTCAACAACAGTAGGGGGGATGGACCCTGGCCATGTAGTTTTGTTCCAGGTGAATGCTGCAGTGCTTGCAGGGGTGTTTGAGAAGCACAAGGTCAGTGAGGAGCATTAATAAATCAGTATCATCAGTCTTCTACCTGGACAATCACTGAGCCAAGAGCATGCTGAATATCAGAATAGGAAACCACAGGCTTCTCCATGAGCATACCTCAACTTACCAATGGGTCATGTTAGACCATTCCCAAACATCACATTCAGAAGGTCAGCAGTAAAGTCTGCATAGGTAGCTGCCTTAAGATATTTATCCAGCATAACATGGGGTGCCAGCTTCAAAGTGCTCAGAACCACTGTACTTACAATGTTTTATGCCCCAGCAGATTACTGTGCTCCTGTATGGTCCAGAATCTGTTGCACTAAAAAGCTCAATACTGTGCTTAATAGTGAACTGAGACTCATAATAGGCTACACAACTTATACACACACAGATTTATTACCTTAACTCTCTGGTTTTATACCAAGTGATATAAGAAGACCGATCTTAACTGCTCCCCTGCTGCCAGGTTTCTGGGTCTGTGGAGAGCCCAGCAGTCCAAGTACTGTGGAACTGTGTGTTGTACTAAATATAGTTAAGGGGTGGGGTGAGTGGAAATGTAATGGTTATTTAGAGTAATCCAGCCTGAAATCTCTTCCTACAGTGGTTTATACCAACACCATATGAATCCTCCATTGGGCATGACTTTGACAAGGAAGCATGGGTCAAGCTGAACAAGCTCAGGTCTGGATACAGATGCTACAAAACAACACCAGCAATCAGTGTAGCACTTAATCAGCAGCTTAGATCTTTACAAATGCCTAGACAGGGTAGATGGAACAGGCACACTGAGCAGTAATACCAGACAAGTGGCTCATAATTGACTGGAGAGAGCAAAGTGGTGGTGGTGGTTTGCAGGGGTTAGAAACAGGAGCTTCGCTGACTCTTGGTGCTTGGGCCTGGCTTGGCTCTTGGACAGGCCAAACAAGCTCTGGCCAAGGCTAAAGTGCCACCCTCGGAGGGGGAGTAAACAGGGCATCGCAAAACCCCATGGGTTGCTGGTGGAATATGACCTGCCATGAGTTGTGTTGGGATCTGGTACTGATGTTTGTCACAGCACTCTAACTTACAGCAGTGAAGTCTGATACCACATTCTTCTAAATGCATTTTTTTTGATGCAGAAACAGTCTGATTTTAACTAAGTTTTGAGGGAACCCAGGCAGGATTCACTGGGATTTTATAGAGGTCCTGCATGCCAGACAGGAGGCCAGTTTCCTTGCCTGTTCATTTGAGTCAAGGCTTACAGTTCTTCCAGGCTGTATGGTCCTAGGACAGCTGCTTCTGTGTTGTGAATCCCTCTGGGTTTTGTACCTTTCCTCTCAGGTTCTGGTGGAATGTTATTGATATTGACCTGATTTTTCCAAGTATCTTGATCTTGGTGAACTGGCAATTCTGTGAAATTGGAATTTTTCTAGCCAGAGTAAAGCAAACTGGACTTCATACTGAGGGAAACAAAACCATCCCTCCATAAATAAGATAAAATAATACCTAGTAGAAGTACTCTTGCACATGGTCCATCTGCTCCTAGTAATTTTTCACTCCAAACCAGATTTGGGGTTGATTGAGTGTTCTCATTTTTGTGAGGGCTGAGTATATTGATTTGATTTGTATCATGTCTCTTATTTCTACTTTTCATGCAATACATGTGAAATAATTGCTTCACAGATGCTATTTTCTTTTCATTTAATGTCGGTTTGCTATAGTTTAAATTCTTGGTTTCACACTAAAGCCCATGCAGTGTCCAAGGGATTCTAGGAACACACTCCTTGGAGGAAGTTGTTGTCTATTTAGTCTGTTGCTGTATTGTGGTGGTTACTAACATGCTATTCAGCTTGAACTGTGGGGGTTATGCAAAACTACCCTTTAGCAGAAAATAATTCTTTTACCTGTAGTTTCTTGCCAGTGGGTTTCCTGTTCTTGTGGATGTTTCTTGTGAAATTTCTAAAGAATAGTTGCTGGCATTTTGCCATTTGTAAAAAAACAACAACCCCTATTTCTTGGAAATAATTGCTGTTCAGAATAGATATGCTACATGGAGCACAAAAGACTGGTCAGGAAGAAAACAAATAGTTGGAAAATATGGCAAAGATAAAAGAAGAAAATGCTAGTGTTGCACCATACCAATTACATCACAGAAACTTAGATGCGTAGTTACCAACAGTTACTGCACCACCCCATTTTAGGATGGTACAATTACTTCCTATTCTAAATACAGAACAGAAAAGTAGTGGTATTTCAGATTCCACAGATACCATTGTTGGTATGTGATGACTTTTTAATGATCACCATTGTATGAACTTGGCTCAGTTATCCTAGGTCTTAAGCCTGTGTTTTACTTTAAGTACATGCATAAGTCCATCCTTATGCTGTACATCAATTTAAAACAATCCTCTCAAATCCAATTGACTTGTTTATGACCTCAATGAGTGTAAAACAATAGAATTTATCAAATAAGGTTAGAATTTTAAAGATGCTTCAACCTGATATCTCTTTTTCTCCTTTTTTAATTTTTGCATGTGCAGCTTGGCAACTAATACCAGTGTCTAGAACTTAATGGAACTTACATTCAAGAATCCAAGGTGAATGTAGTTCATCATCCAACCCTGAAGGGGATGGAATTTATCAAGGAGGAATGCAAATGTTAGGTCTTGAAGAATATACACACAAATTTTAGCATACAAATTCTTTAGTGCAGAAAGAGATCACTTCAATGAGGCAAAGAGGTTCTGTCCTTCATACGGTTTCAAATATCAATTTCCAAGTCTTTGAGCAACCATTTGATGTTATTACTCAAGGTGTGGATTCCATCTGCCCTGTCTGGAAATTTGTAAAGATTGCAGCTTTCTATTAAGTGATGTGCTGTTTGTTGAACCTTGCATTCACATAGGAGGCTGTCCAAGATGTTCATCTTGTAAAGTGTTTTGAAGCGTCCATATCCAGAATCAGTCTGTTTAGCTTACCCCACACTTCTCTGTCAAGGTCATGCCCAGTGTGGGTTTCAATTAGTGTTGGTACAAAATGTTGTAGGAATAGATTTGATCTTTTCCACTGTTCAGCCCATAGGTTTGGTTCAGCATTCCCAGTTCCTTCCAGGAGCTTGTGGGATTCAGGTATAAACACTTTGTGACTTTTAATCCTCTTAATCTGCCATTGATTTAGGTCTTCAGTTAGCAGTTGATGGAGCAGGTAATTTTCATTATCAGTGATGTTCTCTATTCTGTTCAGGATTTGCATTCCATGACTTTGTATGTAACACAGAGTGATGAGAGGGTTTGGTAGCTCTTTGGATCCTCTGGTGGTTTATTTGGTTTCAGGAAAGCAATGATGTCAGCTTTTCTTGAGATTTTTGTTACTTCCTAGACATTTATACATGAATTTCTAAATCCATCTTTTTACTGTGCTTACAAGCTTAGTAATGAATTCTGGGAATATCTTATCTGGTCCAGCAACCTTGTCAGTCTTGATTGCTTTAATTGCTGTGTTGAACGTGTTGTCAGAGATGGGAATGGTTAAATCAACCTTGATTTTGGATGATTTAAGTTGTTCACAAGTCAGGTGTCTAATCATTTATGCACGGTGCTTGCTTGGGTTACTGGACATGTTGTTGCACAGTATTCTCCCAATGGAGTTTGCTGACACAGGGCAATGTTGTTTTTTGCTACCTTTTTCTGCAAGGCAGTTAATGATGCATCATGCTTGTGTATTCAAGTGTAGTGAGCCATCTCTCCTTTTTGATATTGTTCAATATAGTAGCCAGCTGCTCTGTAGTTCGTTTTTAGTTTCAGAGTCATTGCATTGCTTGATGATGTTAAAGAGCTGTACACACTGCTCATCCCTGCATGGCACATAATGGCTTCTATAGCCTCTAGGTACACAGAATTTAGCTTTTTCAATTAGGCAGTTTGTAAATGCAGTGTAGCCTTGATTAGTGTTGGTTTCTGATGGATCCCAGAATTGGGTTGCTCTCTCACTAGTCAGCCTTTGGTATTTTTGCCAATCTGCCTTACAAAAGGTCCATCTTGGGGCTGGTATGGATGGTGTAGCTGAAAAATCATATTGTCAAAGCTGGTAAATAAGGATCTGTGCTCAGATAAAGGAAACTTGTCAAGTACTTTTCTTATCGGTATTTTACTTAAGTTGCCCTTCCACCAGGCAAGATAAGGGTTAGTCTGAATGTTTCAACATCCAGAGTGGAAGGTATATGGTTCCTTTGGGTCTTATATGCTGGCTAAGTCATTCAGGCTTTCCCAGAGACAAATATTGTGTCCATTGCTACTGTTAATGGAGCATCCCCAGCCTTGATGTTGACAATTGAAGTTACCTGCATATAAGGTCATCTGGATGTAAATAGGTAGGGATGTGATTGAAAACAGCAAAGGGTGGCTTCTATATATTGACAGTGATTATGTCATTGGCCTAGACAGTGCTCTATTCTATTTCACTCTGTGAGGTTTATGTTTCTTGGTAGTGCATGACCGTGTGTTCTGATGTAAATAATAAGGCCATGGATCCTACTGGCTACAGAGTCTGCAAGGGTTTGAGAAGAACTAATAACTTCAGTATCTAAACTAACTGTAAAGTCTGTCTGAAGATAAAATAATTTTCCATCTTCAAATGCAGTTCTTCCTTTCAGTATTTCCATGTGCACTGTAGTTGTTATCTGAATTTAAAAAATATTTTATGGAAAGACTATGCAATCTACTTTAAGATATTTTAACCCCAAGGTAACCTGTTACAGTTTTGAAATATAAATCTCACAGAATCATATAATATTTTTTTTATAGTATTTTAAACAGTGGAAGGAAGATTAATTGAGCTGGAGACTGCTATTTACATACTGGCTTTCTCAAAAGAACAAGAATGGTTATCAATTATATATTTCTCCAACAAAAATATATACTCAATATATAAATGGTTAGAACATAATTCCACCCGAAGTATGTACATACCCTACAAAGAAATCCCATTAAATGACAGAATAAGAAAAAGTTAAAGAAAGAATCAAGAGGAAAGGAGGAGGAAAATAGCACACACATTCTATTGTATGTTCTATGTGTGTGTGGGGGGGAAACCCTCAAGAATAAAAATGTAGTGAATATGAATTGAGGTTAAAAAGTACAATTAGCAGTGTGGAAAAAATCAAACTTCGCCAGTCCAAAGTTATTGTTAAACCAGAAATGATTGATATCAAACAGTGGGCTAAATTCTGATCTCAGGTGTTTCAGTGAAGTTAGAAATACTGTGTTTAGTACAATGAGGATAAATAATAACCTGAACCAATAGCAACTGAAAGACTCACATGGTCTTCAGTGGCTATTGGGTCAAGCCATACATGGACATTTTTAATGGCAACCATAGAATGGATCTCTTCTGTTTAGAGAGTGCCCTAACTTACAACATTCAGATTTTTACTGGTTCTCAACAGAAATAGCCTCACTCCTCAGACTTTGAAGTAAGAAGTCAGATTTGGAATTTCTATTTTATCCATTAGTGTAAGAGAATCTAATTGATCCAGGTTCAGTTTCGTATTTTGAACCTCCACACAATTAAGGTATATTTTCCATAACACTGGGAGTGTCTACACATGATGCTATGTTGCTGTAGCAATACGCTACATAGCATCCACAGGGGTCTTCATGTGACCAGCAGCTACTTAGCTGTAGTGACACGCTATCACAATATAATGTGCCATGATGGTGTAGTTGCTAAAAATAACTATATGCCATGTGTGTGGTGCAGTACAGTCTGTTACTGCGCCATGATTTAATACTTCCTTTTTGAGTACTAAAGTCACGGCTCAGTAACAATGCTGTCATAGCAACATGTGTAGATGTGCCCATTTAGATGTATTTTGATATAGGGTACTGCTTTAGGCCCATTTTTAATTCTGGTGACTGCCAGTTGAGGAAATTCAGTAAGACTTTTTATGGGACATGATTTTAGCACGCTGGTAAGTTATTTCTGGAAGGGAATTAGGTCAGATGCTGAAGATGGAAGACAAAGAAAAAAATCAGAGTTTTGCTACAAACTCAGACCAAAATACTGGGTTGAGTTCTACGTTTTGGATCTTCTTCTTCTTTTCCATAAAGGACACAAATGCAATTGAGAACCCATTTATTCTCAGCTGATTTTTTTTTTTTTTTTTTTTTTTTTAGTAGTCACTTGTAGTTGTAATAAGAATGTGTTTTCTATTAGTAATAACTGCACCATAGTATTCTTCCAACAACAAGTTCAAAATATTACATTACGTTTTGGTCCAATGAACTACTGAACTGCCACTTCCTACTGCAAAGAAAAGAGCAGAAATTGAATCACTAATAAAAGAAGCAGGAAATTAGATAAAGGGTAACACATATTTCATCCACTTTATTGAAATGTGTTACTTTAAATATCACTTTAAATAAATTATCCAAATCTTCAATAATTCCCTGCCTCCTTTATTGAAACACAGCACAAAATCTAATTACACAATTGTTTTATCCTTGTATACTGCAAATGAAATGGTGCCTGGGATTAACAAGTGAAGGAAGAAATCTTCCTTGTCCAAACTATAGCAGCGAGAATGCCATCTTTCAAAAAATGCTTAATGCAAGTTTGATTGTGGTATGGCTTCCAGGGACATTATAGTCAGGGATAACTTTCTGAATAACTATGCAATAAAACATTCCTTTATGGTAAATTTACATTATGATCTAGCTAGCATGACAGTCAGAAGAAGAATCCATGTCTTAACTGCTTGGAAAACCATGCTGGAACAGCTTTTTAAAATAGAATTTCAACTGGTGCATAGAAAAGGGCAGTATAACTTGTTGTTATTTTAATTTTTGAATATTTTCTCCCTAAACTTTCATTTCTATTAGTACAAATGGATTATAAGAGATAGTATGCGTGTATGCAATATATATATATGTGTGTGTGTGTGTGTGTGTAGGACATAGAATTACAAGGTTGAGGTAAACTTTGCATAAGAAATATATTTTCTAGATGAGTCTAGAGAATACTGGGTTAAAATTCTCAGACTGCCAGGAGTAGAGGAAAGGAGGAGAGAACGGATGATAAGATATTTCTAAATTGCTGGAGAAATAAAGCTTGTTTTTGGATGCTTGCTCAATAATATTGTATTGAGCTGTGGACTCAGGATGTTACTTCACTGTTGAATGTCTGATTTTTCCATGTCTCATGTGTCTATTGTTCTCAGTTCCTTCAATGATTCTGGCTTTCAGCTGCCATTTATAGCCATTTAACTTATTTTACTTCTTTACACAGACCTTTAAAATATCAGAGACTGGTTTAGGAGAACTGGAGTGAATTTGAAAAAAAAGTTAGGTAATGAAGCTTTTAAATATTATCGCAGTGGTACCTGTATCAAAGTACTTACTACAAAAGAAATAATTAATAGTTTACACTAAGTTAAATCTAAATTCTGATCATGCTGTTACTGCCTATTACTTTGGCTATTAATGCAATAAGTTCATCTTTTTTTAAGTTACTCTAGGTAGACTCCTTAGTACAGTCCAACAAATTTACATGAGCATTCTTAGCACTATGGACAAAATGGCTCAACTAAAGGAAACAGTCCTTTCCTGGCAGGGAGATGAACTGGCTGATTTTTGCAGGTTTTAAACTCCTGATCTCTGTAATTCTGTTATATTGTAGTGTGTGTAGTCTATGTTTTAATGCCTGCTTTTGTGGAGGACTAATTTAGATAACCATTGGATACCCTTCAAAGTGCAGAGAATTCTGTTGTACACACATTATAGTAGGAGTTGGTGGCTGCATCAGGTCTTAAGCCTCAATGAACCTGGACCTATGTAAGCATATGTGACAATAAATGTCATTTTCTGTACATTCATGAGACTAAACTCAAGTACCTGCATGTTGGTGAAAAATGAATTCTACAAAGGCATGAGTACACAATTAAATTGAAATGAGTGAATATTTACTCAAATTCTTTGCAACATACTGTCATCTTTAGTCATTAGAAGTACCTGTGGCATCAGTTTGCATAGCAGAAGTTTTAAACTAACACAATAAATAATCCACTGTCACTGAATTTAGGCTGTCACCACAGACAGTTTACTTGGCTTTTTGCAGCATTTAGAAACAGCATTTCTCACCTCCTCCACACTAGCCTTTCCACTCTCCTGCCAAGTTCTTGAAGGGAAAAATAACTTCATTCTGGTCTGAGGTGTTTCAGAAGTTGTTTGAGTAGAAGCCTAGCTTGTTTCTTGCAAGAAAATTAGCTCAGCTATGCAGTTCACGTCTAAATAAGGTATATTTCAGGAAGCATTTATACAATCTCTCTAGAGTTTAAATGTTCAGCAACATCCACATTTAAAATGACTTTTGCATCTATATGCCTCAGTTTCTCTATATATTGCCTCTAGGGTGAGAGAGAACCAAAGCTACTTAGGCATATTCAGTAGTGCAACTAGGGGTGGATGAATGGAATAGCAGCCCTGGGTGCCAACTTGGGGCTGTAAAAATTGGTGCAGCTGCACAATTGTGCTGGCGGTATGGTGGCAGCTGCCATTGCCTTTGTTCATTGCAGCTGCCCCAGGAGCCTGGCTGACTTGTTCTGCCTGGATGCATACCTGTTTCCTTGTATCAGATCATTACCTGTGCTGCAACATTGTTGGCGTTCACTGGCCCGCTTAGAAATATAGACTGGCGTTGAGTCAAAATATCTTTAAAAGTTCTTGGTTGTAAGGGCTTTTTAATTATTATTCTTTCTGGTTTGATGCGATATGTTTCTGTGCTGTGAAAAATCAAGATTAAATTATCACATTATTAAACCAGTATCTTCTGTGGATCAACAGACCTAATCCTAAAATGTGCAAACCCATTCTATTTTCAAAACACCCACTGCTGAAGCTCACCTGAAGTCCTTTTTTGGATGCAACACCATTAGAATTCCATAAGGGATCCAGGAATGGACATGATAAAATTCAGGGTAATGATTACATGGCCTTACTGACATAAGGCACTTTCTACTGACTTATCTAATAGCTAAAATAAGGAAACCAGAATAAATATATGCTATAATTGTTTGGACACTTTGTTACATTGACTGAAACATCTAAGTTAGGGTTAAAAATTGCCGTAGTTTTAGTATTGAATATAATCTTTCAGTGTAAAAATGGCAAGGCTGAATAATTTGGCACATAAAAATTCTTTGAATGTGTATATTTGCATACCATATGCACCCTTTAAGAACCCCACCTTGAAAAAATGCTCAGTATTGATTTTCTGACAGACTTACCTGCTTGAGCTCCAATGTGTCCGGGGGCTCAAGAATCCTCAATTCCAATTGGTGGAGCCAATCCACCAACCAGAAACAAATTGGGGGAAAGCAGGCACCACTTCTTTCCTGAAGGGAAGGGGGGTGAAACTCCCCAACCAGACTGTGGACTACAACACGGCAGGTCCACTGGACTTCGAGGTGGAATCCCCAAAGCGTATAAAAGGAGAGCATGCTTGGCACACTGAGAGACATGCGGCAAGGAGAGAGGAGCTCCGGAGAAGACTGTCCTCAGCACCTTGCCTGAGCCTAGACAGTGCATGGATTGGTGCACAGTGTTCAAGCTCTAGGAGCCACTTGAGACTGCAAACTCATCAAGTGGCTGCGGGGGCAGTGCATGGATTGGTGCATGGAGAGCTAGCAGCTCAAGGGTGCTTGGGCCCCACACGGTGTGCAGGTTGGTGCAGGGAGAGTTGGCTCCAAGAGCAGCTCAAGGTTGTTCAAGTTAGCCCCAGCTCTAGGCTGAGGAACCAGAGCCCTGCAGTGTGGCTCAGCATTAAACTGAAAGAGTCCGGGTGCCCAGAGTGGGGTCCAGGAAAGGGAAGGACTCCTGGCATAAGACTGGGAAACTGGAGCCACTAAGGGCTTGGCTCCCATAGGGTGCAAGGCACCAGGAGATTGAAAGGAGCTGGAGACACCACTGGAGAGAGGCCCTTGTGGGACTGGCCACCAGGGGATGAGCCTTGGCTGCTTCAGAGTGGGAGCGTGAGTTGCTGGGAAAGTGGGTCCCATAGGGGAGGTGGGCTTGGGAGAGAAGGGTCTGCAGCCTCCTCCATTGTGGGAGGGGGCATGTCTACATCCCAGGGCCCTAATGAGGAGGGGCTCCAGGGAACACCCTGTGGGGCATTGAGTGCACCCCCATATTTTGTGATTGATTGCTTAGTACTGTAGATGTTAAGGGGGTTTATATGGGTTTACCTGTCTATATTACCTATATATGTTTTCTACCTATTATCAGAATATTGCATTGCTACTGCAACTTACCTGGGTTTATCTAAGTTGATTCTTATATGTGTTTATTGTGTTGATGCCTTCACTTACCTCTTCCAGAGTGTTAATGTTCATTTTGTGTGTGTGGGGGAGGGTTAATTATTGCCTATGCTGTGCATCACGCAGTTTGCTTTGCAGCCCCTCAAGGTGGTACAATGTGTTGATTGCAGGTTATTGTATATGGTGTCACATACTAATTTTACTGTAAATATTTAATGCCTCTTATTCATAGTTATTTTTGTGTAGCAATACATTTGTATATAGTTAAGCTCTTTGTTTCAGCCTGGCTCTATAGAGAAGAGAGGGCACTGCTCCTAGGTGGCAGGCCCCTCTCACAGCACTCTTGCCTGACCACCCCATCCCTTCCACTTATGGACAGGGCATGCCCCTGGGTGTGCCTGGGCTACAATTTAAACATCAGGATTAGGCCCTGCGTTTCGTGTTCTGAGACACTGAGGTGTAAGGAGCTACAGAAGTACATAACATTGTTAGCTGGACTTAGGGGATTTTCTATTTATTTGTACATGTGGAACTTCTTTCATTATAAAAATATGACACAATGCTAATTGTGACTGCGGTTAGTCCCCTGGTCGTAGGTAACTCCTGCAGGTTGCCCCTTAACCCTTTGTCTCGCCCGCCACGACTTTGATGTTTCCCGAAATGTAA
>JAGPOW010000261.1:70680382-70691751 GCA_030014935.1 Caiman crocodilus | reverse complement strand
GCTCCTGTGGACCTTCGGGCCACAGCCAGCCGGAGCTCTTCGGAGCTGCAGCGTCCTCCTGCTGCAACCCGCTCCTCTGCTCCTGCTCTAGCTGTTGCTGTTGCTTTTGCTTTTGCTTTCGCTCTCTTTCTCTCTCTCCTTCTCTTTCTCGCTCTCGCTCTCTCCTTCCCGCCTCCCCCTTGCAGCCCGCCGTGCCGCCGTTTTTCAACCTTCCCGCGGCGGCCATGTCGGATGCCGCGATTGGTTCCCTCCCCCGGCTCGTTAGCGCTAATTGCTTAAACGAGCGGAGGAGGCGCGGATCGCACGGCTGCGCCGGCGTTTGCTGCAGCTAGTGCAGTTCGTCGTCCCCCTGCGCCCCCGTCTCTGGTGAGTCTCCTGCACCTCCTTTCGCCCCCAGGGGTCCCTCTCGGGTCCCTAGGGATGGCCCGGCGCCGTCACACTAATCAAGAAATTTCTTCAGGGAAATAAAAACCTGTTAACATTTTGCTGATATCAAGAAAACCCGTAAGTGCTATCTCCAGGTATTCACATGCAAGAATTTGAAGCCTTTTGCATGGCAAATATAAGCAAATATATGTAAGTGATGTGTTTACTCTTCAGACACATTTGTAGAAAAGCTTTCTGAGTAGCAGCAAATTTTACTTCTATTAATTTTTTTTGTGACTTCTTTTTTAAGTTGTTCTGCCAAAAATGAAATTGTTTGTAATCTATAGAACAAACCCAATGGTATATTTTTACCTATACAGACTTGAAAGAAAAGCTGAGTAAAAAAAAAAATAAAAATGAATGAGCAAAAACCTATGTGCCTTACTTGTATAAGTAATTGCATTGGTTTATCAATCAGTTTTTTAACAGGAAAAATTGCTCTTCTGCTTTAAGCTTGAGACCTCCAGTGGTGACTTTTGAATTTCTCCATTTGTGTGTGCACGTGGCTCATCAAATAGGATGAGAATAAATTGAGCAACTATACCTTTTTAGATTTTTTGATAATTATCAGACATTGTTTTGGACAACATATTGAAGCTTTTGAACTTTCATGGAGTAAATTTAAGTCAACCGTTCTTACCAGGTAATCTTAATAGTTTATTATGGGTTTATTTATGGTGCATTCACTGTAATTTAAATTTGGACCCTTTCAGAAAAGGGACACACAAAGATGCATTTTACACCCTGCTCTCCCTCTGTATGTATCCAGTATTGTTATGGTGATGGATGTATGGCAGTTTTGTTTATTTATTCTCATTAATTAATTCACATAATTATGAAGTTTCTTGATCACTAGCAAGCGATAAGGTGTTTTTGCTTGCTGTCCTTCTTAAGGATAGCAGACATGCAGCACCCTTGGAGCACTCAGTTGCTTCTTTCTACTTTTCCGCGACCTTCCCATAGATCAGGGTTTCAGTTCCATAGCTTATGGATGTCATAAAATCTGTGCATTACTTGATGATCCATTAAAGACAAGGGACATCCATGAGCTGGGCTTCTTGGTCTCCATGACAGCACAACTGACAGGCTCTCTAGGCCATAGCTGCTTGGGAAAAAGAGCCAGTTTCCCAGAAGCAAGAACCTATGTAGTTATTACAGATTCCTTAGGCGCTACTTTAACTTATAGCTACTGACCATGGTTCCCTTGAACCATGAGAATAGCCTACATGGAGGTGGTCCTAATTAATCACTCCTACATGACTTTCTTCTCCACTCCACCTCTATACCTTGGGAATTTGTGGCATGGTGTGATCTGCCTACATTCCCTCTGTAGACGCTAGAGGACTCCTTTATGCCTCTTCGGGTTGGTTCATGGCCCAAAATTACAGCCTCCTCCTGATTAACTTTTGAACCTTGTTCTGAATCTTGTAGGAAGATAGTACAGTTTTGTAAGAGACAAATGTCTCTTACAAGCCACAAATTATATTCAGCCACTTGGAGTACAGCAGTTAGTTACCTAAGAATGCTGAGTAGCCATGTCTATGAGTCTAGCTCCAGGAACAAAATCATAAACTGTGCGTAAGTGGCAAAAATACCCCTCTATAATGTCTAAATATCAAGTGTCATCTATACAGCAGTTACCTAAGAGTACTTTGGGAAGTATGGAAAAAGGAAGGAAACTGTGCAGATATTGTCCTATTGAACCTCTTTTCCCTGCCCCCAAAATTTCTATAAATAGCTTTAAATGAGAAAAATGGGAATTCTGTATAAAGAACTGGGAAGAGAACAAACAGCTGGAGGAAGGGAAAGATATCATAGAGTGCAGGAGCCTGGGAAAGGAGCTAGAAAACTGGAGCCTATAGAGAAATAGCTCTGTCTGGAAAATTAAAGAGAGCTTGTGAGACCCTCTGTATAAAACATAGGTTGGCCGGGGGAAGACATAGTTGCTGCCAGTGATCTTGGTGGCCTCCTGAGCTGGGAGTTCACAGCTCCTATGGAACACTATTGAATCAATCTTATGCTTTCCTTATTTATACTAGGTATCATGTTTGTTCTTCATATTTCATCTCCAAGAGCCTCTTTCACTAGTGCAGTGGGGTAGGACACCTTAATTAACAGCAGCAATAATAGATGCCAGTGATATAGTAGCTTGTCTCACCTCTCCTGCCCTTCTGTTTCTTCAGTTGAGGAAATCACTTGTTTTCTTTCACAGCTCTATGCCCTCTAATTTCAATAGTTTGGAGGTCTGCTGGTAGCCCTGCTGGTAGATGTGGTGGCTTATGGGGAGGAGGGATCAGGGGAGAAAACAGGGGGGAGTAAAATAAGTGTCAAGGAATTCATTGTCTGTTCTCCACCTGTTGTTATTCTGGTCCCAATCAACCTGCTAGCCAGGCTGGAGCCAGTGGCCATCTGGAAACACTGCTCTGTTTATAAACTTGGCATGAAGCAGCACTCCCGGGCCCTGACCTCCCACACAAATCTGGAAACAATTAGAGCAAGATGATAGGCAGGCAGGGTGAGAGCAAGAGTAGGGGAGGGAGACAGAAAGAGACAAAGAGAAGGAGAGGAGATTGTAGAAGAGGAAAAATGGATAGCCTGGGAGTAGGGGAGCTCAGAGAGAATTGCAAATGTTTTGTTTTTGCTAGATATACATATTTATGGACATCTAAGCTTGCTGCTGTCCTATTAATTATCATTCCTGCAAAAAAAATTATCCTGTTAGTTAATGCTGCCTCTGCTTCCTTCCTCTAACCCAGCTCTCCCAAAATGTCGTTCAGATTTAGTGCTGCTAAAAGGCTTATTATTATTATTATTAGTAGTACTGCAGGAAATAAAAATGGCTTGAACTGCAACATGAAACCCACACACACATCCAAACTTCAGCGGTATTCAAAACTCGAGTCCAAATGTTGCAGCTCCCACCCTTCTTTACTAGGAATAACGTCTTTCCCTGCTACTCCCACGCCCCAGCACACTGCTTTCCAGAGCAAACAGCTTCCAGTTTCGAGTTGCTCCAGAGTGTAGGAGTTGCATGGGTTCAGTTCTCTCAGTCCTTTTCTCATACCTACACACTCAGTCCAGCTGCAGCCCACCATCATCTTTACTCTGGAACTTCTTCCAATTAAACCAGACCTTCAGTCACCAGGCTATCCCCCTGAAGCTTCCTGTCCTAGCCATGCTTTTACTGCATAGGTAGGCAGTCTGCCAGTCCCAAGTCTGCTTTAGTAGTGCCTTAGGAAAGGAAAGGAAAGGGAGCAGAAGATTAACTGTACAGCAAGGAACAAAACCATGCATTTCCTTTTCTGGACACATTGTACATGTAATTCTCTTCTGTCTTACACTGAGCAACTGTCATAGCTAATCCAGATGCCAGTGAGTTACTTCATTTTTCACAATGTGTCCTTTCACTGTAAGATATGCCAAAGTGACTCGCAAATGAGATAAGCTTAACATAACATCTTCTGGCTTTGACTAAAGGGAGGTACCTTTTGGCTTACCTGATGGATCTGCCATCTATATAATGTATAAGTCCAGGCATTGTGTGCCAGGTACATTGAAGCAGGGTCTGAGCTAACTGGCAAAGTCAGCATTTAGTTGGATCTTAAAATTTAAAGTGAAGTTGAATATGCTGCATACACATACAGGAGCAAATTCTGTTCACAGATGCACAAATTTACAGTTCCTATTGGAGAAAGTGGATTTAAATGTATCTGAGATCACAATAGGGCTTACAGCCTTTCATTTGCAGGTTGTCTTTACCACTTCTGGGGTGGGCACCACATGCAGCATGGGTCCTAGATTAGCTGAGTGAATGCCATGTGTACCAGATCCAGCATGTGGGGGAGGACAGGAAGGGCAGGGAAGGGGGTCCATGGGCCCAATTTGGTCCATCTGGCCAGACATGTACCGTTCATCTGACTTGTGGACTGGCCCCATGCCACAGACAAGTTTGACAACCCCTGACAGATGGTAAATTTCAGGGCTGAATTTGGCCCACCATTTTAAATTAAGCTTAGAGGAGTGCCATAGTTCTGAGTCAGCTTTCTACTGACTGCAATATTGGCATGGGCAATTTGAAAATTTGACAACTGATAATGCTTACAGTCCTGTAGAAGATGAAATATCAGCCATAAAGTACAATTATTTAGATCTGAGAGACCCTGACAAGTCAGGTACATAGATATTTATAGCTATGAGTGGGAAGTAGATTTGAATATTCTGTGTCAGGTAGGAACCAGCGATTGACATTGCAGGGTGCCAGTACCCCTGAGTCCCAACCTTCCCCCACATGGTGGGCGGGCCAACCATGCTATTGGAGAAACAGCCAGGCACTTTTAAGTCCCTGAATCAGGTGAAAATTCTGTCCCTGCCCCACCACCCCATCTCAGCATTTGCTCCCTTCTCCTCCATGCTCAGCGGTACCTCCTCTCCCATTCCTCCTTTGCTGTCTCTACTTATGTCTCTGGGTGCAGGACAAGATTAGGAGGATGCACCTGCTGCCACAACCACGGCTATCGTGCTCCAGCTGGGATGGTGGGGAAGGCTGTGCAGGGAATAAGGGTCAGCTGGGCACAGCCCACTTCGTGGCTAGCAGGAAACACTGGGTGGTGGTGGGGAATCTGGGCAGAGAGGGGAAACCTGCTACCACTGCCACTGTTCTTGGCTGAGCCCAGTTCTCCATGCAGCCTGGCTGGCTTGGGGCAGGAGTGGTTTTTGAGATCCCCCTGCTCCCAGGTCAGATGTAGACAGCAGCAGTGCTGGGTTGGGGGGCAAGGGTGCAGAGGAATGGGAAAGGAAGACATGTACCACTGAGCAGGGAGGGGAATGAAGGGGACACCAACAGTGGAGTGGATTCTTATCTGTCTTGGGGACTTAACATTCTTGGCTACATCGTCTGAAAGAGGGTACAACTATTATTGTACTATACCCCCTCTTTGTCCACCCTTGGCTACATCCTTGTCTCTCAGGTTATGAAATCTAGCCTTTATTTTCTCTCAAATGGTTAGCCATCACTGTGGATATACAGATAAAATCTACATGACTAGGCTGTTATGTTATTGAAGTTCTGAGAGATGCTTAATAGTTTTTCTTACTCAGTACTTCCTAAAATCAAGTACAGTGATCTGTGGGAATTAAATGCTACCATCACCAGAACTGGCAGTAGTTGAAAGCTGCTTTAGGATCCTCCGCAGAGTTACCAGTGACTGAATAGTTATGCAGATCAGACATAGGTGAATACATATATGATAAATTTTTTTCAGTGTAAAATAGCTTTTCAACTAAATTGTATGGTTTTACAAGTATAATTTCTCATTTTGTCAAAATGTTGTAAAATTCATTTTAAAAAGACAAATCCTAAAATATTTTGATTGTTTTGGTGTTTTTGATGAAAGAGTAACCAATTTCACATTTCTGTGAAAACTTTCTGGAGAAAGTCCTTCTCGGTCAAAGTTGAAGTACATTATCATGAAATTCATTCATTTGCAAAGCTTCAGCAACAAGTCACTTATTTTCTGTTATCTCTTACTTAACTTGTGAAGTTTCTAGCGAGTTTAATTAGCAATAACGGACAAAATTCAACCTTGGATCGAGCCCTGAAATGTATGGAATACAATGTGCACAACATGTACTAGCATAAAAATGAATGCAGAGAGCCCACCAGACCTGTGAATAGTAAGGAAGCTAGAAGCAATTTGACCATGGGGCTAAGAAACAAATTATTTCTTTATGTAGCTTTGGCTGTTCAGTAGCTGTACTTCAGAGCAATGTACTAGATTTTAATGTTCATAAAAATATTCAATATGGTAAACCAATTTTTAAATTCTTACATTGCTTTGTTGAAATTGGATTCATTTGAACTGTAATATAAAATATTGTGTTTACTTAACTCTTGTAAACTGATCTCCTTTGTCTTTGTGAACTTGCTGGGCAGTTAAGGACCTGCATTCTTTCTACAGTTAATAAAATTTCATATTTTTCTCTGTATTCATGAATGTAATTACACTCAGACTTGGTTAATCTACATCAAACTTTTTAAACTCTTACTTTTTAGCAATCTTTTGATTAAGAACACATACATAGAAAGTTCATGTGTTAAGACTTTCTGGTCTAATAAGATACCTAAAATCTACTAACATTTTTTCTACCCCCAGCTCTACAGATAACATAAATATGAATTGGCTTGGTGTCTGATTGTACCCAGGATGCAAGCTTTAACTCATGTCAGTCTTTAGTCTTTATAAGTAGTACAAATCCATTTCCATCCTCATTTTTTAAGCAAAAGCCCAGCTGATCTAAGTGGCAGTTCCATGTTCAAACCTTAGGGAGAAAATTCTGATAATCCGTCAAGCCCTTTCTTGAATTTGTATCCATCTCTCTCAGAAGGTACATGAATTTCCATTGTTACTGGCAGGTGGGCAAGGATAAATTTGTATTCCATATGGCCACTTAGGTGGCCCTTTTGATACATATACATTGTGTTTCCCAAGGAAATGAGGATTTACAAGAAAGTTAATGTAGCGCAGTGGATGTACATCAAAAATCCCCAAATTCCAGAATTTATGAAGAAAGATTTTTAAGCTCGCAGTCTGAATCTTTGTAAGGGATCCAGTTGCTAGGACAATATTCATATCTCCTCAAGCTTCCCCCCAGGGGTCTGAATTTAGAAGTGGAATCTGTATTCAGCCTTAAAATATGATAAATCCAGCCGTGCAAGTTTTTGCTAATTAATTTAACAATGCATGCTTGGCACTTAATTTGTTATGTATGGATTTTCAGGCTCCGGTGACTGTTTCCCTCTCTCCTGCAGTGGTATGTTAAATCATGTGCAAGACTTGAATTTTAACCAAAAATGAGTTGTGAAAGGACATAGCTTACTGTAACTTCAGCCTTAGCCTCAAAATGATTAATGACTATAGGAGTTAAATGTAAATGGTCAAACCTAGCAGTTTCAAAACAAGGGGCATATGATAACTAAAATTTCCTGAGAAGTCAATAGCTCTTCATGCTTCTTTAAATTCTGCTGGGTGTCTCTTGAATGGATCAGTGTTTCATATTTAAACAATATTTTTATATTGCATTTTAAAACAGAATTTGAATCAGTTATGTAAAAATGTACCTGTCTGCAGTGTGTTCAGAAGATGTATGAGATATTTAAATCTTAGTTAAGCCCCTATTTTATGGGCTTAATTAAGACTTACATGATATACAGGTCCTGGGCTGATTCTGTGCTCAGAACTGAAATTTATCCAGGCAGACATTACATTTGTAGATCAGAGCTTTTGTATAACTATATATAGGCACTGTGGAAACTCAGTCTTCCCTATTCAGTCATGTGGCCATGCAAAGGTATGGTTGATTTGCTACCAAAATATTAGGATAGAAATAGAGGGGGAAAGTGCAAGAGTGATGTGTGTGCCTGTGTAATTTATTTATCCAGGATACCTCACCTATAAATGCAGCATCTGTTTTTCATTAGGGTTCTGCCTTTTACCTTGTTTTATGATAGGACTAATTGAAGCACCAGGAGGTCAAGTGCTTTGCCCAAGGTCTCACAGAAATTTGGTGGCTCTAACTATGTTTAGAGTAGATCCTACTAGCAGATAGCACAGCCTCTCTGAACTACACAATTAAAAGCCATGTAAATTACTGCATACACTGTACATAGCATGATGACTTGTGGTTTTCTGAGATTCTACTTTCAAAATATATAAATGCAGTATAAAGGGAAAGGTGCAGTTTAAGGAAGAAATTTAGGGAACCACTGTTTTTCAAGGAAGAATAAAAATCTTATGAACTGTATTCATGTCTTTGTTTTGAATCCACAGCCCTTCTGTTACAGAAAGCCTTTAACATGTAGTGTCTGTCTTGCAATAATTATTCACAGTATCCTGTTTAAGAGTAAGTATTAACCACTTGCAGTACCTTCCTTCTATTTTTCGGTAAGATAATATAAGGCAAAGGCCAAGAGTCAACATCAGGCTCTGTCCAAAGCATTTTTTAAACAGTTCTGTTAGTTGATATTTTTTGAAATGGCAGAAAGGAAGCATCAGGGCAGTGTCCTTCCTGACTCTACATAGCTTCCTGTATGCTTCCCTGCTGGCATGTTAGTCAGAAGTCCTGTTACAATTCATGTTCAGCCTCCCACGCCATCGTCTGCTTTGCTTTGATTTTCTGAACTTGTACTATCGGTCGGCTAGTCTGTTCTGTTTTCTGACTAAGCGATGAGTCTACAGGTGGCAGAGGAAAGAGCCAACAGTGCACCAGAAACATCACAGTGATTCAGAAAGTGAGAATTTTTTTGCTCTGAATACTACACTTGCCTTATACAGCTGTAGTAGACATGATTGCATAACACAACTAGTTTGGAGAGTCTGCAAAGGCTCTTAGATAAACCAACTGTGGTTAAAAAATCCAGAGTCAACTGTTTGGTGACTAAACTGTTTTCACACACATGCATGCATATTTCATATCCTTAGGGATAGACTGTGTCCAGACTCCTTTTAACCTGTTTTATGGTTTGGCTCTTTGGGTCAGGTAGGTTTTCATTGGCATGAGTGGCAATCCAGTTACCTGCTGTAAATTAGATAAGTCAGGCTATTCTGGATATATCACTGTAGAACATCTTTGTGATGAGAGTGATGCTAGGTGTTATGATTTCTTGCAAACAACAAAGAGAGAGGCAGTTGACAAAGAGAAGGAAAGCCACCCCAAGACAAAGACTGAAGATAACAAGGAGAGGGTATTAGGCGTCTATAGAAACAATGGATAACTAGATTAAACTTTGACTAAATATTTAGTCCTTAAAAGAAGTAGGGCCTTATTCTTATTCACTGTGCACATTATTTACCAAAACTCTTAAAAGTATACAGCTTTTTTTCCTACAGAGTTCAGAATGATTAAAAACAGTATTATGTCTATCATGGAGTTTAACCAGTTGCTGGTGAATTCTAGTGTTATCTTTTAGAGCTGATTGTGTTAAACAGAGTCCCACATGCTGACCCCCAGTTTTTAAGAATAAATTCAAGATGTAAATAGAAGTTCTGTATTCACAACAGAGCCTCCTTTCTAAATAGATCATAGCCTTTCTGACTCTATTTATCATAGCACTGAGTGACCACCTATTTAGAAAGTGGCCAATCAGGACTAGGAATGAGTTCAATTCATTTGAACAACTCTGGCTTTTCCTTGAGGGGAAAACAGAGCACCAAACAAGCTCCACTTGCTGCTGACAAGGGGGCCTGCAACACTCTACAGTACTGGTGAGGGTTTCAGAGAAAATATAGGGCCGGGGACTTGATACTGATGCAAGAAAAATGAAATCTTTATCAGGACAGAAGGAATAGCTGATCTTGGTTCAGCTAAGAGCAGAGAAATGATGCGTGGCTCTCTTGCTACAGCTTAGAATAGACTGGAAAAAATCCTGTATGTAGATTCTTTAGTTCATAAGATAAGAGCACTTTCTGCACCCTCTCTCCATCACATCACATCTTCTTGTGTCTCAACACTACATTGGACTATTTAGTTGCACATGCTTGTGCTTGCTTATTGTACTTTGCAAGACTTTTTATCATGGGTGACTGGTGTCACCTTGGTTAAGAGGCACATGCCCCCCCGCATCAGCCACTCTTGCTGATGGAGGGGAGTCCCTCCACAGCAAATCTCACTGACTGGGGGGGAGGGAGGGGGCTGGGTTGCCACCTGGGAAATGGCTGCGGCGCTCCTAGGAATGGCCACAATGCTTCATCTGGTCAGCGCTTGCAGGGGGGGCACCAGTGCTCCAGCCTGCTCCCCTGTCCATCACCTAAGTGGGGTGTGTGGCCTGTCAGAGGAAGCATTAGCACTCGGAGGGGCATGTGCACCCCAAGCACCCCCTATACGTTGCCACTGCTTTTCATTGTACATGTGCCTTCAAGCATCAGACAGAATTGAAGGATGAGGAAGTAGACGGATTGTGGATTAGGTTATATGGGGGTCAAGGAGAAAGGGATTTGGTGGTAGGGGTCTGCTACAGACACCCACACCAAGGGGAAGAACCAGATTCAGGGCTCCTGAGGCAGCTCTTGGAGATCATAAAAGCTAAGCAGGCGGTAGTCATGGGGGACCTAAACTACTCAGACATCTGCTGGGAGATGCAGACAGCAAAGTCCCACTGTTCATGCAGGTTTCCAACCTGTGTACAGGACCTCCACCTGACACAGGAAGTACGTGGTCCCACTAGGGGGAATGCCTTATTGGATCTGGTATTGGCAACGGGGGATGACATGGTAGGGGACCTACAGATCGGTAGCCATCTGGGGGACAGTGATCACCTAATAATAAAATTCTTCATAAGACGTTAAATGGGTAAGGTAACTAGTAGGGTGAAAGTGCTAGACTTTAGGAAAGCTGATTTCAATGAACTCAGGCAATTAGTCAAGGACACCCTGCAGAGTAGGAGTTTTGGACTGATGGGAGCCCAAGAAGGGTGGCTGTGCCTTAAGGAAATGATCCTTCAGGCACAAAAGGAGATGATCTCAATGAGAGGAAAAAGAGGGAAAGGGGCTGGGAGGCTTCCTTGGCTGACCAGAGAAATCCAGGGCAGCCTACGGGCCAAAAGGGGAGCACATAAGTCTCTCACTGGGGTTGTAGAGAGGCAGCAGCAAGGCACCAGACTACCATGCATAGATCCTGAGATGGTGCAGAGTCACTTGGAAGAACTGGATGCCTTTAAGTTGGCAGACCTGGATGAGCTCCATCCAAGGGTACTGAAGGCACTGGCCGACATCATTGCACAGCCACTGGCAGGAATATTTGAACGCTTGTGGCACACAGGGCAAGTCCTGGAGGACTGGAAAAGGGCCAGCGTGGTCCCCATTTTCAAGAAGGGGAGGAAGGAGGACCCGGGCAACTATAGGCCAGTCAGTCTCACCTCCATCCTTGGCAAAGTCTTTGGAAAAATTATC
>JAGPOW010000261.1:70651608-70672170 GCA_030014935.1 Caiman crocodilus | reverse complement strand
GGTATGAGGGGCAGCCTGTAGGGAGCCCATGTCATAGGGCTGCTGTAGCTGAGGGGCAGGCTCACTTCATATTGACAGCAGCCTTGTGGCATGGGATCCCGGGGTCTGCCCGTAGCACCCTATTTGCTCCCCCTCATCTCTTGGACAAGGGCATAGCAAAAATCTGGGGACAGGGGGAGTGATATTCCATTCAACTTCTCTTCCCCTTACACTACTGGGCATAGGGCTGCCTAGCTTCTATGAACGGGAGGCGTAGGCCGTGCCTACTATAGCAAAGATATGGGATGGGGTGGGGGCATTCTGATGCCTCCTGCTGCATTCAGTGCTCAGCAAGCCTGTTCCTCAGCTGCAGTAGTATGAGCCCATGAAGTAGCTGCTGCCAGAGTGTGGAAAGAGCTGGGGCAGGCCAAACTTTCCCCTACCCCACTCTCCAGTGGTCAGCACTCTGCCCAGGGAGAGCTTGCTATGCCTCTGTTCATATCTCATTTATTCTTTGCTAATTTTTGCTTTTTTCTTAATTGTTGCTTAGTTTAGTTCATCAATTAAGAATATAGGTTGTGAAATAATGCTTTTTGTGCATTTTGTCATAGTGTTGTATGGAATCCTGACTGTTGCAGCAATCTAGCTGGATTGCTGAAAGGATTTGGCACTATATACTCTTCACAAATCCTCTTAGTAAAGACAGGTCTCATGGGGGTAGAATGGAAAACAAGAGGTGAAGAGGCAATTCAATTAATGAGCATAAAGAGTCTGTCTGTCTAGTGTCTGTCTGAACAGCATGTGATGTAGATGGGAGTAAAGGTGGAATAGCAAAAAAGAAAGTAAATCTTACCTCTGAGCACATCCAATCACTTCATGCTGAGCTCATCCTTCTCTAACTTGATGGTTAACCAATGTACTCCAGTGGCCAAGATGGCAGCCAGAAATTGGCTTGACAGAAATGATGCTCACTGTATATTTCTTTAACAGGCCATGCCTCATCTGACAAAAGGGAAAGGAATGCCAAAGGAATCAGCAACTTTCCTCTATACCATTGTAGGATTTGCCATCACTGGAATAATCTTCTTTTAAGCTAGTTTTATAGGCAAAATCTTCTGGGAAAGCAGCCATGCCCTTAGGATCTGACCAAGAAATTGCTAAAACTGGGGTGAGGATGAAAAATGTATTTAAAATGTTTTGACATTGCTATAATACTGGTTATAAATGCTATAGAATCAATTAACTCTCTAATAAACACTCTATAAAAGACTGAAATAGGAGAAACATCCTTCACTCTTTGAAAGAAGTGTAACCCCAGGACCCCAATAAACTGGAACCTATGGCACTCTCTTCTGGTGTTGTGCACCCAAAACTATTATGGAAATTGTCTTGGTAAGTTTCAATTGCTTCCACATTGCTTGGATGAGGACCAAAACTGCTTTTCTTCCAACTTGCTGTCTGTCAAGCTATTCTTTTCATGTCCTGCTCTCTCTGGGGCTCCGAAAGTATCAAATAAATTGAATAGATACAAAAGCTGGCTAAACCTTTGTTCTGTAATTATACCTTGTTCAGGCAGTACCTTAGTAGTGTACCTTAGCTGAGTTTGTGGACTCACAAGAAACCTGACATAAATCACTATGTTTTTATCTGATTCCTCCTTCTTGAGATGTTTGTTCTGACACCTTTGTATTTAATAAGTACCACATGGTTTTTCTCATGTATTTCCATGGGACAATAAATAGGATTGGTTTATGCTAGCATTACTCCTGTAAAATGGTGTTTCTCAACCAGTGGGATGCGTCCCATTGATGGGACATGAAGGTCATATAGGTGGGACTTCAACTCAGTTGAAAATTTCCATTAATAATTAATATAATACTAAAATGCACATAAACATAAAAATACACTTCTTGGAAAAAGTGGGGTTTTGTTTTTATCATGATGGGACCAAGGTTTTTTGACAAAATGAGTGGTGGGATGTAAGGTGCAAAAGGTTAAGACCCACCACTGTAAAATATTTTAATACTTGAGGGTTTAAGTGGAGGTATGAGTCCATGAGATTGAGTGGCAAAATTCAGCACATAAAAAGTACCAGTTAATGAGAGCAGAGGTTAGAGAATCCGTCACTAAGGCCGCTGGCAGATACTCAGTTAAAAAGTAGATGGGATCTGATTCCTAATCCCAATGATCATCCCTCCTGCTATGCCACACATGCATGGCAAGGACATGATTGTGAGATCAAGGATTGGATCCCAATTGCCAGGGCAGGGGAAGCCTGGGATCATGATCCCAGGCTCCCCAGGCACTGGCAAGGTACAAGGCAGTTGCCCAGTGTATGTGGAGCTGAGAGTGCCAGTCAGTTGATTACAGGGGTTAGCAATCCTAGCCATGGGAACACACTGGAGCCTTGAAGTGTGGGGTGTTGAAATGTTCTTCTGTATTCTTGCAGCTGGGAGTGCCAGTCTACTGATTGGTGCTCCAAGCTACGGAAACACACTGGAGCCTTGAAAGGTTTCAGGGCTCCAGTGTGCTCCTGAGGCTGGAAGACCCAATTAGCTAATGGGGCTTCCAACCTTGGGAATGGACCAGCCATTTGTTATATTTCAGTCATGATGGAAACAAGCCATAAAATTATTACATTTATTTTGTGTAGTAATTTTGTGGCTTATTTCTTGTTTTATCACACCTTTAATTGTATGCATGTGTGGCTGGGTTACTTCTTAAGATGTGATAAACTGGTTAATCATGTCTTAAGTGTAATGTTTGCTATAATCTCTGTTTAGTTCATTCTTTTGCTGTTTCCTTTATGCACAGGTCATAAGTAACAAAAGGAATGAAAAGCATAGCATTCTATTCATTCATGCTGTTTGATGTATTGCAGTTTATATGCAGTTTAAAATCTGTCATCCACTGCTACTGTAATTTGTTCTTTTCACAAACTTTGTTTTTAAAAAAAGGATACAATTCTTTCATGATTTTGTGTTTTTAGCCACACAGTTCTGTATCACTAGATTTTGAGTTTATCAATGTTTCCCACCTCATTTAATCTTAACCCAGTTCTGGAATACTTCTTAACAGACTGAGCTCTTTGAATTTTACTACTACAGTTCTTGCTTCCTTTTGTGTTTATTTTAGCTGCTCTTTTTGAATGTGTTTGGGCATATGCTGGATGGAAGTAATTGGAGGGAAGGGGAGTTTGAGATCAGACAAAATTACATTGCAGTCAGTTCAGAGAGGGATTGTTCCTTGTGTCTGACTGAGAGAATGCTATGGAACTCTCCATCTGCCCTACTTTAAGAGTATCTTAAAGCCACAGCTGAATTCCAGTTGTATACTGACCGGACATGACAGGAAGCAACTCCTTCATTTCTTCATTCTGGGCAAAGAATTGCCAGTCCAATCATGAGTAGCTTTTTTTAGAGAGTGCTAACTTGTTTCCTCTGTATAGTCAGTTCTTTACCTACTTGGTGAGAATTACAGATTCATAGATGCTAGGTTTGGAAAGGACCTCAAGAGATCATTGAGTCTGACCCCCCGCCTAGGCAGGAATGAGTGCTGGGGTCAGGTGAATAAGAGGTTCTTATTTATGCCATTCATTATGGTTTTTCATAGAATCATACAAGATTAGGGTTGGGAGGGACCTCAGGAGGTCATCTAGCCCAACCCCCTGCTCAAAGCAGGATCAGCCCCAACTAGATCATCCCAGCCGAAGTTTTATTTAGCCGGATTTTGAAACCCTGCACGGATGGATCTTCCACCTCTCTGGGTAACTTGTTCCATTGTTTTACTACCCTCCTAGTGAGAAAATTCTTTTGGATATCTAACCTAAGCTTCCCTTGCTGCAACTTGTGACCATTGCTCCTTGTTCTGTTATCTGCCACCACTGAGAATATCTTAGCTCCATTCTCTTTAGAACCTCTTTCAGGTAGTTCAAGACTGCTCTTAAGTTTCCTCTTAGTCTCCTCTTCTCCGGACTAAATAAACCCAGTTCCCCCAGTCTTTCCTCGTAAGTCATGTTCCCCAGCCCCCTCACCATGTTGCTTTCCTCCGCTGGACTCTCTCCAATTTGTCCACATCCTTTTTGTAATTGGGGGGGAGGTTGGAGGGGCAAAACTGAACACAGCACTCCAGATATGGCCTTACCAGTGCTAAATAGAGGAGAATAATTACTTCCCTTGACCTACTGGCAACCTACCTACCAATGCAGCCCAGTTGTTAGCTTTCTTGACAACTAGGGCACACTGCTGGCTCATATTCAGCTTATTGTGTCCACTGTAACACCCAGGTCCTTTTCTGCAGAGCTCCTGCCCAGCCAGTCAGCCTCCAGTCTGTACTGGTACATGGTATTCTTCTGTCCTAAGTGCAGGACTGTACACTTGTCCTTTTTGAATCTCAAGAGATTCCTTTTGGTACAATTCTCCAATTTGTCTAGGTCACTCTGAATCCTAGTCCTACCCTCCAGTGTTTCTACTACTCCCCACAGCTTGGTGTCATCTGCAGACTTGCTGAGGGTGCACTTTTGTGATGTGGCTATTTGTCCCTTGGAAACAAGCTTGAGAAGGCCAAACCCAATCTCTATAGGCCACGATGCAGCAGTCATGTGATACAGGTTTGAGTTTTCAATCCATAATAAGTGACTCTGGGCTTGAACAAGTAGCCTATGGGTGGACAGTTTCATATATTCATAGATCCATGAAATATATATTCCTATATTTTATATATTACCAGTCTCCAGATCCATACCTCCCTTGTATATCTTTTTATTGGTGGTATTAGTTTCTTCTGCTTGAGAGAGAAAAAGGAGTTAATATCAGAACTAAAAAATAGTGGCTGTTTAGGTACAACTGATTATGAATTGATTACATTTGTTGTTATGCACAAACAGAATTAAGGCTAAATTGCTAATATATGTGTGGTGGTGCCTTACAAAAGACCATTTTTACCAGTTTTACAAAGTTGAGAAGCAGTTATAAGTTGAATCACCTGGGAGAAAAAAAAAACTTTAACAGAACTCTTTAAAAACATTTTACTAGATGCTTAAAAAACACAATTCTACAGTTAAGAAACAAGACTACTCTGGTTTAAAAAACAAAACAAGAACAATAACAACAAAAATTGTCCAGGCTTCAAGGGGAAGAGAAAGCAGCTACGCATATTTATCTTTCTCACTTTGAATGGAATAAAAAGTAAATTGAGAAAAATTAATATGAATTAGAATCTAGAGATGAGGAAATGGGCAAGGAAAGTAAAAGGACAGAAGGAAATACTTATACCCAGGAGAATTAGAAGCAATAAAATGGACTTTTAAAATATGATAAGAGCAAAAGGAATCCCAACAATGGTATTAATGGATACAAATGGCAGAATCATCAATAGTAATGCTGAAAAACCAAACAAGCTTAGTGAATATTTCTGTTCTATACTTGGGATATGAAGATGATTGTGATGAAATCCTTTCTATGCACAGAGTAAGGTTGATGTGAAATAGTAACTCCTGAATGTAAACACTTTAAACCAGAGGTTCCAGATAGCTTGCATTCAAGAATTTAAAGAACTGTTAAATATCATTGTTACTGATTTTAATATGTTTCCGAACACAAGAAAAGTTCCAAAAAGAGTTTAAGTTGTAACAATATTTAGAAAGGGTACACAAGATGATCTGGATAACTATAAGCCTGAAATCAGTCTTGGGAAATATATAGTTGTCTGATACAATACTCAATTAATAAAAGAGAGAGTATAATTCATTCAATCAATATTGAGTTTGCGGAAAAAAGTTACACCAGAGTTTCCTTGATAAAACTAATGGAGTTAATGTAATATATTTAGAATAATACAAATTTAGGATTGGAAGAGATCTAAGGAAATGCAGGCACATGCCTGTAGTGGCTCAGACCAAAAGCTGGGAGGTGCTAGAGCAGCCCTTGGCTGGAGGAAAGCTGTGCTGTGGGGGGGGGAGGGAAGGGGAGGATGGCATGGCCAGGCCCTGGCGGTAGCCTTAAGAGAACTGTTCAGGAGGGGATTTAATTCCCTAATCCCTATCCTACCCACATGGATCCAAGCTGGGGTCCACCTTGTACTCCCCACTGACTGCTGCAGTGGTGGGGGTGGGGGCATGGCCAGTTGTGGCCAGCATGGCCGCCTGAGATGGGGGGAAGGGCGGGAAAGACGGTATATTTCCCCACTCTGGCCCCTCTGCCCCTGGGGGATTGAAGCTGTGGTCTGCCCATCTCAACTGCCACCACCAATCACTCCCTTCATGGGGTGAGTGGTGGGATAAGCCACCTCCCTGCTTCCTCCACCAGATGCTGGAGGGAGAGGAGAAACAAGCTCCCTCCCTGTCCCCTCACATAAGGGGCTGTGCTGACCAGCCTCTGGCTGCTGGGATTGCGTTGGGGCAGGGACCATAAGGGGTGTGCCACACACTGTCTCATGTTTTTCCTGGAGTGTAAGACACTTCCTGGCATGGTGCTGTGTTGCAGGTGGAGGTGGGACAGGTAGAGCTGCTGCATACTGTGTGGGATGAGTGGAGGCACTGGGGGTCAGAGGGGTGGCCACAGCTTCCCAAGCCCTCCCTAGCACTGCTGCTGCTCATATCACACAATCTGTGGGAGCTCTGCCCACCCTGCAGTGCATTCCCCTGCTGGGAAGAGGCTTGCACTCCCTCGGAAATTGTGACAGAGGGTGCCACTCCTGTCAGGGTCTCTCCCCCCCTTGCTGCTCCAGCAGCATGGGTGGGAGTATGGCCAGAGGCCTTCCAGTATGGCCCCCTTAGGTGAGGGGGCAGGGAGGAGGGTTATTTCTCTCCTTCCCTCCAGCATCTGGCAGAGGGGGTTGGGAAGAGGCTTATTTTGCTGCTTGCCTCATGCAGGGAGTGATTGACTATGGTGGTGGTAGTTGGGGCTGGCAGTCCTTGGCTGTGGTCCCCTGGGGACAGAGTGGGGAATAAATCCCCTTCCTGCCTCCTGTGCCTTAGGGGGCTTGCAGCAGTGAGGAGTAGTGCAAGATGGATCCTGGCCTAGGTCCATACTGGTGGGACATGGAAAGGGAATTAAACTCCCTCTGGCCTGTTCAATTGAGGCTACTGCTGGGGTTGGCCATACTCCTGCAAGCAGAGAAATGCCTGGCAGGGGCTGCTGTGCCCCTGCATGTCAGACCCTGCTGGGGTCTGTGCTGGTGGGGCAGAGAAGGGGTGGGGAAAAAACCTCTTCTCCGCCCCCTTCACCTTGTGGGGGGGTGTCTGCCACCCCCCTGCCCCTGCTCAACCATGCTCCAGCTAGGGAGCAGAGAGGTGGGGCAGCCCTGCTCTTCTGGAGCAGAGAACACAGCTCTGCCAAGGGCTGCAGAGCATGCTGGGATGCTGGGGGACTTTGGTTTAACTTAAACCAGGAAGGGCAGAAGTTGCATAAACTAGTTTGAGCTCAATCATTTAAATCTGATATTATATTCAACCACGTTTATCCAAAACCGGTTTTCAACATTTTGAAACTGGTTTATGTGCACTGAACTTATGTTCTGTTACAGGCTTAAGCCAGTTTCTGATCACTTAGAATGGTTTATGTGTAACTTCTGTCCCTAGCCCAAGTGTGATGCTGTAACAAAAACAACTATGCAAATCCTTGAGTGCCTAACCAGGAGACTACCGAGTAGTGAGGTTGTATTATTTACGTTCTTGACATGGATGTGACTTCTACTGAAATACTGTGTCCAGTTCTGTTGCCCATACTACAAGAAGGGTTTTGAAAAATTGGAGAACATACAGAGAGGGGCCTCAAAGTGATTAAAAGATTGGAAAGCATGTCTTACAGTGACAGGAGTCTTTGGGTAAATGTGATATCTTTTATTTGGCCAACTAGAATTGTTGGAAAAATTCTTCTTTGGAAGCTTTCAGGTACAAACACCCTTTTGTACCCAAAAGTTTGCAACGCAACAAATAATTTTTCCAACTATTTTAGTTAGTCTAATAAAAGTTATCACTTTTACCCAAAGAACCTTGTCTGCCTATATCCTTATTCCAACATGACTATAACTAATGCTCCTGTCTTACAGTGAAGAACTCAGGGACATCAATCTATTTAGGTTGCCAAAGAGAGGGTTAAAGTGAATACTTGATCATAGCCAATAAGTACCTACATCGGGGGAACAGAATTTTATAATAGACAGCTCTTCAATATAACAGACAAAAGTATAACATGATCCAATGGCTGAAAGTTGAAGGTAGATAAATATAGATCAGAAGTAAGGCACAACTTTTGAACGGTGAAGTTATCATTGTAATTTATTATTGGGAGAACTTGCCAAGTATTATGGAGGAACCTCCACCACTAGGAATGTTTAGAACAAGATTGTTAGGTCAAGATGATTTTCTTCTCTAAATAATATGCTTTAATTCAATAACATGCTTTAGGATATTGAACTTAAAAAAGAGGTTGATGCAAAGGTGTCCTATAGCCTGGATTATATAGGAGATCAGACTAGACACTTGGAAGTCCTGTCCAGCCTTAAAAATCTATTAATTTTACAAGAGTTCAATAACTTCCTCTTCCCTTTCTCACCTTTTCAATGTAAGATTGGCTAAACTGTTTTGGCTAACATAACAACAGCTCCCCTTTCCCCTGTGTCCCCCTCTCCCAGCCACATTACCTTCACAATTTTTACATTTTTTTTGAGCAGGACATTTTGGGGATGCTAGCTACAAGCTTGTAATCTTGGAATTTGAAGAATAGAATTTAGAGAAGTTTGGAAAAAACATCTGTATTTCCTGATGGTTATTTGTTTCAGATAAAATTCTCGTGGACTGCTGAAATATAGTAGAAGATGATGTGGGTTACTGAGCACTAACTTTTGGATCCTGTCACTTAACTGAATGTAGTAATGGGGAAAAACATATCTTGCAATATTTATGAATTGGAAAGTTTAGCCATTGGTAGAGGTAGTGGAAAAAGCTGCTGCAGTTGATTGATTTTCCACAATTTCCAGAAAGCTAGTAGCTGACAAGATTGAGTCACAAGGTAAGCTAAGCGGCATCCAGAAGACAAGGATTACTATATGAACACAATCTTGTCTGGGAAGTATTTGTTAAATATGTAAAAGCTGTCTCCAGAGAAGGATAAGAACGTGACTGTAGGAATATGTAGTTATTATCTTCTGCTTTATGTTAAGCATATTGAAAAAATGTGTGTTCTATTGTCAGCTGCAAAAGAAATCTTTCTTCCTGTTGATTTGACAGATGTTTTCTTGAGAACCTCAGCTACGAATTATTTATGAGATCTTTTAAGACTTTCTAATATTCTATAGTATGGTTATTATAAAATACATAAATTGTAAAAATAATGATATATTGGGGAAGTTAAAATGAGTGTTTCACTTGATGTGACCTTTATTATCCAATTCCAGTTGTGTAGTTCTTTTGGAGACAGAGATGATCTGGTTCCTTTCAGAACTCTTGTGCTGATAGAGAATATTTGTTGGATGGTTTACACATTCTCAGGATTTGTTCCTTTGAATTTATTTATTTTAAATTAAATAATAATTTTTCCATGTAATCTGTGGGTATTTAAGTGTGTGTATATAGCATACATGCCACCCTAGATCTGTGCATAGAATTTTATTGGCATCAAGAGCAGTTTTGTTCATGACTGCAAGCTGCCTTATTATTAAATAAACTTGCATATTGAAACCTGTATGCTCTGAGCAAAATTCTCAACTGCTGAGTAGATGAAGCTGTGTGGAGTTCAGTGGAGTTTTGCTTGTTTGCACCAGCACATAATTTGCTTGTCTGGCTTTATGTGCTTTGTTACATAAAAGATGGTTGCATTGTAAAAGATGATAATCTTGTTGAAGGAAGGAAGCAACATGAATAGTTTAGTTGTCACAGGACACAGCTATACAAGATGCTTACTGTGCATTAGCCTAATAACAGTGCACAGTAGTATTGCAGTTATTAACCATGCTAATAGCCTACTGCACAGTGTTATTAGGCTAAGGCACAGTAAGCATTACAAAAAACTGTGCACTAGTGCTACTGCACATTCAGTTAGTACCTCTTATTAAAAGTTCTGAACTAAATGTGCAGTAACTAGACCAATACAACTACAACTTGGGTAACTGACACGTGGAAGATATTGAATTTTAGCTGTTTTTTAAAATGAAATCTTCATAATTTTACAAGGAGGATGTAAGTTTTACCACCTGAAAGCTGAGACCCTGCTCCTGCATTTGTTGGAGGTAATTTGCATCATTACAGAGCCCAGAGACATCTCACCATGTAAGAAATTCCTGCCCAGAAGAGCATTCCATTCTTTTTGTCTTCTGTGAATTATAAAATAGCATAACCAGAAGGAAATATGACTACATCCTGTTTGCCACCAAACAACTTTGAGGTCAACAGACTATTCGAAATTTTCTCTCATAAAATGAACTGTGCCAAACAGGATATTTTACCATACTGTTAAATTGCCTGTGAAATCTGAAATTTCATTTTTACCTGGAAGAGCCTTCACAATATTTTCTCTTATGCCCGGAGAAGGGTGCTTGTTCCTGAAAGCTTGCAATTAAAGAATTTTTTTGCAAAATATAGTTGGTCTAATAAAAGATGTCACCACTGCCATAAGTTCTGATTCCAGTAACTAAGGCTCATTAATGAATGTGTAGATGTGCCCACAGCTGACCTTGTGGACCTGACTGGAATTATAGCAGCTGGATTAAGTTTTATGAATTTAAAAAAAAAAAAAAAAAGATGAAACCCCCAACCAGCCAATCAATCAATCAAAATGCTGTTACTCTGGAATTTGAAAAGACTTGTTATGCTGAGGTGCCATCATATTAAAAATATTCCAAATGAATACTGAAAACTTCAGCTTTAAAAATGTATCTTTGTTAAAAAGTTTCAAGACTGTTCAAGCTTAAATAATTTTTATGTCCCAAATTATTTTATTTTATTTGAAAAATGAAGACTGAGAATTTGGTTCCTTGCAGAGCACAAAGTCCAGGGAGTAGGAGTAGACTTTTGGTTCCATGCTGAATGCCTTGTAGGCTGAATGCCTTCCATGCTGAATGCCAAATCTGATGGGCCTTTGCACCTTTTTGAGCTGAGGCTACTTTGCTGGTCAGTGGCTGCATCTGCCCAAAATGCTGATGAAGCATGATGAGAAGCTACTTCTCAGTAGTAATGAGTTACTGCACAGTTAGCATCACCAAAAAAGCCATTTGGGGACGCTACTGTGTAGTAACTCCATATACTGAGCAGTCATTTGGTACTTGTCTATGCAAATACTAAATAATTGCAATAACTGCAGTCAGAGTCAGAGTCAGAGTCTCATATAGACGCAGCCAGAGTAACATAGAAAGACCTTGGGATGTATCTGAGGCTCTGGCTATAATACTATCACTTAATTAACTGTGACTTGTGTAGATAAACCTGACTTAAGATAAAATTATTTGGCTCAGAGACTATTAACAGGGTACCTGTGGTACACAGAGGTCTATGTGGGCTAGCTGCCCGAAGTATTTACCCAGTTTCTTGAGAAGGTCCTAAGCGCCATTCTGCTATGGCTACATGATAGCAGTATCTAAGTTAGTTAGTTTAAAGCAGGGATGCTCAACCTCTGGTCTGTCAGCCAAATGTGGCCCATGGAACCACTCTATCTGGCTTGCGGGTAGGAGTGATGGCCATATGCAGTCATATTCCACCGACCAAATCCCCAACCCCCAAACCCCACACTGCTGGTCACAGTCAGGTCATGCCCCCTCCCCTGCATCTGAATTGGGGCTGGACCACACCCCTTCCTACCACCGGCCTGGGTTGGGGTCAAGTCATACCTCTTTCCCCTTACCAGGGCCAAGCCATGCTGCGTTTTCCCCTGCAGGGTTGGATTAGGCCTGAGCTACCCTGCACCCCACTCCACATGGGTAGATGGTGCTCACTGCACCTTGGTACCAGATTGAGAACACTGGTAGAATCTGGCCCAGAGACAATTGGGCCACTGTGCATCTGACCTTCCAGGGAAAAAGGTTGAGCACTACTGGTTTAAAGTAAGCTCAGATATATCTATTCAAACTTCAGTCACAGTTGTAATTGCAGTGTATATATTCTCTGAATTATAGCTATCTTTCCTCAGGTGCTTATTGTTCCCTATCCTGGGAGCTACAGTATTTAATGCTTCTGCTGATTGCTCCACTACCAAATTTTCAGCCCTGTTGGCCAAATGACATGGCTTTGCAGACCATATTCAGTCTTCAGGTCATATCTCTGAGACCCCTGATTGTGTTTCTGAGAAATTTTATAGTACTGTGTATAAAGCAGTGTCACCCCAATACATTATTTCTCTACCTTAGCCCTGCTGTTACCATGCCTCTATACAAAAATTTGTGAAGGGAGTCCTTGAAAAGTTTTCTAATAACATCTTCAGTTTCTGTACAGGGAAATTGTTCTGTGGGTAGGCCCAGGCATTTTGCATATCTACTATGGCACTCTATCCCTTTAACTTGAAATAAAAGGTCTGAGGATTTGACACAAAAAGTTTCTAAAGATGGAAACCTGTTTTATGGGGCCAAATTTTCTAAGGGTAAAAATTAGTTCCTCTTTATTGACTCCAGTTGTTCAGTATGTTAACTTATCTTCATAGCAAGAGTGAATCCTGGTCCTGATTGGAGCCTTTGGGCTCTACAGCCATATAAACCATCATCATGAAAGAATGAATGAAAATGAAAAGAATGATTACAATAGCCTAAACAGTAGGGCCGTGAGAAGCTTCAGTTACTGATTCAATTCAGTGGAGATTTGACCCAATTTGGTGGCTGAATCTCTGAATCCAAATTGAATCAGGAGACCCTTTAATCTCTCTTAATGAAACTGGAACCCTCTGAATTGATTCCAGGGGCTGCGGGGGCAGCGGGGGCTCCCTGTGTATTCCCCAGTGCACCTGGAAGTTGACTGGAAGTACTTCCAGTCCACTTCTGGGTTCACTGCTGAACAGTCCTCTGCTCGTGCTTCTGTGGGACGCCCCGTCCACCCCAGCATTGCAGCATTCACAAGCCACGCCTGGTACCTTGAGATATGTAGAAAAAACTTTTAAAGCTGTGTTTATGGCTGAATCGCTGATTCTCTGAATCAGCATCGAATCTGTAGATTCAGATTCGGCCAAATTTTATTGGGGACAGTGATCCAAATCAGCAAATTGAATCACTATCCCCAATTCAGGCTGAATCCGAATCTGAATTGAATACGGTCCATTTCACACACCCGTACTAAATAGTATGCCAGAAAGTATTATGTATAAATTACAGAATCACCCAGAGCTGGAAGTAGGTTTGGACTCAGGATTTTCATGCCATCTAAGAATCAGGAAGTGTTGGGTTTCATCTCCTAGTCCAGTTTTTCAGAGAAGTGAGTTAGATAACATCTTGAAGCTTGAATTTGATAACTGTATTTACCAATCACATGATCATCAGAAGAAGCTAATACTTATTGCTTTTATTTCCTTTATCCGTCTCTTCTTTTTTCTTTTATTGGTGTTTGTTTATATTTGGGTGTGTAAAATAGGTTACGATAAAATAGGTGTGATGGATTTAGAAAAGTTTTTGTTTAACTTAGGTAGTATGCCCATTAGTTAAAAAAAGTTTCCTGTTTTCCATTCCCACTTTCATAAGCTAATAAAATAAAAAGTTATATCATATGTGTAATAATGAAGAGGGAATTTGACTGAGGAAAATTGCAAGCATTATTTAAAGACCACCAGGAAGACTGCTTAACTGTTTCCCATGTGTCAAACCTGTTGTCAAAGGAAGAACAGCTTCATAACTATAGCTATCTACCAATTGTTAACAAATAACGTCAGCCACTCTGAACTAATTTAATAAGACATGGACTATTTTATCTTCCTTACAGGTTTTTGTTAGTATTTGCAGAGCTATAATGCAGAATGGTTTGGGAATAGTGTTGTTTTAGTTTATAAAATCCAATGACTATCCAATGCTAGTCTTCTTTAAATAGAAAATTTATAAATTATAAATGATGGCTCAGTCTGCTCATTGTAGACTTATAACAGGGTGCGAAGAAAGAATATACAGGATCAAGGTGAAATAAAATATGATTTATCACACTTCATAATTAATCACCCAGGAATTTAAGCAGCCAGTAGAAACAAGAATGGTATCATTTATTCATTGATTCACTGTTGTTATTGACTACATCTTGCCACATCACCATTGTTGGAAGTGACAGAGAAGAGATCATGGGAAAGTGCTCTGTATTAAGAAACACAACATTATTTCCAAACCTGCTAAACTGGCATTATGTTTCCTGCATTATTACATTTGGCTAGTGTGTAGAGATGGAAGAACCAGGAACCTATAATTTAAAGCGTTGTAGAATATCATGGTTTTTAGCATTAAAAAATCTTTTAGAGCATTTAAAGGTTTTGTTCCATTTTGGAAAGTGTTAGACAAAAAGAGCGAATATTTTTCCTTTGAGAACTATTTTTGGTTAAAAAAAATGTATGAAGTCAAAAGCTTTCCATAGTTTCTGGGAAACCCCAGACTGCTTCTGTTTCTTTCTCCCTTTTATAAAGTTGTTTGACTTCCTAGCAGAATAAAATACAGCTCAGTGCAGAGGGTTGTTCTTAATGATGGGTAAAAGTGGGGCTTAGTTAGTACAGAGCCTCGTGAAGGACCACGAATATATTTTATACTAAAGACTTAAATTAAAAAGGAATATTGGAAGATTATCATTGACAGTCACAAATTCTGACATAAGAGTTCAGTCAAAGCAGACAGACTGAATGGTATCCTTCAGAAATATGAGCTTGATTCTACTGGGAATCAAATACACTTGAAAGTTGTGGCTTACAAAAGTGCTCAGCAGTGGCCTAATTCTTTGCCTATTGAAGATCAACTGCAATTGTCTTTAACAGAGCAGAGTTGGGCCACTGTTAAGTGCATCTGAAAATCATTCCCTTAATTTGTTAACCTTATTATGTCAACCTCACTTCTAGGAAGTGAGATCTCATTCTGCAACTCTAGACTTATTCATTTCAGTGTGGGTTCTTTTAATGTAAGGAACTACTTAATAGAAGTATGGAAAAATCGAGGCCTTATTGTTATTTGAAGGACAATATCCAGAAGCACATTTTTTTTTGCTGGAAGATGTATTTGGATAAACATTTGACCATAAGGGCAGGAAGGACTTTAGAAACATAATAAACATAGGCAACTAAAGGCATGCTGCCTCCAGAGCAACCTCAGAGCATGCTGAGCAATAAGTCTTGCTCATTCATTCCTGCTGTGTCTGCACCCAAGCCCACAAAGTAGGCAGTGTGGGTGGCTTGAGTGCACGTGCTCCGTCTCTGCTAAGACAGAAACATGGAGGATTGTGATGGGAGATGCTCTCAGGCCTGGTCTGAAATTAATTCACTCAGGTGCGTGTAGAGCAGAAGTGAGGGGGTGAGGGTTATTTCTCAGTAGTGGTCCTGGCTTGCTCCTGAAGGGTGTAGACACACCATAGGTGAAGTATATGTCTGAAGCTGTGTAACATGGGATAAGTGCAGACATTTAAAAAGCCTAAGGTGCAGCCAATTCAATCTACCCAGGATACTAAACTGCACAGATTGAACTGGGAATAGACAGAATGTATGTTCACTCTTGAGGGGTGCGGGGGTGGGGGCAGCATGCAGATGCTATGCACTGGCCAGGTCAGAAGGCAGTGGGTACTCTTGCGTGCCTCCCAGCTGGGCCTCTTTATCCAGCCCTGCTCTCCTGCTAGCGGCCCTGTTAGCAGCAAGGGGACACTGCCCTAGCTGTGCTTCCTCAGGTCTGGGGGGCTGGGGCCAGGGTTGTGGGGTACAGTCTCTGTACCTTCCTGTCCCTCCCCCACCCCTCCCCCACTGCCTGGTTCTGCTGACACAGGTAAGCAAGAGCTGGGGCACCAGGACTGTTAGCTAAGCAGCTCAGTGCAGGAGTGGGGGAGAGGAAGCCCCTGCCCCATGGGCCCAGCACCAGTCTGCATCAGACATAAGCAAGCACACATGTGGGGAGACTATGCTCCTCCAACCTTCCCCCCCCAACCTTGCCAGACTCTACTGACATGGCCAAGCAGGAGCAGGACTGAGAACCAGGTGGGCAGTCACCTGAGCTGGGCAGAGCCAGGTGATGAAAGGGAGCATCGCCCCCACCACAACTGTGCTGGCTTAGGTGTGGAGGGGCTGGACCTGCAAGGCAGTGGCTTCTGCTACCCCAGCCCCACTCTCAGAGTTGAGTGGCTTGACTGACAGTCCTGGCATGGCTCATAGCCCTACTCCTGTCTGCCCATGTAAGCTGATCTGGGCAGCAGTGGAGGCTGGGGGGAAGCAGAACGTGCACCTTGCAGGCCTAGCTCCAGCCCCTGCAGACCTGAGTAAGCACACCTTGGAGGGTGCCCACACTCCCACGTCCTTCCCCCTGCCTTTCCAAGCTCTGCTGACATAGGCAGGAAGGAGCAGGGCTGAGAGCCATGCCAGGGTTGTCAGCTGAGCCACTCAGCAGGGGGATTGGGGTTCAGAAGTGGTCCATCCCTAGCCACCCCCCCCACAACCAAGCAAGCACTGCACAGGGAAAGGGGCTGTGCTCTCCCTCCTTCCCTGGTGCTGTCTGTGCTGTCTGGCTTAGCTAACAGCCCATTGCACCCTTTGCTTCAGAGGACCATACTAGGTGGCCTCTGGCTACACCCCCCACCTCGCTGCTGCAGCAGCGAGGTGAGAATGCCAGGTGGACCCCGGCCACCTGTTGACCCCCCAGACCGAATGACAGAGCTCTGTGGGCTATAAATTTAACACACCTCATTTAATTTAATACTGGCTGAGCCATGCTGTTTTGTGCTTGTCGTGATATCCTGGGACAAGGAGCTTATATTCAGTGCCATTTTTTTTGTGAACTTGGAGATCATGTAAAGCGAAGCTAATCCCTGTTTAGGAATTTTTGTCGCCTTATGCCTTGAAAAGGACTGAAGTCTGTTACATAGATTCATAGATGTAGGGTTGGAAGGGACCTTGCAGATCTTCTAGTCCAACCCCCTGCCCTGGCCAGGAGAGAAAACTAGGCTCAAATGACCCCAGCTAGGTAATTGTCAAGCCTTCTTTGATTCTCATTGGGATTGTCACCCCTTGGTCTCTGAGTATTATCTCCTTAAGGAACGACCACTCATCTTAGGCACCCCTACTCTCCAGGACCCCTGTGCCTCTCCTACCAATCTCCTCAACTCATTGAAGTTGGCCCTCTTGAAGTCAAGGGCTACTGCCTTGCTGCAGGCCCATGACACCTTGCACTGGATGTTGAATTCCAGCAGGCAATGATCACTGTTGCCCAGGTGGTCAAGAACCTGGAGTCCCCTCACCAGGTCATCACCTATGGCCAGGACCAGGTCCAGCAGGGCATTTCCCCTGGTGGAACTGTGCATCTCCTGGGTTAAGTGGAGGTCCTGTATCTCGGCAAGGAAACTTTGTGAGTGCTCCGACCTGGCTGGTTGCTCCTCCCAGCAGATGTCTAGGTAATTTAGATCATCCATGACAACTGCATCCCTTGCCTTAAATGCCTCTGCAAGCTGACCTTGGAATTTGTGGTCCAGCTCTTCCTCTTGGTTGGGAGGTCTGTAGTAGACCCCTACCATTAAGTCCCTTTCCCTACAACCCCCTGTATTCTGACACAGAGCACTTCAGCCTCGCCCTCCTCTGACCCCATCCTGCTAGTTGAGGATGTGTATCGCTCTTTGACCTAGAGCACCACACCCCTGCCTTACCTACCCGCTCTATGCTGCCCGTATGGTCTATATCCCCTAATGTTAACCACTCAGTCATGGGATGAATCTCATCAGGGTTCTGTGATTATGTGACTGTCTGGGTTTGAACTAGCTATCTGGAGGGTGAGTTCCACCTGCTTATTCCGCATACTATGAGCATTTGTGTAGAGGCATTTAAGGCCTTGAATTGGTGCATGTGCCACCCCCCAATTACATACATTTAAGACATTATTAAAAGGTTAATCACACCTTTAACAGTATCCCAGTCATACATTCAAGTGATTTTAAGGCATATAATGAGGAATTAACTGTGTTTTGTTTGTTTCGTGTCTTAAATGAAATGTGTGGTCAGCTAGAGCTGACCCGTGACAGATCCCTATACTGTCAGGATCTAGTATGGGGCCTCTCCAGGGTCCAGGACACAGCTGTTTCCTACTCAGTTGGGCTCGGGAGAGAATCAGTCCCTGATCTTCAGAGCTAGTTGGGTATGTGGTGACCCTGACATCAGAGAGCAATTCCCAGATCTTGTTCTCACTGCACCCCAGACTTCTAAAAACTGCATGTGCAGCTGGGCTGCACACATGATGATCTGACATCCACAGCACCTGGGGATCCCAGGGTCAAAAAGCCTTTTTCCAATTTTTATGAGGACCTGAAAAAACCATGTCTACCATCCAGCTGGGCAGCATACATGGTTTTAATGATTTTGGAGCATGAGTACCCCAGGATTGGGCTGCTGTAGGTTCTGGGGATGAATAAAAATTGTGCGTGCCACTCAGCTGGGCAGCAAACAGGGTGTTATAGGTCCTGGTGGATGGGGACCTCAGGAATGAGTAAAAACCCTGTATCTCAATTAGCTGGAAGGCATATGCTATTTTTATATGTCCTGGCTCTTGCGGACTTGTAACACCCCCATCTGAGATTCTGATGATCAGCTGATTGTCATCTGGGGACAGGGACTGGACTGGGGTTGGTTCCAGATCCAGTTTAGTCTATGGCCCAAACTGATAATCAGATGATTGTCAGCACCTGGGTTTCAACTTGCTGGTGCAGGAACTTGCATGATCCTGGGCTCCCCCTGTACTAGCAAGCAAGACTTGATTGAGATCTAATCTCCAATCCCATACTCACACTTCCTTTTAATAGGCTCATACCTTTAGATACCTAACGCTAAGCAGCAGAGCTTACTCTTGTAGACCAAATGGGATTAATCAGACATGGTGCATCTTTTTGTTAAGTTGGTAAATGTCTGATAGTAACTGCACAAGAATTGACTTTTTTTGGCAAATGTTTTATATGATTTCTATTTGTAATGATTGATGACATATGGTTTTAAAATGTGATTAAGTTGTAAAAGTATATGCTTAATTATTTGAACACACAAACTAATCAGTCAATTAGATAGCTTAACATTTGGATTTATGTGATTTGAGCAGTTTATTTAAAAAATACCCCTGGCACACTCTGAGGTTTTGTTGAATTTTTAAAACTATGTAGAAGCTGAGTTATTTTTTTTTCAAATTCAATGAAGTCCCTGTATGCATCATTAAATATTAAGAAAGAATTTAAATAAATTTGGCCAATTCATTCCTTTACTTCTTGTGCCTCACAAGTTGGGGACACATTTTACATCAAACTCTTCACATTGATTAGGGTAAATTCTCCTAAGGTAAGAAAAAAATGGAGAGGTAAAACTGCACTTTTCTCAGCTGACTCAGTCTCTGCAATGGTGTGTGAAAACTTCAAGAAGATGGTAAAAGGAATTAGTGAGGGTGGTCCAAGCGAGTATAGCTAGTTCAGTAGGGCAAAGAAAATTCTTAATGGGAGGTCTATTATTAGGAAATTAAAATTATTAACTGACTCTGTAGAGATACATTAATCTAAACCCGGTATGTGTCAATTTATGCTCTAAAACATGCGTCTAAAAAAGGAATAAAGTCCCCTGGGAACAATGATTATTTGACTGTTTCAATGAAAAATAGTTCAAAAGTTAAAAACTGATTTACTGAGAATAAGACACATTGTGAAACGCATTCAACCCACTTCTTGCTCCAGGTACTGTGCAAGATGGAACTTGGAATACTCTGAAAGTTATATGCCTTTAAGAGGTCCCCAGTGCAGCAAAATTAATAAGCTTTTTGTTGTGCTACTTCTGGTTTAATTTGTTCTGGACTTCATTAAACTCTTTTAAAACATACGTTTTATTATTCTCCATTTATAACAGATACCCAAGCATATGCCAGATGATTCTTGGAAGACAAAAAGGCAGCATAAGCAGAACATGTAATTTATTAAATACGAACTAATCATGACATTTTTGGTAAGCTGTACTTGTTCCTTTGTTCCGTCTTAAAAATATTAGAACAAATTTCATTTGAGAGAGCTAAATCCTCATGTTATTTTGTTCTTGAGGTTCTTTGGAAAATATGCCTGGTCATGCTTTTTGAATTCTGGTACACAAGAGAAATTGACTTTCTACCATCATTTTCTATGGGTAACACCCTGGGTCTTAGGTTCCTAAATACCTTTCAGGAGCTAGGCCTGAGTGCTTCAATGAACTATTCAGGGCTTGGTACCAGTCCTTTCCATTAGGAAAGGAGCTGGCGAGCATCATAGCCCAGCCTCTAGCACGGATCTTTGAAAACTCTTGGCGCTCGGGTGTAGTGCCCGAAGACTGGATGATGGAGCAATGTGGTGCCTATCTTCAAGAAAGGGAGAAAAGTGGATCCAGCTAACTATAGGCCCATTAGCCTGACTTCTATCCCGGGGAAGATCTTAGAAAAGTTTATTAAAGAGGCCATCCTTAATGGACTGGC
>JAGPOW010000261.1:70586482-70651508 GCA_030014935.1 Caiman crocodilus | reverse complement strand
TCAGGGGTGATCTGATGGCCACCTATAAGTTTATCAGGGGTGACCACCAGTATCTGGGGAAACGTTTGTTCACCAGAGCGCCCCAAGGGATGACGACTAGGTCAAATGGTCATAAACTACTACAAGACCATTTCCGGCTGGACATAAGGAAGAATTTCTTTACTGTCTGAGCCCCCAAGGTCTGGAACAGCCTGCTGCTGGAGGTGGTTCAAGCGCCTACACTGAACACCTTCAAGAGCAAACTGGATGCTTATCTTGCTGGGATCCTATCACCCCAGCTGACTTCCTGCCCTTTGAGCAGGGGGCTGAACTTGATGATCTTCCCAGGTCCCTTCCAGCCCTAATGTGTATGAAATCTATGAAATTATTATAGGCTCAAAAGACTCACTGAAGTGCCAGAGCTGTAAAATTGGACTGCGTTTTTGATACATTGCAAAGTATTTAAGTTTGAAATAGGCAATTTAAAACAAAGTTTTAATAGATCCTAAATTCTTATTAGTACCATCATTTAGAAAACAATGTACTTTCTTTTAAAGTAAACAGAAAGATACCCATTGATTTCCATGGAAAATAGATCAGGACTTGAATGAGAGATTCCTTGTATCTGCTAATGGGCCACTGACAATCTTTGTTTGTGTGCAAGAAGCCAGCTGCAGTGGCTGTAAATGGGCTGTATTTGTTCCAATTTTTCAAAGCTACCCTTTCCAATAAACGAGTAGAAATTTGTGACCCAGCAACCCAAACAATGAAAGTGCGTAGTTTGGTTGCATTCTTTCCTCAATCTGAGCTGCAGTGTGTACCATATGTGAGATTCAAAAAGGAAAAATTCCCCTTTCTCTATGAGAAGCCCTGACATGTGGTGCTCATTTAGACAAAGGATTCAAGTACAGACATAGGAAGCTCTTTTTTATTTTCATTTGCGTTATGAAATATACCATTTTTGTTAAGCAGTTTCATGCTTGAAGCATCTTTTCTTATTTGTCTGACTTAGCTCATTTCAGAAAATCTTTCTCCAGTATATGTTAAGAAAGGAGACATTCAGTTCTGAATGAGGTGCAGGGAACATGGGGCAACCGTATTTTACTCAGGGATGAAATAAAAAAAAATCATATTCCATTCTGTAGAAATGTCCCACCCTATCAGGTATTAAGTGTGAGATTATTTTTCCTCTCTTCCATTTTTTTCACCTCCACCCCCTGAAATCTCTGGTTCCAGACCATTAAAAGAACAGTTCATGCTTCATAGAAATCCAAAGGAAAAAATTGGAAAAATAAAGAAAAAAGAAATGAAAAAGAAACACTAGGGAGGTCACCTACAAAATCCTCTGTTAGCCATAAAAAATGCACACAAAGGGAAACATTCCACTCCATAACCCAGTCTTTTTTGGTAAACCCTTCTCCGAATGAATTGTGACTTTATTTTTAATAAAAGAAAATCTGAAGCAAATGCTTATTAGGCTGGTGTGGTTGTGCTGCTCATTAATGGCTATACCAAAAATAACACAGAGCAACCTCATTGTAGAGTAATGAAATCCAATTGAAACTGTTACATTTGGCTTTTTGCTTAATCTCTTATGCATACATCTAATGTCAAAGATTCAGGATTTAAAAAAAAAAAAAAGATTGATTTTTAAAATTTTTTTTACCTTTATGGGAACAGAAACTGTGCTCCAGAACTCATGTTTATGTGCTCTGTGTGTAACTTTTCATTTTAGGAATAAATACTGTGTGTAAATTACTAATTATGCAAATACCATATTGCATCTTGTAATATTGTACATTTAGTGAAACAGGACCCCAGTTTTTGAAAACCCATCACCGGTATTTTTCTGGTCTATTTTTTTGTGTCTTCCTTCCTAAGTATCAATCAATTGTCCAAGGATTCAAAAAGGAAAGGAAAACCCTTTTCTGTGAAGAAGGTGGAGTCTATAAACCAGTGAACATGTAGCCAGCTGCATGCCTAATTCCCAATGGAAGCTTGAGCAGGTGGTTTGAATTCTACTGACAGGTGTTATCTACTTCCTGTGTCAAGGACAGCAGCTTTCTACCCCTTGCACAAACACTGGAACTAAAATATGTCTTTTTAAGGCAATGTTTTAAAGGTAAGTAGATTTATTTGTCACAACCTGAATGATAATTCTCACCATAATGCTAGATATGGCCTTAATTACTCAATATTGAAGCTGCTAGCTTGGCACCTTACATTGTACTTGTAGAATAACTAGATTTGTTTTGGCTACTCTCTTTTGCTTGCTCAATATCCTGAGTCTTGGCATTTGAAAGGGAGCCTGAGTTCAGGCACATTCAGTCTGGAGTCAGAGAATGTAGATAAATGAAATTTACCTTTTGTATGTGTATATTTTTATTCTATTTAAACAACCTTGAAGAAAAAGTTAAGAAAAAATGTTAGTGCTTAAAACAATAGGAGGGCATGGCAACTAGAAAATACTAAAGCACGTGGTTAATAATGTACACTAGAACTATAGTAATTGAATTGGAAAGAATAACTAAGAGCCAGGTCCAAATGTTCACATAACTGCATGCATTTAGGCTTCAGCAAACCTAAAAAATAGGTGCTTTTGTTCAAAAGAGTGATCCAAATCAACAAATTGTGCTCATAGGATCCCTATAAAATTGAGATGGAGAGTTGGGTTCCTCAAGAGGATAATTCAACTCCCCTTGCCTGTGGAACCCCTATGTATCCAGCAACTGAAAGAAAACACTGGGCCCAGGGGTATATTTGGGTGGGGAGGGGCAACATGGGGGCACATGCCCCCCCAGCTTTCTGGGGGTCTGTGGAGCACACCTAGGGGGTAAGCAAAAGGTGGCTGTGCTGCTGCTGCTCCTGCTTTCCCTAGAACCAGAGGCGAGACGAGCAGCAGCAGCAACTGACAGCCCAACAGCAGCTAGTTGCAGCTGGAGGTCACCCAAGTGCCAGCACCAGAGCATGGATGGGTAGCAGCACCTCATCCTGTCCCTGCCACTACCTCAGGTGGGATCTAGTGTTGCTGAGACAGAGATCCAAAGGGGATCTCACCTCCATTTCCCCCTTTTTAGAGGTCCATGACTGAAAAAAAGTTGATGACCACTGGTTTATTTCCAAACTTTCAAACCTTAATAATATAACCAATGGGTGTCTTTGACATTTCACCTTAATAGGTGTTCTCATATGATTTTCACTTTTTTAGTCAATGCAGCACTTGCAAGTGTGCTCGTTAGGCCTTGGAATTTTATTTTGCTTTTTACTTATGTTTCTGAATTGCAGTTTAAACTGTCTGTTTAAACTGAGTTGATTTAATAATGTACCTATAATTTGCTTTGTGCAGTGGTGAAAAGACAATTAAGTTTGGGCTTTTTCTACGTGAAGAAAGCATCGCCAATGCCAAGCATATCAGGAACCGAACTTGACTCTTCTGGAGTTCAGAATTATGTTAACAGCAATGAGAGTGACAACGATAGACCAGATTCCAATTCACACACTCATACAGAGGTCAGTGAAGCTTTTGATAAAAGAGCCCCTTGCTTTGAATTGGACATAGCTTTAGAAAATATTGAAGAAGGTCCATATCAGCCAGTAATTGATTTTTCAACTAGTGCCCATAGGAACAAACCCAGAAAATTTAGGCAAGTGTGATATAATGAGTATAAATGGCTTGAATACAGTGTCTGTGATGACAAAACTTTCTGCTTTTATTGTCAAGCGTTTGGCAATGTACCAAATGGGGAAGCAGTACTTTGATGACTGCTTTTAAAACATGGAAGAAAGCAACTAAAAGATTTTGCAAACATTGAAAGTATGAATCCTATCTAGAAGCTGTTGCTAAATTGAAGGGTAGGCTGCAGTCCTGTAAAACACGGAGTCTTGGAGCCCAACTTGTTAGTCAAAAAACAAAACAGTGGAGGATAACCAAGCCTATTTAGAAACTGTAATAGAGAGTACTTTGTTGCACTTGCCAGGGTATAACTTTGAGGAGACATGACGAGGGAATGGATTCCACAAATCAAGGCAATTTGTGGGAATTGATGAAACTTTATAATACAGACAATGACATGATTCAATGATTTATGGTTAACCCAAAGAAATATTTCACTTACCTACACAGCTCGTATCAGAAATGAAATAACTGAGATTGTGGCTTCACAAGTGCTAGGTTCAATCATATCTGAAGTCAAAGAAGCTGGAGTGTTTTCCACCATTACAGACAAAACAATGGATCTGTTAAAACAGAAACAAGTTGGTCTCATAGTGTGTTACATAATCAGTCATTTGAAACACGAGTGGCTTTTACAAGACACTGCAGACGGACGGTGCTTCACTTGCCATGCTGATCAAGAGTATGTTATCAGCCTTGGGGCATGATATTTCAGCTCTAAGAGGTCAATGCTATGATGAAGCTGCCAGCCTGAGACGATCCGATAAAGATGTGGCCACATGGATGCTTAGTGAAAATCCTTTAGCTTACTCTGTTCATTGCTATGCTTCTATATTAAACCTGCATATTGGACACGGTTTCCTGCAATCCAGTTGTTCAAAATACTTTTGGACTTCTTCAGGCTCTATGAACTTTCATTGAAGTAAGCCCGAAGAGACATTCTGTCTTTGAAAAAATTACATCAGAACTTTTTTTTCTGTGGGGGGAACTATTCAAATCAATTAGTGACGCTTGTTGGAACTGTCAAGTTGAGGCTATCAGAGCTGTTTGGGAAAATTTTGATGAAATGGTTCAAGCTCCATATAAAATCACACACGGGAGTTGGAAAGCTGGAGCTGAAAAATATGCACCTCTCAGAAATGTGCAAGATTTCAACTTTTTGTGTTAAATGTTTCTTATTCAGATAGTGCTAATGAAATAAACCACCTGTCCAAGCTGCTTCAATCAAAAGACTTTACATATCATACAGTAATGGTGATGGCTAAATCCACAGTGGCTATACTAAAGGAAAAGAGAGCTGATGATTTTGCATCCCAAACCTTTAATCACGTTAATAGCTGTCAGAAAAGCAGTATTTTTGGCCCTTGTACGCCTCACAAATGGGTTATTCTCACAAAACTGGGAGGAGAGGAAGTCATCTTTTGAGAAACCCAGGTTCTGTTATAGGAATGCAACATGCTGGATAGATGCTGGTACAGTATTCTGGATACCCTAATTAAGGAGGTAGAAGACTGCTTCCCTGAGACTGACCTGTTCATTTTCAAGCCCTCTCTTCTGAGACCCCATCAGATCAAAGTGTATGTGCTATTTCCACCACTTACAGTATCGATCAAGATGATCTGAACTCTGAATTCAATTTTTTTACGTGAATGTTCAAAGATGGCAGTGCTGAAGAGAGTAATGAGGAAAAGGAGCCCACCCAGCTTGAAAAGACTACAATTCTGTCTTGAAATGGCACTGCCTGCCACCTTCCAAATCTGTCAAAACTCTTTGTGCTTTACTTAACTCCCCCAGTGACTACAGCATCAGCTGAGAGAAGCTTTTCTTCCTAGCAGCAACTGAAAACTTACCTGTGGACTACAATGAAAGATGCTTATGTTTCTCAGCTGGTAGTACAACAGATTGAAAGAGGACAAGCTCTTATTACAAGGATCACAAGTAGAAAGGACTAACACCTACAGTTCTTTTGACAAGGTAAGGTCATTACATTTTAAAGCATTTACATTTGCTTTGCTTTTGTGACATCTAACTGTTAAGCATGTTTATGTACAGGAGAAAATCAGGAGAACAGTCCCACTGTGAACTTAACCATATATTAAGACAACTTTCTTGTTAGGATTTTTAATGCATGTATGAATCATACAATCACAGTTTTCTTCATGCATGGCTCTCTTTTAAAACAGTCTCCATCAGCTATTACATAGTATCATAAAATATACCATCAAAATTAGCTCTAGAAATCAAAACTTCTTTGTTTTTTGGGTGCCTGCTCTGAACCCTGTTACATGCCACTGAAACTTTAAATTGTGCCCCCCCTGACAGTTACAAATCACCCATGGCTTTGTACAAAAGTTTAGATAGTTTGTCAGAGAGGTGCACTAACTATGACACTTTACAAAAAGCATCAGGAGTTAGAGTGCCGATGAACCTAACAGGCACTTGCTTGAAGGGAGGCTTGGAGCCTGCCTGCTCTGGCCAGCCCAGCAGCCTCTCAGGAGGATGCCAGACCCCCTATCTCCCCAGCTCTGCACTCCTGCTGGCTGCCAGCTGTCAGCAGTGGCTGGTGAGAGGGAGGGGATGGAGCCCCACACTGGGTGGCCCCCTTACTCCAACTATCTCTGCCGGGGTCTTTTTGGGGGGACTCTGGCTGGGCTTGCATGTTGGAGCAGAGGGGAGAGAACTCCCTGCCTGAGTGTCTTGATAGCAGCAGCCTCGTGGTTGCCACATCTAGAGCTGAGGTGTGGGGGGAATGGAGATCCCCTGCTTCAGCCTGGTCTGGCTCCCCCCAATCCCCCAGCAGAGGCAGCTGGGCTGGGCCTATAAGGTAAGGGCCTTCATTTCCCCTCCCCTGCCCCAGCACCAGATGCCCCAGCCACAAGGCTATCATTTTCAAGAGCCTTAGGTTGGGGAAGGAATGGAGCCCCTCTGCTGTGCAAGGCTACCCCTGCTGGGGTCTGGGGGGAGCTGAACCAGGTTCACAAGTTGAAGGGGCTCTTTCTCTCCCCTGCCCCAGGTTTGGGTGCACAGCCACTAGGATGCCATTGTAAAGATGCTTACATGGGGGCAGGAGTGGGGAAGGGAGCAGTGGGAAGTGAGCACCAGCCAAGCCCTGCAAAGCCACATCGGTTGTGGGTGGAATCACCTGAAATTAACCCTCACAGGAATCCTTTAGTCCCTAAGGCACTGTCCTAGCACATCCGTGTCTGATGCTACATCAGACAAGGTTAAATTTTCACATGATTGGCTATTTTAAAAGCTCTCTTCAGTCATGAGCATTTGTTGTTACAGCTACAGAATGCTTTTGGGGGGCCACCATTGCATGAAAAATGTAACTTCTCTGCACACCCTATGATCTTCACAGAGTTTCGATGCTTGACTCAGAAACTACATTTTAGGCACTCTATCATTTCAGTGTCCAGGATGGTTGGAAGAGAGGTGATCAGTTGACAAGGATGCCTAACTTACGTGTACAGCATTGAGTTCACTGCAAAGCCTGGCACCCTTTCACTTGAAAGTGCAGCCATTAGTGATGGTATATAATAGTCTATTGGTTATAGCCCTCCATAGGCTAAAGAGGGCCTTGACCTCCAGCCTCCCACATCCTGGGGAATGCTCTAACCTTTGGGTTAGTATGGAAAAGATGCATGCTCAATGGATGACTAATAGACTGATCCTCTCTGAGCTTTGCTGCTTAGCTGCTTGAATTGGTCATTTATGAGTATGCTCAGAAACCTAAGTGTGGGTGTCAAGTGATTTTTTCCTGGTCAAAATGGAGACAACCTAAGCTGTTTTGTGGGGTTGATCAATTTTTTGAGATGTGGGTGCCTAAATTCCATCTTGTTCTGTTTAAGCCCATAGATGCATGTGGCCCTAAGGCATGATTCTGCATACACATAGTACCAAGAACTACAACATCTAAGAACCAAAACAGCTTTTACTATGGTTGCTAATCCCATTTAAGTCAACCATTCTTTTTACAGTTTTAAAGATAGCATGACCCAGGATCTCTGCTGCATATTTCCAGCAGTGGGCAGATAAGTATGGCTTCAAGCTCTCAATTTAGCAGTCTTGCATACTTATCTTGCATGGCAACTCTTATTTTAGCAGTCTTGCATGCCTCTCTGAGAGCTGCTCCAGAAACTAGAAGAGCTGGGATATAGAGTCCAATCACATCCTTAAGGTGTTAGCACACATATAGCCCTATACTTGGGGCATGATGTTGGACTACATAAACAGTCCTAGGCTGCTTTTACTACAGTGGATAGTTCTGGCTTTTTCATGCTGCATGGGTGCCATATGAGACCTAGAAACTGGTCCTAAATTCAGAAATTACTGTTTGCAAGTTTAAGCAACTAAGATGCATATACTTAACTTTTTTCTTTGGTACAGAAATTTCCCATGTCTATTTTATGAGAAGAAAGTGGCATGGTCCTCAAATTGTTATGCAGCTTGGGATAACTCCTACTAGTCAATTGCGCACACATACAAGCTTTGCGTGTAATCTGAAAGTCCTTCTTAAATGGATGAAATTATAGGTGCCTTATACAAGTTACATTTTTCAAGCAATCAGCTCTTTGAAAGGGCACTACATCCATGAGAACACGTGTGCAGCTACAGAGTGCTTTTAAAATGGCCAATCACACAAAAAATTAACCCTGGTCCAATCAGGTTATAGACGATGGTGCTCTAAAGCCAAGTACCTTAGAGAACTTGTGTTCTTTCCAGGGTTAATTTTTCCCACTTTCTGGGGCCAGGCTGCTGCTCATGTTGGTGAGTACCAGTCCAGCCCTGCTTCCAAGGCTATCAGTGGGGGATGGAGGGGAAGGGGAAGGGAACAGCAAGGAACTGCCAGCTGCTTTGCCTGGTCAGAGCTGGAAGGGGGCATGGGGTGGAATGGAGCCTCCTCACCTTGTGGACCTGCCCTAGCTCCCTGCTAGTACTGCAGCTGACTGAAGCACCCCTACCTGCTGACCAGGGCTGGTACAGGCAGGCTCCAGCCCTCTTCCCCTCCCCCCACAACCCAACAGGAAAACGTCTGTTGGGTTTTTGGGGGGGGGGGGAGGTGGCATGCTCTAACTCATGGCATTTTGCATAAAAAGTTCCATGAGTTAGACTGGGGCCCTAAATGTCTGTAAGCACCCTCTGTTATGTATTTTTAGATATAGCTTCCATCTCAGCACTGCAGCTTCACTACCAACTCCTACATGAGCCACAATATATGGTGATCTCATAGTTAAATTATGTAATTAGAACTTGTCTTATTTTCCATCTAAAGGAGAATTAGATGAACTGGCCTCTATCATGTAGTTTCTCATACAGACTTTTTAAGTGGTGTAAATAATTTGAATGGTTTTTATCTTGTATCTTGTTTTAAAATACCAGGCTATGTCTGAGAGAAATTAAGATATAATCTTTCAAGACTTCCATTGCTGGGCTACTTCAGTGTGTCATGTTTTCAGAGTTGCTGGGAATTAGGAAACAAACAAAAAAAAACTTAATGGGAACTTAAAAAAATGTAGAAATAGCAATTCACTGTCTCATAGCTATATGAAAGGATTATAATATAGGCACAACTATATTATAGAAATAAATCAGTTATTAGGACCATTAGAAAGGACAGAAATGCATAGGGAATCAGCAATCATGGTATAGAATCATCATAAAAATGCATAGAGTATCTTCATTTATGCGAATAAGTAAGAACTAAATCTATGGTAAGAAGGCCATACTTCTGCAAATACTTACATGGGCATAAGCATTCATGTGAATGAGCCCCATCAGTGTCAAAACCTTGTGGGAAAAGCTACACACATGCTTAAACATTTGCAGAATAGGTTTGTTCCTGGCTATGCTGAATACATGCAGAATTCCTCTGACTTTACACAAGTGTAATGGAGAGCAAAACTTGGACTCAGAAAAAAGGATCAGACAAACACTTCTGGAAGGCAGTACGACTTCCTAGAACTAGTGACTTCAATGTACAGCAGTCACTCATTCCATTTGTTTCTTTTTTCACTGATTCACTTCCCAATCTTACAGCTGTCCCCATGAAAGTGGTCTTAGGGGCTGTATTGAAACCAAGGCAATTCCAGGTCCAGGTTTTTTTAAAGAAAAACGTTAAAACAAATGTCAGGGTTAGGAATTTTCTTTCCTTCTTTCTTTGGTCAGAATGATAGATATATAATGCATTCAGTGATACAAATAATGAACTAATAGTGCATCTTGATTTCATAACAATTGGTGAGAATGAAATGAATCTCTCTCTCTCATTACTAGACATTTACTCAGGAGGGGAGAGCCTACACCAATGCTCTTTTTTTGGCTTACCTTATATCTTCCTTTTGTATTCTATAGCCATTATTACAGATAATATAGACATTATACATAATTGCTTTGGGAAAGCTTGGCAGTCAGGAGAGCAATGGGAATCCTGAAAAATGTTCAGCAGTTTGCATCTGATACGTACTTGTGTGTTTGGATGTATAATGGGACTGAAAATGATTAGAGGCTAGAAAATGAGATGTATGAGAATAGGTTAGAGGAACTAGGAGTATTTCATCTAGAGAAGACAAGACAAGACTGAGAGGAGTTTTGATAAGAGTCTTCAAATATCAAGGATGATTATAAGGAAGATGATGATAGGCTATTCTTTGTGGCCATAGAGGACTGAGCAGGAAGTAATAGTATAAAATTACAACTAGGCACATTTAGGTTGCATGTGAAGAAGAGCTTCTGAATGATGAGGGTGGTTAAGCATTGGAACAGGTTACTCAGCCAGACATTGAAATCTGCATCTTTGGAAGTTTTCAAGAGCAGGTTAGACAAACTTTTGTCTGCAATAATTTAGACTTGGACCATTTTGTCTTGAGAAGTGGGTTGGACAAGATGACTTCTTGAGGACGCTTTTGGCCCTGTTTTTCTGTGATTTTGTCTGAATGACCTGTGCTTGACAAAGCAGACCTGAGGCAATGTAGACAGTTCCTCCATATATATCAGAACTTCTCCTCTCAGTTTTCTCCTTGTGGCAGGGCACTGTGTGTGCCTGCCACTTTAAGGGCCTGGAGCTGGCAGCCAACAGGAGCCTGATGAGGGCAGCTGTTTTGAATCAGGGGTTGCCTATATAAACAGGGCAGTTCAGCTGCTGGAGGCCAGGCAACAACATTGCCTGGTTGGAGGAGTGATGATATCATCTGGAAGTAAGGAAGGAGCTGTAGGGGATGGTAAGGAGCCTCCTGCTCCTGGTCCTGCCTAAAACTGCCCCTGCCAGGAGGCCTGGTGGGGCTCTCAGTGGCATGGAAGCCCCCAGGAAATGCCAGGCCAGTTACCACCCCAGTGAAAGGAGGGTTGGAGCACCTTAACCCCTAGCTTCCACCACTGAATGAGTAACTCCTGTGTTTATAGGGCCCAGAAGGCAGACCCCAGGAGAGAGAGAGGGGCTAGAGACTCAGACTTGATTGAGAGAGTACCCTCGGCTGGCCCATGCTGGGGCCAGGACCAGGATGGTCAAAAGGGCCAGGGGCTCACCGCAGGGGACGCCCAAGAGCCAAGGGCCTGGGGTCCCAACTGACCTGGAGGTGGGCCAGGGCTGGTAGCCAAAGGTCCTGGAGGGACCACACCTGAGAAGGGAAAATAGCTTCAGGGAGCTAGTTAGCTTGAATGAAGGCGGGGGGTAGGCTACCTGAATGGAGGGATCTTGGAGGGGTCCTGATAGGTGGATTCTGGGGCCCAGTGTGGGGGACGGTGATTGATGAGAACATCTAGATGCCATCTGTGAGGCTTGGGCTGCGGTGTAGGGGAGGAATGGAGCTGCAGATAGCGCCCCCTGCCATTGGGGCAGTAAATGGGCAGCCTTCCGCTTATTAACATCTAATTAACTAATTAACATCAAGGCATGGGAGGAGAGAATGCAGGTGGTTGGCCTAAGAACCGGTGGATGGGCCACAGAGATTGGCTCCGAGCAGGCCCCCATTACACTCCTCCAGAAGAATAAAGTGCAGAGAAATCAAAAATTTTGTTTTTTTTTTAAAGGCAACCCCCCCAACTGTGTTTTTCCTTCATAGATCAAAAAAATTGGGCTGGATTTCTGTAGTGTTGTATGAGGGATTGGGTTGCTTTTTATTTTCCAGTTCTTACATGTGAAGCTGCAAAATGACAAATTATAATAAAAATGTAATGGTATAGTCCTGTTCAGTAAATATTTGTAAGCAAAAATCTGTGTTTAACTTATGTAAAGTTTGTGACACAAACTGAAAAAAACTTCAGGAAATCCACACTTAAGGCTGACACTAATGCTTATATGGAAATTTAAAAGGCACAGTGACTTGAGTTCAGCATGGAATGTCAACTATAACTCTGAATCTCCAGGCTTTATGTCAGTTTCTGTCAATATAACATTATTTAAACAGAGTTTTAGGCCTGGGAATTCACTTGTGTTTTAATGGTAGGATTATTTTAAGAGGAATAATAATAATAAAAAGTGTTGTCAGGAAAGGTTACTTATAAAATGTGTGCGCCTATGTTTGAAGGACTAGAATGGGTAACTTAGACACATGAAAAACCAAGTTAGGAAGCAGTACACTGTAATGTGGATAGGTATCTCACTGAGACTTACAAGACTGTGATTCTATTTCTGTTTCTATGACTAGCTGTGTGATCTCGGGTGAGATATTTCATCTGCCTATGCCTCAGTTTTTCCTCAGTTCTCCTTTGACTTCCAACACTGTAAAACATGTTGTGGCCACATCTGCTTCTGATACCATTGAACCTTTTTGGCCAACAGGAATAAACATAGACAGGCTCCTCCCATGCATGAAATCATGCCTAATGATCTATCTATTTCTCTACCAAAACCTTAGGAAACTAAGGTTAGGTACAGACGTTCAAAAAGGCCGAGGAGGAAACAGTCTAAATTATATGGTTTTCTATAAGCGGTATAGTTTAGATCAGGAGTTTAGATCAGCAGCAAACAGAACAAGAATTCACCCTTCGGTGGTGGGTGCAGTGCAAGTCTTAGAAAGGGTTCTGCCATTTGTAAGTACTTGGAGGAGAAAAGGGCGATCAGGAACAATCAGCATGGATTCACCAAAGGCAAATCATGTCTGACCAACCTGATTGCCTTCTATGATAAGGTGACTGGCTCTGTGGATGCAGGGAGACCAGCGGATATGGTGTATCTTGATTTTTAGCAAGGCTTTTGATATGGTCACCCACAAAGTTTTTTCAGGCAAGCTAAGGAAGTATGGGCTGGATGAATGGGCTTAGGGTGGATAGAAAACAGGCATGAACATAGGGCTCATAGAGTAGTAATGAATGCACTGCTCTGCTTTTTTGTTTCCCCATGGGTTTTTTGACCATTGATCAAATTTAGGTGTAAATGGCTAAATTGCATTAGTGCACGTGTAGACATGCTCATGTGCATTTATGTGGTGTATGTCAATGAACAGGCACCATGTCAATGCGCATTAGCACATCTTCATGTGTGCTGATGTGACTTAGCTACTTGTGCCTAAATTTAATGCACCTTAATGTGCATTAGCACGTTCATGTGTAGACGCATGCCTAGGTTTAGGCAAGTGTAAATTGACATGTAGACATGCCCAGTAAATAGCTTGGTAAACCAGGGTTTATTTTTGTGGTTTCAGCAAACTTCGAAGGCTTTTTCTCTTTTTAGAATATTTTACCTGGGCTATTGTTTGGGGGACAGGGAGGAACGCAAAGAGGATAGCAACATGAAACTCTTCTTGCATTGTCCTCAATTAAAGTACTTCAAATCAGAAGACTGAAACTCTGATGTAAAGTGTGGTAACTCCCACTGATTGCAGTGGAAGGCATATCTGTTTGTTCTGTTGTTAATTAGGAGTCTGGATATGAAATGATAGTTTTGGCTTTATTACACTGATAAGATTCTTTAAAAACAGTTTGCAGACAAGGTTCCTTGACTTTCTGTAGTGAGGACACTAATTCTGTCAACATCTCCTTGATTGTATCATCTAGCTCCTATAATGTCAATCAGCCTATACCAAGCAACCCTTTCCTTTAAATGAGTCTTAGCTTTAAGCACCCAATATGATGGGTTTTGCATTCATTTTTTGCACTGTGTTTGTTACCTGTGCAAGGATTCTTTTGTCTGCTTCTTGCCCTCTGGCTGCTACGACCTAGCTTTGTTGTCAGGGCTGGAGTATACCACAGTAGGCTCATGTTGCATGAAGTTATGTGCTTTGTGAGTTTTCCTGCTTAATTGTATCAAAATGACATCATTATAGAGTATACTGTATATCCGGTCTGCTGAAAGACTCTTTTCCCCCCATTAGTCTGTAGGAAGGCATTTTCTGTCCCATAGGACAAGCATCTCCTTGTAGACAATGAAAACAGCCTGTCATCTTCCCTTCCAACTGGGGAAAGGAAGCAGGAGAGCTGCCTGCTAGAGAAGAGGATAAACATTTCACATTATTTTGATCCTAAAGATAGATGTAATCTAATGAATGTAATATTTTGTGGGCTTCATTCATGCATTTTACAAGAAAGGTCAATTTCATTGCCAATATATTGCATTGTTAATGTATTGAATTTAATTTTGCATTTTTGTTGTTGCAAGCCTTAATTAACAAGGAGTAAAAAAACCTTGAGACCTGTAACCCAAATGCTTCTGAAATAATCTAGTCATTTTATCTTAGAGTGAATGGGTGCTTTCCACTTCATGCTCTTCATGTATATCTTGTTTTTTCTGCTTCTTGATTTATCTGAAAGAATCCTTGCATTGCTCAGGGTACCTTCTGAGGTGGCCATTCACCTGAAAGGGCTGTATATATTATCCTGGTCTTACAGGGGGACTAAGGATTTGGAAAGATAAAGGAACAGATGATAAGAATAAAGGTTCATTGAAGTCTAACCATTTTGCTGGACCATAATAAACTTAAGCTAGATATCATCTAGTGATGAGTTTCAGCTACTGACTTGGTCTGTATATAACTATACAGACAGGTGCAAGACATGTAATGTGGGTCCGTAACTGGAACAAAACTTTCTGACCTCTTGATTTAGACATCAGTTTTGCTGAAGAAGAATAGTTCTGTGCTAAGCATCTGGGACTGACGGGTTTTATGAATAATCATTAACAACAATTTTAAGAACTCATCTGCATATTATGTTCTGTCACTGTCAAGGTGCTGGCATCCCCAACATTATCGACTTAAAACAGACTGCCTTCCCATAAGCTATGTTGTGGGCCATCTTCATTGATCTTGTTCATAAAAGTGACTGCTTTGTGGTTATTTTTCACTGCTGTCACTGTGTTGGCACTGTGGCCACATCTGCTTCTGATACCATTGAATCTTTTTGGTCAACAGAAATAAACATAGACAGGCTCCTCCCATGCATGAAATCATGCCAATCATGTGGTGGTGGTACAATGTGACAGTGGTTATAGAATTGTAGAGGTACTTGGAGCAGCATTACGTGTACATTTTGTTTCATATTTCAAATGATACCTAGCACTTACAACTTGGAAAAGTAAGTCCATTTTAAGAAGCATTTCTGCTCTCAGAACCATGGAGAACTCTGAAGAGCGACACAGTTCTTTCACTGGTTCTAAAACAATCTCATTCAGAACCTGGTGCCTTGAATTTACAGTGGCTAAATACAGACATTTAAAAAGCCAGAGCCTAAATTGATTCAATCTTTGCAGGTTAGTTTCACTTGTATAGATTGAACTGCCAAGCAAGAAAATAGACATTCACTTTTGATTCTGGAAATGCAAGCACATGCAGGGGCTCAGGCCAGAAGCTAGGGGGTGCTAGAGCAAGCTTTCCCTTCTCTTCTGCAGTGGATAAGGAAGCTGAGCTGAGGGGGCGGCATAAGTGACTTGTGCATCCTGAAGCTGGGGGGCCGGGGGGGCACTGGCAGAAGCTGCCAACAGCAGTGGCCCCGTCAGGAGGGGCACCAGACCTGCTGACAGCATCAGTGTCAGCTGTCAGGGGGGCCCTGGCCCAATCAGGGGAGGCATATGCACCCCCTACCAGTTGCCTATGGGGGGGCTGCTTCCCACCCCACACGAGCTGTGGCAGCAATCCCCTCCCTGCTCCTGCCTGCAGTGCATCCTGCCCCCCCTTCCCCCTTGCTGCTTCAATGGCAGGGGCTGGGGAATGGCTAGATGCCAGCTGGCATGGCTTCCTGAGGCAAAGGGAGCAGGGAGGGGGTTTATTCCCTCCCTCCCCTCTCCCCTTGGGGAAGCCCAGCTGGGGTCTGCCTGGTTGGGGCCAAGTGGAGTTGGCAGCCAGGGCTGGCAGACCCTGGCTGCAGTCCCCCAGCAGGAGAGGGGAAGGAGGAAGAATACATCTTCTCCCTACCCATTTCATCTCATGAGGCCATGCTGGCCTATATCTGGCCATGTCTCTGCCCCTGTGCCAGCTAAAGAGCAGAGGGGCAGGGCCAGCCCTGGTTTCTGGAGCAGCACAGCCCAGCCCAGCCCAGCCCAGAGCTGCAGAGCATGCTGTGATGCTGCGGTCTCTGATTTAACTTAAAGCAGGAAGAGGTCTGGGACACAAGTTCCATAAACTGGTTTAACCTCAATCAGTTAAGTCTGATACTACATTCAACTAGGTTTATCTTATACCAGTTTCAGCCATTTTGAAATCGGTTTATGTGCACTGAACTTCTCTTCTGTTACAGGTTTTTAACCAGTTTCTGATCACTTAAATTGGTTTATATGTAACTTCTGTCCCTAGCCTGTGAGTCGTTATGGAATTCAGTGAGCTTTAGATTAGGTCCTTAAGTGGAGAAGTGTGTGTGTGAACAAAGTCTAAGGAAAAATAGGCCAAGGAGAAGTAGGAAAGAAACGCATGCTAGTGTAAACGGTAATACTAATACAGGAAAAGGTTAAAAATGTATCTTGTGAGATGCCCTGGCCCTGGCAATGAGTTATTTTTGTCTGTGCATAATGGTGAAGAGATGCCTCGGCACAGCTTGTGTTGAACACATTATGAGCATAGGAGCAGGGTTACCCCTGTAGCGCGGGAAAAGTTTCATTGCAAGATCAGAGCCCGCCAAAACCTTGCAGCTGCACCAGCAGTGCATGCTTGTGATTGGCTCACGATAAATTATGCATACATGTCAGTCATGCATAACTGACCGAATAAGGCCATGTCAGTCATGGCCCGCTGACCGAATAAGAGGCTTGAGCAATGCCTGCCCAAAGCGAGGAACGTGCCTACAGCCTAAGGACTGTAAGTAAAGTTTTTCTGCTTCCAACAACCCGCGTGTCTAGCTCTCTAATTCCACACTCCATCAGCGGCCCCAGTCTGCCAGCGTTTCTCGGTCCCCACAATTTTGTATGAAATCTCTTTTAAGTATTTGTAAACAGGTGCATTTGAACTGCCAGATGCCAACTTGCCAGAACATTTCATGGCTCTAAAACTTACAGTGGGCTTAATTTGTGGTAAGGGCTGATTGCTGATGGTGTGCTGAAATCTTTCCGAGTTATTGTCCTAAACCTATGTTCTGGTATCTGTGCTGGAGCAGTACAAATATAACAAAAACACTAATTGCCATAGTATACATGTAGGGACTTGCTATAAGTCTTGCATTTGTTTTGTGTTGTTAGCCGAGTTGAACAGTAGTTTATCCATTTACTTGATATGACTGCACTTTGACATTCGGATGTCAAAGGAATCTAATAATTCATTATCCTTCAGCTAAAATAAGCATTTGAATGTTTTTTATTCTATTGCAATTTTATTTTTGCTTCATCTACAGTGTTTTAAAATGACTCCTGAAATACAGTATCCAAGCAAATGTCTTGACTTTGAACTCCCTGCATTAGCCTCATTATAGTGTACAGAACTAACTCCTTAGTGTACAAAGTATTGGTTGGTAAATCACTTGGAAGACTAAAAATACAGTCATAACATGTGCTTTATTGATAATAAGTATCCAAAGTATGAAATGGCTTAAGACTCCTGGGCTCATTTGGAATTTTCTGATTGGCTATCCTTGATGTCATACCTGTACCAGTGATGTCCAGTAAATCCATGGGGCTGTTTTCTTATTATGTATAGATTCCATTTCATGACAGCAGTCAGACATTTCAGGCAATGCATTTCACGGTGATAATTCTTCTTCTTGGGTGGGTAAAGTTACTCAACCTTATCTGTATGGAAAACAAAACTGCATCTGTGGCAAAAAAATACTAACAATCCCTAGCTTCCATGGTTTTAAGTGGGGTGAGGTGCTTTTTTTTTTTTTTTTTTTTTTTTTTTTGGCCATATTTTAGCAAAAGTCTGGCTGAATAAAAACTGAATGTAGACCTCAGGATCTGGCCTATACTGAAGAGAATCAGGTAGAATATCCTTAACAAAGGGGATTTATTATGCTACACTACCTCTCTTATGACTGATCTGTGAGAATGTTTTATTCTAATACAGGCTATTCAGAAGGAGTGTAGGCCATGAATATATATGGTCCACTTAGCATTTTTTTTCAACTTAGTTCCATTAGGCAGAATGGGATTTATTCAGATTTCACTTAGCAGATGTCCAAAATCCTGGTCGGTATTGTAGACCATTTGACCTTAGCTATTGGACCCAGACCTTAGCTATTGTAAATTTATAGTGGAGTGAATTGAGTTCTGAAGTGCCTTTTGGCTCATCAGTGCTATTCCTGTGATAAGTCCTCTCAAGCCCTGTAACTACACATAGTAATAATTATGTGCAACTCACTTTCTAAACACACTAAGCAATATATTCTCTACACCTAAATGATCATAGTATGGTCTTTTCCTTTTGGCCCCTTTCAAATCTTTAAGTGTGCATATGCCCAATTAGATAGTATTTTGGGTCCAAGATATATTCCATTCTCTTTCTTCCAGTCATATAATAGGTTTATCTAATCCTGTGTGCTCATGAAAATTAGAGGAGGTGACTTTAAATGTCTCCTATGGAGATGTTCCACTGAATGTACTTTGTACTCTCCAGCCTAAAGAAGAAAAATAACACTCTTATTCCCTTCCTGACATTGTGAGCTGGTGCTGTAATAATTTATCTTTAGTATTTTTATATTCCCTAACTTAGTGTCATAATAATGATTTTGATAGTTTAACTGTTGACTTTTCTAGTTCCTCAAAATGTGCCATGACTTCATAGAGAAATTCAGAGACCTCCTTATTATGTATTCCAGTTTCCAAAGAAGTCTGGTCTACGTATTTCCCCAAGCTTTCATTATTAACTTTTGGAATTTCCTCAGTTATACTTGACTGGGAAATTTTATCTGTGGTGCTTTTGAGGTTGTAAGTCCTACACTATTCTAGTTTCAGTATTAAAAGGGAATAATTCCCTGAAAAAAGATTCAGGAATCTGTTGTGTCACCTCAGGTCTGGTGTCTAATCTTGGAAGAGGCCATTATTACTTCTTGGGACTGCTTTATTCGTCAACATTAGCTTCTTGTCATGTCACATTGTTTCTAACAGCAGAGATTCCTGTAAAGAAAAAAACACGTTTGCAGTAGTAATCATAGGTAGGAAAAGAATAAAGCTTGTCAGCTTCCTTAAAATTCCCCTCCCCTCCCCTCTCACTCCCCGCACCCACAAAAAAATAAGGTTGCCTGAAAAATCCCCAACAGACATGCTGCCAAGAAATGTATCTATAATTTTTAAAACCATGCTTGGGTTGTATAGCACTCTGGGAGTCATGCATGAAGGTCAAAAGGTGGATATAAACTGACTGAGAGGTTGTGCTTTGCTCCTGATTTTGAAGAGGAATATACCTTTTCCACTGTCTTCTTGTGACAGGCACTTGGCTTTTGTAAAAAGGTGGCAGGAAACAGGAGAAGGGGCAAAATAATAGTGTCTCAGACTAGGGACAAATAGGGAAACTGCTTCTGGTTATACCATGGTTTTATGGTTTATTAAAAACCAAAATGTCCTTAACTTGTGATACTACTACTAATAGTTTAGCACACAAGTCAGATGAAAACAGTGCTTCATAAATATAGAGACCCAGACCTTAGCTATTGTAAATTTATAGTAGAGTCACATCTTCCTTGGCTGGAATGGTTTGTACACAGGCATGTGATCATGACATTGGGCAAGAGAAAATACAATTGTGTAAAAATTAAGGCAGGGATCATATATTAGAGGGTGTGAAGATTACTAATAATAAGGAAGACAACATAAAGATTCCTGGGGAAAGTCAAGATTTCAGGAAGGAAAGAGCAGGGGGCTTAAAGGCAAGGAAGTGGGATACTTTTCTAGACGTAAAGGCCAGCATGACTAAAGGCACATAGTTGAAAGTATGGAAAAAAAGGGTTACAGATAACCAACTGTATGACATGTGATATAGATGTGCTATGTGGGTAGGATTGGAAATGGTAGATGAAAAGTCACAAAGAAATAAGAGTAAAAAAGGTAACTAGTGTTTATTCTAGTGCTATCCTTTGTTGTTACCTTTAAGTGACAGGCAGGCACTATGCTGTTACCAGCAAACATGTTGATCCTATGCATCATTGGACTTGGTAGTAAAAGCAGCACCAGCAGCAGCAATTTGCTCATTTGGTGGAGAAGTGACATAAATTGCTGTATATCTTATCTGATGTCAGTTGGTATACTCCATTGATAGTTAGTAGCAGCTGATTATCATGCCCATATAGTCACTATAGAGTTGAAGGGAATTTGCTTTTGTCATGCCAATGATTTTTAGAACCTGGTTTTGCCCCAAAATGATGCTATGATGATGATGGATAGATCCAATTCCATACTATAGTTCCATTAATCTCTGAGTCTAAGATCTATTTGATTCTTAAATCAATTCAATATGCAAAACTATTTATATAGCTCCTTCTGTCACTTAGGGTCATACTTTGCCTTCAAATTAAAAATTTCCCTCATAAAAGAACAATGAATGGGGCAGGTTGTTTAAATTGCAGTTTTCTTATTTTCATGGAAAGTAAGGGTTCACAAGTTATGATGTGCAGGTGGATCCTTTCTTTTTAACCAGAAGTTGGTGATTAACACCTTTGCTTCATGTTGGCCCTTAGCATGCAGATCTTATTGCCTCATCAAACATGCAACAGCCCAGCTGGGTTTCATCAACCAAGCAGTATTCTTCAACAATCAGGAACAGCTAGTTTTGCTAGGAGCAGTCATAAGTTTTCCTTACCAAAAAAGAGAGGGAGGAAAAAGCCTCTGATTTCATCAACTTTTATATAAATCAGGAATCTTCTAGTGTCATGGCAGGAAAACTGTGGGCATATCCATATATATACAAAATGGATAGACACAGGGGTTTGTTTTATTTTAGCTATACTCTGTTCACAAAAGAAGGATGTCAATAGATAGGCTTTTTGTAGAAGTGGGCACACTGTTTGAATGAGTAATTAATTATTCTTTTTTCTCTGAGTTCAATCCCTCTTTAAGATCCACCTTCTTAGCCAGGCTTACAAAGATGATGATGATGATGATGATAATAATAATAATAATTTAACTTGGCCCTTCTGAGCCTTTCAGAATATCTTCCCTTTCTGTTTCCTCTCAGTTGTTATCTCTCCAGAGAAGAGATTGCCTTGACTTGTGTGCTAAACTATTAGTAGTAGTATCACAAGTTAAGGACATGGTAGAATGGACTATGGGCAGCAATATTAGGATGCAGCCTTCAGCACGGTCACACTCCTCTGTGAGATTATTTCATAAAAACATGGTAGCACTTTTAGGACATGTTCACATGAGTGTAGATATTTGGTTCTCCAGGGACAACTAGCAGTGGTACACCTTGTGCCACTGGTAGCTGTCCCCGGGGAGCACCTGTGACATATACCCTCTGGTGTGCAGCAGGTTACCCCGGGTGGAGTAGGGGAGGCTTGGCCCAGCACTGGACTGATCCCAGCAGTCTTACCTGTGGCTCTGGGGGCCTTCTGGGGTTGAGCAGTGGCAATCCTGCTACTCAGAGCCTAGCCAGCAGTTGAAGTGTTGCTCTGGCAAGCCAGGCTCCAGCTTTGAGTGGCACACATAGCATGCACCACTCTGCTTTTTTTTGCGTGGATCTTTTTGATCCCTAGATAGCCTGGGGTCACTCCACCCTCCCTGCTATGCAGCTCCCTTGAAGTGTGGAGCACAGTTGAATGTGCAGGGTGTGGTGCTGCAGATGTGTCTGCGGCACCGCATCCTGCATGGCTGCAGTCATTTGGATGCAGCCTTACAAGCCATCCATAAACATCATTCTGAATCGGAGAGAAGTAGTTAACTGAGCTAGTCTGGAGTCCAGCAGAAAGCAGAGCACCTTAGAAACTAACTCGTTCAGAAAATATAAACTTTTGCAGATGACAGCCTACTTTGAATATTCAGAGGTGATGCCTTCCTGACCCAGTTTGACTCTCAGGTGCTACCCTGCCCTGCCTTTTTTCTTTGTTATTCATGTACTAAAGCACTGCTGCCTTCAGGGACCTGATCCATTGAAATCAATGGCCCATGGAAGCTGGATAAGGCCTTGGGCTGGGCTGGATGAGTAGGTGTGTTTCAAGTTTAAGTAAACAGTTCCCAATTATTCCGAACAGAGGGGTTCACATACTTTCCTTTTCTCCCCTTTTCTCCCTTGTTTAGGCTTTTAAGTCAAAGACTGAGTATGATTAATGATGGCAGAGATTACTAGGAGTGTAAAGTTCAAGAGCTGTGCTGTTTATTTGTTTAAGAAAATTGTTTTCTGAGTGCTTCTCTATATCTCTAGCCACATGCTTAGACAAAAATACCTCAGCACAGTCACTGGACTGTAGGAATATTGTTTTGACAGCAAGAATGCTTGTAAACATTGGGGTAGTGAGGGGAAATGTTGATTTTCTTAAGACTAATTCAATTTTCATGTAGTCTGTTCTCATAGCACTGGCATGAGAGGAAATGCCTCTTATATGATTCTGAGAAGACCATTTTTTGCAACTATGCATACTATGGAGTGAGCAAATCCAGAACAATTTTGGAGAATGGGGCAAGTTTTGGCAAACCAAACACTAAACTGAACCCTGATTTCACACTTGTCCCAATGATGGGAGTCAAGAAAACAGTACTCTTCCCATCCAGAGTCAGCAGGTGGTAATAATTCTGTCAAGAACTCAGGTAAAAAGATTGTCACATGTCATTGTTGGGAAACTGGCCAGAATTTACCAGTCCTTGCATGCCTGCCAGTTCCCATGCCCTCAAAAGTTAGTATCCTATTCAGCAGAAAATCACCTGATCTATGTGCCTCATTCTAAAACCAACTAGGACCAAACTCATCCTTGAGATATGCCTATACTATTCACATGGATTTGGCAATTTCAGGCACTTCTGAGTTCAGAATTTGAACAGAAGTCTTCAAATATCGGTATTTTGATTTAATTCTGTTCTCTTTTAAAACATCTTTACACTTGACTAATATATTGGCTATTCTGGAGAAACATTTTGGGAAAGGGAACTATGCTTAAATTGTAGTCTTTGTCTTCTACCCACACCTCCTTAAAAAACCCCAAAACAATCCAGAATGATGTAGGTGTTAACCTTCATGAGGGTAATTGTTTTGGGGAAACAACACTTTCTCCTGTTTTCTTTCTTTAGAAAATTATTGTAACTGAAGATAAGCTGAATTTTCATCATGCCAGAGGATTTTCTTCAGAGAAGACCATTGGGTTTTTTCTGTATTTTCTAGTTCAGTTAATTTAAATCATGCTCCTCCCCCACTTCCTCACTGCACAAAGTAGAATGAGGGGTTAGCTGAGGAAAGCTTGTTTGAATGCTTCCAATCTTAAGCTGCTGATATATATATTGATATATAGATATAGATATCTATATCTATATCTATATATCTATATATATATAAAAGAAAAGTCTGGAATTCTTTTTCTTAATGGGTCAATTACCAGATTATTTCTTTAAAATTATAGCACTTGCTTCCTGTTTTCAAAGGCTATCTAAAATCAGGCACTCAAACAGAGACTTACAAAACAGGGTGCTTAAATTAGTCTGCATACTTAGGGCAATAACAACTAGATCACACTGCAGGTGTCACAACACACACACATGCAACACTTACACAGGCACACTGCAAAACAGGAGGCAATCTTACTGAACCCAAAGGAATCTCTTTCGGCAGAGTTCATGCATCTGAGCTCATGAGGTCAGGCTATAGAAAAGCAGCTGACACTATGATATTGAAGGCTCCAGTGGTTTTCCTGCAGGAATAGATGGATGACTTGGTAGGTTTATATTGCTGACTCTATCCATTAAAACAGCAAAGTAAAAACTGGTTTTCCTCATGTGGGTTTCCTTTTAATGTGATTTTCCTTGTCATCAAACCTATTTGTATGCATTTTTCCTCTTGGTCTCTTATTTTCTTAATAATTTCTGAGTTTTTTGACATTCCCCATTACAGCTTTCAGCGTACAGTTTGTCCACAGCTGGAGCTGATTGACAGAAACCATGTCATCAGCAATGGAAGAATAGCAGAATTAATTAGATATGCATTAGACTATACCATTCAGAATCAGCTTTGAGGTTCTCATTCAGTTCAAAGGTAACTGAGTTCCCTTCAAGTTCAAAGGGAAACAGAATGCTACTTTGGGCTATTAGAGTGAGAGAGAGTCTAATAATGCAATTCAGATCTGTAGCAAATACCAGATTTCAGTACCATTGTCTGAAAGTTTGAGGGTTTTTTTAATTAAGATTCCATTTGAGTCCAGTCCTGGGATTTTAATGTATATGCAAGTGCCTCCATGCTGGTCTTCATCTTAACATTTCCAGATGAATCTTAATTTTGCATCCTTGTATATGTGGATTGTATTTGATTTGTTCGTAATTTTATGGACAGTAACTAAGTAGAGGCTAACATCTCACACAAGCAGGATGGTATACTTGTCCCCAGACCTATAATTTGTATGGATATACTTTCATTCAACATCCTGTCATTCTCTTACTGTTCTAATTATTCCACTTTTAGAAACAGCTCATCACATGATCTTGAGCTGGTCTGATCATACCAATTCCCTAATCCATCCATGGCAATAATCTGTCTGTTAGGTCTTGTAAACAGGAAAGCTCACTTCATCAAATTGAAAATTGGAATATTTTTTGAGAACATGGGAAAGATAAGAATACAATGTGAAAATTAAGTGGATTCCCATGTCACCTTTGTTATGTAACACCATTTCACCTTAGGTCTGATCTTTTTGTTGGTCATGCTAGGCAGAGAAATTCTGATCAGTGACTTGTCTCATAGTATGAGGAGCCCCCTCTACATCAAACAAGAACAGAGAAGCTACTTTCCATAAAAGGTTATGCAGGAGCCAGTTTTACCATATTTTAAAAGCAAGGATTTATGGTGCTCCAGCTATCACTTTGTTCTACAAAGCAATTTCAACCATGCCCTCATTAGGGATTATAGACAGGCTATGGTTTTATTTCTGAATTGCCCAAGCACAAAAAATAAATGATAATTAAAAAAAAATTAAACCATTAAAAGCAGAACAAAAGCCAAACCTTTAACCTGTGCCCCTTTGAATGTTGGTAGGGACCAGATTTGGATACCTATGTATTTATTTCGTATTGGTTTCAAAGTTGGAAGGAGCATATTTTAAGTGCATGTTAGTACATGACTATAAAATCACATCAGAAAATCTAGATGTTAGATTAGCACACTATGCTTTGTCTTTTGGGCTCCTTGGCTGCTTCCAGATGAGTGCTGATGGACTACACCTCACCTTGCAAGGTAGTACCATGGAAAATGCCCGAATGTGAAGTGTATGCCACACTCATACTCATACTGCATGGCCACACTCACTTGGATGTGGCCCTTGATAACATTTCTCAAGTTAGCCTTGAACTTGAACCCTAACCAAAACCTTACCCAAACCAGGTGCAGATATTGATTTCTCAGCTATCAGTGTGGTGCTTCTAGTACAAAGCACCGACTGCAGGTTGTATGGCTCTGAATCCACCCAAAACCTAGTCCAGAAGAATGCTTTGAGTTCTTAATTTTTCTGTTTACTTTCAAACCCTCTTTCACCTGCAGGCCTTCTCTCTCTAATTGTTCAACAGCTCTGATTATATTTGTGCCCAGCATCAAGTTGCTTTGAAACCTGTAAGGAGTAGTTAGGAAATCCCTGTCATTCTCCATCACTATTAGGCAATCACTTTCCCTGGGAACTGGATTTTTCTGGACAGGACAAGATGTCAGTGATGCAAGTGGCCTTTTTGTTTATGTATCTTTTCTGCCCCATTGTTTACTCAGAAGGACCAAATTGTCAGATCCTGTAAGGATAGGGTAAGCAAGTTGTCTAGAAGCCAGAGGCCCATGTACCTTAAATGTACCTTTTTTGTTAAACAAGAATCCTTTACAAATACTAATAAGTTAGGCAGATTTACTATAGCAAAGAAGAGCAAAGTGGAAAAGGAAGTTTATGTATCGTAGAGAGTTGCTGCTGCATAAAAAGCAGTAAAGGAATCTTCTTTTGGCTATTTATACGGGCTTTTGCATAACAGAGAGAGACATCGAGCAATTAGACTTTCTGAGTATAAGCAAGCTAATCTGTTTTGTTTACACAAAGAAGTCTCTCAGAAGAGAGGCAAAAGCAGAGACATAAGTAATAAGCACATATGTTTGGAAGACGTATAATGCACTAATAAATATTATAGTGGTGGTGTTATCGTTAAGGGTCTGGCAATGTTTCCATTGTAAACCCTTGTTGTCAAAGGTTCAGAACTTAGTTGTAAAAATTCCAGGCTGCAACTTGGCATGTGAGGGCTTACCCCAAGAGCAAAGGCTCCCTTCTATCCTACCCTTTACAAGAAACTTGGCACAAACCTGATTGTCCATTGGGGAGTGATGTTAGGCAGTTCACCAGCCTTCCTCTCCAAAAAAAACAGATGGTTTGTATTCCTGTTGCACCAAAGGAGCTAAAACACTGAAAATTTTGTGGGTCATCAGTCACTACTACAAAACCAGTGTATTCAGGTACAGTAAATTTAAAAAAAACAACCACCCAGACCAAATAAGAAAAAATGATAGATTTTCTTTTTTACATCCAGTTGGTAAATAAGCAGCCAGTTTCACTGTGTAAATATCCGGTAGCATTTTAGGAAGTGACTTTCATTAGCATACATCAAACAGGGACTGAAAGATCTACTATAAATCTCACCAGTTAGTAACCATAGAACAGAACATTTCTCTGGGAAGACTCTTTTATGTGTATTAATGTTAACTCATCAGATCGTATTAATACTGAGCAAACCAGTAGAATAATATAATGTCAAAAAGAAGCATTGCAATCTGGTCTTGATCCACAGAGTAGAAGGCTGCAGTGCCTTAGCCAGCAAATCTGGCAAGGAAAATAGGAAACTTAACTAGAAAACACTGGAATTCAGCTTCAAGAAATTTAGCTTATCAAAACAACCAGTGAGAAAAATAGTAGTTTTGAAATTGGTCAATGTATGTACAAGTTGAATTGAAAAATTAAAAAAAAAAGAAAAAAAAAAGCAGTCTAGAGTGCTACCACTAAAGACAATTTTAAATTATGACTTCAGGAAATCTCTTTTTACCATATACCAGCTTCAGGTCCACATGCGGAGGATCAAATTGAACACTTATAGCAGTTACATAAGAGATGGTGGATACATTACACACTAAGTAGCATATTGATAGCTGTAATTACACAGGGATTTAAGGACCTAGTTTGGGGACTAACATTTCATGTGAATGTCACCTGATCCAGTCTTCATGGCTTATGTATGTATTACCAACCATTAAATTATCATTGGTATTGTTACATTTTGATAGTGACTGCAAAAAGAATGAATTCTACTCAGGTATCATACTGACAAGAGCAATGTCACCAGAGACATCTTGAACTGCTAACACAAAAGAAAGGATCACGAAAACAATAAATCAGTAAGCTAAGGGAAGTCTAACAGCCAGGCCAAAAAAACTCTGCATTACAGAACATGTGTTTTTACCATGATAGGTGCAGAGAGAATTTAAAGGTTGAAATATGGAAACTTATTTAACCATAATTTACCATAAATGGTTAGCTAGGTAAAAATCTAATTTGTTAAAGGTTGTCTTTCTTGCTTCCTTTCCCACTCTTTCTCTGCATAATTTCTATGCTGAGGGACCAAGCTTAACATCAATTTACATCTTGTACCAGGTTTTTAAAAAAAAAAAAAAAAAAAAGAGTCAAGCAGGCCATAAATAAGAACGGCATATTGTCCCTAAGACTGCCACTCTGAGAAACTACTGTATCTACTGAAGTAAGCGCTAACTTTTAGCACAGTTGTTTTTTAGCAAGAAGACTCAATCAAAAATGAAGTGAAAATGAAGTCAAGAGTATTATCAGGCATTACATGGAGGCACAAAAACTTGGATTTTATGCAAGGCCCACAAAAAAACAAATTAAATAAAATGGAATGGAGGCTACAGTCCATTCCAAAATTCCTGTGGAAAATCATTGGAGGGGTAGGAAGAAACGGTACAATGTACACAAGATACAACTACCGCCCATCTTAATTTAGAATTTCCTATAATAATATTGGCTCTTTCGGGTCAAGTAACCTTCACTCATAATACATCTGACCTCAAATGATATTCTTGGAAGGTAGGCACACTTAGCTGGAGTCTAGTCACACTTACTCTTTTGAGTTCAAAGGAATTACTATGGTTTACACCAGTGTTAAGTGAGACAAGAATTAGATGGTTGATCCTTGAGGCTAACACAAGTACAAACTGTTGACAAATGAAAAGGATTTGATCACTGTCTGTTAGCATCTATATGAGGAGTCATTTTCTGAGAGCTCAGCAGTTTAGCAGGTAAGGGCATAACAAGATTTAAAGGCTTTTAGTTGAAGCTAGACAAATTCAAATAGGAACAAATGGTTAATAGTGAGGGTAATTAACTATCGGAACAAATTCTCTGGGGATGTTGTGGATTCCCTAGATTTTCAAATCTTTAAGTTAGGGCTAGATAATTTTATAAAATTATGCTATAGTTAAACAAGAAGTTACGACGTTGCAGGAATTAGTAAGTAAAATTTTATGACTTGGTACATGGGAGGTCAGACTGAATGGGTCTAGTAGTTTCACCTTAAAGGTCTATGCATCTAGAGGAAGTAGAGAGAGCTCTGTTATTTATATTTTTTCTATAATGAGATATGCCTCAGCTTCCATTTTAGACCATCAAAAGTAAAAGATAAACTTTCAGAATCTGTTTGTCTTCCCTTAGAAATGCCTTTGTCCAGTTCAGTTCCCAACATTTTTTAAAACATTGCAAGAAAAATATCCATGGCCTTCAGTCTATACTTTCCATGAGATAACAATGAGGATGAATACATGAGCTGACTTTTACCAAAGAATCTCCTTTGAACTATATAACTTGGACCTTTTGCTCTAGGAGCAATTAGAATTCCAGTGGTAGCAGTTCATTCCTTTTACCTAGTTTGCTTTGGAGGGTGTATTGGCCATATGTCATATTTAAACTCCATATAGCTATAGCACTGTTGCTAAAGCAAAAATGGCACTTACAAAAATATGTATGAATTCATGGAAATCTAGTTTTCACTTTCAACTAAGCTGCTGCCTGATCATGTGTAACATCATCTATATTGATATATAGAAGCCATTGTATGTGTGTGGGTGTGCTTGTGTGTATTTTATAATATCAGTGAAAAAGAGATTGTAAAAGAAACATGGAATATCAAATCCAGTTCAGCAGAATCCCTGAAGAAGTCAATCTGTGCATCGATTTTGTTTTGCTTCACACTCTCAGGACAGTTCAGAGTGCCCTGGAGTCCTGTATTTTTCTTGTAAACCTCCAAAGTTTTTATATGACAGTTTTGGCAGGCCATGTACATGTTCTTAACAATGATTAAACATAATAAATTCACCATTCAAAATTGAAGTGCAAATGGCATAACAGGTGTGATTTAAATAAGTAATCAGGCTTAGTATCTATTTCTTCAGAAAAGATCTATGAGAATTCATTATATCCCAGGAAAGTATATTTTTTTCTGGATCTTAAACTGTCAGATTTAGTGGTAAACTATTCAAATAATTAATATGAGCAGTATAGTGGTGATGAAAAGCAAGGAGGGAAAATTCCCTGAAATAACCCAGATACACATCTCTACATGTAGGATCCAATGGAGCCATTGACATGATCAAGAACACTTAAAATGTGCGTCATAAGTACAGCCTGAAAGTAATTGTTTGTTTGTGTGACTACAGGGCAAGCTTGAGGCTAGACTGATGATGTACATCACTAATTGATTAAGGAAAGGAAGCAAAGAGCATGTGTTTTGAAGCAGAATTTTGAAAGCTGCTCTTTTTTTTTTTAAGTAGCACATGAGTAGCTGTAAGTTTGAGCACACCAACAAGCAGATTGGAAACACTTGGATGGATACCATGTTTTACGTGTCTCTCCCCAGGCATATTTCTGACATCAGGGATGCAATCCTGACTCTGTGTAGTCAACAACAATTTTTCCAGACTTCAGCAGGATCAAGATTTTATCCTGGATCAATAACTATTATTAATGATGTACATTGAAACTAGTCAAAGGTGCTATTTTGAGACTATTTTCTTTCTAGTGGGTAAATTAAAGAGAGTAGATGGAGTAAATTAAAATAGAACATGTTATTTACTTCAGTATTCACTAGTTTCACAAGTACAATTTGAAGACTACTTCTTACAATTATTCTTTTTATATACTAGTTTCAATAACAGCTGGATGCTTCACTTAATACGTACATGTGTGCATACACATGCACGTGAATTAAAATATGTTACAGAAATTTTTGTAAGCTCTCAAATATTACTTTTTGGCATGTAAATATCTTTTTTTCACTGACTAGTCATTGAACTGCAGAATGTCTGGGCTTGCAAATCTAGTGAACTTGGAAAATGCCTTTAATTTTTAAAGGAAGTTTGCTTGCCAGGTGGTTTCCCCCAACCCCCAAGCTTGCCCAGTTCTGAAAATTACAACTTATGTAAAACTGAAAACATAAGTGTCATGGAATGCAGAGGGATTAGCTTACCACATTTGTATTCGGCAATGTTAACCACCATTGCTTCGCATATAGGGCCCCAAGTCAGCAAAGTAGTAAAATGGTACTTGTAGAGATGATTAGAATTGTTCAGTAGTAATGTTTTTCTTTAAAAAAATCCCTGATATGGGTAAACAGAGTTTCAGCATTTTCAATAAAGAAAATTAATTAAAATTTATGTAAAAAAATAAATCAAAGCTAAACGCTCATTCATTTTTAACTCTGTAAAAAAGAAACAACTAGAAGATTTACACCTTTTTGTGATTTCCTGCCCCTCCCCCACTTCATCTTTTTCTAGTTGCTGCTTCTGCCTTGGACTTTATATAATTCAAGTTACTTGACATCTTATGCCATGAATGATGTATTACATCACTACAGATGCTGCAGTTCATTATATGTTGCACTGGAGTGCAGGTTTGCATAATATAGAGATAAAGCTGTAAAATAGGAAACCTAATTGAAGACTACGTATTACATCAAATAATATGCAGTATGCAAGGCATTATATTAGATGAACTCAGATCTTCTATTGGGGCACTTGGCACACATTTTTCTGGCCATGTGGTATTAGATCTTTGATGGGTAGTGGTGTGCTCAGTTGAGTCAAAAGATGTTATGATATGTTTATTAAATATTAAATTTTCCTGAACCTTCCACAGATACTATCTAGCACTTGTACAGAGGCAGCAGCTGTTTCACACTTGGCAAAGGAGGAGGATGAGCCTTAATAGTACAGTATTATACCTAAGGTGTACAGTAATCCCGTTAACATCATACAGAAAAAGTGGTGGTTGGATGTTTGGTGTGGACGGGAATTGTTACATCTTATTTCTCTAGTGACTTTACTTTCTAGACCCTTAACTATTAGATTCACTTGACTTAAGACATGAGGCAGCATGTGACTTATTAATGGCTAGCAACAAGGTTTAAGGCTAGTGCTGATTGAAAAAAGAAAAATACTGTTTTGCAGAAACTTCTCAGTTATTGTTTCATTTAGTGCCTCGTTATAATGAAAATTTAATTCTGGAACTCATCATGACACAGATGAGCTATGTGGGAGGAAGGCAGCCTGCCAGTCTGTCTTCTTATCAATCAAAAAAACTGAGAAGCCTGATTAGCTGGGCAGCCAGGAATATAGGCATCGTGCCTTCCCACGGCAGAAAAATCAGGGAGCTGGGCAGCTGCGAGCCTTGGGGGAGCTGAGTGCCTGGGGAAGTGAGGAAATGACCACTGGGCAGCCAACCAGCTTACCAGCAGGGGGTCAATAAGTCATGCAGCCTCCTACCTCTCTAGGTAGGCAGTCAGGGACTCAGCTTGTTGGACAAGTTAGGGAACCTATATTGGTTGGTTCTCTTGAGTCTGTATTCCTTAGTTTCTTAAACTCTCTCCTTCAACAACCCCATGATACAAAAGTGTTTCCAGATGAATGGATAGTGTCCAAATGTTTGCCTTTTGGCTATTAGCACTCGAATAGCAAACAAGTTTTCTCATAGCTAACTTCCTTTAAGCCCTTCCACCAGAAAGTCACTTCTTGTTTGTTAACCAATGAGAACATCATTGCACCCGCCAGAACGAGTGTGTTAAGCCAGGAAAGGACAAAACTGAGGCCGTTGACTGGCAATTTTTAAACTCCAGATGGCCAGTCTCCAACTACCTGTCGGCTGGAATAGGAAATAAGTCTCTTAGCAGGCTTGCTTCCTTCCATTTGCATTGTTTTCAACAGAAATAGATTTTAATAATTCCCATAATACTGTTCCTACACAGTGTTGCCTGCAAGTGTTCACCTAAAACAGGACAAACATAATGCACTGTCTGTTGACTTTTCACCTTTCAGTGGCTATTGGCCAATGGGTTGTGGTTGGTTATTGAGAATAAAATAGCAAGCAAAATTTAAAAAAATATTTTTCAGAAATGCCCTATATGGAAAAATTTGGGTCAGAATCTCAGCTGTGTAAATTACCTGAGGATCTACCCCAAAATGATTTGGGGCATTAGATAAATTAATAAAATGATTATACCCTTATGTTTCCTCACTTTTTATGTTGTAGTATTTGACATTTCATACCTATGTGCTATGTGTCCATATATCATGGGGGCAGGGAGGAGAGAGGATGATTGAGTCACACTTGTTTTTACTCAGATTTCTTTTAGGTTGCCTGTAATATTTACATAGATGGCTGATGCACAGTTAAGGAATTTTTAACTTTTTGCATTGAGCAGGTATGCTGGTGTGTTACGTAGGACAGGACATCAGTAATATTTCTCAAAGCTTGTGTGTGTCTCTGTGCTACTGCAATGATACCTACCATATATAGGGTTTCTCTGTCAGTTTGGTATATACCTTTGCAGTTTCTATATCAACAGGTTGATCATAAGCATTTTGGGCAAGAACATGATTTATGAACCATCCATCCTAGAGTTTCCAGGAGTTGCTCTATTCAGTTCTATACTATTCTGGGTCTTATGACTTTTTTAGTGTGGTTTCAGCCCATGACCAAATAAGGATATTTCTAAGAACATAAGTACCATATTGGGCCAGATCAGTAGTCTGTCCAGCCCCATATCATGTCTCCAACAGTGGCAAAAATGGATGGTTTAGAGACAGAATGTATGAACAGGGTATACTTGGAGTGTTTTGTCTGCTGTTTATTACCCTCCCTGGCATCTACCATCATTGGTTTACAGATGTCAGAGGAAACATCTCTGACAGTTCTGTTTAACAGCTATTAATAGATTTGTCATCCTTGAATTTGTCTAGATCCTTTTTGAATCTGGCTGTGCTAGCTCCCTCTATAACCTTCTGGGACAACTAGTTCCACCAATTAACTTTGCGCATTAAAAGTACTTCCTCTTGTTAGTTTTAAACTTTCCTCGTATTAACTTCAGAGGGCACCCTCTATGAAGACAGGATGACCTCTCAATATTTGTTAACTTAATTTGGATGGAATGTGGAAGATTTTGTTAGAAAATATATCAGTAGCAAAAAAAAATTAAAAAAAAGAAAAGAAAAAGAAAACCCCCCAAAAGGCCAACCGAATAATCAAACTAAAGATTTGTTTTTTATTTGATTTGTAGCTGTTTTCTAAGTCATTATCAAGCCATCAGCCTACATGTTTTGGTTAGACATGTTGTCTTTGTCTTTTTTAAGTTTGCTGTTGCAAAAAACGTTTTTTGGCATGATTCAAAATGACAGAGTTGCCAACTTTCTCTCGCATGTTATCTACACTTACTGAAAGACTTCCAAGTTTCTTAACTCCCCACATGTAGGGCAATTATCCTCATTGGCCCAGTGCAACCCAGTAGCAGAACCTAATAAGAGGTGGTGCTTCACTTTTATGTTAGTGCTTTTGTGAGTTAAGTACTCTTCTTTTCCATCACTTGCTGTATTTCTGTCTGAGGTTTGTGAAGTGTTCCACATGCTGTCATTAGTTTACACTGTAGCTAGGGCTTTTTGTTTTGTTCTATATATAGCAAGTAAATAGTCTAGATATGCTTGGATTTGTTTTGAAAAGTTAACTCTGGCAAAAATGAAGGGTTTGACATTTAAAAATAAATTTATGAAGCACAGAGGACTAGCAAGGACCAGCTGGAATGAGATTCAGTTCTGGCCTGTAGTACTATGGGACTCTTGTTTCCATAGGGGTCAGAGATTACTATGGAACTCGCATTCCTTTCAGAAGGGGTCACTTAGAGCAATAAGTTGTGAATTAAAGGAGCAAAAGGAGGCAGGGTTGATTCAGGTCCTAACTGTGGAGCAAGTCCATTTGCATCTTTTCTTGTATAATAGTTTGCTTCCCCTGTTCTGCAATATCACCAGCACAGTCATCCCCCTCATGCTTATAGCTAAAATTCTATATTGTACACAAAATTATCCATCTGCAAGGACAGGTTGGTGTGTGGAAATGAGAAAGGGTTGCATGAGACAGACTGGAAGGAGGCAGAGGGGCAGCGGGAAGAAAAATTTCAAGGAAATGCAGTATTTAATAACAGGATGGGTGTGGATGAGGGCTATGAGTACTACATTGCGGGTGGTGGTGGGGGAGCGGCAATGTGCCACTAAAGGTAGAGGGAAGAGTTGAGCCACTTATTTATACCATAAGCATCCAGGACAGGGAGGAAGGTAGCACAGACGAAGCTCCTGAAGACAGCAGGTGAGCAAAATGTTAACGTTGTAGTAGCACCTTCAGAGATGTAATCATCACAAAAGAAAACCAGAGGATATGAGGCAATGAGATTAAATTAACTTCTAGCTAGGTAATAGTGCCAAAGAATTCACCATGTGGTCCCAGGAGGATGTCTTAGAGGACCAAGGTTAGATGTCTAAGCTCACTCTAAAATCAATGGGGAGAGTTAGGTGTCTTGAAAGGATGATTTAGAGAGGATGATTTAGAGAAAGGGTGATTTGGACACTCATCAGGGAGCTACCTAGAGCTAGCCAATAGAGGAAATATGTCTGAACTTCCAGCCCTGTAATTCTTCTTGCAACTTAGATGCCTGACACAGAGCTGCACATTAGGTACCACTATTCTCTTAGCACCCAGGGCCTTGAGCCCTCCTCTGAGTATATGTTCCTATCATGGTGGCAATTGTACCCATGTTTTCCCAGTAGTTTAGTGGTTGGAGTGGTAACTTTATGGAAGTGGGAGCCACCATGGAAGTGGGAGGCCTGGGTAATAGGCTTTTCTTGCTTCCTGAGAAGGCATCTTCTGTCTCTTTTTTTTCTCTTGTGGAAATATCCTCAGTTTGTCAGAACTGCCTTTGAAAAAACAAAAGCTTAGAATTAAAATTTAAATATTGCAATATTGCAATATCTATTGCAAACACAAAGGGCATGATCATAAATTGGTAATATGCACAACCTCATCTGTGATTCTCCTAAAAATAGCAAATAGCTTCTAAATGTTTTTTCTGACTTGTCTACATGGGGAAAATAGTACATGATTGTGAATTTACAGCTCACTAGCTACTTTGTACTAATTTCCCTTGTGGGCATGTTTAATGAGTATTATGAGTGCTGCAATTTACATCACTTTAAGAGTAGACTTTGAAATGGAGAAATTTATGTACAGAGGTACCATGGTGAGGTGTGTACTAAGAATGTTCATGTTGTGAGTTAGTATGCTGTATCTAGTACATTGTAACTTCACAGCCTATCTTACTAATTTCCCCAAATAATCAAACTCTATATGTATGTCAGTGTTTCCCAAACTTCTGGTGTCATTTGGCACACTTTTTTCTGTATTAAAATTGGTAACACACTTCACTCTTGCGCTCAAAAGGTGTATGTGTGTGTATGTACATGTATGTGTGTATATGTATGTATATGCATTCATGTTTGCATGTGTCTGTGTGTGTACACACACACCGACTATACTGATTTCCCTTTGATTCTGTCCATTGACCACAATTGTGTGGATTCTGATTTAAGCCAGAAAAGAAACCAGCCTGAAGTACTACCAAATTCTCCTCAGAGAGATTTAAAAAAGGAATAAAACTTACTTGAAAAAATTACAGGGTTAGCTATTGAGCTTGTTATTATTTGCAAGTGATCATTTAAAAACTCCATGAATGTATAATATTCTGTAGATTTCTGGTGGTCTCACTATTACTTTGTTTAATTATTCTGAAGGATAATTCCTTGGTAGAGTAGTAGCATTAAAAACAAAAGGTATTTGATATGAAGTAGAGTACACAATGGCATTTGACATAATGGCAATGCATGGATCATATGTTCCAGAAATTTTATTGGAGTTCAATTTTTAACCTACCTTCTAATAGTACCAAAATACCTATATTTCTTCCCCCTATTTTTGGACCAAGTTTTGTAGGATTTTATTTCAGTTTAAAAGGTAACCTTTCTAATAATTCATAATTGGTTGGTGTGGGCTCAGAATCTGATCACATTCAAATTTTAAGTGCTTGTAAAAATCTGAGACTATTTAATAAATATAAATCCTCATACAGATAAATGTAAATAATTTACATTTTTCTGGTACATTCAATTAACTTCAGTTCAGATTATGTCAAGCACTTTCTTAGTTTAATGCAGCAACTACAAGAAATGGTTTCGACTGAATTTGCTATGGAACATTCAAAACACTATGCATAATAAATAAATGTAAGCAGACAGCCAAAAATCTCTATGGAAAAAAAATTAATGAGATTGTCAAAACATCATGTCCTTAGGGGGTCAAGTAGGTGAACTTTTCTTGCCAAGGGCATAAGAGGAAGGCGTATTTAGTCAAGGAAGCTGGGTAAGGTTTCTAAATGTTACAGCCATGAAAGCCTTTCTATTCTACTCCTTATACCTGGCACAGACTCCCTCTTGTGCACCGGGCAACCTTCTCACCATGTATTTTCTCTTTACAACATACTGTGTTTTTAAAGTTGATCCATGAAGGTCTGGCAGGTAGACTGTATATAAGCATATAATATAGGCATGTATATGTTTGTATTACTACTGTATGTTTACACACACACACAGTTTTGATATAGGAGCTTCATCCGAGGAGTCTTCAGTGCCTGTTTCATACTAGTTCCTATGACATCACATTACAACAAAAGACATTTTTGGGGACCACCTCTCTATGTCCGTATAAAAGAAGATGCCTGCAATCCTTCCACAATAGTTTGTCATCACTTTCTTTCCCTGTGAAACCCAACGTTTTTAACTAAATATTCCCTGGAGCGGGGCTGTGGTCAGTGAATAGAAAAAGTAACATTGGGCAAATAGAACTTTGTAGAGAGACATTTTTGTATATTGAACAGATTCCATATGGTTGAAATCCCAGTTTAATAGATTTAGGATACATTCAGGGAGGTTAGGGGAAGATTAGATCACATTAAGAATGGCCACCTGATCTAACTTATTTCACCCAGGGACTTTACAGGTAAGGCACAGATAGAAGTGATAATTTTTACCCAATCTGGCTGCAGAAAGCAGTTTATAAGCCATGACCAAACACAAGTGCATGGCTGCAGATGGCTTAAAAAATGGCTGATCTAGTGAAAAATCTGAACCCACATTGCATGAGGGGTCAGATAAAGACGTTTCAAAACAGCATCTTCTGTAACTTTCATTTGCACTGCCTTCCAGACTTGAGCTGCTTTCAGAATGGGGGTGGAAGGTGGAAATGGAGCAGAGGGAATTTGGTCTGTGTGTTTTTCAGTCCTTGCTGGAGGTTGGAGTGCATGTATTGGAGCCCCCCCTCCCCTTAAGGTGAGGGAGCTCCAATTCACACCCCCCCTCCAGCACTGGCTGGGAAACCCCTAGAACAGGAGCCAGCAACCCCCGGCATGCATGTTGAGCATGGCATGCAAGGCCATTTTGCTTGGCACACCACCACCAACCTGGGCTTTAATCAGCTGCTGCCAGCCACAGAGCCCAGGCTGCTCCTAGCAGGTGGCTGGGAGGCTACAAGCCCTGCTGCAAGCAGACTGGGCTCCATGGGCCAGCTGCAGCTGGGAGACTGCAAACAGCTGCTCAGTGCTCTGGAATGTCGGCACTCTGGCACCTTCCAAGGTAGACATTGTGGCTTTTTTGGTACTCCAGCCAAAAAATGTTGCCTACCCCTGCCCTAGAATGAGCTTCCCCTGCTGCCTTTCTCCCCTCCTATTCTGAAAACTTTGCAGCCTAACAGGGAGGAGGGGATATCACTAGGGGAAACCAGTTGCAGCCAGCAGCTAGATTCCTCTCTTTCCTGGAACCAACAGTGAAGTTCTGTTTCTTCTAAGAGTCTGCTTCTTCTAGGGGATTGTTGTAAGTTAGAAAGTTTCCTGCAAAGCAATTACAGTGGAAAGCTGCATTTCTATCTGCACCCATAGATTCCTAGTTAGGTTGATCTAAGTGCAAACTGTATAGAAGTTCAGGACAATTAAATTTATTTAAAATGGCTATCCTGATCTAATTTAACCCTACCTCCAAGGTAATTTAACTTGGAATAGGTTGACCATTTTTAGACTGATCTAACTCCTGAATTTTTGTACAGTTTCCCAGTACAGGGGTGGGAAAATCCAGTTGCTGCCCCCAGCTCCAGGGCTATAATTTTTCTGTCTCCCCCCACCCTAACCAGTCCATTTTTAGCATGTCCCTAAGCCCAGATGGAAAACACCCCTCCATACAAGCCAGGCTCTCCCTTCCCCACAAGCCAACCAAACCACTATCATACAAGCAACTCCTGGTGCTGGTTTTGCTGGCATTCATTAGTCCTGGAAGTTAAGGAAGTAAGATGGGGTGGGGGGAGAGGTGGGCAGAGTGGGGGAAGTGGTTCAGCATGGGGGGTTGTTCATCTGGTGTTGGGGGAATTGGAGAACTAAAAATAGCCTCTGCTCCCAGGGAGTTGGGGAGAACCTTCTCATCCCTTCAACCCCCACCCTGCCATGGATTCAGTGAGTCCCTCTGATCTTGCTAAACCATCCTAGATCCTACAAAGTCCGTATAGATCCTGCCTGCCCCCTCAACCTCCTTAGACTCTGCTTACCCCCAGATTTTCCCCCACAGATTCTGCCTGCCACTCCATTCCCCTGTGAATCCTGCTTGCCTCCTGACCCATCCCCCCACAGATCTCTCTTGCCCTCCTCCATTCTCTGATCCCACCTGTGGACCCAACCTGCACCCCTGATCTTCTTCATGGACCCTAGTTGCCCCCTTGCAATCTAGCTGATCACCCCCTGCAGAGCCCACTTGTCCTCCTGATCCCTTCCCATGGACTCTACCTGCCCCCAATCTCCTTGATCTCCTCCCCAAGCCTGCCTGACCCCCTGATTCCCACCAAGAGCTCCTGCTAACCTCCCATCCTGACTAACTTAGATTGGGTGGCCATTTTTAACCAAATCTAACTTCCTTTTAACTTCCCTAAATATTTGTACATATCCTTAGGGTTATGGATTTTAAGAATAGAAGACACTATTGTCAACTAGCCTAACCTTCTGCATAATAGAGTCCCATGAATTTTAAGTACTCAATCCAGTACTGAATGTTACAGTACCATAAACAATTCTGAATGATTTTGTGGTCTAGTTTTATTGGATTATGTGGGATGACCTTACTTTGTTATGCTTACCTTGAGGAGATACCTTTCATTTTTGTTATATTTAATACAATACAAATATAAAAATGCAAGTGTTGAGGAATATGCAATTAATTTTCAAATAAAAGGAAACATTACAATGTGTCAGCCATAATCATTTAATGATTTATTGACCCCTATTGAAGTCTGTTGTGGGTTTCATTAGCCCTTATATGAGTCTTATTCCCATATGAATAATTTCATCTCCTTAAATTATGTAGAAAATAAAGACCAATAGAACATGATTGTATACATACATAGATAACTGACAGTAACTTTTAACATGAGTTGGAATATTCTCAGTGAAACTTTTGCACTGTTTAATGCCATATATCTGTGTGGTGAGGAGCAAACTTCCATAAGCACATGTGGAAAATAGACTCTCCCAGAATGTTAAGAAGAATGATAGGGGGGGGGGGTCAAAAGCTGTAATTTCACCACTTGGGATGAATAAGTAAAAGCTGGGAAATAAACAAGTAAAAGAAATAAACCATCCATCCAGCAACATGTTTTGGACCTGAGACTGAGATTACATCAATGTACATCTGACCTAACTGTACTGGGAGCTTAAAAAAAAATCTTAAAAAATGCAATGAAATCAGCAACTCTGTAAAAAAGGAAGAGTTGGTCACCTCAGTACTGTCTGTATTCTGCTTCCTAGACATTCGTATGCATCTTGGGGAAACTGCCAAGTTCACCGGAAGTGGAGGAGAGGTATGCATTTCCAAAATATTGTGAAGAAAACAGAAAAAAAAGGTTAAACTGGCCCAAACAAGCAGACAAAAATACAATTTTGTGGCAGGTTGCTCTGGGTCTCATTGACCTTGGCTATGATATAAAGGTTATATTTTATATTCATGAACTGTCCTTGAACAATTTTTTCAGCATCTGAGGGGCAAGCAAACTTTCCTTTCCAATCAAGCAGGCCTGTCATCTTTTCTCTTTGTTTTTCTTTTACTTTTTTTTTCAAAGAAATATATTATTTTGTGCGCAGGAAAAAATCCCCGTTCTTTTTTTCCAAGTTTCAGTTACTTACTTAACTTTCATCATACAGAATTTCAGGGGACTAACACAGTTAATTGTTTTGTGTTTTTAATTATTTTTAATTAATTTAAGTTGACATGAATCATTTTCATTGGTAGATAGAGAATATGGCCAGAATTGAGACTTGTTTTGGCTGGACAATGTATAGTGTGACCCATCCCCAGCACAAAGGCACAAAGACCAGGGAGAATGCTTTCAAAACTCCAAAGGGGATCTAGAGGTTCAATTCCCATTGATCTTTGTGCTTTTGAAAATTTTTCCTTTGAGTAAACAAGCATGGCTTGTGTGGTTTCTGAGAGCTTGAAGTTTTCTATCTCATCCTTCAATATACAGCACGTCAATATACACACGTTCATGTGTGTCTGCAAGCGTGGACATTGCTCTGTGCTTGCAGATGCATGCCCTAGGTCAGGGCCAGACAGGGAATGGACCCCTGAAGCCCTGGAAGCAACTGTGTGGGGTGGCAGGAGAGCATGGGCAGCCCCAGGCTGCCTGTGTTCTTGTGCCATACGTAAACAGACATGTGCCACAAAAAGGAGGCACAAAATATTAATAGCAGTTGTTACACTCACAATTTGGGGCATTTGCGGCATGACATGGAGCAAAGACAACTGTTTGCTCAGGTTTTGTAATGAGCAAACAGCACACATTTTCTGATGGGACAAGGCAATATCTGTTTACAGCCTAACAGACTAATACAAGCAGAAGGGTGAGACACTAGCCCAGGACAAAGGAGACCTGAGCTCAATTCTGTGTTCTGGCTTAGTGGTCTTAGGCAAGTTCCTTAAGTGCAGATCCTTGAAGGTATTTAGGTTTCTAATTCCTGCTGGAGTCAATGAGCCTTAGGGAACTGCTGCCACTATAGGTATGCTGACAAATACATTGGCAAAGCCTATTGTGGAGGCATGGGGTATGCTGTCAGAAAGGGCTTTTCTGCTAGGGTAGCTATACTACTGCTTGAACAATGTTAGTAAATCTAACTAATGGCTTCTTCTATGATCTTTTCCTATCCCTAGGTTTCATAGCTATAATGGCAACATTTTGTGGTGTAGATTAAACCTTAGGTCTCCCACATAGGAATTTGGTTCTTTCTTTTAGATATGCTGCTGAATGAATGATCTACTGTATTCAATATGCAGTTAATGACAGGAAACATGTTCAGTATACCTAAAAAAAAGATCTTATTAATTTAAACAACAAAAAAGCCATGTGTAATCATTAGACAGATTACAAAAATATTTTAAAATTTAAATCATTATGATAAATTGCCATTGCAAGAGAAAATCTCTTTCCATGAACAGCTCAGTTTTTTACATTATTGAATTAACCAACTGTTGACTTTCTTTTACGAGGTTTAGCTTATCTAATAAACCAAAATATACTAAAAGTTGATATGCAAATAACCAGGTCAAATTTAATTGAATAATAAATGCTTTGGTTCTACAGAAAAGTATACAAATAACTAAAATATATGAATAACTGATATGTGATAAAGTGGAATTCACTGCACTTCCCTACTCCAAAATGGTATTCTAAGGAGAAATACATACAAATTGGGAAATATCCTGCTATTATTATGGGAGTTACATAGTAGCTAACAAAACCAAAAAGAGTATCTGGCATGTGGATGGTTTGAATATAAAGAATTATATATGAGGAAAGAAGAGTAAGTTGTACCAAATCTCTCTATGTGTTAAAATTCTTATGCAATCTGTAGATTATGAGTAATACTTTGTGCTTCGTAGCTAATTTAAACTCAATATTTGGTTGCTTTGATTTTTTTTCTCTCAAATACTAAAAGGGATTAAATCATAAACTGGATTAAGACCTTGTCAAATACAATTTTGTTAAATGAAACTGTATTTATGGGGACTGGATTGCTCAGTGGATTGATGATGGGATACCTTTCTAGGTCAGTTGTTCAAATCAATCCATTATGGTAGCTACTGAAACTGTATCACCATCTGCAAACTTTTTAGTGATATAACTGAAATGGGTTAGTGGTTTCACTCCAGTTCTTAGTAAAGCATCCCCATCACAGAAAAGCCACTAGAATTGGCGTTAATTGGCTCCCTCTCTGACAGACCCAGTAGAGAGATTAAGTTTTGAATAGACATGGAGGTAGAACTATTGCCACAGCTCTAAAACAGTTCCTCATGATCATATGTGAGTTTTGTTGGCAGAACCATGTAAAGAAACCTGTGCTTGGTTGCTGCTTTGTGGGTAAATTGAGGAGCTTATTTTCAAAATAGATTTATTTCAAACTTTGAAAGGAAGAGAAAATGTATTTTGAATTGAAAGGAGGAGAAAGCTTTTGAAGCTATCTGTGTTTTAGCCAGAATGTTAGAACAGTAAGGCCTATTAGACTGTTGAGTAATTTCCAGAGACGTAATGGACATGCCTTTACTTGAGTCATGTTTTAAGAAAGAACAACTCCTCCCGTTACTGTTATCTAATTACAAGCATGAGTAAATAGTTAAGGGCAGCATTTAAACTTTGGTGCTGAAAGTTAGTAAATGCAAAGGAAGGCACTAAATAGTGAGATATCACAGGTGCAGTTGTTGAAAGTAGCTTGGCGCAAAAGATCTCTGAAAATTAAGGCAGTTATCTGGATGTTTGAAATGGCATTTGAAATCAGTTGCTCAAATGTTGTCACCGAATAAAGATTACACAACTTCAGAAGAATTAAACCAAATAATTATCAATAAGGAAGGAAAGTATTAGCTTTCCAGTCAGCTAGCATGAAGAGTCTATTCCTGTTCCTTATGGGAATGAATGTTGTCTGAGAAATGAACATAGGATAAGACCTCTGAAAATACTGGTTAGCAGATAAGTGCTGAAAACAAACAATTGGGAAGCAGGTAAAAGGTAACTATTTGTTTATTTGTATTTTAGGCAGATTTGTCATTTTAGAAATTTAGCACCTGTTTAGAAACAATAAAAAGAGGGGTTATCCTCTGTCCATCCTCAAAAAAGATCAAGTAACAGAATTTATTGGAAAACATAAAAATATTTCCAATATATGTCAAACCATCACCTGTTTATATGTACACTGCTTTCCATACTGGTTGATGGACATGTAATATATGGTATAGAGAAAACATACTTATAGGAAGTCCTTACATTGTAGGGAGAAAGGTGTCAGCAGCTACACAGATGACTATAGAAGGAGTGTTATCGACTGGTGTCTGCAACCAAAAGGCAAAGAACATTTGCAAGATTTGGTTCAGCTAAAGCCTCCTCCTATCTAAACCAGGACCAAGAGCCTTTTTTAGACTCTGGTACTGTACTGTTTAGTTGCAAAAGCACCCCAAACTCTGCTAAGGCAGCAGTCTCCAAAGTGGATGGTACAGATGTGAGAGGAGTGTATGCAGGGTATGTGCTAATTCAGCTCCCTTTCTCCCTGTTTCATCTAGCCCCTAAATAAGTGATTCCTATGGATTCCCAACCTCTAGTTAAATCAGCTTCTCTACAGCATCATTCCATTCTGGCTAGGGACAGACATTACACATAAACCAGTTTAAGTGATCAGAAACTGGTTTAAACCTGTAACAGAATAGATGTTCAGTACACATAAATCAGTTTGAAAATGGCTGAAACTGGTTTGAGTATCAGACTTAACGGATTTAGGTCAAACCCGTTTATGCAATGTCTGTCCCAGACCCCTTGCTGGTTTAAGATTAACCAGACTCCTCCAGCATCCCTGCATGCTCTCTGGGCTGGGCTGGGCTCTCAGCTCCAAGCAGGGCTGGCTCCTCCCCTCTGCTCCCTGGCTGCAGCTCCAGCAGAGGCTGCAGGTACAGCAGGGTCTGCCTGGCTTCCCCCTGCCCTACCTTCTCCCCACCTTGCTGCTTGCTGGACAAGCAGGGACCACCTTCTTTCTCCCTCCTATTTCCAACAGCATGGATCCCAGCCCCAAAGATCCTAGGCATGTGGTATGCTAGCTAATGCTGAGAGGTGTCTCTGTGTGTGATTATCTTCAATTTCATTGGGACAGGTAGACAGAACAGTGATTGCTTAGGACCTTTTGGAGCTATTGCTTTGCTGATAAGGTGATAAACACTGTTACCATCCCCCTGCTGCTTACCTGTCAGTTTGCTGTAGACAGTATAAAGAAGCAGGGAGGGAGACTGAAAAGCTCTGTATCAGCAACAGATGCATGCATTGCACCCCTCTCCCCCCCTTGCCTCAGAGTACTAGCAGGGGTCTGGGGTCTGGCTTGGGATGATGCAGGCAGACCTCCCTAATCAGAGGACCGGACAGGGCCTGGTCACATGCCCCCCCCGGTCAGTACTGTGGAAGGAATGGAGGGCTGTTCTAGTGTCCCCTGGCTTCTAGCCTAAGCCACTGCAGGCATATGCCTAGTTTTCCTCAGTCCAAAGAGAATGTCTACCCAGTTACAAACTGGTTCAGCCTTGCCTGGTTAGACTAACCTGAAAAGATTGAATCAGCTCAGCCTCAGGCTTTTTGAATGTCTGTCCCTCACTGTTATCCTTCATAAACTGAATGTGTGACTGCAGATTTGGGGAGACAGTTTGCTCGTAGTCTGAGACAGTATTTGGGGAGGTTTTAAACCAGGTTCATTTTTTTCTCTTGGGTTTATTATTCCTGAAGAATGGAGTAGGTAGTGCAAAGGGTAAGATTGCAACCTTAGCCAAGCCGGAGCTAAACAGGAGTGGCTACTTTTCAGGTGCTGCCAAAGCTCTGCTAAGTTCATGCACCTGAAAGTCATGGCCAGACAATACTAACAACAAGCAAAACACAGATTTAGCTGCTGAACCCAGCCCTTAATGACTATTAAAACTCAAGCTTCAAGCACTGTGAAGAGCTGCTTTAGTTAGTTCCCATGCTACTGGAGGGATTTCCTGACTTGTGCTACCAAGGGTGATTCCATCAGCTTATTTTAATTGCTTTGTATGTACAGTACAGTAAGGCTAACTAGATGTGAAATCTGATGCCTTCTACAGAAACAGGTTATTGCAGTGTAAGAAGTGGATATTTTTCCCCTAACCTTAAATGACAGTAGAGAACCACTGGGGGGCACTCACATTAACCTGGACCTCCTGGAGCACTGTAGTATACCTTTCAGGTGTGTTCAGTTGTTCAACAATATTTTGATTGCAACTAAATGTATTCCTAGAGGAAAAGAGAAATTGTGGAGGAACAGGCAATTTGGAAACAGAATAGACTCCAGGATGAAACCATGCTTTATAATTTGCTTGTAGGTTCAGCAGACCATTGGGCTTTTAAGCAAAAAAATCAAATGAAAATCTGAAACCTCGTGTAGAAATCTATATATTTCAGTATCAGGCTTCTGTTGTTGAAGGTATTTGAATAGAGAAAGGCATTCTTAGGTCTGAGGGAAGGATGGTGAAGGCAAACTTTTGTATGCCTCTTTCCTGCTACTCATCAATAACTTCTCTGATCAAGACATTGCAAATGAAAGTGTATAGCAACCAGAAGCTACTTGCTAAGGTTGAATGGTCAGTGTTTGTAAGACTTTATCTTCCATGCAGTTCTCAAGGTGTTTTGGATCATCAGGTTTATTTAGAGGAACTGTTTTCTGGCAAATCCTTGCATTTTTACAGAGCAAAGTCTATACCTGAGATAAAGGCTCCACTCGTGGTACCTGCAGATACTCTCATCAAATGATATATTAACTGAAATGAAAAATATTGGTAGCATCAAGGCTTTCACATTTACATGAGCAATATGTTTTATTGGAGAGGTAGATTTGGATTATTGAACTTTGACCATTACCTGAATCTAAAATGTAGAATGCCTCCCACATTATTATTCCTTTTGCAATACAATGTTGAAATGAATGCTACAGATACAGGAGCTTCATATCTGCAAATTATGGGAAAATGGGACTATGAAGAGATCACTAAGCTGGATGTGTTTATTTTGTTTTCAGCTATGCCTTTATCAAATCAGCATTTGGATCATTCTTCTTGCTAATACCACAGTTCTCCCAATTGCATTACACAGAACTTTAAACAGTTCTATCCTTTGTAATTTTTTTTATTCTTTAAATTGTAAACCTGCTATGAACAAAAATCTGTGGTGGGATTAAAAAAAGTTAAAACTCTCAGTTTTGGTCCAGCTCTATGCCACTATTGTAGTCTAATGGCAGCGCAGAGACACAGAAATGTGATGATGACTAATATGTACTGGAGACAAAATGACCTTTCATTGCTGCTGTGGCTTTGTTAATCAAGGTAGATAAACGTTAGGACACTTTGGAAATATCCTTGTGCTGCCTATATTTTCAGAGAGTGGAGAATTCTGGGGCAGATTTTTGGCTGATGTAAATCATCATAGCTCCATACTGATTTATACCAAATAAGATCTGGTTTTTGTGATAGGAGGTGGAAGGCTGGGGCTAATGGGGCTTATCCCTCTGAAACTTTTCACAGCAGCGAGTGACACCAGCAGCACCCAGTGCCACTTTTGTGCAGCTGCTCCTCTGCCACCATGTATAGTATAGCATCAGCCTACACCGGCCCTGCAACAGCCCTGTAGGAGGAAGAGGCAGGGGCTAGGTGGGCCTTACCTCCCCGCAAGTAATATTTTCCCCAGTCCTTATGTTTTCTAGTACTGTCAGCTGGGTACCTTCCAATACTGTACCATACCGTGGTCACTTTAAAAAGATTCTACATACACACTTTGCTTTTTGAATCAAGCCAAATCAGAGGAGGCATCTGGGGAGCTGTGTCTTTTCCAAGGCCACATTAAAAGCATAGTCTTAAAACTCAGGGATCCGAGTAAATAGCTATAGGCTTATAACTAAGGCTTCATTGACTTCATCTGCAACTGCAAGAGTTGAATACCTATGAGAATTCAGTTATTAGGGGTCCAAACAATTACATTTATGCATTCAGAGTCAAAGCATTTGGCCTTCACCTTTATTAAATATTTTAAAAATAATCATCCTGCTTGCTTAACCTTTTGCTTTTTTTTTTTGTATATCTGACTCCTCAAGAGATCACTTTGTCTGTGTCTGTGATTACTGGAGTCAGCCAGAAACAGGACAGGACTTGCTTGTTTACATAGCTCTGAGGGTTATGACAACACACCAGAATGTACAGGTGCCATGCAGGGGATACAGCTTGCAATTAAGATCAGTTGAGTAGACTATTTAATAAAGAGCTCCTTCATTTTCAGATAACCTGATCTTGTTGTTATCAACAGCCTGCTTAATGTGATTTGTTGGTTTCCTTTGCTTTAAATATTAGAGCTGAAGCTGAGAATTAACAATTGCAAAACAATTGCATTAATTGAAAAGAAAATTAAAACTATAAAACGTGTGGTTAAGCGCAATTTCCTCATAATTGCAGCTAATGTGCTGCCAAAATAATTACAAAACACTTTGGATATGCTTTTTAGTCCATTCAGTGGCATTTCAGCCCTGCAGTATAACATTTAGTGAGGAATGAAGGGAGACACTTTTCAGATTATGATTAGTTTTAGACCTGTGCTTCAAATTTAGGTTCAAGTCCAAAATAAAACTAAGATATTCTTAGCTATAGTGGTAACAGCCTGCTGCAACATCGGCTTTTAGTACAGTGGAAATCTTGAGAGAACCTTATCTTGCAAGGTATCTATCATTTTGCTACTTTGCTTTTATGAAAATCTTATCAGATGTGCTGTTCTTGCCAGAATTCTGCCTTGCCAGGCTCCATCTGAACCAGGGACTCAAAATTAGACTCTTTCTGGTTTTGGATCCACCCCAATGCCAGTTGACAACAGTTTGAGGTATACATTAATTATACTTTTAAATGGTCATTTTAATTTGTTTATTTTTTTTCTGGTGTCTCCTTTTTACTACATAGCAATAGCTATCTTTGTGTACCAAAGTCCACTCTTCCTCCTGAAGATTTGTTTCTGTTGACAGTTATCACACACTACTTCCTTGCATGTACTTGAGTGGAATTTACAGTCTCTACAAATGTCAATTCATTGCCAGACAGCAGGAAGAGACTGATGTCTGGTGCGCCTTTTATCCTAGAGTAAGGAGACAAATGTATTATCTCACAATGCATCACATCTCCTCCTCTGTCTCTTGGAGGTGTAAAGAGCAGAACAACCACATTCATGCTAAACATTTCTTTTGGGGACAAACTCTGGGTTCACCTATTTTTCCTTCTTTGATTGCTTCATTTTCAAATACCCTGTATTGCATTATCTCCTTCTGGCTCAGGCCTTCTGGACCTGATTCCTAGAGCTTTTTCGTCTATATATCAAGTAATGGGAATTGGTCAAGAAGACCTTTCCACTCCCTTGATTTTGTTGTCACTGAACTTTCTGTGCTTCTACCAGAAAGTGAGTCAGGTATCAAACTGAGCATCCAGATTACTTCATGTAGTATCACAGTATGCCAGTATTACTGGTATGAAATCAAAGAATCTCTCCATTAACTTCAAAGAGCATTGGATAAGGCTCTGGATCAGGAAGGCAGATTAAATAAAAACACTGCATCCTTGTCCTTGTATTGAAACTTAGACAAACCAGAGGGAACAAGCTGAATCATCTGAAGTGCATTATTCCATAATGCGTCACATCTACTCCACTGCATCTCTTGAAGGTGTAAAGATCACCACAGGCATATACCCAAAATATTTCTTTTTCTTTTGGGGAAATCCTCTAGGATCAACTATTTTTTCTCCACTGAGGAATTTTTCTAGTGTCCTCCTTTGTACTCTAATGAATGCCTTTTGGGACAATAAGACTCCATAGACAGCTCTCTGGTTAGAGTTCAACCTCATTGATTCAATCTTCCTGTTCTGGCTATGGATTGGGATTGTTTGGAAAGCTGTTTCAATTATGTGTTGAGATGGTCTGACCCTTTTCAAGTTAGACACACATTCCCCTTATAGGCTGTTGATGATGTATCTATTGATTTCCTGTTCTTAACACCATGATTTTGATGGCTATTTAGTTTGTTTTTCCATATACTATTGCCACTGATTTCTTTTATATCCTTATTTATAATGTATTTATTTGTTGTTGCAGTATATCATAGCTTCATAGCTCATAGGGTGACCATACATTCCAAACTCAGCCAGTTCGGGACTGGCTGGGATAGTTCCAAATTTCATAGACTGGTCCCAGCCAGTTGGTGAAAATTAAAATGAGAGTCCTGGAATGATAAAGGTGTGGGTTGCAGCCCGGCAGGGAGTTGGAGCAGCATGGTGCACCAGGCAGCTGGCCTGTCTGCACGGTGCACCTGCAGCAGCACTGCTGACTTAGGGGGGTGTGGAGTGTCCTGAATCTCCCATGGTCCCATATGGTTACCCTACCTATGACTGATCAACTGATGTGAAGATATTTGCAAGCGCCTACTTTCTGAGAATCTCTTACTTTCAAGTTCTTGTCCCAGTCAAATTGACAGACACAAATACCAAAAGCTGTGAGAAACTCAGGCTGGCAATTGGGAGAAATAGATAGAAAAGTTGTAGCAGTTCTGATGTAGATAGACCAAATGTGCTGAGCTGGTGTAGCCTGAGTAGTAGGCTGTTGAGTAGTAAATTAGAGACACAGGAAGTGTTCTCAGAAACCATCTCTCTTCCTTCAATCCTGCCTACCTCTAGGCACTAAAATTCCTCTGATTCCTCAGTCAACAGGAAACATGATAGTTTTCATTTCTCTTAAAACCGAGACACTTAATTTTGTTCCAGTTGGTAAATGATAATGGGTAATGACAGCTCCAGACCATTGTGACAGAAAGAGCTGTTTTACCAAGGGATTCTGTCTTCAAGAAATGTTGTATTCTCAGTTTGTGAATGAGAGAGTGAGGGAGGAAAACAGGTGTGCATGTGTATGGGTAGGAAACAAGAAAAAAAGAGTCCATAAGGGAGTTTTGTTTCAGGTAAGAATATTGGTTAAATAAGCTCTGCTTCCACTTTCTTAATGGAGATTATCTGATTGGAAAATTTTAAATGTTCAGCAGTTTTCTGATGATAATGATTCAGGCACTTAATTTGCTATGTCCTTTGAATCTAAAAAAAACCCAACCAAAACCATACCTTTCTGTTTTCCTGACAGTTACTCATACCAGCAGGGGCTGGGATTGGAAAAATGTATGCAGGTCAGTGCCTGCTTCTGAGTCTTCCAGGCACTGAGGAGCTTGAGCAATAACGTGTACTATAAATTTGACTACTTCCATCTTTTTTTTGGTCGTATCAAGAAGTTGCTTGTGTTTCCAGTAAAGTGAATGATTTCCTTTCAGACTGGATAGTGCTGTACATGACTGGCCAAGTTTTCCGTGGGAGTTCTTTAACCACCAGTTGCCAGCAGGGCAGAGAGTACCACTGGTGCAGGCTGATATGCTTCGATTTAACCAGCGGTCATCTGTCAGCCTGTCTGTTAATAATATAAGGGTCTTTATTGTCTGCCTATTTCTCCAGGAACTTTGTAACATTTGTTACCTTGTGTTTCGGAACAGCTAAAGAATTGCTTCTGACAGGAGCTTTTAGAGCTTTCGAAGTGTCCTTGTGGCATTGCCTTATATACTGTTGGGTGAATGATGATATCTTTACAGTATCTGTCAGCATTTCTGGTGAGCATGAGAGGCAGTTGCATTTGTTCAGTACAAGAGCACAGGTATAGGTCATACTGGAGGACCAAAAGGACTCCATTGTGCTACTAAGATATTTAATAATGTGTTTATATATAGTACACACATAGGCCAATTCTATATACCTCTATTGCAAACACTTGACTCAGCATTGAAATGCAGCTGTTCAAGTATAAGGGACAGTGTATAATAGATTATAATAGAGTATGATAGAAAGTGTAGAGAAATGGTCTCATTAAACCTCGTGTAGTCAAGGCTACCCAAGCAGTTTGTGTCTCCGAGCCTGATCAATGGAAGCCTTTCTGTTGTGGTTTGTGGGATTTTGATTAGTCCCATATTCACTTTAAAATCATTAAGTCATACTTTCAGAGTGAGGAATGCTTCACTTCAAGGAATGAATCTGAGCCTTTGTGATTAACAGGTTTCTGGACATAATTACTGATAACTCACCAGCCCCTACATATTTAAGAGAGGAATTTAGCAGAATTTCCCTAAGATTTCTGGCACTATTCATTATGAAACCATGTTTCAACTGTCCTCTGTGACATTGCTATTGGGGGAGTAAGATGCAAACGTATGGCTTGTTAGGCCTGTCCAAACTCACAAGATACAGTGCTTAGGTAAGTGAGAATAAGTGCTACCAACTTGTTTGTTCCTGGAAGAAGCTAGCTGGTTAGAGATTAGGCTGCAGGGATGAGGATCAGTTAGAGACAAGGCACCAGCACACTCCAGCCACTGAAGCTGGCTAGTCACATAGGAAATATATACCACAGTCCTTTAAGATGCATTTCTGTTGATCTTCAGTTGGATCCCAGATGACATTTTTGGCCAACATTAAAGAAAAAAACAAGATTCCAGCATCTGAAAATTAGGTCATGAATGAAGGAGCCTCAATATAGAGTTAGTTTCCTTATTTTTGGCACCCAAATTGGAAAGTCTTGTGGGTGGCTTTGTGTAGGAGAATGCTTCCCTGAGGTGATCTGTCTGTCCTGTCGACCATACAATGAAGTGGTGATATGCTGCAAGTTAATTCTAACATAGGGAGAGGAAGCTATGTATTTACACATAGTGCAGGGCAAATTAGCTAGCTCTGAGCTTCTTGCTACACTTCTATCAGTACCCAAACTGTCTAGTTTAGAGTTAGTCATTGCTATAGTGTAGACTTACCTTTTGATTACCAATCATAGAAGTGCCATTTCAAATACACATATCAATGCTTAGAAAACCAGTGAAAAAAGCACTGTAAGGGGTTTTAAGCAGGAACCAAGATGCTGGGGAGAGGATGACATGTTTTCTTAAATAAGCTTGCAGAGTCCACACACACACACACACACACGTACACACACTCACTCACTCACTCTGAACCTTTGCTGGTAGACAATAAAGATACAACTTAAAATATTTTTAAAAAAGGGGGGTTAGGGAGGAGTGTGGCTGTTGAGGAGGCTTAGAACATGTCCCAACATTTATTTATGCAGGTTTTTCCCTTTCTTGAGGCAATCAGAGCACTGCCTGAGTTTTGCACCTGCCATGGGCAAGTGTCTCTCTGTCTTTTAGTGAAATAACTTTATGCATTTTTAGTACAAGCCCTGGCCTGCTTCATATCCTGCCTTACCCGAATGATTATATCTTCTTTACTGGGTTAACTTTTCAATAGACTATGAAAACAAAAGCTGTCAGTCTAATATCTGCCATTTGATATTCCGTAAGGCTCCTAGCACAAACAGAAAGCCCCCCCCCGGCTTTCCTCAAACACCATTTGGCATGATTCTGCTTGTTTCTGTTCACAATACTAGTATGTAAACCCTTTCCTTAATATGGCTCTTCAAACAGCAACCTGATCTCAGATGCAAGGTTAAACCTTGCATTGGTGATAAGGGAGATCTTTGTACAGAAATTAAATTCCACTATCCAGTAAGATTTTGCTTTGGTTTAATTGCTAGTGCACCACAGAGTGGCAGGCAGTTTGGGAAATGCGACTAGGAGGAAAAAGACATCCCTCTACAAGTATCATAGTGTTCTAATTCTTAGATGCAGGGTGAACCTTGTGGCATTTGAGGCTTCATGGACCTATATCTTAGGATCATAAAAAATGTTTCTGTAGCAAAACGGAGGTATGTGTTAGGTAACTGGGATAGAAGAATCCTCAACAAAATGAACAAACAAACAAACAAACAAATCTAGCATTTTCAATCAGGTATCTGTTATATTTAAATACATTTTAAAGTTTTTTCATTTTGCAGAGCTCTCCAATTTGTGCTCTTGGCTTGGAAAATTAATCCTGTAAAATCTTGAACAGTCCAAAGACATGCTTTAGGTTCTGGTGCAGTGCAGTCGGTTGGGAGCATCAGGTGGGTGGGCTATATTATATTCATTATTAAAATATTCTTCAATTTGACAGAACTCTTAAATGAGACAAGAACTGTCCAAAAAAAAAAGGACCACACAATAGGGGCAGTGTAGAGCTAAACAGGCATGAGGTAGGTAAAAATAAACAGAAGTGTGTGTGTTTTGGGGGAAGAATATTTTTTTGATGGTTTCATGTTGGAATTGTAAAGGTACACAGCAAGCCACAAATTACTGAGGACAGAGCAGTTTAGAGATCAAACAAAGCTAACATTGCCTTGGGTTGTAATGACGCCCTGATGAAGAGATTTCTAGCACCTTCTCCAGAGCAGAAACAGCAGAATGATTCTGAATGACTTTCTGATTGCTCCTATCCTGACGACTCACCAAACACAGGTTCATAGATTCTTCCCCAGACTAAAATGTTCATCAAATCTGGGTGCCCAAAGTTAAGGAACTGAAAACTAAGGCCTTCAAAAACAACTAACAGTTTTGGGTCACTGACGTTTTTGGTGTGCAGGAGCAGATGCTTAGTGTAGGGGTGGTCGATCAATGCACACGTGCCATAAATGGCACAGGCAGCAGCTTTGTGCGGCACATGGCAGATAAGGGAGGCAGGGAGCATGGGATAGGAAGCAGAAAGGAGAGCATCAGATTGGGCAGGGGAAGGGAATTGGACTGGCACTCAGGGTGCAGGGCTAAGTTACCTTTCACCTGCCAAAATGTTTGGCTTCCACTGCTTTAGTGGGAGCCTGAACCCCAGCCCTCTGAACAATGGGTCCCTCTCTTGTCTTTTTCAACATAACGTAAGGGGCTCACAGATGACTAGTTTATTCTGACAATTTGTGTTCTTCTACCCATGTGAAGTTCAAATGTGCTGAACACTGGGATTGTCAGCGGATTGCAAATCCTCACGTCCCTTTCCCTTTATGAGCTTCAATTTGGAACTTACACTGCATCTAAAGAAAATGAAAGTTTCAACTTCATAGTCTGAAATTTCTATTTGTATCTTTCAGTTCTTCATTCATAGTTCTCTTGCATCTGTAACAGTGACTCTTATGTGCATTAAAAACAGTCTTAAAACACTGGATATAAATGTTACTGGGACATACCATAAAGTCTGATTTACTGAAATGCTGAGCATCAGGGCTAAGTACAGACATTCAAAAACCCCAAGGCAGAAGTGATCTAAGTTGCATGATTTTCTGTAAGTGGCGTAGTTTAGATCAGTTGTCGTGGAGGAGCACCACAACTTGAGAAACTAGGCCCAGAATTTTTTTCCATTAGTTTGCATAAAGTATGCCTGTAAACTTGCCAGTTTCACATACCCCCTGAGGACTAAAGAGCTTTGAATGGAACTTGAATAAGTTGATATTTAGCACTTGCAAAAATATGGTAATTATGAAAATATTAAAAATCATCAGGTTTCACCTGAGTTGGCATAAGGCCTGATCCCATGGAACTACCTACAAGGTGCTGAGTACGCTCGGTGCTGATTGGCTTAGGTCTGTACCCATCATATGCGTGTCTCCAAACATGCTTTTTACTTTAGTGCTACATAAAGTGATGATTCTTCACATGCAGGAATACTTTGCTGAACCCTCCTTTACAACTGGTGAGAATGGTGAGGATCTTTCAGTTCAAAGCTAGACATATATCATGGGTACAAACATATGTTTTGTGGTATTGAGAAATATATTACTTGCATTTGAGAAAGCAAATAAGTTTTCTAGTAGTACCCCTTAAAGCTGCTTCTAGAAATAGAGACAGTAGTAATCATCAGTGGATCAATTCAGATGGGTGCTTTATTTCCAGATCATTTAAAATATTTATATTCTAGTTTATGTATAGTAAATATATTTTTTACAAAAGCTTTTTTTAAAGTAGATTAACAGGACAATTGCGTATAGCAAGACATTCTAGCAAAGTCAAACATCACAAAATGAAGTCATTTAGGTCTTAATTTGAATCTAGGACTATATGGAAAAGACAGAAGTGTGTATACCTATAGCCCCCTACAATATTTAGACCAACAGGAACATGGTAATATATTTGGGGGAAGATTTTTTTCTGAGGTCTAAAAGAGTTGAACACCTACACTCCACTGTTCTTTATAATTATTAAAGTATCCATTCCATAAATTAACTCTTATGTGTATTCTGCTCACGACATTATGTTCTGGCCTGATCTTTTTTATTACCATTACGTGTGGAACAGATGTTCCACTTGGGATCCAGTTCTACCACAGCACAAATGTATTGTGCTACAAAGATACACCAGAGGATATTTACACTATACATTACGAGGAAGGAACAGAGCACAGTGTATTAGGGAACTGATGTATGTACATTGTGCATTGTTTAATAGAGTAGCATGGAAAGAATATTAAAGGCAGTGTACACTGAGTTGATAAACTTGATTCAGCATTGCACAGAATAGATGTAGAGAGGTATTTAGCCATGCTAGCCTAAAGTCAGGCACAGGGCCCAATATAGTGCAAAGTTATCCGCAGTACATTTTGTGTAAAGAGCCTGACAGTCTGAGTTTAATAATTCTAGTCCCAAAAATGTGGGTTCTTACTTTTTCTGTAATGATGATTAGGGGAAGGCTTTGAATGGATGTGGAAGTCAGGAAAAAAAACCCTGAGTTTTATTGTTTAATAACCTAAATTAATTCACTTTAATGCACAAGAAAGTTGCTTAATTGAGTTTTGGGTTAGGCACAGACATTCAAAAAAGCCTGAAGTGAAATTCATCTAAGTTATGCAGTTTTCTGCAAGCAGCTTAATTTAGATTGGTGGCAAACAGAACACATATTCACGCTTTGTGGGTGAAGGGACACCAAATCTTAGACCAGACTGAACCATTTTTAAACCAGTCTGTGTATGTCAAACTTTTGTTCTGTAACAGATATAGAATAGTTTCCAATCACTTTTACTGGTAAAAAAGTAATGTGTGTACCTGGCCTTTGTGTCGGTAATCCTTTGTTTATCCACAGAATGAGCATAACACAGGCAGTGGCAGAGAGGCATTCCATATGTAAGCCCCCTGAATAGGTATGTTACGCTAGAAATTGGATCTGAGCCCATGGTAATATTCCTTAGCCTCTAAGTAGGTCAGAAGGTAAAATTAGTCTGACCTATCGTCTGCAGAGCATGCACAGAACACCTACAGGACTCTGATGAGAGTGCCCAGCGCAAAAAGAGGTACCATGTGCACAGCCCAAGGGTGCTGTGCGCACCTTTATTATATCAGGGCATGTGTGGGTGGGGCTCAGGGCATGAGTGGGTCTGTCTGGTGTGAGCATGTGACTGAGTGTAAGGGGAAGTGGGAGTGTGGACCTGTTCATGCGTATTTGATGAGAGGAGAGAGAGAGAGAGACTGAGACTGTCAGTGTAGTTAATGAATCAAGTGGAAGTAGTCTTGTAGTGTGTTGGCGTGGGTGATTGTTGGCGTGGTGTGGTGTTGCATATTAGGCTATGCTGTGGCCATGGAGGTTTGGCGGGCACAGTATACCCACGACAGTGAGGTCTCTGTATACTTGGCTGTCATCCCCAGCAACTGGTAACTCCTGGGGCTCTGCTTGCTCCCACCACTGTTGGTTTTCTGTGAGAGCGTACAGGGTTGGCTCCCCGGATTCTGTCCCTGGGTGTGCATTACACGTAAGCAACAGCCCTCTGCTCTCTAGGGTACGTATACCCTCATCCACCATTCTCTTACTCCTCCCTTCTCTAAAAGCAGAAGGTGAGCCTCGAATAGATAGTTCTTGGGGTGATCTGTGCATGTTCTGATCTGAAGCAGCAGAGTGCCTGGGTTTAATGAAGTTTTACTCTTAGTGTAATAAAGGTTATTAGGTTTTCCAGAGAAGGTTAATACTTGAAGCTGTTATTTGCATTGCCTGTCTTTAATTGTAACTTACCTGTTTTAATTAATAAACCATTGGATTCACGAACTTTAATTCTGTGTGGGATCTTTTTACTTAAAGTATAAATTGATTGCTGGGTTGTCAGAGTGGTAGCCAGTGGGGGCCAAAAATTACCTCATTTGGAACTGGACAGCTGCTAATTGGTCAGTGCTAATTGGGTGCCAATAAAATTCAGGTAGACTAAGTCTACAGTAGCTTCATTATGAGTTACTGGGTGTTTAGTACTCTAGAAAATTAGGCCATTTATATTTGGGGTTAAATATGGGTTTTCTGCATCTATTACTGATATTGGCTGGGATTAAAAAAAAAAATGGTTTTGATCAACAATTTATTTTTGCCACTGTTTTTATCGTATTTCTGCCTAAAGTGACAGGTCTAAAATGTACTTTATATTTTCAGTCATATTATTCTTTGGCCATATCTGGTTTAAAGCATACATAGCTTTTCAAATAAACAGTCTGATTTCCAAAAGTATTGCAAGCTTTCAGTAGTGCTTAGCAGTTTGAAAATTGGGCGATCTATTTAGGAGACTAAATCTGAATTTTGAGGACCAGCTTTTGACATCTGTTTTTTTTTAACGTTTAAAAAAAAAATCTTTATTATATCAGGGGAATAGGAATGTATTTTTCAAGCTTTGCTGTTAGAACCTGTTGTGAATTGATGGTATAACTTCTCTTTTGGCCTCCCAAATAGTGGCCCTACCTATAGTACAAAACACTCCTACTTCTATCATCTTGGCATTAATTATCCTAATCTCTTTTCTAATGTTCAAGCTGTTAATTTAGCCATGCTGTCTAAACTTGCATTGGAAGTGGGGTTGGATTTATCTCTTTGCGTGTGCAGGCAGAAAAGTTGAATGGAACTCATCGAAATGAGTATAAGATAAGAGCACTATGGGCCTGCAGAAAAAGGAATAATATGTTTATGTCCTTTTTTCTTAAACTGGAGAAGTCTGTGTTTCTTAAAAATTGCCTTTAAGAGAGGTAAACCTGCAGGGAAGGTACCTACAGTGAACAGTTTCTGAAATATATCTGGAAATATATTTTTAGTTGAGTATGCAGATAATTAGACAAGTAGTTCTCACTTTTAAACTGGAGTTGTGATAAATTTTGAATATTTAAAGTATTCTCCTGGGGTACTGGATGTATGATCTATCCCCTTCTCTACATAAGGTGACCCATTGTCTGTGGCATAGCTGTTCTCTAAATGTGTGGTTGATTTTTAGTTTGCAGGGCTGGCAATCTAACACTTTACACAAGCACCGGTTTTTAAAGCACTGGAGGACTTTGGAGTTATAGTAGTGTAACTGAAGAAATTGCTGAGTGAGAGTCCAGAAGGCCAGACCAAATGATCATAATAGTCCCTTCACGCTTTAAATTCTAGGAACTCGGAGAAGAATATGGTCCCTTCTTTGTTTATTTGTAAAACACCACGTACATCTATGCTAACATAGAAATAATAACTCATAGTAATAATCATGCATAAAATATATGTTCATATGCAATTGTATTCTAGGCAGACTTCATTTTTTGCAAAACTCTTGGACCCAACTGAAACCCACGAGGCTGCAAAAAAAATCCTCTTTAGTGATAAACAATGATTTTTTCCCCCTCTTTTGCTCTCCCCTGAAGATTAAGTGACCTGGGTCTGTTGTAACGGTCTGAACTCCAGCATGTCTCTTCAAACACAAGTATTTGTTTCTTCTGTGGGCTCTTCAGTTGGCTGATGTTCCATCTGTCTTTAAAAGAAGCAAGTACAAATTAAAGAAAGAATGCAGCTCTGACGCCTACACCCAGAAGCTTTCAAAACAGAAGGCTGCTACACCTGTGGGGATAGAACAAGTGTATCAGTGTCCCAGACTTTGCCTCGGCTCGTCTTCTTTTGTTAGCTGGAATGTGCCGATGAGACAATCAGGTGCAGTAGGCGCGTGGCAGCCTGCTTAAAAACTGATTCTTTGGAGACAGTGAGTGGGCTGTGAGTCATGCTTCTATATAATCTGATGATAACCATTTTTAAATGTGTTGATTAGTGTATAATGGAAAGTATTGTACTTGCTGGTATGATTTGTTTGCCATGGAACTACCCAGTCTTTACAAAGGTCCTCTCTTATACGTAAATTGTGAATCATTTCTTGTACGAAATACACAGGAGTATGCTTAAGAGTGCGTATGCATGTGAGAAACACAGACAGAAAGATTATTATTATCTATTTGTCTTGCAGTAGTGCCCAGGAGCCCAGTTGTTGGCCATTATCCTGTTGCCTTAGGCACCCTACACAGAATATGCCCGCATAGTCCTTTCCTGGAGGAAAGATGATCTAAGCTAAGAGATAATCCATGAATACTAATAAACAGCAGTGTTGGACATCTTTGGACCCAACAGGACCACACATATCAAAGACACCATACCTCTAAGTGCTGTTTGGGCACAGAAAGCCAAACAAACTTCTGAGTGTTGTTCAGCATAAATTAAGATTTGTAATAGGGCACAATGCTAAGGCTGCTCATTGCTCCAGATACCCCAAGCAGAACATTACTTCAAGTATACATCTAGTTTAATAAAGTAAAAGACAGCATGGGTAAAGCAGTGGATTAGTTTTATGAGCATCAAAATGAGGGTGGGTCTGAGGGCCAAAGTGAGAACAAATAGGAAGTAGAATTATATTTGAAATAAATGGGAGTTTTAACATTAACAGACATTATAAAATAACCAATTTATCTAAAATGCATTCTTTTATTTTGGGCCAGATTCTTTCTGAGAGCCTCTTGTAGTTCTCTCTCCATTTCAGGACTTATCTTAAAATTGAATGTATTCAGGGTGGAAATCTGTAGTCAGCAGTAGAAAACAAGAAAAAAAATTAAATCCACCCCCACCACAGTAAAGAAAGCCTAATGCTACAATGCCTGGCAGGATAAATCATGATCTGGGTGAATTAATAACTGGAGGCATTGTTGGATTTGAAGGTTTTTCCTTTTCTTAATCACTGAACCTTCACATCTCTTTGCCATGAGTACATAACAAATCGGATCAGGAAACGGATTAATAGATCACTTGCTTTGTTGTATTTACTCATAGAGAAGAGTCCAAAAAAGAATAGTTATTTTATATAGAAGGTTAGTGCCAGGATTAGTTCTTGCTTTGGCCAGATGATCCATCATATCTGTCAGTGATAGGAAGCCTGAAAGTAAAATTATTTTTGTTATAATACAAAGATAAATGAAGTATGTTAGTACCGTTTGTGTTTATTTCAGCTGCATTTTAATAGTATATGAGGCAATCTTGGATGAAAGATCTCCATTGGCATCGTTGTCCAACTTCACTGTAATCCCTTTTGCTAAAGAAATAGCTTCATAATGGGTATTAGCAAGCCCACCAAATTGTCTGGTTGGCTTAGACAGAAATATCCAAATTAGAATTGCAATTAGATTTGAAGTGCCAATGGCCAGTTCTTAGCCATCTTTCTTGGATTGCAGACAAAAGTGTTACTTTCCTAGCAGTGTTCATAATAAAGAAAATCTTCAGTTCACCGCAAACAACACTGTGTAAAAAGGACAGCTGTTCCTGCTGAAGGAAAAGCCTTCCAGGCTCCACCTGCCTTGCTCGTGCCAGTACTTTTAAGTACCACCTTCTCTGACATGCTGTATACATGCTGCTGTCAAACCTCCGTTTTAGGCAGATAGGTATGCAAGCCCACACTAGCAGCTAACACATTTATGGGAAGTGTCAACAATTCTCTACAAACACAGTTGGTAGGTATCTTGTTGGAAGTTTGCTAAGGAGCACATGCATAACGTGATGTAATATGTTCTTATTTTACAAGCTACAGGTTGAGGACTAATCCACTGTGCTGCAATGCAATGGAAAAAATGATATAGATGGGAGATTTGTGACAGGAGAAGCTAAGGATTTTAAGTCTGATGCCAAACAATAATAAATTCACTTGTTGAGAAATCTCCTTGGATAACAGAGATTAAACTCTGACCTGACCGATAGCATTTTAGAAAGCTAACAGAATATTTCCCTGTATGTTAATCTCTAAGTCTTCAGACCTTATCTCAACATGATGATCTTTGGCACTGACAATAGCATGTTGTTGCAGATAATTTTTTCTATTGTATATTAGCAACCTAAATATCTTGACACATTGCTAATTTCTGTTATTGTATAACACACCCCCATATAATGCTATAATTTATTTAACATTTGTTTAGATGTAGTGTCTAAAGCCCCTTCTTCTGCTAAGTACTGGGTAAACAAAAATGTGATTCTTCATCCCACAGAATTTACAGACTAAAGGAGTGCCCAGGCAGGTGAGGTTAACTGGGGGGAGCTCTGGGGCCAGAACTATGCATGTGGGGGCAGTTGAGTATGCTTGGAACTTGATTTGAGTGAGTGGGCTGGGCAGAGGCAGCACAGGACCCAATCCTGCCAATCTGGTCCACAGATCAACCATGTGCCCCTCACATGGTGTACAGGGCTAAAAAGGTCAAACATCACTGACTTCAGTCCAATACAACATATAAATGAAAACTAGTTCAAGTATATGAATACCTAATCTTCTTGTCAACAGCATAGGCAATTTGTTATTTTAAAATGACAGCTGTTTACCATAATACTAATTATTTAGCAAACACAGAGCATATTTCTTACAATACAGGCATGACATCTAAGGAATATGAGCCTTCATTCACCCTTGCATTAGAAAGCACAGCTCTTACAGCAGACATTAATGCCAAAATTTAGTTAAGCATGCAACATGGAGCAAAGTCTGTTATCACCTGTTTCAAGCTGCTTTTTAGCTACTCTATTCCCTTGTTTTCTGAACCAGGGTTTTGACTTTAGAATACAAGCCTTGTTTTTATTTAATACTACTAATAATGTTACAGTAGCACTATTTTGCCAAATGACAAGATATTATTTTTCCATTTGGAGACTATTGATGCAAAATCAATTTAAAAATTAAGAGAAATACAGTTTTGACTTTACATGTGTTCCATTGAAAAGGAGATGAGATAAATCTATGGTGTAATCTTAAGGGATTTATTTGAATGAATCCAAAGAGACATGATTGGTAACCTGTCTAAAATGTTACATACCACTTTTTTTGCATAACATTATATTTGCAATGAGATTGCTATTTAACACTCTTAGTAGTATATAAGAAAAGTAATGAAGGGACAGATTTTATCTTGCATAGAAAGACAAGTTGAGTCATCATAGGTTTATGTGCTAACACCCTGCTTTAACAACATGGTAGTTATTCCTGAGTCATGCTGGCAGGTGGGCCTAATTATCTCCAAGGAGGATATAAGGAAAGGTGAGGCAATGGATCTTTTTTGGGCCATGGGTTACTAAGAGGGGGAAAATCTTATAAATAAATCATTTAAGGTTTAGTAGAAGCAGTTTTGCTGTGATTTCCTATGTTAAAGCTAGTGTTAGAGTCAGATCCCAGAAAGGAGGTGATTTTAGATACTAATTGAAGTTCTTTACCTCTGAAATTAAGCTCTTTCACAGCAAATATTAGACTGAAGGGTGAAATCCTTACTCAACTCTTATTTAGTCTTTAACTACTATGAAACTTGCATTGATGATGAGCACTGCCTAAAAAGAAAACAGAGAAGTAAATATGAAATGAATTTCCAAAAAATACAATAACTTTGTGGGCCGGTCAATATTGCTAGGCATAATAAAAAATCCATCTAATGAAGGCTGAAAGAAATAGCCTTGAATGAGCAGCAATGATTAGATTCTATATTCTGTAGGATTAACACATTAAAAATAAAGCAAGTCCGCTAACTTCACTGCCTTTTAAATTCATTTTAGTTAAGAAAAAAAATAAATTATTTTTATCTTAAATGTGTCCTCTGACTGAGACAACTATTGTGGCTAGGTTCAGATTGAGACACTAGGGTTAGAAAGAAGAGAGTCAGTTTGCATAAATTCTACATTTAGGAAATTCAGGTTCTTGCACATTGGCCAGTTCAGCAGAGTATTGAAATGCTTTGAGCAGTGGGAGTGCTTGTGTGCTTCAAGGTAGACGCTTGCTTAATGAGGGTCATGCTTGTATGACTGGATGTGCATACTGTGAAAATGCATAGTATTTTTTTGGTCTATCTTGAGCATTATCTTGTGTTCATTTTCTATAAATTGTTTCCTTTTTGTCTTTAATTCTGGTTTCTCTGGGCTTTTTATACAGTAAAAAACCAAACCAAAACAAAAAAAACAAACCCCAAATATAAGGTTTCATCTATAGAATAATAAGCATGGATTATGCTTAGGTTTTCCTGATTTCACTTTATGTGCTCTAGTGCTTTTTGATTTCTTCCATTCCAAAGATATTTGCTTAAATAATATTATAAATAAATAATATTGTGCATATAAACATATTATAAACTTATGTATGCTATAATATCTAACATATACTATAATAGCCATAATATTATATATTTATAAATATTATATTGTAGAGAGCTGTGTTAGTTAGGTAGAAGGCAGGGCAGGGTGGCATCTATGCCTATGAACAAGTTGGTCTATAAAGTGTCACCCTGCCCTATCTATAGAAGAAGGGTGTGGTATTCCCATTTTAACAATGCAAAGTCCTAAGAAACTAAGGAAGTACACATTAAGAGATCATCTATAAAAAACTTGTGTATGTGCACCCAAGCCTTTAATTAAAATTAGTAGTATCTGAACATATACTATGACCCAGCACTGAAAAAATTAACTGAGTTCATGCCATGAGTGTTTTGTTTCAAGTCGGGGCAGGTTAGTAATGTAGATCAGTGGTATTCAACCTTCCAGGTTTGCAAGGCGGATCTCATTGTAGGTTTGGTTCATTGGGTTGGTACGCTGGCTCGACCTTGTGTGCCTGATCTGGCTGCTACATCTCCCCTGCCCATGAGAGACCCACGAGCCTGATGACATTGCCTCATGGGTCAGAAGATGAGCACCACTGTTCTAGACTGGTAGAAGTACAACAAATAATGCACAGAACTATGCATATCACAAGAGGTATTTTTAATTGTCGCACCACTGAAGCCTTAACTCCGACAGGCCCCTGGGGCAAGAACGAACGGACTCTAGCTTATTTCTTTTTCCCGCGCTAGGCTTTGATTTCCCCTTTTATTGGCTGCTAGACAGATCAGATATCGTGAGATTGCCTAGATAAGGGTGAAAGTACTCACACGTTCGTTGTTAGTAGCAGTTTATTGGTCCATTTACAGCCGACAGAGATTGATCACCGAAGGAATGTTACAGCCATCAGAGATTGATTACTGAGAGAAGGGGGAGGATTCGGGGGGTTTCAGGTTCTGCTTTGGCTCTTCACTATGGCTTTAGCAAACAAGCTTTTGGCAGAGACCCTGTGTCCAACCTCTCAA
>JAGPOW010000261.1:70571949-70586382 GCA_030014935.1 Caiman crocodilus | reverse complement strand
TGGCCTCAGGCGTTACTACAAGGGGTTTGATTTCACTACGGGGGTTTGGCTTCTTAGGTGGTGTCATGAGTCACCGCCTACAATGCAGTCTGCACATTAGTGACAAAACTGAAGCCATGTCAGGCCAATATTAGCGTTGGTAGTTCCGTGAGCGTGAATGTTACTATTTGTTCATTGTTTATTTCTGCAGTTTCTTTAAAACTTTAAAACAGGCCAGTAGTAGGCAGGTTCTTATTGTTTACATGTCCATGGTGCTGGGCTAAATGGTAACTGTGTCTGCTATTAAATGCTTAAAGAGGGAGTTCACTGAATTGTGTATCATAGGGATTTATGCGTGTATTGAAGTTGTATCGACTAAAAAAAATAAGATGACTGCTGGAGCTTTGAGTTACCTCTGCATCATTTGAAGTGCCTGAGAGATTTTAATTGGTGTAAATGATGGGCTGAATCTGTGAATAATCATAAAAAAACCCTTTTCTAACTGTTTAATTATTACAAGTGTTAAATATCTTATGATTGGATCAAAGAAAAGCTATGACTTTTGTTTAAGTTATGTGTGACCAACTGTAAAATCCCTTATTAACACATGCAAGCATTAAGAGTCATGAGTATAGGTGACTAAAAGTTTATTTGCAAGAAAACAGAGTTGCACAATTAGAATTACAGTAAAAGGAGGTTTTGATAAAATATTGGTTCAACAGCCCTAAACTTTTTGTAGGCCTTATGAAAAATCAAAATACATTTTTCTTAATTCTCTTTCATCTGCACTGAAATGTGCTCCTGACTGAGGTTAAGTTTTTGCTTTGGCAAATCACACAGGCTCCCTTTAGGATCTGATTGCCTGCATACTATTGCTTAAGGCACAATAGGCAATGGGTAATGGGTACAAAGGATGGTGTTGGTTTTACTTCTTGTCCCCAGTGCATCTAGCATATGTAAAATTATTTATCAACCTTCTCTGTATGTCACTGAGGCTTCATTCTTGGTGTTCCTTTTAGATGCCTGAAGAATCCTATTCAATTTAGATTGAGGCCTGCGTGAAATGAGATGCGATTAATATTGCTTTTTAAAGGGCCTGGCCAACAAATTGGCTGCTGTTGGTAAATTGGCTCAGAAAAGTTAAACCACTCAGTAGCATCATGCTATACACTGTGGACACTCACAGTACATGTCTATATCTGAAATATGTGTAACTGCTGCAAATGATGCAATTTGGACACTAGCTCCTAATACTGGAAAGAAAAGGTGTTGACGGACTTAGTAGGTATTTTGGGACTGAAGCTTCTATAGCTGAAGGGAAAGGGAAGAAAAGCAGGTTGAATGTGAATGTTTCCCACTATGTTGTTTAAATTTCAATATCAAGATGTACCTGATATGTGATGTAGTCACTGAGGAGACTTAATATTAAATCTAAATGAACTTACTAGTTCATTTTAAAGAATCTGATAGTGCAGCTACTACTCATGTAATTAGTTTTACGAAAGGCCACTTATGCGAGTAAGGACTACTTGGAGGAAGTGCGTAATACTGGATAAAAAATTGTGAATAAGGAATAAATGAAAGAATAAATAAATATAAATACAACTGGTCCTTCTATTGGAATATAATTTAAATAAAACCAAATCCAACTGGTTCCACTGTCTATGGAATTTCCAGTGTTCAGGGCTGCATGAGTTTAAAAATAATCCTCCACCTTGTTCTAGTTATGGATGAACAAGGAACTTATATTTTAACATATTCGGTAGAAGCATCATTGTAACCAGATAATATTTATTCCTTAAGTAAAGTCTATTCTCTTTTCATATGGAAATAGTTCATTTAATATGTTTTCATTTTTTTGAGTAGATGGAATAATATACTCTATAGCAGTATTCTGGAGAACTGACAAATTCAAGGCATAGAATAACAGCAATATACTTAAAAAACCTCTAGGTACCAGGAAAAAAAAAGCCATTACAGAAACACCATTTCCTTCTTTGGGGGCTTTCTTAGGCATTCTATCAAATAGGAATGGCAAATTTTGTAATCATAAATGTGACTCAGGCTGAACAGAAATGCATTTCAAAGTACCTTTTTTGAGTATGTTCTCTTAGCAGTTCTTGAAAATTGTCATTTAATGAGAAGACTCCAAGGGGAATTCTAAACCAAAATTTTTCCATAAAGGAAATATCTATTCCAGTTGGCTTCTTCAAGACCACTGCCGTTTTTTAAGGAAAAAAAGGAAAAGTAGTGGGGCTTTATTTTAACTTAGGAAGGAGAACCATTGGCAGGAATAGTTCCTCTAACTTTTTCTTATTCGCAGTGGTATCTTTTGCCTGGATAAAGTTTTTGCCTACTGTCTTTTACAGACCCAATATTTTTGAGGATGGTAGATTTGCTCAGACTTTTGAGAGCAATACAGCAGCTCTGTTCCTTCATTCAAATCTGAGGAGTCCAGCAGTATGTCACTAATAGAATAATCCAACTGTTACTGTTTTGCTAGCCAAGAAACTCTATTATTTCAAGTGGAAACACAGCCCTGCAGATTCCCTCCATAAATTTTTCCACAAAATGGTTTTGAAACAAATTATAGTTATAAGAAAGCACATGCTCATGTCAATGAATTGGTTCTAATGTAGCACATGAAGCATGGGAGAGATGTCAATCATTGGGGAAACATTTTTTTAAGTAGTGGGTAAATGGATGGCATAAATTTTTTCTATGATAAGTGCTTCCCTTAGTATTAATATACACTCAGATTTGCATTCTAATAACTAAATGGTTTTAATTTTATAAGTGACTTAAGCTAAATTGAACTAGAACACTTTTATGTCCATGCTCTAGTGGAATTGAAGGTGTAAAGTGCTTTAGACCAGTTTTTAGATTATATGGACAAGTGCCTGATCCTGTATGCTCTAGAGTACCCTCAACTTTTCCTGGTTTTGACAGAATTTAAGGCTACCCATTGCGGTGGTCATTTCTTTGCTTGCACACAAACATTTGTACCAGGGACCTCCAAACTAAAAGACACAACTTGGTACACTTTAAATTAAGACTTTCCAGCCAGCTGCTGTGACAGTGCACATTGTCCGTCACCTAGGCAGAGATGGACACTTATACCAGATAGTCACAGACTTCTGCTTATAGGAATTTTCTCCTAAATATCTGGGTGCATCTATATATGCATTTACGCCAGCTTAAATTTAATGCACAGTAAATTACAGCACAGTAAGTGGGAACAGACTGGCATCTACACATGCAGGCCTTAAAGTGCATTAAGGACAGACAGATTTGGGACTAAAGTTAAGCCCAAGTCTGTCCACATACACAGTGTTACTGTGTAGTAAGGCCTCTACATGTGTACTACTGCTCAGTAACTAATCAGTCATAAATTTGACACCCGCATAATGCAGGTATCAAATTTATGCTCAAATCAGCATAAATTGCCATATTTACTGCTCGGTATCGCCATGCACATATAGACATGCACCCGTATTGTGAAGTAGCTTTGGTTACTGCACAGTAAATGCGCAAACGTAGATGTGCCCTTCGAGACTCACCGCTGTTGAGTCTAGGATGACCCATTTGGTTGATACATTGGGGGCTTCCAGAGCTGAAAGCATGACCTAAATTGAGCTAAGGGTCGAGCCTCAGTATCTGAGGTCCATAAGAACTCTTACCCCTTAGTAACTGACACTTACTGCATGTTGGGTAATCCTAAGCACCTTTCAGGAACAAACACTTAGAAGTAAAAACAGGGCAAATTTACAAGCATGTATATTTGATTTTTTTAAATGAAATTACTCTTTCAAAAGCTTAAATGAATTTTTCTTCATGGCTTTGATTCTGCAGGGCATTAATGCATATGCATAACATGAAACATGTGCTTAAGTTCCACTGACTTACTAGAGGGAAATGAGCTTCAGAATGCTTTAAGATCATGTGCTTGTCTGCATCAGAACTGTTATTAAAGAGATACTAGCTGGATAAATTAACGTAGACACCTATCTATATCAGCTTTAATGTACATGCTATGTTAATGACCAAATATTCAAAGAAGAATGGAATTACAGTATAAGTTTTGTTATCCGGTACCCATGGGGAATAGGGGGTACCAGATAACAAAATATGCTGAATAATTGAGAGGCCCAAACAAGCGTCTTTGCCTGTTCAGGCCACTGCTTCTCCTACCATGTTTGGGGCATCGCCGCCCCTCCTGCCACATCACTGACTGTCCTGTGGGCCCCGAGGGACAGGGAGGTGGGCCCTTTACAGCCTGCTATGCCCTGGGCTATGGGGACTCGGCAGCACAGGCTGCTTTACCCCAGGCTGTGGAGGACTCGGTGAAACTGGAAGCGCCACAGTGGGCACTTCTGGTTTCACTTTACCTTACAAGCCGTCATACTGGTTAATAGAACATGCTGGTTTGTAAGGTACCAGTTAACGGAGCTTTTACTGTAATAACATAACCAAAAATACATGAGCACCTGATGTACACAGACACCCATCTGTTGGGAGTCACATACTTATTTACTACATCACTGTCCTTCTCTTTACCACAGACTTGAGGGCCTGAAAAATGGACTGTGCAGAGTATAGGAACTCTATTTTCCAAATGTGGTTTGGAAAATATGATGCATAACATAGTAAATTTAACTACTGGAGGCAATATATAGCTTTTTTCCCATTTATTGATCTGTAAATATATATATCTGTTTGTTTATTAGTTACTGGGCCTGAATATGCAACTTGATGTTTGGGTCAATTGTAATGAATCTTTATAAACATACATTTTGCACCAAATTTGAATGTTTGGTTCAGTAATTCATTTGTTTATATTGAGTGACAGTCGCTTATTCCTGATAATAGTGGTTGAGCTTCAAATGAATAAAAAATGAGCTACTGCACTGTTCCTCAGGAGACCAGTCCAATGTCTAACAGTGATCATGGCAAAGAAATCTTTTCTTAAAATGGTCCTTATCTTCATTTGCTCAGTTCCATTCCCTTGCACATAGTTGTATTCTCTTGTTGTCCTCTCTTGGAAGAGGCTAAAGTTAATGCTAAAAGTTTAGCAAGTGAGATTCGATGAAATTTTCATTAGACTTGATTCAAATAGTGGTTTTTTAAAATTTCTGCACAACAAGGCTAGTGTGACAAGAAAATTATATCTCAAATATAAAGTAAACCAGATTCACCCAGCAGGCAGAGGACCACCTATGTGGCAAACCTAGGGATTCTTTCAGAGCCACCAGTTGAACTTGCTGTTTGTGTGCCAAGAAGTCCAAAGGAAAAATACTGGAAGGATATCGCCCACAACTGCACATTAGGGTCCTGTTTGCAATCCAAAATCAAAGGGAGGGTGCCAGCAGGCAGGGTTAATTCCACATCTTGGGGAAGTGCTATTTAACAGCAACCTGCCATTAGTATGTCAGAAATAAAGTGCATTTTATTGAAATAATTTATAAGCCTACATGTACCATATAAGAATATACTGTTCTCACCCAGTACTTGTATTTGCAAATAAACCTCAAACTCATTTCTAAACGTGCAAAGAACATTTTAAAAACCTAAGCTTGTGTTTGCATGTGTGTACACAAGCTGTATTATGGGCATGTGCAAAAAATATTTGCAAGGGCAAAACAGGTAGCTTATTAACTCTGTCTTACTCATGAATCTTGTATGTATTGAGCTTTTCAATATGGAGAAATGCAGGTATGAAAAGCTGCAGGCATATTTTATGTTTATGCACTCTCCCAGTCTCCAATAACTATAAATTATATTCCATGCCAACCTACCTAAGGGCATGGGGACTGTATTTGGTTTTATGGAATTTGTCTAATTTCAATAAAAATATTTTCATGTCCCTTAATTGCTAAGTATGTGACTATAACAAAATATTTTGATAGTAATAATATATTGATTTTATAGTTACATGAAATCACTATTAGTGCATTATTTTGGGGGTTATATTAATCTAATGACACAGTGCAATTTTATCTTTATACCCACAATACAGCATATATCCAATGGCTCATAAACTTGGCTAATTTTGTAAAGGCTTAAAGCATGTACAGCATGTTATATTTCATAGAGTCAGACATTTATAAATCACATACCTTCAAATAATTGAAATTATAAACACGGAGAAGTGAAATGGTCCAGTTAAAATAGGAACCAACTTGAGCCTCAACCTTGTCTTTGAACCAAAATTAATATTTGTTAGTTTAAAAAAAGTTTGGATATGAAATCCACAATCTGTTTCTTCAAGCCTTTAACCTAGTCTTCCTGACCCCAAGCATGCACTGTTTTCACAACCTTTAGCTATGTACTGGCTTCAGTTTTACCTTGCGTGATGTCTAGTAGGTTCTCCTTGGTTTCGTGCTCCTTCAGTAGGGTTTTCCACATGATTAAAATGCTTCTCCAGTTCCTGCTTTTTTCTGCAACCCTCCTCAGACTCTGTTACCTTTGGAGGACCTCACAGACTCTGAAAGACGGTCTGTGTGCTTTCTGAGACCCTGTGTTTTACCCCAGGTCTATCATTTATTGTAATGTGTATTGCATACCATTGATTGGGAAGTCCCTGAGTATACTTGGATGTGTATCATCTTTCTGAGTGGGATGGAAACGTAGCAAACCAAACTTTTTAAACCTTGCAAAAACCTTCAATGGGATGACCAGCAGAAGGTAATCAGCTTTTATCTGATTCTAATATGTTAAAGTCAACATTTGCTTAGGAGCTGAGGGAAAATTGGCTTACTTTTGTACTTATAGTAGGACAAATATCATTTGATGCTAATGGAACAGGCTGAAATATTTCAAGCACAAGTGAGCTGACTGTATATCATAGGGTTATTTCTATCAATGCAGCATAGATACAGGTGCTACAGCATAGGAGTGCCACTCTGAGTTGTTAGTGTAAGCAGAATCAGGCCTAAGGTTTTGAGCTCTTAAGTGTGTTATATCACCAGTTCTGTAGAGGCATGTCATTTTGTTCTGAGTCAAAAGGCCTCAGTTTAGCAAACAGCACTTCCTGCCCTGCATTAGGTAGCATGGAGAGCAAAATGTTTTTAGTCCCATGACTTTTCTCCTCAACAGTTCTCTTGCAGATCAGAGTAACTATACACATTTCTTATTATGCCCAAGCACTTACATGCCCTCTCTTGGGAAGTTCATTTACATTGCCACACTGACATGTCCAGATTACCTGTTTCAGGAGGTAGGAGGAACAAAATGGACACGGTGGACACCATTGTGCTGCTCCCTAACGCAGTCCTGAGGTGTCATGTCAAAGTGATACCAGAAACCTGTGACAAGGTAGGAATCAGACTAGGTTCCTGAATCCAAGACTAGTGCCCTAGCCACTCAATTCTCTGCATTACTATAATTGAGCTCACTTAAAGGCTACACTGTATCACTGGTGCAACTGAAAGCAATTGCACTGCAGCATAATCTACTTTACATATTTCTTTTTCCTGAACTCTCTCTCCCACTCTCTATTGCTCCTCCTGTCTGTATGCATAATAATTAAATATTTGAATTACTACAATGAATGCTATTTTAGTTTTTAACTAGTGATGGATTGAAGAAGGACTTTTAAAAAAAAAAGAAGCACAAAACCCCCTGATGGATGTGATCGGTGAACATTTTAATTTTTAACGATTCATTATGAATTGTTGATCTGTTCAAAGCTTGCTTCAGTGACCTGCTGTCTGTAACTAGAGCATGTAGAGATTAATATCCCAGCTAAGTCTCAAATGCATTTGGCAATATGCTCTTGGCCAATTTTTACTGTACCCCTAAGGAAATAAGAGCACTGTGTATTCTAGGAAAAAAACCACACTTTTAATATATTCATTTTTCCATGGTTGTGTGCGTCTGTTGTGTAAGTTTTCCTTGGTGGCAGTGAACAAAGTGCTCTTCTGTGAAGTAGGCTCTCCTGTCTCCTTCAGCAGACTCAGTGTCTGTACAGGGAATTCCTGTTCCTGGCCCAAACCCACAGGCCTTCGGCACTGAAGGACAAGGTCGGCCATCTCACACTCTCTTTTTCTCTTACTGTGATAGCTGATTTGTGCTCTGGAGAAAACAACTCTGAAAGACAAAAATAAAGAAGCACTTACACCTCTGCCTGGGAAGTTCAACTGGAATTTCTTTCTTATGGCAAATTCATTCTCTATTTTTTTAGAAGCCTTGATATTAAATGAATGGGGGAGAGCTGGTGTATGAGGAAATACTGCGATATTTTACCAACTCTGAAACCCACAGTGTGACAGAACTGAATTCCAAGTTTCGTTTCACACCTTCTATTCTCCCCTTTGATATTATTTTGCTAGTGGTACTGAGCTGCGGTGGCAGCCACTGCTGAAGACAAGGCTGTCTACAAAGAGCTTTTTCTGCTTAGACTTCGGTCAGGGGACTTAAGGAGGCTACCTCATGGCTATTTATGGTTACAAAGCCATACACAGTGAGGCTGTGTGAAGCTTTGGTTGCTGATTGGATTCAGTGGAGATTCAACCTGATTCAGCAGCCGAATCTCCAAATCGGAATTGAATCAGGATGCCCATTAATCTTTCTGAATTGAATCAGAACCCTCTTAATCGATTCAGAGAGATTCAATGAGTCCGAAATAGACACAGCTTTAAATGTTTTTTCTACATACCTCAAAGTATCAGCTGGCTTATAAACACTGAGATGGTGGGGTGGATGGAGCATCCTACAGAAGTGTGAGGGTGTCCCCAGCATGCTTGGCAGCAGATCTTGAAGTGGACCAGAAGCACTTCTGGTCCACTTCCGGGTCTGCTGTGGAGCATGCTCAGTGACTGGTGCCTCTTGGGCCTGGGGCACCCCTGCAGCCAATCTCCAAACCGGGGAGATGTGTGTGGGGGGGTCAACTGCCGAGCATGCAGGGGGCTCCCCCTCCACTCCTGTAGGATGCTTCATCTGCCCCTTCATTTTAGCATTCACAAGCTACGCCTGTTACCTCGAGGTATATAGAAAAAACATTAAAGCTGCATCTGTGGCCGAATCGCCGGTTCTATGAATCAGTATCAAATATTCAGATTCAGATTTGGCCAAATCAAATTGGGACAGTGATCTGAATCAATGAATCGAATCACTGTCCCCTGAATTCAGCCAAATCTGAATCTGAATCAAATATAGCCCTCTTCACACCCCCCTAATGAACAGCTTTTGAAAGCTGCACTTTCAAGACAGATAATTGTATTCCTAGGTGTACTTCTCTTATTCTTTTTTCTTTTTTTTAAGAGCTGGAGTGATACCTTGCATTGCAGCTGGTGGAAGAGGCTACAGTACTGCACTGCTTTGTTTCCCGCTGGCTTGGGGGAAATAAATTCTATCAGCCCTTTTGAAACTCATAGCTTACTTCCCCTGTCCCTGCTAGCTTAGCTATGCTAGCGGGCTACTCTGTCAGGGACAGTCCAGTGGTAAGCCTACTTTGTACAGGAGAATAAGCCATTTTATTCTTGTCTGTGTTAGTAGAGAAGCATATTTGCTGGTAAGACCATGGCCGTTTTTTAGTTGCTTTTCCTATGTAAGTTGCCATGTAGTTTATGTATTGTTTCTTAGGAAACATGGGAGGATGTTCCACTTTTATTTTTCCTTTTTTAAATGTAGCTAGTGTGCATAATACCTTCTGCTACAAAATAGTGCTGACTCTACAGATGAGCTATCTTTCCTCAAAACAGTGATTGTAATCAGATGGCTTGCCAAAGGCCTTGGCTGCAGATGTACATGCTTGTGTCTATGCATGTGTATGTGTTTCTGAAGGTGGTAATTTTCTGTCTTTAAGTAATTTAGAGACGTGCATACAGAACAGTAACTGCATCTACTAAAGGAGGAGAGAAACCGACTTTCTGTGAAGGTCATAATCCAGTTCTGACACTTCCTTTTGATGCTTTTGACTAGATCAGCTGTCTGGAAAGCTCATTTTTGATCTCTCTCCTTGTGTTATCATACATCTTATTTTGAAAACACTACTGTAGATTTCCTTAAATGACCAGGACGCCAAAGTCAGGTGCCTAACTTCATACTTAGACCCCAAACCAGGGCAAACCAGTGGGAGCACAAGATGTCATGATTCAGGGCTATACCTCAGATTCCCAATACCTATGCTGCTTCTTCCATATTCCTGGGTAGTTCATAACTATGCCCATCTACCTAATCTGAAGAGGGAGTAAATAAGCACAAAGCTGGGCTTACTTTTCTGTGTTTAGACCCAAAGTGTGAGTAGCCCTTGAAGAATGTAACAGGGGATGGAAAAATCCTCCTTTGTTGCCTAGGCATGGAGCGCAAGTAAGAATCCATCCTGTCCTTAGTAACTGGTCTGATGCTGAGAAGTGCAAAGCTGTCATGAATGTGACTCCCACTGGCATTAGTGTCAAGTAATCAAGTCTGAATAGTTTGGCCTCGGCATATTAGCTGCTGCACTAATGAATCAGGGGCTTTTTAAAATATACTATGGAGTTTCTGCCCTGCAGCATGAGCTTCTGTGTTTGGAGTATTGATGTGAAAGCCCAGAAGTTCCAGAGGCTTGGTTTCAGTAAACTTTCCCACATTACAATACTATCTGAATATATCCATTCCAGACATCTTGGGTCCAGAACAGAAATGGGATCTGAGATCCCAGAAGAAGGAACTTTCTCACAAGATTTTCAGAACTTCTTGGCTTTGGTGAGTAGAGACTATTGGAAATACCATGAGAATTACAATAAATAATAATAATTTGCACTGACATAATGCCTTCCATCTGTGGGTCCGAAACACCCTCATGGACATGAATAAATGAATCTTCTTGATATCCCAGAAATATTATTGTCCCAGCTTTACAGGAAGAGCAACAAAGGGATTCTTATGAGTGTTAGGTGGCCTGATCCAACTCCCATTAAATCTATGGCAAGATTCCCAATGAGCTTATTGAGAGTTGGCTCAGCCCCTTAATGAACTGCTCAAGGCCACACAATGAGTCAGTGACAGATCTGGGAACAGAACCCATAATTACTATCTCTTAGTGCCATGGCCAAGCTGCAAAACTGTTCTTTCTTTGAGAGATGAGAATTTCATGCGTATTTCTTTATTATGATGGTTTGTGGCAAGGTAGTGAGGAGATGTCTGAAATTGAAAACACAAGGCTATAATAAGAAAGGTTCATTTATAGTGTCCCAAAGCTGTACAAAAGGTTTAGGTTTCTTTGACTTGAATTAGGGGCAGGATTTTACTGGGGTACAGATCCTTGAAAAGTATTTAGGTTCCTAGCACACATTGTGATGCTTTTCTTAATGTAGCTAAACCAGCGAGACCATCTCTCCTATAGATTCCCATAGGAGTTGACGGGTCTTAGCATATTGTTGTATTGGAACTCATACTTAAAGGAAAAGGAGTTGAAATGTAATGCGTGCTCAATACAGCACAACAATTCTACATTGACTGGCACCAACTGGACCAAGCTAAAAAGCAGGATTTCTAACCTGTTGAAACTTTTTTCAAACACTTTTCATTTTGATTAAAGTAGTGTCTACTCTTCCAGGCTCACAGCTTTTCAGAGCTTATGGAAGCTCTGGTATGTCTCTCTCTGCCTTTGGATGATATACCTTAGACTCCTGCAAAGACAATGCCCCAGAGCTAGGGACCCTCTGCTTCCAGAGTTGATGTTTCTGAGGACACTGACCTAAAGACAGCAGCTCAGTGATTTCAGAATATGAGGCTCTGGGGCAGACCTACTAAGGGACTGCCCTAGGGGCAGGGTCCCTGCATTTCCATGGGAACCTTTCCTTGGGTTCAGTAAAAGTTCATCACACCCAAGATACTCTGGGTATAAATGTTTTTCACGCAAAAGAATGGTATTTGACAAAACTTTGTCTTGTCAGAAGATTTCTACCTGGCTTAAAAAATTGCATTTTAAAGGACATATTGCAGTTTTTAATAAAGCAAAAATAAAGACTGAAGTTTGGATTTATTCCTAAATCTATTAAGGATGATCTTACATTAAACTTGTGTAATACTTGTATTTTTCAACTCTATAATTTTTCATTGGTTAACCTTTATAGAATGATTATAGTTAGTGGGGCTTGGGGCAGAGAGAGTAAAGGGTAATGAAATAACCCTGGAGACTCCTTATAACTGAATTTAGTCAAGTCTGTATAACCATTTCTTAAAGGGATGTAATAAAATAGTCACCCATTGTGTGACTACTTACCCAGACTCCACAGTAGTCACTTTCTGAAAGGCTTTATACAAGGTTATGTTATTTAAGTGTGAGCAATATTGCTCAGCAACATTATGTATTTAATTTTTTTTCACTTTTCATAACTCATGGGATTTTAAGCATTAGAACTAATTTATAAGAAGGCTCTACTGTTGTGTTCTGCAGTTTATTTTACTGTATGAAAACATTTCCAAATAAATTATGTAATCTGTAAACTACGTATGTTATTTGTATGCATCTTTGCTAGTATTTCTATTAAGGTATTACTGGATAGGGCTCGGCTGAACTGAGATATCTGTTAATTCATGGTATGGAATTATTTTTGAGGTCAGTTTACCCTTCCCTCCTCCCCATACTGACACCCTCCAAAAAAAGGCAGTGAGAGGCCTGTTTTAATTTATCCCATTAATTGTCTCTATATATTTTGTACAGAATAACTAATGACTAAGCTGGAAGATGTACAGGTGAATGAACTCTTTATGACTTCAGTAGGAAAGTACAGATGCAAGTATTCCGCATTAGTAAGAAGAAACGGTACTCTCCCATTTCATTTAAATAAATACCATCAAAATGGGAACCCAGGTCGATCCAAAATTTCTTTTAGCAGTATTCCTTTTAGCAATTCCTGTATAATGTTTACAAAATTCATGAAATTACAAGATTTATAGGAAGGCATTTATCAAAATATATATGCCTATGTTCCTTCTCTTTAATCCTCAGGAACATTTTTAATTGCCAAGTGGACAGCACATAGTCAATAGCTGTTTCTTGACAGTGATCATTAGGCAGCACAACCAGGGAACTGAGGAAGGGTTTCACAGATCTGAATTAGTAAGCCAAGTTTTTTTCCACCCAGCTTCCCTATCTCTTAGAAACCCCCTACAATCTATGGACTGGTTACTGGTTATTTTATGTTTTCTATAAATATTGGGGTAAACAAATTGTTCTTCATAAAAAAGTGAAGGAGGGAAGACAATGGCATAACTAATTACTCAAAGGAATAGTTTCAAGGAATCTCTAGGTTGCTAGGGGGGTTGGTGAGGATGGGGTTGCAGTACCATATTGAAAACACTTCTTAGGCATATTATCTAACTAGGAAGCAAATTATTTGACATAAAATATCAAATAGAATGAAGAGTAATTTATACATAGCAAGGTATTAATTATGGTGCAAGTCTGAGGATAACCTATGGATTGAAATACACTGGCAATAAACTACCTAATGTATAACTGAAAATAGCATACAGATATGTAGCAATTGAGATCTCCTTGTGAATGATTTAGAAATGAAGAAATGATCTAAGATTAGTTGAATAAATCTGACAAAAGTTAATGTAGCTCAACACTGAAGAAGGAATTAGTAGAAAGGAGGTAGGTTTCCTCAGCCAGTATAGAAGCTGATAAGCAGTAAATAAAGGGAAGTTGTGCCAGTCATGGGAAGAAGCAGGAATGGGAGGCAGCAGATCCACTCAGATGCAAAGGACAGCTGAGATCTTTTCTTTCCAGGCTGCAAAAAGGATCATCATCGGCAGCAATTTCTTGCAGTCAAGGATGATTTTCTTCCATGATTACCTTATCTGTGGGTCCAAAGATGGTTGATGAGGCTATTCCAGGACGGAATATATACCTGCCATGTCTTTGTGTTGAATTGGTCTTAGTCAGGAGATGGTCTCTGCTGTGATCTATCATCCCACCCAAAGGCTTCATTTAGTCAGGATGGACATTTTATCAGCTGTCTGGGTACCCTGTTCCAGTGCTTTACTCTTCTAGTGAGAGTTTTTCCTGATACATAACCTAAACTTCCCTTACTACAACTTGAGACCATATTCAGCTTATTTTCCAGTATAACCCCCAAGTCCCTTTCTGCGGAGCTGCTGCTTCGCCAGTCAGTCCCTAGCCTGCACTGGTACATGGAATTGTTCTGTCCTAAGTGCAGGACTTTGCACTTGTCTTTATTGAACCTAATGAGATTTATTTTGGTCCAATCCTTCAACTTTTCTAGGTCTCTCTGAATCCTAAGACTACCCTCCAGTGCATCTACTACTCCCCCCTGCTTGGTGTCATCTGTCCATTCCATCTTCTAGGTCACTGATGAAGATATTCAACAAAACCAGCTTCATTACTGACCCCTGGGGTACCCTGGGCACCCCCAGGGGTAACTAGGACCAATGGTCACAAGTTACTGGAGAGCAGGTTTAGGTTGGACATTAGGAGGCACTACTTCACAGTTAGGGTGG
>JAGPOW010000261.1:70550347-70571849 GCA_030014935.1 Caiman crocodilus | reverse complement strand
TGTGACCCTGGCACTCGTTTCCTGCCAATTGGCGGGGGGTTAGACTAGATGGCCTGCTCTAGGCCCCTTCTGACCCTAGGTACTATGATACTATGATACTCCACTTAATCCTGGCTGTCAGCTAGACATTGAGCCATTAACTGCTGTCTTCTGAGTCTGACATTCCAGCCAGTTTCTATCCGCCAGTCCATTCATCCAACCTGTACTTCCTTAGCTTGCTTGCAAGAATGTTGTGGGAGACTCTATCGAAAGCTTTGTTAAAGTCAAGCTATATCACATCCACTGCTCTTGCTGCAGCCACAGAGCCAGTCATTTCATCATAGAAGGCAATTAGATTGGTCAGGCATGACTTGCCCTTGGTGAATCCATGCTGACTGTTCCTAATCACCTTCTTCTCCAAGTCTTTAGAAATGGATTCCTCAAGGTCCTGCTCCATGATTTTTCCAGGGACTGAGGTAAGGCTGACTAGTATGTAATTCCCTAGATCCACCTCCTTCCTTTTAATAAAGATGTGCACTATATTTGCCCTTTTCCAATTTTTCAGGACCTCTCCCGATTGCCATGAGTTTTAAAAAATGATGGTGAGTGGTTCTGCACTTACACTGGCCTCAGCACCCTTGGGTGCAGTGCATCCAGCCCCATGGACTTGTTACATGTTCTGTAATAGTCTCTAATCTGTTCTTTTCCCCTAGGTGGCTGTTCACCTCCTCCCCAAACTGTGCTGCCAGGTGCTGTAGTCTAGGAGTTGACCTTGCCTGTGAAGACTGAAGTGAAAAAATCATAAAGCCGTTCAGGCTTTTCCACATCATCTGTCATTATGTTGCTTCTCCCATTTAGTAAAGGACTTCTCCAGTGACTTGAGGTGTCTCTTGTACATTGTCCAAATCTCAGCTCCATACAGTAAGATGGGGCTCATGACTGCTTGATAAACCATGAGCTTGGTTTTGGATCTGATGTTGCACCCTTTAAACACTCATTCCTTAGGTGTACAAAAGCTGCACTTACACATTTGAGGCAATGTTGGATTTCTTTATTAATGTCAGCATTCTGCAAGAGATGGATATATTGAATATTCTCCAGAGTTTCACTGTGAATCTGAATTACCAGAGTTAGGGACTGCTTATTAAGAGCTTGTTGATGGAGGACCTTAGTCTTCTGAATGTTAAGCATCAGTCCCATTTTCTTGTATGCCTCGGTAAAGATGCCGATGATTGCCTGAAGTTCTGCCCATCTGTGAGGTCTGTAAGGCCTGGCTCAAAGGATAGTTTGGATATGAGAAGACAAGCAATAGTAGTTTGGAAGAGGAAACAAACAGGAAAGATTTTTAAATAGAAAATTAGAATAGTTTAATGATGACTTATTTGCTTTTAAAAAGAGTAATTGCAGGTGTGTATACATGCAATGAAATATGTTGCACAGAATCAAAATAAACAATGTGAAATTAGTGCCACTGGCTATGCCTTTCTGAGGAATATTATAACAAACTAAGGTGTACACAAAGGAGGGAAACGAATGAAATAGAGGAGACATTTATGTTACAAGATGCCAAGGGAATTATTTTTTAAATGATGTAAAATACCTTAACACTGACATGCCCTTTTAAATACTCAATAATTATATCTAACCTATTGTCTTGATGTAAGTCTCTTTTTCCTGTCGGTCATAAGTTTAGCTCTAAACTCGAGGCAGTCAGACACGTAGATGACATACCTTAGGCTTGCTCCAGCAGGCTTCATTTATGTTTGCACTCTTGGAAACAATTCCATCTTAGCTATGTATGTATTTATTACAAGGTCACTGGATCTTGCCCAAGAACTGCTTGAGGTTTAATGACTTGATGTCCTCTTTAAACACATGCACTGCAAGCTCTCTCTGTAGGTGAGCTAAGCAGATCCTGGAAATGTTGATCATTTCAGTTTTTGAGTTCTTTGACCTAGGAATTATATGCAAGCTCCAGTTTTTTTTGTACATTTCTCACATTTGTGACACACAGTAGGGTTATAACATGTTGTATAACAGCCTTTTAACCTTAGCAATCAACTGACCAAAGCCCTTGGTAGATACTAAACTTAAGGTTCAATTAACTTGTTACTTGTGCCATAAATGGTAACTCAATCACACATTCAGACAATTAAAGGCCAAACAAAATGGAAAACCAACCACAAAAATATTTCACAAAATTGAATTGATTTAGCTGGTGGTTGGTCTTAGCTCTGGGGCAGTCCTGGAGCCAGTTGGAGCCTTGCATGTGGTCCTAGGCCAGCTGATTGTCAGCTTCACTTCCAAGACCACATTGGAGTCTCAAACTTGCGTTAGTGCAGTCCCAGGGCTGAACCCAACAATCAGCAGATTGTCAGTCCCAGCCCCAGTACCACCCATTTCATGGATGGTTAATGTTCAATCTACTTCTCTACCAACACAGCACTTGATCTTCTTGCAGCTCTCCTTTCCTCACTTTTGTGAGTCATTTCTATCAAAACTGGATTCAGGTGTACTTCCATCTTCCCTGTAAAACATCTTATTGCATTCTCAGGATATTAGACTGGTCCCTAACCTAAGAGCAGGACTTTTTGAGAGCAGAGCCTGCCTGCTATATTGGAAGAATCAAATAACAGTTTCTAAATGGTCACAGATCCTTTACTGCACTATTTATATCTGGACCAGACTATCTGTCCGTGAAATTCTTAAAAAATCCCCAAAACTAAGACCCTTTGGAGCAAAACAATATTTTACAATTACATGTAGCATCTGAAATGGGCTTTGGTTTTCAGAAAGGAACAGCATGCATGATGAACTCAGATCAAAAGTCTGGCTCTATACAAGGTGCTAAGAAAGGTTTGAAGTTACTGAGTCAGACTGGAACCTATACAGAGATAGCAACTAATGTTTCTGTTCCTAGCTTGAGTGCTCTGCAAAGTCCATGGATATGAAGTCCCTAATATGGGGTTGTTAAGGGAGCTAGTTGTGATATAAATATTAATGAAAACAATGTTTTGTCATTTTTCACCAAAATATTTCTTGGAGTGTCTCCATAATAACCATCTCCGACAGGCATCCAAAAAGCTTTAAGCAGCCCTAATGTCATTGTTGTTAATGTTGTTATATTTTTTATTATATTAAAATCTAGGGACTCCAAGTGAAATAAGAACCCAAATGCTTAATAAGACCATCCCTCCCCCAAAAGTCTATAGTCTAGATCAGTGATTCTCAGTTAGGGTGTGGTAGATCCTTTTAAGGATGATGCCAGGGTGCCATGCAATATTGTCATTGTTGGGTGTTCAAATACCTCCACATGATTCAAACCATAAACCCAGAAATTTCAAATAAGAATCCATACTCTCAAAAACATTGTGACCTGCAGTGATCTTGGTGAGTTATTTGCAACAGAAGAATTGTTCTATTATTTTCCTGCATTAAAAGATGAATGAGAACCATGAGCTGGCATTTTCCAACAGGTGACTTGAGTTTAAAAAGATTGAGAACCACTGTTCTAGGCAGATACACTTTGTGCCTTTCTTATCATTTAGAGAATTGCACTTACTGCTATGGCTGTTCTGTGGCTGGTACTTGATGCTGTAATGTACCATCTGCTCATGCCTATTGTGACAAACTAGGCATTAGTATTATTAAATTTATTTCATATGTTCTGCTGTGCTTGATACTGAGTAAATTCCATAGGATTATATCTCACTGTAGTAAAAATGTATGAATGACTGTCATCCAGCAGTGCTTTCACATTTTCTGTAGGCATTCACTTACCTGAATCCAAATATTCCTGAATTTCTTCTATATTAAAGAATGTCCAGATAGCACTATTATGCAGATCTCAATATCTTTATTGACATTTTTATGGCAATATTCATTGCCTTTGTGTCATGCCACTGAGGAACATGCCCTGCCCAATTGCTCCTGCTCCATCATGACAAATCCCATAAATCAGGCAGCATATCTAGTTTACCATAGTTCTGAACATGCACCAATAAGCATGTCCAAGACAAAGAGATGGAGTGGACCTGTGGTATGCATTAAGGGTCTCCTTCTGGGCTTCACAGACATTGAAAGGGAGCAAACTGGCTTCACAGTGGTGGCCCTAAGTATAGCCTAGAAGTGCTGTAGACAAGCCCTATATTTGACAGTCCCTTCCCAATAATCCTGGCAGACTTAGAAAATAAAAATAAAATTCCTTTTTAAAAAGGGAACAGTGTGACTACAAAGAGAAAAATCAGGCCCACTTAGGGGAGAACCTACTTTGTTGAAAAGAATAAAGAAAAAGTGGAGAATTCTGCATGTGAAGGAATCACTTTTGAGTCCCTTTCTACTGTAAAATTCCCTGCCAAAGATCATTTGTAGCCCACTTGGTAGCAGTGGAAACCTCAAGTCTGGTGCTTTCCTGTTGGTGACGCCTTACTTTTCTCTCAGTAAATAGTTCTAAATGTCACTGTGCTAGTCAGAGAGGGGAAACTTGTATTTAAATAAGATGTTCCTATTGTCTTACTTGCTGTGGTAAGTGCATTTCTCAGTGCTAATAATCTTCATGGTGCATATTTGCATGGTACAGGAGCAAGACAGTTATTTGATGTGGTTGGCCTTTTGTTCTTATCATAATATGTTGTTCTTAGCCCTTTTCCTCCATAACTCTGAGGGCATTTTATAAGATAAGCGAGACTTGTTTCTGTCTCCAGTTTTGACAAATGAGGAAGGAGGTGCGCAGAGGGGTGGTAACCCAGCATGGAACCAGGCCTTGGGAATACTAAAAGGCCAGGGTGGAATACAAGGACCTCTTCCTACCTTTTCTCCTTGCTTGAAACTAGGGATGTGAAAGGTTAAACAACTAATCATTTCATTAATAAGTGCAGTGATAACTGGTTAGCTTACTGGTTAACCTTTAGCTCTGGAGGGGTGCAGTCTGGCAGGGAAGGGAAGCTACTTGGTGCACCAGCAGGAATCAGAGGTGGGATTGCAACGGGGACTAGTGTCCATAGCCTGAGAGGAAAACAGCTATCAGCCTAATGACTCATTGAGTAAGCAATTAGCTGCTCCTTCACTGGTGCTCCCACCCTCCCTGTGCAGGGCTTCATGTGAAATGTGTTATTTGGATGGGTTTGCCTCCTTCCTTGGTCCCCCTGTCAAAGGGCTCCAGGAACTGGAGTGACTCCTAGCAGCAGCTGTATCTGAGCTACTGTGTTATTGGTTAATTGTTTAACCAATATTAGAGGAGGTTAAACAGATATTTTTTAAAAACAATTTTTGCATCCCTGCTTGGAACCAGGCACAATCCACCTGGAAAGCTGAAGCATCATTTGTAGATCAATGTTGCTGCTATTTTCAGTATTTCAAGCAGAAGTCAGCTAGGACTCTCCCTGCAACTCCTACTATCATATAGTCATGCTCTCACCAGAGATCAAACCTCTTCTGGTCATAACTGGCTTTCCCAGGGATACACAATAGACAGCTGGAACTAGAAATTATGTCTTGGCTTTCAGCTTTGTGTTCAGTCTCCCATGCTCTAGTCATTGCCTGATCTGTAGTATTACATACACCTATGAATTAGAAGCTGAAATTATGGAGTACAGCTGGACAGGGAATGTATTTTCTAGTCCTGCGAATATTTTTGAGATATCACAATCTTTCCTATTCTGCAGTCAGTTTGAGGTAAGGAGAAAAAGAGAGCCTTATATCAATAACCAATGATCCAGTAGTTGGAACACTCATCTGAGATGTGGGGGAAACAGCACAGGTACACAAAAAAGCTACTGCAACTAACTTATGGTGTGTACTTAATGTACATTAGTACAGGATAGTAAGTTCCCGTATGTACTTTCTTATCCTGCAGTAAGAGAGCAATTTACCATAAGATAAGAGCATGCACAAGGGCAGTTACTTCATGGGGGAGCTGTAAGTTCCCTTCCTAGTTTACTGTATAATAAGCTGTTCATGTGCCTGTATCATCAGGTTCAAGTCTGTCTTCAACTTGACAAATTGAGAGCAGTGAACTTAAGCACAGGCCTGAATAGATGAGATCTTTTCCTGAGATGTAGATATCCAGATAGCCTGAAACTGGAAAGGAAAGGGATATAAGCTCAGTTCTCCTGGTGCATTCTAACTATGGGGCTATTAGCTATTTTGGAGTAGGTCTTTCAATACAGTTTCTAACTGCTGGATTATTAGCTATTTCGGGACACTTGCTCTAGTTTATTCTAACCAGAAAGTCCTGCTTAGACCCCGAGAAACCATTCCTGATAAATATTGGCATGATTTTGTAATTAGTTTTTATTTCAATGCATCAGGATTATTAGAAGAGAAAAAGGGTATAGTAGACAATTTGCCAATTAGCTCCATGCTGAAGTACCATGAACCTAGAATGCCCAGAGGTCCACACTGATATTTTTTGAGAACAGATTTGTATTTTTATCAGACTGCCACAGCCTCGTGACTTCTGTTTTACTAAGGGCACAGTACACTCTACGTCCAGGGATAATGCTAAGGCTTAGCATCAGCTATTAAGTACTGCAGAAAAAAAACATTACAAGCCCTGCTTTCTTTCTAAACCGAGTTTTTCCTCCAAATCTTTGCTGCTGTAGTATTGGATCATATTTTTATTTTTATTTTTTTTGGGGGGTGGGATATATAACAGAATGTGGCTAGCATGGAAATCAAATCAGACAGGTCTCTTAGGAAGTCATGTTCTTGGTCTGATTGTCTTAGAAGGGAGGCATATGAATAAACTATGTAGAAGCTAGGTACCTGAGGTAAGAACACTTCTGAATAGTAACCAATTTCAGAGCCACAGAGGCTTGGTTAAAAACAAAAACTGCATAAAATTGGATGAAAAGTCTGAATTCTGTGTATACTGCTGAGTTTACACTTTAATGAAATGTGTCAATTGGCTGCAATGTAAGTTTCAAAGCAGTCAAAGCAATTTTCCATGTTCCAACTATGCCAAGTAATGGGTGCTTGCTTTCCTGAGACATGAAGTAAGAGCTGAAGTGGCACCCAGTATGAGAAAGAGATGCTGGAATGCTCTACATTTGAGAATTATATAAAATCATGTGCCAGGTAGGTTTAAGAGTGCGTTTGGCAAATAGCAACAGGAAGGAAGGTTGTTGGAAGGGAGAACTGAGAAATAAAGTCATTAAATATACTCTTTGTGTGGAGTAAATGTTCTAATTTGTAACCATAATAATGCATCTTCAGCAGAGAGGTACCATGTATAGGATTTCCTCTAGTTTTAGAGAAGAAAAGAGTGAAAACTCATGCCATTATCTGCTGTTCTTACTGACGTATTTGTGTTCCTTGCATTTAGAGGTGATTTCAGAATGTGACTCATGAAGTACCGTTTTGTTCCATATTCAATGTAGGGCTCAGTATGCCTGCCAGCATGCTCTATGACCAACTTACACGTGTAATTCCTATCTAATTTTTTCCCTTATTAACAGTTTTAATGGAGTGTATGAAGTTCCACCCATTAACCAATGTCAGTGCAATAATTTAACCCTAAGACATTATTGGCCTTATGCTAAATACATAGTTAGGGAAAGAAATGATGCAGTATCTCACGAAATTTTATTTTGCTGAACTTCTGTACGAGAGCTCCAATTTTGTTTCTAAATGCTCTACACAGCAGAGAAATCAAACTTCCTTAAGAAATTTATTGGTGTTACAAAAATTCTGACCTCTCTGCTAGTCAAATAAAAACAGTGTTTTGGTGTATTAGAAGAAAAAGGGGTGTATTTCAAACAAGCATCAATACTTTTCTTCTAGATGATCTGTCTGCTTATCTGGAGCTCTGAGTTGAAAAAATAAAAAACAACCACCTTACCCCCACCCCTGCAAATGTAGGTACTTAAAGTTAGGCACCTAGGTGCACAGTTACTTAAGCAAAAATGACCTGAGTTTTCAGTGCCAAAGCTCATTTTTGGATTTGGTGAAAAATTTTGAATGTCTCTAATATTGGCCTATCAATATTAGCCTGTTTCTAATTTAAGTCCAAATCCATAGCTAGTTAGAATATGCTTTATTTTTAAGTTCTCCACAGGAAATGTTTAACTTTTTGATGGAAAGCTTAAATGTTTGGCTGAAATTTAAACACTGTGTTTCAGAAGTGCTTTATGCTTCCCTTGGCTATGAACTAGCCAAGCTGGACTACATCCCTTCATATTGCACCCACATGTTCTGTCTTGTTAAGGTACCATAACATGGTGCAGGAATCTTTAGTCGTGGTGTGAAATGACTAAAAACTGAAAATTGCTAGGTTTTTGGCTTTTTCGTTGAGAAGCTGAAATCCTTTGAGGGAAGCAGGTAACTTTCCACCAAAAGCAGTTTAGGTGAACAGTTTTTGGCTATCTCTGCACAAGCCCTCTTTTTTTATGCAAGGAAAATTTCTAGTATGTGTCAAGCAATTGAAAATGCAATGGCTAGTCCTGCCACTGGATGAAATATTCATTTAACAGGTTAAATTAACTTTACCTTCAGGCTGATAGATGACAAGAACCATGCAACTCTCCAACCCAAAGGAGCATTAGTTACCTAATATTAGGGTTAGCTGCTGTTTATATTATAATATGTAATGCCTATTGTTAATAGGAAAAATTCTGATCTTGTGAGGTCTAAGGATCTAGTGACAGGTGAAGAGTGATAATGGAAGATGGCAGCACAGACTAGTTATCTTATCTTTTGTTGCTCTTACAGCAAAAAAGGGCATTAGTATGTTGTTACCAGCTACTTGCTGAAATTGATCCCAAACCAAAATTTTCTAAGCATGTGATTGTATAAATGGCCATTTTTTGTAAATTCATATTAGGTCTCTATATATGGGTTCAAGAAGAACTATAATAAAGCCAAAAGCTGTTTGTAGGGAGAGTCATTTGGATGAACTAGAATAACAGTGAGTACTATTGCCTTATGATTTTCATTGACTTTTTTAATGCCCCTGAGAACAATTTATGTTGCCATGTAACTGTCATCTAGTACCCTTGTAGTAGTTTCACCATCTTGGAAATGAAATGCTCCAGGGAAGCCAAATGTCACTATATTTGAACCGCAAAATCGCAAAGTAGAGCAAGCGTTATGTAGTGAACTTAAAAGCACTTAAAATCTTCTTCACACCCGTGATTATCTTCTGTTCTTGACACTTATTACTGGGAGGGTTTTGTTATGTGTGCTTCAGAAGTCATTTGCAATTTTCCCCATTCAAATATTCACAATTCTAGTTTATGCTAGGACACCCTCATGCAGGCAAGGTCCAGACTCCTAATGATTTTACAAAAAAGATTTTGATAGTTTAATTACACCATGATGAATCCATAAATAGTGCTTGCTGTCCATGCAGAGTGCTGATTTTTCAGTCACTTGTTGCTTTCCCCAAAACTTACCAGTATAGAGGGAGGGGTGGGAAAGGGGAGTACTACTCAAAGAGTAAGAAACCATTACAGCATTAGAAGAGTTTGGGTCAGATTCTGTTCCACGTATTAGGTATTCCTGAAAATCTGTATTTCATCAACTTTTGTAACAAACCATCGTCTGACCCTTAAGACTGAGTCATAAAAAAGCAGCAAGGAGAAGAATGCCCCCACCTCTGTTTTAATAGCTTTTCAGGGACTCAGGCAAGGTGGAACAGAATCAGATTTTGACAGCTACATCCATGTATGCACCTCACAGGTGTCACAGAATCTGGGCCATTTATTGCTGACCAAAAAGAAAAAAAGCTAAAAAAGGATAACTTTTCAAAATTACAGAAGTATGTGGAGACCCTTCACACACCTGCATCCCATTAGCCATTTTATAAACATAGCCCCTACATGAAAGAATTTGTAACTTAAATATAAAGTATGAAAGAGAGGTGGGGAAAAGATTCATCATTTTATAGATGGGGAAGTTGAATGTAAAACAATTACCTAATTTTCCTCAAATCTTCTAAAATTATTTCCCTATGGTGTGAGACAAAGCAGGAAAAGTTTCATCCTTTATAAATTTTTGAGAAATGTAGAGGTATTTGGAAATCATGTTTACAGTAGAAGTCTGAATATAACCTTGACTAAAATTCTAAGCATTCTGTTAATCTTATCACAAAAATTATAACGAGCCTTGCTGAGCATTAGGGGTCAAAATTGTTAGTGCAAAAAAGCAAGAACTGAAAGTTAGTGAATGAAAGCCAGGGATTGTTGGTCCAAAGAACAAAGAAGGTATTGCCCAAAGCAGTGGTGCTCAACCTCTTTCCCAGTGGGCAAGATGAGCAGTGCCCCATCCATCCCTGGGCCGGATCATGCTCATGGTCCTGATCTGGCACTGGGGCATGGTGGGCACCATCCAGCCATGTGGAGGGGGATGTGGGGCAGCCCAGCTGCAATGCAGCACATGGAGGAAAAGGCACTGTAGCTTGGTCCTGTGGGTATCAAAGGGGCATGGCCCCACCTCAGCCTGGCTTTGTGGGGCGAAAGGGAGTGTGGCTTGACTCCATGAAGAAAAAGAGGGTGTGACCTGGCCCTGCAGTGGGCAAAGGGATGTGTGTTGGCCCCCAACCTGGCCCTGTGGTGGAAGGGGTGTGGTTTGACTCTAATCCAGATGTGGAGAAGGTGTCATGGCCTGGCTTTGACTGGCAGTACAGGTCTCAGTGTTTGGGAATTAGGCATGGGAAGGGTCACCATATTAATGGCCACCACATTTCCTACTTCATGGGGAGTCCTACAGGACAGATACACAGGCGAGAAGTTGAGCATGCCTGACATAAATAGTTCCTTGCCTCTCTCATGATTCCCAGACCATGAGAGCTACAACATCACTCTAAGACTACAATGGCATCAAATTCACTTATGTCACCAGTGGATTGATCTAATTAATTTCCTCCTATAGGACAGAGTGAGGAACAAAGACAAATGGAATTATGGGTAACATACAAGTGCAGTTTTCAGCGCAAGAATCTTGAAACTCCTTGTACATGGAAAGGCTCACCCTCTTCCAGAGCAGAAAATGAAAAATTTTAATGAATTTAATTTCAAAACCTTTCTGAAGTAAATATAATTATCTCCATGGTAGAAACCTGAAACATAGAGAGGAAAGGGACTTAACCTAGGTCATGCCAGCAATACACAGTAGAGGCCTGAGAACTGAACTTCTGCTAAACTGCAAGTACATCCTGAGTGTGTTTACACATACAATCAATGTGACTGAATAAACTCTGGTGCAATTTGAATCAGAGTAAACTAATCTGGATGTCACAGTCTATGTCAGTGGCCACCAACCGGTCAATCAAAATCAACTGGTTGTTCGGGGAGCCTCTAACAATTGATCTCAGTCTGGGGGGGGCTGAGCCTCTTTAGTGTCAGAGGCTCCGTGATGGGGAGCAGCCAGATTCACATGGAGAGCAGTGGGATGCATATGGCTTGACTGAGCCACATTCCTTGCTTCTGGAGCTGGGCCAGGGGAGTGGGACAATCACCCTCTGCACCCCCTGCCATTGGATGAATGGGGCCCCAGTCTTGCTGGGCAGGGTCAGACCCTGGATGGCTTGTCCAGGCATGCGGGGGAAGGGGCTTCCTCTACTGCATGCAACCCAGCAGAGGCCCAGTGGGCACGTGCCCCCCTGATCTGCGTGGGGTGAGGTGGCTCTCCCAGGATCCTCATCAGCAAGGAAGTGAAAGCCCCAGTTTTAAACTTGATGCCTATTTTTGGCACCAAGTTTAAAACTGCGGCTTTCACATTTGCTTCCCTGGGAGCTGGAAACGGGACCCCTCCACCAAATGGGGCTAAGGGAAGGAGGGGCATGGCTGTGGTAGGGTCAGAATAGCTGCACTGCACCTGGGGTAGGGGGGTGGGCCAGGTGGTGCTGCATCTGGGGAGGAGGTGGCCTAGCTGGGCTGGGTGAGCCATGCCCCACCTGGTGGGAGGGGAGGACAGTTGGGGCCAGGTCAGGAGCACTGTGTCACACTGAGCTTTTGCAGGTGGTGGTGCTGGAAGGGCCTCAAGGGCTGTAACCCCCGCAAATTCATCTTAGCTCCCCATGCAGCCACCTCTGCCAGTTCTGTTGCCCACCTGCAGAGATGTAGCGCAGTGCTCCCAATGCAGCGCTCCCAGTGTGGCACTCTCAGTGCATCCCAGCCCTCTGCATCTGCATGGCTGCATGGGACAGCTGGGCAGTAGTTCCCTGTAGATAAGTGTAACAGGGGCCAGGCAGGGAGCAAGACCGAGCTGTGGGCAGCTGGTGAAGGGGGAGGGCTACCTCTGTGTGATTGACAGTGGGGGAAGGGGGAGGTCCTGTGAGGAGAAAGTGTGTGTGTGTGTGTCTTTCTGTCTGTCTATCTGAGTTTGTGTGTGTGTGTGTGTCTGTCTGTGTGTCTGTGTCCATGTGCAGAGAGTGAGAGTACAGTTCACGCACCTGTGTCTGTGCGTGCCTGCATGTGTGCATATGTTTGTGTATGTTTGGCTGTAGTGGGGACAGGAAGCAGGGAGACGAGGCAGGCATGTGCCCCCCAACCTGGTGGGGTCCACCCAGTCTCACCTGAGAAGGGGCCCCTCTCCTCCCCTGCAGCCCAGTTCCCATGAGGGGGACCTCTAATTTTGTACTTGCCCAGGGCCCCAGTACACCTTAATCTGCCTATGTGCCCCCCTCAACTGGTCTGGATGGGCACAGTAGATCCTGGGTTGCCCATTCCTTCAAAAAGTAATCTTCACCTTAAAAAGGTTGGAGACCACTGGTCTACATGTGTTTTTAGGCTCAGTAATTTACTCCACCATCTGATAGTGTTTGTGTCTGATGGGACTATCCAATGGTACAATAAATTAGTCTACACTGGCCTAGTTGTTGTACATATGTAGATGGTGATGCTTTACTGTGCAGCAAATTAGCCTACTGTGCTGTAAAGTGCATGTGTAGATGCACTCCATTTCTTTCATTTTACTGTTACAATTTGAGCAGGCACATATAGCTTTGTATTTAAATTCTGCAGCCAAAATTAATAATTGCAAACCTTCCTGGTAGGTCATTCATTAACATTTATAGGGAGTTATGAATGCACAGGAAGAAATAATTCATTTTAGCTTTTCTTTTTAAAGTCTTGGTTGATCTGCCTGTAATCTTATGTGATTTTTATTCCTGTTTCTCACACAGCTCCTTAATTGAGTCAGTTCTGTTCCGGTATTTCTAGTGACAGTGAGGTGGATCACTGTGACAGACTGTGGAAATTGTCAGCTGTGAAAGGCATGGCAAAGAATTAGGCATCTCAATGTCTTTGTAGTGGTTTGCAGCTGAAGCGTGCCTGGCATGTTTGCTTGTCTGATTTCCAAGGCAGTCATGGTCACAATAGGTTACAGTAAGCTATGTCATCTCAAACCATGCAATTTCCTCCTTTAGTCAGGTTTCAACTAAGACTGAATCACTCTATCCTCTTGTTTGACTATAATCCTGTTTTTGCACAGAAGCTCCGTAATAAGGGAGGTGGATAAACATTGGTATACTGACAGGAGATGACCTATACATATTTCAGCAGGGACCTCAGTACCTCAAAAATCTGGGAAGTAGGGTCAAAGACAGTTATATCTGTACTTCAACAATGTTACTGAGGCACCAACGTTGCTAAACAAAGAATATGGAACATTAACAATGAATAAATAAATGCATGATCCTAGTGGTGATTTGCTTTAACTTTTAGTTTTGATATGAAGAGTTGAATCAGTTATGTACATCATTCTTTATCGAGAAGTATCATATCCTATAGAGTCATGCCACTCACAGATTCTCAAATGTCAGAACAATAACAATTGATTTAGGATTTCCAGCAGCTTTTATTTCCGAGTGAACCTTCAGGCACCTGGCAAAATTTGACTTTGCAGATTATACTTTTTTCAGATTTCTGAGAATTTGTAGTATATATAATGTACTTGACAGCCCTAATGTTTCAAAACCTCTCTACAGCATACACATAAACAAAATAGTAGCAATGTGCTACTTCTCCAATAAGCCACACCTGCCCTAATAGAGGAAATGTCTCAGAATGTAGTTGAATTGTTATGTTGTAATTACAGCCCATAAAGTTTAGTACCTATCACAGGTACTAACTAAATGTGCTGTAATTGGAGCTACTGAGCAATTAGTGCAGATGTATGCTTTTTTAGTGATGTTAGTGAACATCAGTGCATTAGCATGTTTTGCCCACCATGCTAATGCCCGATAGAATTAGTATTCTGCACATTAAGTGTCTCGCGTAGATGTACCCTTTGATCATCTAAGTGCTTCTAAGTGCTTAAGGGTGAAGTTACATGTTATACTTAGACCATATTAAATCTGTGGCATATTAAGTGGTGTTAAAGTTAGAATGTGTTGTGAGAAGTCACATGTTAAGGGTTAATAGTATTTCCTGCTTTTCCAGCTTTGATTTGCTATTAGAGGGCTGGCAAGCAGGGGCATGGCTAGTAGCCAGGATACCCAGGCTCTAATCTCTGTCCTGGGTGAGGGGAGGGAGGGAAAGGGACCAGTGCATCCTGGGATGCTGGAGAACTGCAAATTGCTCATTTTAGCTCTGTAAAGCAGACTGAAGTTGCCCTAATATGAGCTAGATAGCATGGCCCAGGCTAACCCTCTTCTGAAGTGGCCTAACTTTGAGATGCTCAGAGGACACTTAGCACAAGTTAACAAGCTTTATTTAATATGCAGACGTGTGTTTTATGTGCCCTTAGTATAGTCTAAGTGTAACATGCAACTTCACCCTAATACATGCAGTATATGGTTTTATGTAGGGGAAAAAGATTATGATGCAAGACAAGTGAAATAATTCATAATAAAAGCAGAGGGTCCCTTACTGAGTATAAGCTTATACCACCAACATTTTGATTTTGTGATTGGATTGAGAAATCAGTTTATTGTATAATTACACCAGGAAATATTTTCCTTCCTCTTAAAGGTTCATGGAGGAAGCAATTTTAGTACTCATTGGCTGTATCTACACAAGATGCTTTACTGCTCAGTAGATTTATCCTCTGCACAGTAAAGCATCACAGGTACTTACTGTGCAGCAAATTAGTCTACTGCGCAGTAAATTTACTGTCTTCATGTGTAAAGCCAAACAGGATTAACTGTACTTGTAGATATGCCCACTGACCATATGGACTAAAGTTGTGTCTGGTCCTCTATCAGGCTGTGTAATGTGAGGCATAGCTTTGTGTACTCCTCCTCCAGGCTGTGCACCCAGAGACTTAAGTAGGGCCTATATCATTATATTAAATTTTGCAGAGTCAATTAGGAGTTCATTTAAAAATTAAGGTTCACAGCAGACATCTTATTCCAACCAGATTAGTTTCAGGGTTGTTTGGGTCCAAGATTTTGGCTTATTCCTATTCTAATACATATGATATAGAAACATATGCAGATAATGCAGTAATATAAATATTCAGGTAGATCTACATAAAGTATATATGCAATACATACAAATGTATAAGTATTAACTATTTTTTGCATTATGAAGAAAATTACATCCTCTTTGCAGTATTTCTTTTATAGAAAGAATTGATGTTTTTCCTAAAGTGATTATAATAGATAAGCACAGAGAGAATGAGAGAGATAAGCCCAAGATTTTGACATTATACCCTTTGGATGTGATCATGTAGGCAAATCTCTCTTCTAGTGAAGTCAATACATGGGAAATCTTTCCTGTTGGATCAGGCCTTTTGGTTTTCCAAATTTTAATTGTGCTATCTGCCACTGAAATTGGAGACATTCATTATTTCTCAGGAGGTGTGCAGACTTGAAGGACTGGGCTCCCAGGGAGTGCACATCTCTGAGCTGTTGTAGAAAACTACTTAGAGAGCAGCACTAAATACAACACTTTAGTAATAGGCTCTCAGAACAATGGCTGCTCTTACTCCTCTGTGATATTCTCTTTTCAGTCCCTAATGCATCTTAATAACTAAGAAAGAAATTGGATATGGTGCAGCTACCATTCCTCTATTCCCTTATCTTGAACCATTCCTCCATGTTGCTTATTGCGACTTACTCCAGGATGTCAAGAACATACTTCTAGGAATGGACCCACAAATAAACAAAACCCAGACAAATATCAAAGCTCAAAACAAACTGATAAGTCTCCTTGATTGATTTCAAGGGCTGGTAAAGAGAGGTGTGTTTGGATTAGAAGGTGCAAATTCTATGCTGAACCAGCACCTGCTGGTTTGTGATCTGACCCGGCCATTTGGCTTGAAAGGACTGAAGAGATAGAGAATCAGTAATACATTTGGAGGTACAAGAGCAGCAGGGGAGCCCTTGAAGAACAAAGGGTCTCTCCAGGCCCTGCTGTGTGCTGCTTTTTGTCAGCTTGGTATCACATTCCCTGCCACAGCATGACAGACAAATGCCAGGCCAGATGATGTGATATGATCAGCCTTATTTGAATGAGGTTTATACCTGTATTAGATGATGGCAGCAGATGCTGATTCAATATGGACGCAGGTGCTGGGTAAACTGGAGCCAGAAACACTTAAAGTTATATGCACGCAGCATCAGGAAGGATGCTCCAGTTTCTAATCATTGCACCAGGAATTTGCTCAATGTAACCTATTTGGTTCATTTTGGTATACTTTCAAAAAAAGGGCTAGTGAAGTTCCCTGTTTCTGGACAAAACGCATGCAGCCTGGGCAGCCAGGTTTCACATTTGTGCCCCCTTCAAAACATCCCTTTTCTGACCTGAAGGGGGCAGATTCAGGGCTGAAAAAGCAATTCAGATGACATGCCAGTTTAGGCTGGCATTTTTAAAGGATTATAAATGTGCAAGTGACGAGCAGGGTTATATAGTTTAGACCCATTTAATTTAGATATTAATCTGCATCTCCTTTTATTCACTTAGGCCTAATCCCACAAAAATGTATGCACATGCTTCACTTTAAACTTTTGAGTATTACTGATGATATTGGTAGGACTTACTCAACTACATAATTAAACATGACCAGTTAAGTGCTTATAGAGCTGAGACTTGCAGTCTGCAGGCCTTTCAGATGGTGCAGCTTATACATTTAGGTGCCTGAAATGACTGTGTGAAGATATAAATTACAAACATTGTATCAAAAGAAAATTGACCCAATGGAAGAAAGTAGGGCTGTGTGAAATTTTGCCTTTTTTTTTCATTTTGAAGCTGCTTCAACTTGTTTTGAGCTTGAAACAGTGAAATCAAAATAAAACGAAAGGCTTTGAAACAGCATCAAAATGAAATGAAGACAGTTGAAACATTTTGAAGTTTTGAAAAATTTCAAGTTTTGAAGCTGAAGCTGGGCTTGCTTGCAGGGAAACAGGAAGTAAGGAGAGGGAGGTGGAAGAGGGGGGAAGGACTACTCTGATATTGACTGTGTAGCTGGCCAGTGACTATGATCCTGCCCTAAGATCCCTTCGAATCCCAGTGCTCTGGGGGAGGCATGGAAAAACAGCATAAAAAGAGGCATTGTTTGAACTGAGCTGCTTTCTGCCCTGGGGTCATTTACTGAGCTGCCTTCCAGAAGCTCAGCAGCATTAGACAATAAAAGCTACCATTCATTTCCTACTTGCTAACCTAGCAAGTGGGATTCAGCAATAACTTCTGCTTTAGTTTCTATACCCTTTTATATTATTATTATATTCATTTGATTTCTTTCAATGTATTCCTCCCCCAAAATCCTCTTTTTGTTTAGTCTGTTTTGATTCTTTTCAAATCTGTGCTTTCTCTCACAGTGTGCATTCCATTCACTGTGGAGGGAAGCACAGCATAATTATACTGCATATTATAATATAGAATTTATATAGGAAAACACCTACATACATACATTTATATATTTTTAGTGTATTTATTACATACATACATACATACATACATATACATACACACACACACACACACACACACACACACACACACACACATATATTACATAAATACATATACATACTATTTTCTTATCTACAAACAGTAAAAGCCATGTTATCTATCACTTTATTAACTGGCATGCTGTATTAACTGGCAGGCTGGTTGACATGGCAAAAAGTGAAACCTGAAGTCCCACTTCTGGTTTTGCCGAGTCCCACTTCGCCAACTTTGGGCCACGGCCCAGGGTAAAGCAGCCTGCTCAAGGCCCCGCTCCCTGTCCCTCCACCACGCTGACGCCAGGGAGTAAAACCTTGGTGTGCCAGACGCAGGAAGAGGGGTGGCAGCCTGAACAGGCAAAGACTCCTCTCGGGTAACGAGCATATTTGGTTACCTAGCATTCCACATTACCCATGGGTGCCGAATAACAGAGTTTTTGCTGCATATTACATAAATCAGATAGATAACATTACAGAAGAAGAGAGAGATTTTCCAGCACACCAAGGCAAAGAGAAGACACTGTGAAACACACCATGCTGGAAAGGCAGCTGGCAAGGCTTCAAGGAGGGGCAGAAGAGGAGATAGAGAGCTCTAAGTTCAGCATCCTCACAGGCACTACCCCCTGCCCTTACTCCTCTTCATCCTGGCATCAGTGGAAGCATGCCCAAAGAGAAGTCCCCCTCTTGCTCCAAATCCCCTGGCTCTCCTTTAAGCTGAGGTGATGGATGAGTCCCACATGGCAACACAGATCAAGGGGGCCATGGACTGTTTGGTGCAGGGGTGGCTTGTTGGGCAGAGTGAGCTCACTTGTGGGTTCATGGTCACTGACAATGAGGCCAATACGGTCAAGGTCATCTGTGATGAAAACTTTGTTGGCATCTGCTATGTGGCATACAAGTTCCACCTCATTGTCAGGGATGCCTTGGAGAGGGACAGGGCTAGCTGTGATAGTGCCAGCACCACCATCAAGCTCATTTCCAAATGCAGGAAGGTGGCGGGCTACTTTGACTGAGCATCAAGTGGGTCAAGAGGCTGCAGGACAAACAAGCACTGCTGAACATCCCACAGCACAGAATCATGCAGGATGTGGAGACTCAGTGGAACTCCACATGCCTGATGCTTGAGAGGCTGGTGGAGCAACAGAAGGGCATCCATGAGATGACCTTGCTTGGGGAAATTGGGATCAGCAACCCCCTTAACAGAGCTGCATGGGTTACCATCTCCCAGATCTTGGTGGTCCTCAAGACCGTGGAGACCCTTAGCACTGGTGACACCCTCCTTAGCCAGGTGATCCCTATAGTGAGGGAACTTCAGAGCAAAATGGAGACGTTCCAGGGGAACAATGTTCCTGGCTGGGGCACGCCATGGTCACCAAACATGCAGGCACTGGTGAGGCAGCAGAAGGTGGACATCAGGAAATGGCTTCATCCCTTGAGGTCCGGTACGGTCCATGTGCTGGCCGCCATGTCTGACCCAAGTGTGAAGGGGAGTATATGTTGCAGCCAAACCCTGAATCTGTGGATGGAGGTGCTGGTGAAGAGAGTCAGGGAGGCAGAGGCAGGGGACATGGAAGAGGGGGATCCACTGTCCTATGCCAGCATGCCATCCACCAGCCAGTCTCCTCTTCCACCACAGGTATTGCCAATGTGGGCCAAGGGCATGGCTTCCATGATGGGGTCCAGAGGCACCATACCCCACCATCAGGCAGGTAGTGCTCAGGGCTTGGTGGCTGCTTATCTCACTGAGAATGTGGAGCTGCTGTTGTGAGACCCCTTGGCCTACTGGGCAAGCCACAGCAAGATATGGCTGGATCTGGCCACAGTTGCCCATGAGCACCTGTCTTGTCCACTGACCAGTATTCCGAGTGAGAGGGTATTCAGCACTGCTGGAGATGTAGTGACATCCCACCGTACCTGTTTGGATCCTGGTTTGTTGGAGCAGCTGGTGTTCCTGAAAGTAAACTTCCCAATGCTCCTAAGCTCCAGGTGCAGATGAACTGAAAGCCACCCTCCTCACTCTGTCTGCACCTATTTCCTTTTTTCATTTTTTAAAAACCAGTTACTGTCCCACTCTCAGCTAGAGGGGTACTCACCAACCAGCAGAGGAAGAACATATCCCTGCTGAGCTTGCTTTCCTGCCAGGATGAACTTGGATGTATGTACTAGGACTATGGGGAAGGAGGCAGCCCCAGGTCCTGGGTATGACCACTAAAACTGAACTCTGCCAGGGTTAGGAGGCCTGTGGGGACTGCTACTCACATAGCGGTTCCAGGAAATGCCAGGACTGAGGATCCCCCTGGTGAAAGGCAGGCAGGAGACACTATAATTTCCAGCTACCACATGCACGCACACAGCCTGGAGAAAGCCCAGGCCTGTCATGTCTTTGACAGGCCTGGGGCTTGCTGGTTGCAGTGGAGTTGTGAGGCTGCAGGTGAGCTCAGCTTAGCTTCCTGGGATGCCAGCTTTTGGGTTGAAAAACCCTTTGTCAGGCTGAGGAAGCACCTGCACTTGGTGTGTGCTGTTCCTGGATAGAAGGAATACTAAAGAAGCCAGAGACTGGTATGCAATGCAGGCAAGAAAGCCAGTTAGTGAAAGTGGAAATGGAGGCATCAGGGGGGTGATGGATAGGCTGGGGTGGGGGTGGGGGGATGTACCAGTGCAGGTAAAAGTGCAGAGGTTCCTGGGGAGTCAGATGTCCGGCAGGTTGTAGTATATCGGAATTCCAATGTCTATATTGAGTTCATGAGTTTCAGTATCTAGGAGGCTGATGAAGTGCAGTTCATAGGCTCACCTGTGAAAAGTGGTTTGTAAATTCCCTTTGAGGATCAGGCCTGAGTGATTGGAGACAGGTAGTGTTCTGTTCTTGTTTTTGATAGATTTGGTGTGTGCTCATTCTGGTGCACCATTTTTGCTTAGTGTTTCCCACATATTTTTTGTCAGGGCACTTGGTGCCCTCATGGATATATGTATTGTATTGTAAAGATATCTCCATACTGGAGGTATCATTGGCAGGTTTTGCATGTCTTGTCATGGCATGACCTGGATCCATTTGGTGTGTTTTGGTCTTTAGGAGGTTGTCTTTTGGTGATGAGGTTAGTGAGGTTCAGTTCTTGTTTGAATTTACAAACCACTTTTCACACATGAGCCTATGGACTGCACTTCATCAACCTCCTGGGTAGTAGGTACAGAAACTCATGGAAATTATAGTAAAATTACACCCTTGACCCAACTCAAGAGCTCTTTAAAAATCTTATGTCTTGGTGGGAAAATGAAAGGGGAGAAATGCTATCAGGTAATGTAAAAAGAAACAAAAGAGTGTTTTACTGTTAAAGAGGAGTAGAACTAATGAATGCTAGGCCTGTGTGAAGTGGCTAGTATTTGCTTCATATTCAGATTTGGTCAATTTGGGGGATAGTGATTCAATTGGATGATTCTCATCACAGTCCCAAATCAATTCGGCCAAATCTGATTCAGAGATTTGGCTGCTGCTGAATTGGCTGAATGTCTGAATTGGAAAGGCCCATCCCCTGCCCACTCTCCTAGCCCTGTCAGTGGCTGTCCTACCTGTCTCCAGCCTGGCTCCAGCAGGCCCTGAAAGGGCCAATTTCAGGGAGCTCAGGAGGCTAGTCGACGAGGCGCTGAGGGACTGTAGGGTTGAGGATATGGGCGTTCACGAAGGGTGGGCGCTCCTTA
>JAGPOW010000261.1:70463395-70550247 GCA_030014935.1 Caiman crocodilus | reverse complement strand
CTAGGGAAGTTGTTCTTGCTCCTACCTTGGGCGTCTTTAAGAGTAGATTAGATAGGTACTTGGCTGGGGTCCTGTGACCCTGGCACTCGTTCCTGCCAAATGGCAGGGGGTCAGACTAGATGGCCTGCTCTAGGCCCCTTCTGACCCTAGGTACTATGATACTATGGCCCCATCTCCTGCCCTGCCTTGCTCCAGCCTCCCAGCTCTTTAAAAAAAAGGAAGAAAAAGCCCCTAGTCACAAGATGCTGCCAGACAGGGGGAGTGATCCTTGCTACCCCCCTAATGCCCCACTCAATGTTGGGAGCTCTGCCATGACCCACCCCCAACCCCTGCCCACTCTCCCAGTCCCTCATGACTGCCCTGCTTGGCCCCAGCTTCCAACTCTTTTTTTTTTTTTTAAAAAGTGCCCCGAACTCTCTCCCATGTGGGAGACCAATCCCTGTAGCCCTCAACTGCCCTGTGCTGTGTGTGGGGCTCTGTTACAAGTCCTCAGAAGCCCTGAGGCTACTGCAGCAGTCGGTGAGAGGGGGCTTTTTTTTAAACACCAGGAGCTCAGGAGAGTGGGAGAGCCATGGGAGTAGGGCTGGAAGAGTGGGTGGGGGTCGGGGGACTCATGGCAGAGCCCCCCACGGACAGTATGGGGCAGTGGAGATCACCCCCTGGACCTGGCAGGAGCTGGTGAGTGGGAATTTTTTTGTAAAGAGCCAGGAGCTGGGGCTGGGTGGGGCAGCCATGGGTGGGGGTGGGCTGTGGGTGCTCAGGGGGACTGGGGGAGCAGGCAGGGGATGGGACCTGGTGGGGGCCCCCCCACCATGGTCCTCTCCTCCCTTCTCCAACCCCCTCTTCCCCACCCCATATTTACCAGCATGGAGTCCGGGTACAGCTCCCCGCAGCAGCGAGCGGGGACTGCCCAAATCTCTGAAGCTCTCTGAATCTTTTCTGAATTGATTCAGAGACCTTCAAATCAATTTGGACCTTTTTATTGGTCTCCTAATTCGATTTCAGTTCAGAGATTCAGACACCAATTTGGGCCCAATCTCCTTTGAATCGAAGCAACACCTGAAGCTTTGCACAGCCCTAATGAATAAATACCTCAGAAAATGGTCACAAATATTTACTCAAAAACAACATTCTTTTCTAGCAAAAGAGTTCATTACCAGGAATGTTTGTGGAAACAGATCATTTAAAATAAATATTAATGAAGTTTTTGAGAGTAAATCTGAAACCTTTAAACATGATTTTTCAAAATGCAAACCTGTTATATAGGGTTCCACTCATTTAGTTGAAGAATTTAAAAAGGTCATGTGACTTGCATGTCAAATCAAAATTAATTAAGAGAAGCTGAATTTCTGTAAATAATTTCCAATAGCAACAAATTTCAGAATGGAAAGATTCCTCTAGTTTCATTACAGACTTCCCTGCTGTGTGTAAATCATGTTTCAGGATGTCCTTGAGATTGTGACTGAGGGACTGTAATACCCAGAAATACATACACTCCCAGCATGACTTCTTCCAACTGCTATCAGAGTATGTGCAATGGTTTTGTAAAACAACTGGAAAAGTATGTATACAAATTGGAATGATCTGATGAGGACGATTACTATATTAGAACAAGTTCCTTTTTTGGCCCTGTATTAGAAAAAAAAGAGTGATTGAACCTCGCTGATTTTCAGACTTTCTGTCTACTGAAAGGGGATAAAAAGAAGATCTCTGAAGGCTTTTCAAAGCCAGTGGGTATGATTTACAGCTTCAGCACTATTTGTTTTAATCTTCGGGAGTGGGGAGGGGGGGAATGGGATATGACAATACATAAAGAAACATTATTTCCCAAAGGCAGATTTCATTTCTCTAACAATTTATAAAACTCAGAAAGTGAAATATCACTATTTAGGGACTGGGGTTATATTTTGATGAGTTTAACAGCTGCCAGGTTTGTGCATATATTTTGTATTGTGCACATGATGCAAGGTCCATTGATTTGGCAATGATCCGCAGGGCTTCTTGTGCTGTTGTTGCTGTTGATCATGCAATTTTGGTCTCAGAAGGCAAACTTTGCACCAAAAAAATCATGAGTTGCCTTGTGTAATAAACAAAACTAATTTCCATCCGCTACTAAACACACTGCCAAGCAGCTTAGTCCCTACATTTGATTTAATGTGCTCAAACCAAACATGATTCTCGTTTTGTTGGCATCATTAATTAAGCTGATGCTCATAATACGTTTACTTTCTTCTTTGTAGACTTTTGCTTTATTTCCTTATGAGCTTTCTATATGATTGAGTTTCCACATTTCACACGGGGGAAGGTCAGAAGGCCAAATTCTGAGGTGTTTATTTTTCACAAACTCCTTCCTTTCCTCTCATACAAGTAGTTGGGCTGGCAAGAGAGAAGTTTGTAGGAAATTTTCTTGAGCAGGAGATTCAGGGTCCAATGATGGTTTCACTATCACTAGAGCTGAAAGATGATGCCTCACTCACAGAAGTGAAGCTCTCGGTGATTTCAGAAACAAGCTGGCCAACTTGTAGATTGCCCACCAATAGACAGTCTCAGGCTACATATTGCTATTGTAAATTTACTATTCTCATTAGCAGTACCCTTCAGTATGCTGTGTTGCTTGAGACAGACAGGATGCCTCTTACATTACAAGTAGTGTAACCATTTTCAATGGGAGCTAATTAGTTTTGGGTGGCCCAGCTAGCTCAGTTACTTGGGGAAAAGCTAGTTAGTTCTCTTCCCAAGTGTCATGCAAAGGCAAATCCACAGCTTTTGGCTCAGGCATAGTGTGCTGCTAATAGTCAATGTAATGTGCAGCCATAGCACTAGTTACCAAGTCACTTCATGGTACACAGTTGGTCAGTGTTGAGGTATAAAGAGATACTGTTTTTACACAAAACTAAGAAGCGTAAGAGACAATAGATACTTGTAGTGCCAAGTTCCGAACTTCAGAATGATTAAAGATTACCTATTTAAAGACGATATAATTTGCAGGGCATCTAATACTTCCATCTCTAGAGAAATGCCTCCATTTAACAGGGGCAGCAAAATTGTCCAGGAAAAATATTCAAACAAGAATAGCCACTGTTTCAGATAAAGTAACAGACAAAGCAGGAGAGACAGACAGACTGAGCCTAGTATCTAGATATTATGGTCCAGCAGCTAGACTTTTAAGAGGTGTTTGCATGAGCCAGTGGAATTAACTGTTGTGTTATGTAGAGATTTCTATTATGTGGTGTTGATTAGTTAGAACTAAGACAATGATAAAAGCATACCTCTGACAGACTGCTTGGTCCTGGGTAATGTCTGAAGAACACATCATCTAAATATTGTAGAAAGCAACAAGAAAAACAGAAAGAAACTGCTCAGCCTATGGTCAATTGAACAAGCCACTCTATGTCTAATGCTGCAGCTACCCCAGGAATTAAAAAAGCATCAGATCATGTGGTGAGTGAGACTTCCCATGAAGAGGAGGATTTCTGCAATTGTCTCTCTAGCAGACCTATTGTAATATCAGAAGCCTATGACTACCACAAGGAATGTAAAGAAAGGGATGATGACTTATGTTCTTGGAGCATGGAGAAAGCAGTGTGGAATTTTGACTCAAGGGTACATCTTTGACTCATGTAGGATTATTTCTGGGTGATGCAGACTGTGCACTGCCCCTTGCTTGGGGCTATCCCTGAAGATTTATTCTAGCCTGTAGTATCAGAAAGTCAATATAGTGCATAAATTTACTAATGTCTTATAACAAAGGGTTGAGAGGAGATATGGTACGCGATTATACATGTCTAATACATGAGGGAGATAAACACCTTGTGGAAGGAAAAAAGTTACTCAATCTGAGGGACAATGTGGCTATAAACTGGCTGTGAATAAATATAGCTGGAAATTAAAGAAGGCTTCCAACAGTCAGACGACTGAAGTTTTGGAACAGCCTTTCAACAGGCAAAAAACCCTAACTAGTTTTAAGAGGGAACTCAATCAGTTTATGAAAGGGATTATGAGATAGCTGCTGGAGGTAGCAGAGGACTGGAGTGAAAGAACTTTCTAATCTTGCGTTGTTAAATATTTAAGGGAAGCCCAAAGGTTCATTCATTAAAATGCATATTGTAATGATCTCAGCTGTATATATAACTGCCAAGACCGTGTAAATTGAGCGTTTATAAGCGACTACTTGCTTGTCCATTGGTATACTACGTGGTTTGTACCTACAACTGCAGCAATTGTGCATTTGGAGACACATACACAACTAGTGTGTTTTGCATCTGCACAACTAGCTGTCTACTTTTTAAACATTTAACTCTGAGTAATTAGTCTTAAAATCTGTGTGCAAAGCTAAATCACTTTACGTTTCAGCATTCAGTTCGGCTTCCTTGAATGCTTGCCCAAGTATTTTCTGGGATGATGTGCTTGTCAGGTTGGCATTGACCACATTTTGATTGATACTGTATTATACTATAATTTTAGAACCAAACCTTTTCTTTGCTTCTCTTTTATATTACATTTGTATTAATCTTACTTCATGGATTTACAACAACTGCTGAGGTAAAAGGTTTTCTGAGGTATAACCATTTTTCTTGAAACAGCAGCAACAGCCTTGATACTGTCTGCGAGGGAAATATGGCCTTAACTTGCCAGTGTAGTTAGCCCTAAAAGCATCAGGAGCAAGGACCTTGGAAATTGTTTAGTTCTTATGCATTCTTGGGCTCTGATCCAGAAAAATACTTTAGCAAGTCCTTAACATTAAGCATGTGAATTGCACTAGAGAAGTCCAAAGTACAACTTACATGTTTAAGTCCACTGCTGGATCGGGGCCATGGCAACCTCTGTCCGTTCTCTACTTTTATACCACGATGAACCCAAGCGTTGCTGAACGCTCTTGTTCGTACAGGTAATTCCAATGTGGTCAGTGGGAGGACCCTGCCTGCTAAGGTTACAGGCCCATATTTTTTGAGTCACCAACAGCCTTGAAAGTTTCCTGCTATTTAGCATTCTGTTTGCTTTTTTCTCTGATAGCTCTGTTTGCATTGGGTTTCTCCAGGGATTCCATCTGTTCCTTTCTAAAAAACAGTGAATCCAGTTAATAAACATTCTTAAACCTAGGCCATCCAAGAAACAAATTAAGTTACTCCTGATTCACTGACTGGAATTAAGCACCTATGATTTTATTTTTCTTGCACACTACAAGAAAAAACAGAGCTGTGTGCTTCAACCTCTTAAAGGTTGAATGCTTTCCCACTTTTTCACACAAGGTGTCAATATATTGGATTTCCATTTTCCTCTACAACCTCAAAGAAAAGTAAGAATGTTGAAATGTACGTCTTGTGAGTGAGCAACAAATATAAAAGCAATCTAGTGGAAAAGATCTGTTTTGGATGTCCAGAGATATGAATGCTCATTTTTTTCAAGGTCCAGATAAATTACTCACTGTTTCTTTTGTGGAGCAGCTGTATACTACTGTGTCATGTTGGTGACTGGCTATGTCTCTGTAAAGCATAAGTTCTGGCAGCTCTTGCCATTTCCCATCTTTAGAAATGTTTTTTTGGACTTAGTGTTGAAGTCATAGGGTATGTATAGTACGGCTGTGAGAAGCTTCAGTCCCTAATTAGATTCAGCAGAGATTTGGCCTGATTCAGTGGCCCAATCTCCAAATCTGACTTGAACCAGAGGATCTTTTAATCTCTCCAAATTGAATCTGAAAACTCTGAATCAATTTGGAGAGATACAGAAAGATTCAGACATTTGGACATAGACACAGCTTTAAATATTTTTTCTACATACCCCTAAGTAGCAGGCAGGTCATGATTGCTGAGATGCTGGGGCGCATGGAGTGTCTCACAGAATTGCAGAGGGCTTCCCAGAGTGCTTGGCAGTGGACCAGAAACACTTCCAGCCCACTTCCAGGTCTGCCAGAGAGCACATGGGGTTCCCTTCCGGCTGATCACTGAGCCAGGGAGCCATGGGGCCCCACTGCCAGCATGCTTCCTGTTGGACCTGGAAGTGGACTGGAAGTACTTTTGGTCCACTTCTGAGTTTGCCACTGAGCACATGGGGCCCACCCCCATGCTCCTGTGGGATGCTCCATCCACCCCAGCATCGCAGCATTCATGAGCCATGCCTGGTATCTCAAAGTATGAGAAAAAACATTTAAAGCTGTGTCTATGTCTGAATCGCTGATTCTCAAAATCAGCATCAAATCTTCAGATTCAGCCTAATTGAATCAGGGACAGTGATTCAAATCAACAAATTGAATCACTGTTCCTGATTTGGGCTGAATCTGATTAGAATAGGGCCTGCTTCTCACACTCCTAATGGATAGCCATTAGAGCTAGACTGACCTAACCAGGGTTAGGTTGATCTAAATGCCCAATTGTGTAAGCATTCAGGAGGTTTCAGTTGCCCCAAAAATTCACCTCAGGAGGTGCGCTAACTGAGATTGAAAAGGGGTTGATTCAGTCTTATGAACTGCCTACAAATAGCATAGCTCTGGGGCTAGGAAAGTCCAACTACTTCCCCCAGTCCCAGGGCTATGCTGTACATGCCCTCCCCATCTTCCCGCCCCAGCCCTGATTAGCTATGCTCTACAATGCCCTCTCACCCTGTGGACCCACCAACCCGCTTGCAGCCTGCCAGCCCCACATCTTGCCAACCTCACCCACCCAGATTCACTAGCCCCTCCGACCCACCATCCTCTCCCCACACCCTGAGTTACTTACATCAGTTTCCTCATATGGCTTCAGGCAGTGGTGAACAGCTGTACACACTTCTCCCAGTCTACATTTAGGCAGCTTAAAGTAAACCACATGAACCTAGACTGGGTACAGCAAACAGCTGAACGTACCCTAAGGTTTGGCGCTCCTTTCATTTATGCTGACTTTAGGTCAGTGTCATTTCTATGGAACAGGCTGGTGTGAGAGGACTTCCTCCACCGGAGTGGATGACAGACAGAAAAGAATGCAAAATTTATGAGGTAAAGAGAAGAAAAAACTCAAGAGGGGCAGTAACTCTTTTAAAATAACTGGGAGAGTTCTCAGTATGAGGGAAAATTGAATTTCAGTCTCTGCTCCCCTAACTTTATGCATTTTATATTAATGCGCATTGTGTGTCTGCAAAAAAAACAGAAATTATTTAGAGGGGGGGGGTTCCTTAAAGAAAGATCTGCTTCCAGGTGAGAGTCCTGACTGATAGATATTGAAGTATGTGGCTGCTATCTATAAGCAGAACCACTTCTGTGTGTAGAATGTTCCTCTTTCACCAGTCATCCCAACAGGTGAGAAAAGATGATATAGGCCAGGCTTGTCCAACATATGGCCTGTGGTGCTGCAATGGAAAACAAAAGTAAACACTGTTTACTTTCATTCCCACCCCTTGTCCCTCCCCCAGACCCTCAGCAGCTTTCTAATGGCTGCTGAAGGGCTGGGGAAGGGACAAGGTTCCCACACACACCGTGTGTTGCCAATGCGATGTGGCTCCTCCCCTCCCCCTTCATTTCACAGTGTCCCTTCCTAGCCCTGCCCTGTCTGCCCCTCCTTTTGTCATTTGCATGCCAGCCCCACCCTGCGCTAGTCCCCGCCAGCCATGTGGGTTGGAGTAGGTCATGGTGCAGTGGGTGGGCAGGTGCAGGGGGCACAGATACCAGCTTAGAGGGATGCTGCATCTTGGGCCATGGGAGATGCTGGTGTTGCTGTGGCTATTGCGGTGGGAAGCTGGCATCTCCCCACGCCTGTAGACATTGTGCTGGGGGTAGTGAGTCATTAGCCCTGGGGAGGGAAGAAGCCCTGCCGGTTGGGCTTGGGCTCAGACTGCCCCGGGGTAGAGGGAACAGAGGGTGTCCCTGCACGTCCTGCACCCCCCTGTAGGGTCCCTGCATGTCCCCCTGGCTGCTGAGCCCAGGTGCACAGGTGTGGGAGCATCCTCGCGGCTGCCCAGGTGGCAGGGAAGACACGGTGGGGTCAGGTGGCACCCCTTGACCTCTGCATCCCCAGGCTGCGCCAGACTGGACCAGCCATGTGAACGCCTGCTTCTGCTGGCCCACTGGGTGATAAAATGTTCATGATCCGGCCCCACATTCAAAAAGTTTGGACACCCTTGATTTAGGCATTGGATAGGCATATGTTCTGGGTTATTTAGGAGCAAACTTTGTATCTGTATAGGGGATTGGATTAGATGACTCCTGAGACCCTTTATAGTCCTAGAATTCTATGAGTTACAGTGGAATTTGGGCAAGGATTAGGCACTTAGCTGCTCAGAGTGGTTTGCTTCTAACATGAGCAGAAATGAAATTCAAGTTAAAGCACCTATGGAACCTTGCAGTTCAATAGGTAGGTGCCATTTTTAAGTTCTTACAAAATTTTGTCACTACCTTTAAGGGAATATTCTAAATTGTTTTTGTTTTTTTTGCAGCGTAGGTGTTAAGTACCTTCCCTTCCCCACAAAACAAAGCAAAACAACACAACACAACAAAAAGTATTTTTCCTTTCAGCTTAGTATTTGTGAAAGGTGCTGGCTGACAGATCTTCAGATTTAATACTTTCAATTGGAAAACAAAAAGGGCATAAATTGTAGTGGGACAAGTTACGCCACTACTTCTATTATTCCTGATTCATCAAAAGGAAACTTCTAAGGACCAAAGACACGCTCTCTAAGGACAAAAGAAACACTGTCATAGGATCCAGAGGGACAGTATTCCATCTTCAGCTCCCTTTGTGCAAAAATGAAGTTTAAAAGTACCTATGGGGACTTTTTACCATCTTATACCATCTACATTTTTCCCAGAGCCCGACGAAGGTACTTTGATCCCAAAAGCTTGCAGAAAAGGACAATTTCCTTGCCATTTTGCAGTTGGTCTAATAAAAGGTATCATTTTGGAATCGAGAGTTCCAGTTTTTTGTATGTCTAAGTACCAAAAACACTCTCTTTCTGTTGCCACCTTTGCTGCTATGACTGAAGATGGCAGTTTTAGATTTCAGCCTTTTTTCAACCTGAATTGTAAGGTCACATTTTCTTAGACCTTTTGAAAGAGGAGAAGAATAAATTAGACTGAGGGGCTCAGAAAGGGATAGTAGCACATTTGACTAAATGCAAATTCACTGAATCATAATGAGGTTGCAGTTAAGAGTAAAATTTATCCTATTGTCTTTTGGCTTCCTATACTAAAGTGTTAGGATTGCCAAGGTCCAGTCCTAAACTCATGGGAAGTTTCCAAGTTGCTGTAAGAAGTCTGGAGAAGACCATAAAAATAATTTGTCATTTATTTCCTACTTTGCTTCCTTAACTCATTCTAAACCATCATACTTCTGCTTATTTTTATTCATTAACACTCTGAATTTGGTATTCTCAAGCCATTCCCTTCCTGTGTCTCTCATCCAACTCGGATAAGGTGAATAGTAGTAGTAGTTTATATACAGCATCCACCAAAACAATACCGTAAAATGAACAGCAATTAAATACAATAAAATAGCAACCCTTAAATAATTTATAATTCTTGCTAAAAACATACAGTAAAACTACCTATTCTACCAATTTACAAAAAATTAAAACATGACAATGCAGTGCATAGGGGGTACATGAGGGTACATGTGCAACCTCTGAGAGCAACAGTGCACCCTCTGTCAGGCCACGCTCCCTGCTTAGGTGATGGGGTGGGAGCAGGCAGAAGCACTGGTGCCTGCCCTGTGAGTGCCAGCTGGAATGAAGCAGTGGATGAAGTGGCTGTTCCAGGAATTCCATAGCTGCTTTCAAATGAGTGCGATTGGCTGTGGGGGGACTCCCTTCCCCAGTCGGTGAGATTGGCCATGGGGAGACCTCTCCCCTAGTCACTCACTGGTCAGTGGGGGACCATGTGCCCCCCTGACTCAGATGGCATCAGTCACCCATGAAACATGACATAATATACCACACAAGGTAAATAGCAAACATTTATAGGTTGTTCACTCACTCCTCTACCTCAGTAGATTTAAATAGGTATAAATTGACAAAGAAGAGAGAAAACGCTAGTCAGGGAAATTAAAGAAATGTTTAAAAAAGAGGGGGAAAAGCCTGTGTTCCAGCCCTACATTTTGAGTGAATGAGTAGAGACTAGCAAAAATATATTTCTCTTGGTATCGAGAAGCTGTTTGGAGATAAGAGGCTAGCAGAGCTTGGTAAAAGAAATAGCTAAATGCTACTCTCATTTCACTTTATGTGGGAGTCCTAAAAAGGTAGGAATCTGCTCAGTCATTTCATGGTTTTCCAGATACCTTTCAGAACAGGTAGACATAACAACCAAATTTGAGTAAGCTTAAGAAACTTGGAAGTCATTTCTCGTGGCACTATGTGATTCTTTTCAGTCTATTTTCGATCATTGGTCAAAATAGGCTTCCTGAGTCATGAAGGAAGGGAAGACAGCTAATGGGCCTTTCTGGCTGATAAAAGGCTAGGTTATGGGGAACACCTGGAAGAGATCATGACTAGACTAACACAAAACATACCAAACATTGCATAAAATATTGCCTATAGGCATAGGTTTTCAGGCAAGCTCAAAGCTGGAGGAGGGGTGAGGGGATGGGGAGAGGCAGAGAAACAGTTCAAGCACAAGGAAGTCAAAATGATGGAGCATAAAACACAAGTTGATTTGCCTTAAGACTACAGAAAGCATGTTGAACCATCCTTAGCTGTTATTTGATGCTCTTTTTTGTATGTGAAAGACAGGCAGAACTTTCTTCAAAAGATCCTTGCCTTGCCTAAAAATGGTAAGTTTTGATAAAGGAAAAAGCACAGGTTGCATATCACACTGATCTTGGGTACATAGGTGGCAATAGAAAATATACATATTAAAAATTATTACTATGAAATCCCTTGAAACATTTTTTCCCCAACCTAATCAGTCAAGAATTTTTGTAAAAAGCCAAGAACATCCTGTTTTGACACACAGTATTAAAAAGATAATTAACTAAAGTATGAATGTTTCAAACTTTTGGAACTTTTTACTAAACTATTTTGAAATGAAAATTCATAGAGATCTACCTATAAAGACATTCATTTTCATGCCAGTGAAAAAGAATGAATAGTTCCTGACCAGCTTTATTATTAACAAATATAAAAGGAACATGAAGAAATTAAGAGGTTCCACTAGCATATTCTATATTTTGAGCATACAATTATCATCTGTCTCTTCCTTAATGTGTCATATTCATGCCACTAGATTTATCATTTCCATGTCTGCACGATGGTACGTGGACTCTGACTGTAGAAATTGAATCAAATGCAAGCAGAAGTGGAGAAAATCAGTAAAAATTAGTTTAAACAAAATAAAAAATCCTTACAATTTAAGTGGTTACTTAAATTGTTCTGTGGCACACACTACTTTTATTGTTGAAACATTTAAAAAAACAATAGTTACAGATTCATTGGAGTTCTTATTCATAGCAAGGATCATCACTTTCTTTACTTCATAGTCCTCTATCAGCTTCACTTTCATTTAGGTAGCCCTTTTCACAATCCTATTTAACAGGATCCTTCTTTATTTATTAAATATAAACTGCTTAATTGAAGAAACTGTAAACCAGGGTTTCAGCTCATATATCATAAAGTAAATTATGACAAGATTTTATTTCATATTCTTGAAAAAAACAAAGTACAAAGAACATGCTGAACTTCACGTGGTGGATCAGTCTATGAATTCTGAAAGAAACTTTGGTCACTTGTACAAGTGATGGCTGTCACCATGTACACATGACAGAAATTTCCATTTAATGTCTTAATAGCATCACACAATACACATGCGTGAGGTCTAGAGATTTCAAATGAGTTTGAAAAAAAAAAAAAAAGGATCAGGCCTGTCACCACTTCTCCCTTCAGCAGATGCCTTGTAGTCACAGGCAACTGCTGAAGGCAGGAGCAGTGAGGGGCCTGATCCTTTTATTTTTATTTTTTTGTGGTGCCTGCCCACTAAGGGTGTGTGAAGCATGCCGTATTTGGTTCGGATTCAGATTCAGCCCGATTCAGGGGACAGTGATTCAATTCGCTGATTTGGATCACTGTCCCAATTCGATTCGGCTAAATCTAAATCTGAATATTCAATTCTGGTTCACAGAATCAGCGATTTGGCCATAGACACAGCTTTAAATGTTTTTACTACCTACCTCAAGGTACCAGGCACAGCTTGTGAGTGCTGAGATGATGGGGCAAATGAAGAGTCCCATGGGAGCGTAGGGGCCACTCGCACATGCTCAGTGGTGGACTCAGAAGTGGACCGGAAATAGTTCTGGTTCATTTCTGGGTCCAATGATTTCCAATTGACCAATGATTGCCAAGTGCGCTGGGGACCCCCCCCCCGGTGCATCCCTAGTTCTGTGATTGGCCAATGGGGGATCCCGGGTGCCCCCCCCCCCAGATCCAGGAGGTGCAGTCACTGAGCAGAGGGCTGGAGGGGTTCCCCTGCACACTCCATAGTGGACCCAGAGTGATTCTGGTCCACTTCTGGGCCCACTGCCAAGGTTGCTGGGGACCCCCCCCGCCATGCTGTCATGGGACACTCTATCCACCCCACCATCTTAGCATTCATGAGCTGCACCTGGTAACTTGAGGTATGTAGAAAAAACATTTAAAGCTGTGTCTATGTCTGAATCATCAAATCTTACCCAATCTCTCTGAATCAAATTGGAGCCTTCCAATTCAGTTCAGAGAGATTAATGGGCCTCCTGATTTGATTTGGATTCGGAGATTTGGCTGCTGAATTGGGCTGAAACTCCTCCAAATCAAATAAGTGACTAAAGCTTCACACAGCCCTACTGCCCTCCTCTCTTGTGGCTGGGGGATGAGCTGCTGGTAGGCAAAGTGGCCCCTGAGCTGCAGGCAGGATCTAGTCTTCTCCTCCTTTGCAGTGGTGCCCGCTGCTGCCACCTGGCTGGGCTGCTAGTGGGCTTGGTGCTGCTCCGCTCAGAGGCAGCATCCAGCTGGATCCAATTCTTCCCAGAGCCTGCCAAGGCTTCCAGTGCCCTGTGCACTGGCCCCACCACCTTGACACAACTTGGGACCACCTGGGAATGGACTGGCTTACCCCTGGGGTAGTGCAGAAAGGCATCAGAAAGGTGGCTGGGTTTACTGGTGGTTGGAGAAGATGGCAGGGACAGTTTATGGGGTGCTGGAAGCCTTCCAAGCCTGAGCTTCCCAAGCCCACCTGGGCTTCCAGTGCCCCATGCACCATCCCTTCTGCCTTCTCTGGCCACCAGCAAACCCAGCCACCCTCCTGCTGTCTTCCCACACTGCCCCAGGGGCAAGCTAGCCCATTCCCAGGTGGTCCCAGGTTCCAGTGTAGGGGGCATAGAATAAAACCCTGAGGACTAAACCCCCATTATGTGTAGAAGCACCCTTCAATGCCAAATTGAAGCCTAAGTATACTGAGGCTCAGCATCTTGAAGGAAATAAGATATCTGATAGGAAAACTGTATGTAATCCTTTATAATTTATACAGTTGGGATACTGGGATCATAATTATATGAATGCTTTTCAGGATCAGTGATTGCAAGTCTCCAATGTTTCACAGTGACATGATTATTATACCTCTGCTTTGTTAATTGAAGATTAGAGTAACTCATGGTAAAGAGAAGGAAAGATAAAGGACAATTGTCTTGTGGTTATTCTGTGGTGTGTTGGCTTGAGAAGCTGTATCATTTGCATGAGTTAACACCTTATCCCCAGAGTAAAGAAGGCTACAAATAAAGACCTGAACAGTATTGTTCCAGATGGGTAAATTTAGAAGCTGTTTTTTAACAGCTTTCATTTTGCATTTCTATTGTTAGAACTTGTTCACTCACTGAAGTACACTGCATTATGCTACAATGTGTACTCTCTCCTCAGTGTAGGAGCTCTTTTCCGGTGCCTTTTTGGAGCCAGGAATATTTCAAATGAAGCAGCTATTACAACGTATATGGGGGGAAACGCATTGGGCCCAGTTACATCTTTAAGGGCTGGCTAATTATCAGTGTTTTTCTTCTGGGTCTCTATATCTACTCAAACATTACATGTCAGGATAGCATAATAAAATTTATGCTGGAAGGAAAACTAGTAGACGCAGCCCTGTAGTTTCCTTATAAAAGTTTTCTTCTATTAAACTTAGTTGAAAGGTGCTCTTATTGAAATTGCATATTATTTCTCAGGCTAGCCTATTCAGTAATCATCTCTAGCTCTTCACAATAAATGAAAGTTACTTTTCTATATGCTATGGCACACACATTAACATGAATAATGAAAGACCCAGTGGCCTGAATAACAATAACCCAACAAAAAACCCCATTATTTGTGGCTGGTTGAAAGAAGAGGGAAATTTCTTCTACCTGGTTTTGTTTTATTTATATAACCATGTAAATGTTCATTCTCACATAAACATCCACCTAAATGCTCCATTTTAGCTATTGGGCACACAAGTAACATTATACGTCTAAATACAGGTCCAGCTTTACATGATTTTTTGAATGGGGCCTCAAATCACAGCTAGGCATAACAGTGCAGACAGGTGCAGTATGGGATAAACATTATAGATGGGGCATCCTTGATGGAATAATTCATTCAACAGGTGGATTTTTGAGAGTGCTTGAAGGAGGATGTGTGAGGAGTTACTCAAGTGACAGACATTCCTTCAGTTAATGAGCGTGTTGCATGTATTGCAGTCTCCTCACCATGGAAGCTGGATAGACTGTGCTATATGTAAGTGAAGTACAAAATGTGCATGGGAATGGTCGGGAGGAGAAGTAATACACAACTGAAAACACAGTAAAAAATTATAGGCATGGAAAAATGGTACATCTTCTCAAGAATTTATTCACATCTGAATGTGTGTGGGATTTTTCATGCATGTAATTCTACACTGTACCATGCCATTGACAAAAACTGTTCAATTTGAATAGACTCCTTAACTAGATAAGAAATAGCAAGTATCTGATGTGTTCTGAGGGAGATAAAAACTTCATGGTGACATCTGGAAAGAGAAAGGCAATATCTGACTCTTGATAGCTTTTCTTTATTGCTGTCACTTCCTTTCCTTCTCATAATTATTTTTTTCTATATAGGTTAGTCTGTAATAACTTGACAAGCTATTAGAAAACCAGAGCTTCTGAGAATTCTGCATAATAAATGTGTAGTCTAAAGGTCTAGGTTGTAAAATGTTAGGTCTTGATTCTGCAAGCTGCTTTACAATCAATATGGAAGATGGTGTTGCAGGTAAGAGAGTGGTATTGGTCCATGTAGAATGCATCTTTAGAAGCAGATTTTACCTGGCTGTTGTGACAGTAAATACCTGTGTCTGGATTTAGGTTGTGTGAGGGGCCTGTAAGAGACATTGTGGGCCCAGTACATTTTGATAGGAAAGTTCCTTGCCTTTCATTTGGAAACAAGAAATAAAAAATGATCCGGTTCGGGGGGTGCCCTCTAAGCTTGGGGCCCTGGCACTACTATACTCTATTCCCCTTCTTTTATAGGCGCTGTTTGTGTGGAACTGTTTTCAAAGGGATAGAAGCTGCATTCCCCAGCTCCATAATAATGTCTCATGTAGCCTTTGCTTAGTATTATGAAGTATTTATATCCAGCATCAGAGTTTGATTTGCTGTAGTTTTATGGAATAATGTAGAAAAAAAATAAAGGGCAATGAAACTATTGGCTGCAGGAATTCCTAAAGACATTTGCCTCTTAGTTCCTAAAATGAGTTAGTCCTTGAGTATGGCTCCTTCTTTGAATGTGGTAATACTTAAGAGCCTTATGCTGCCTTTGATCATAGACTTTAATCATAGAAATTAGAGATGGAACTGGCCCATTCATTCATCTAGTCCATTTCCTGCCACTTCAGGATGCTCTGCAGTTTATTTTGTAGGGTTTTCTAGTGCTCACATTTCTACTGAGACCGGTGGGAGTTCCTCATCCAGATCAAGGAGCATGTATGGCTCATAACTTGTAAAAATCATGCAAGCATGTTCTTAAGTGGTATAAATGGTGGAATTAATTGAGTATTCTTCTCGTAAAGCACAGAGCAAAGAGTCTGCTCGAGGGTGAGGCATGATTTATTTCTGCAGGTATTAGCTGGAGAAATAGAAAGGGAGGGACATAATAATTAGTTCTATGTGCCTTCAGCTTTCTAGACCCATGGGGCTTGTTGTGTGTATCATCTGTCTTCACAGTGCAGTGGTTTCATGTGGTTGCTCATGCTTTCTAATGTAACTAAAAACCCTTCTTGAAAATTTCTACCTTTTGATTATTTCAATCATATATTTTTCAAGTGAATTTTCCCCTACTTTTTAACGTAGCTGTAAAGTGGTATCATTTAAAACTACAAGAGATTGATGAACCCATTTTATTGAATTCCTAGCATGTTAAATCTCAAGTAAAATCTAGAATTATTGTCATAGATTTTTGCATCTGTTGTAAGGGATTTTTTAATTTTGGGTTTCCAAGGAACTCCTATCAGTCTGCCAACTAACTGCATTGGAAACAAATATGGAAGATATTTTTGCCTTAGGGTTGCTGATACAACAGTCCCAGAGGCAGTGATCACACAATAGGGGTTGTTTATTGTTCTTTATTATAACCAAATTTATTATAATCCTTTAAACTTTCCTTCACGCAGCATTCCCCACAATACTTGCCTTTTTTTCCTCAGAAGGTTCTGAAGATTTGGAATATCCCCCTGGCTTCCATGATACAGTCTATCAGGCATTTCCTTTTGAGTATGACACTCTTCAAAGTAATTAAACTATAAGCTACAACATGAAAAAGCTTGAATTCAGCTGTCAGGCATGTCTGCCTCTTGTGGCATTGGTCCGAATGTAAGCTTTTAAAACTACGCCCTGCCATAGTCTCAGAAAATGGAACCTTGCCAAATCATTTTTAATTCATATCTTTAAACACAGTGGCATGAATGACTAACTGTGAAATGAAGGAAACTGTCAAAAGAACTACGAATACTGCATAGCGCTCCAAAATTCAATACAGCAAGTTTCAGCTACTTCTGTGATTTATTGTTAATGTTTATTACCCCATAACAAAATACAGCATTTCCTGTACCCACTGCTTACATGATACAAATAGAAGGAAAGTTCCTGTATCAATGGCAGCATGTTAGTATCTCTGGCAGTGTTGGAGGAACTATGAAGAATATGGTGCTGTCCTTCCCCTAAGTAGGTTTTAAGTGGGCACCTGTAATGAGTTATCCAAAAGATTTCCATGGATGAGGAAATTTTTATATAGTTCAGTGGAGAGCTGAGATTTATGAAGTATTTGGCTGACTCTCAACCTACAGAGCTAAGGGTCACACAGGAGTTTAGGGTTACTGGTGATAGATTATTATTCGACCCTTTTGGAAAGGGATTAACTAGACAATAGCCTTTATTCATATTGAAAACAAGCTTCCTCACTGATTACTGCCACCCTCTTCATGCTCTGATTGGATACTCTAATTGGTCTGACTTGAAAGCTTTGCCTTAACAGACAAGTTGGGCAATATCTATAGGTTGGAGAAGACAACCTATATCAGAGAATGTGTTTAACCCTTAATCTGCCAAATTTTTAATAATTTATATTGTGCATGTCTTGCAATGCTGCCACCTGTTGAGTCAGTACCTTATTTTACAGTTATGCTCGATTTGCAAACTTTAAGGATGCAATTATAAAACTCTTTCCATAAGGGGCCTTCCCTTTTTAAGTGCATTTTTATGCATCATGCTGCAACACGGAGCAGTATTCTATCTTCAGCATCATTGTGAGAAGGGAGCTTCAATCCCTTTCATAACGACACAGGATTATTTTGATTGTATTGAGTAGTTTAATTATTTCCAGGGCTATTTAGACTGGATCAGAATAATTGGAACTGCCACACTGGAACAGACCAAAACTCTAGTCTTGCATGTTATGCTGTCTTCAACAATGGTCAATGCTGGATGCTTCGCAGGAATGTTTGAGCCCTCCAGCCCCTTCAGAAGTTTAACCCCTGCTGTATGTGAGGATTAACATTCAGGGGATGCTAATTTTGCAAATGTGGAAATCTTAGCTCTTACAGAAGAGGCATTCATTTAGTTCCATACCAGATCACTGGCAAAAGCACACCTGTACAATCACAGGATGTTTTCTATCATGTATCTTATTCTTTACAAATAGACCCCTACCATGTGCTTATGTTCCAGGAAATGCAAATTCAGAAGGATACTTCAGAAGAAGACGAGTCTAACATTGTATTATCAGTACTGTAAGGTCTAACAATGGAGCTGAACATTCCTTAGCCACTTGAGAGTTTCTCTTTCGTATCACTTTAAACACTCTTGGAGTCTCACAGTGGCACAAAAAGTCTTATTTTGTACTTTCTCTATTCTCTCATCCAGAGAACCTCTGTGGATCCAGTCAGTTTAGCTGTTACTTTTCTGCTGCTGATGCTCAAATTTTCCTTGACAATTCTGATTTCTCACTGACTATTCTCTCTCTCCCTTGTTGTCTTGCATACCCTTTTATGTATTTCCTGGGTGTACTTCAGGTTCATGGTATCTCTTGCCTGTTACTGAAGTTTTGATCTTTCCTTCCTCTTTTTTCATTGTTATTGCAATATTTTACCAATCCTAATTTACTCAAGATAATATTCTGGTTGTTATATTTCTTTCTTTCTTTTTTCTTCTCTGATACATCCACAGTTTTGTAAGCTCATGATAGCATACTAAAATAGGTCATTACCTATCCATTCCTTGGTTATCTTTTACTTTTAGCATCTTTCCTCCATCTCCACTCACTAAGAGTCTATACAAAATTCTGTCCTAAAGGTTATCTTCCCCAGGTTATCTTTATTCTAAAAGTATCCCTTCTTTCGTAGCTTCTTCACTGGCTCCATCTTTCCCTTCACACGTTCAAGATCTTAAGACTCACTGACATACTTTATCCCATATACATTTTAATTACACATCTGTACTCATTTTACTCACTGTCTTGTATTACTTCCTTTGTCTTTCTGTCACTCTTGGCTTTGTATTTGTTCAGTTCTACAATTCATAGGCCAAATTATGGTTGCCTGATCTGTGAGATTAGGCCCATTGATACCATTGGTTTGAAGAATATGATTGGTTTGGTTATATGTTTGGAATTGACTCTCATTTCACATGTACCAAGCACCTTTTCTTCTCCTTCAAAAAGCCACTTCTTTTATGAAGACTGCTTGCTACACTGATAATTTTCCAGGAATGCAATGAGAAATTGGAAAGGATAATGGAAAGCTCATTGAAAATGTATTGCCTGGACCTACAGTATACCACAGTCTCCCAAGGCAGTCACTACAAGAAACAGTCTTTTACCCAGTGAGCTAATGAAAGGTTCAGAGAAGAAGAAGAAGCAAATGTCACAGAAAAGTTTCCATATCTATGTATACCAAACCTGATACTTCAGAAGGTGAAAATACCCTTCTAGGCATCTGACCAACCTCTGAACATAGGAGATGATATTTCTTCTTGGTTACTCTAAGTAATCATAATTATAAATTCAATCTTATTTTTGGTCACAAAATAATCCCCTTTTAAAATCAGCTACAATATGATTGTCATATATTAGAAAATTTAATTAGAGAAATATTGCTAATGCATGGATGTCTGACAGAGCCTTAATATACAGGCAACCCCCGCTTAACACTCTTAATTGGTTCCAGAAAAACAGAGCAATAAGTGAAACCGCGCTAAGCAAAACTCATTTCTCCATAGAAATTAATTGGTTACTGCCTGCCCTGCAGCCGCCTTTCCCCACCCCCTTGCCTGCCTGCTGGCCTCTCTGGCCCCACTTGCCAGCCCAGGCACCGGCACTACTGCTGCCTTGCTCTGGGCACTGGCCCTTGCTGCCGGGTACCAATGCAGGCCCAGTGCTCCTGCCACCTCATTCGGGCACAGCCCTCCATTGGCCCTGGTCCCAGGCACTGATGCAGGCTCTTTCTACTTGTCTGTTGCTACTGCTTCTCCGCACCCCCCCTGCTTGCTCCAGCCTGGGCACCGGTGCTCCTGCCACCCTGCTGTGGGTGCCGGCTTCCACTGGCCCCGGCATGTGCCCCAAACACCAGCGTAGGCCCCGTGATCCTGCCCCCAATCCTGGGTGCAGGCCCCTGCTGGCCCTGGCCCCAGGCAGCAGCTTGGGTCCCATGCTTCTCCCCTCTTTTGCAGCTGTTTGTCTCAACCCTCCACCCACAACATGTATCATGTTGGGCCTGCACTTCTGCCATCCTGGCCTGGGCCCTGATGCCTGCCTGTTCACTCACTGACACTCATTCACCTCCCACTTGCTGCTGCCGCTGCCACCAGTGCTTCTCCCTGCCCGCCTGCCTGCCAGAACGCTGAGTCCACTGAGCGCTATAGCGAAACTGGCTGAGTGCTCAGCGGAGCCAGGTATCAATTCTAAATGAGCGCCATAGCAAAATAGTGCTAACTGAAACTGCGTTAAGCAGGGGTTGCCTGTACTACTGATTTTTCTGCAGAGTTGTACATTTAAGGGCTGTGGAAATCTAGATATTTTCTGTAGTGGTATTTTTTTAGCTCTTAAATTACTCATGCCACACGACCTTGTGAGTGCCCTATTCTCTAAAGCATAAAACAAAATTGATTTTCCACTTCTGCCTCAGCAGCATTACAAGCATGAAGCCCATGGTTCTATGATGGAGGATTCCAGACCAATGGTTAGACATTTACAAACTGAATTTACACACTGAATTCCAGTATTGAAAGAAAACCATCAATTTGGGGATCACAGTGACAGAACAGAATTATCTGGATTGTTATATGTTTCTAAATATATTTTAAATATTTTACAGGATATATAACAATCAATGAATGAAAATATATTTTGAGTGATTTTGTTTTCTAAAGGCGAGAACTTACTATCTCAACATAATATAAATGTGATCCAACTAAAAATAAAGAAATGTGATCACTTCAGTGGCTGATTTCCCCTTCTTTCCCCACCAAGTGATTAATTAATTGATTTTTATCATTATGACATATCTTTACAATGGAACAGATAAATAATGCAACCGATCAATTCTGTACAATATCTGCCATGCCCAACTGTATTCAAAATCCTGTAGTCCTTTGGCCAGGGTTCAAGTGCATATTGGTGGTTGTAAGATAGGCACAGCAGGCAGCTGCCTCAGGAGCAGAGTGTCGGGTGCAGTAGCTCTTGCTGACTGTAAAGAATAATAATATTCAGCCCTCCTAACAGAGGTGGAAATATTGTTCATTTATTGATTGGGATGCACAGGCATGTTCAATATGGTACATTTTTGTGGCTAGAACAATTCTATTAATTCTATCTGCTATATCATTTTTGCCGAGTGTGAGATCCACTGTTAATTTTTAACATATGATGAGAGATTAAATCTATGGTGAGTCTAAAAATATTTGACTAATTAAAATGCTTTTTGTTAAAAAAATAGCCTCTTAACTGTGAAAGAGGCTTTAGATGGATATTTGGAAAGTGTTGGACCTTATATAGCTGTTAGAAGCAGAAAAATAAACGTTTGAAAAAGGAATAATGGTTTTTATTCTCTTACCTCAAAATAGCATCTCCCACTGGAATATGTATATGTGTAGGTCTGTGAGAGGAATAAGAGAAGGGGGTGGAGAAAAAATGAGAATGATGTTGGGTTTTTTTCAGGGACCGAAAAGAGCTAATATCACCTCAGCCTTTTGGCCCTGCTAATACAGGTGTCTTGAGAGATGATTCATTCTTCTGTGCATCTCAGGAAATCCATAGGATTGCTTTGTTTCTTTCAGGGACCACAAGATAAATACACCCCACTGAAAGATAGGCTGTAGTGGAATATATCTTGTAGCCTGAGTTTTCTGTTGCCTTTATCATGGGAAAACGGTCCCTAAATGGCATGTCTACATTGCCTCTATCCTCTGCCCTTAAACTTTAATGTGATACATGCCCTGGTTCACCTGCTTCCTGCTCCACAATCACCAAGTCCTCGCAAAGAGGAAATATCACTGCCTTGAGTTAGGGACAGACATTCAAGAAGCCTGAGCTTGAATTGATTCAATCTTTGCGAGTTAGTCTAACCTGGCTAGGCTAAATCAGTTTGTAAGTATACAGACATCCCAGACATGCAGGCACATGCCTGCAGTGGCTCAGGTTAGAAGCTAGGGGGCATTAGAGCAGCCCTCCATTCCCTTCTATAGTGCTGAACTGAGGGGAGAGTGGCCAGGCCCTGGCAGGACACTTTGATTAGGGAGGGGTTCAGTATTTATCACCCCTGATAACGCAGTGTTTATCACCCTGTTAAGAACACAACAGAGGGACATTACCAGCTAACTGTTGATTCTGCTTTTGTCCCATTTGCCACAGCATGGATCATCACTAGCATGTGGTCTGCTAGGTAAGGCTGTGCATCTGCGTAAGGGAAAGGGGAATCCCTGCTTAGAGGGAAGAGGGGGAGCAGAAGTCAGGCAAATGCCTGCAGTATCTGCTGGAGCTGCAGCCATGGAGCAGAGGGTTGGGCCAGCTCTGCTGTGGAGCAGAGTGCTCTGTCCAACCCAGAGAGCATGCCAGGATACTGCGGGAGTCTGATTTAACTTAAATCAGCAAAGAATCTGGGGCAGACATTGCATAAACCGGTTTGACCCAACTCAATTAAGTCTGATACTACCTTCAACCAGGTTCATTTCAAACTGGTTTCTGCCATTTTCAAACTGGTTTATGTGCTCTGAACATTTGTTCTATTACAGGTTTAAACTGGTTTATGTGTAATGTCTGTTCCTAGCCTTAGAGTGCTTCTGAGTGCATGCAAATGAAGCCCAAGCTGAAGACCCTAAGAGCAGAACACAGTCAGTGCATAGGGCTGTTTTAAGGTGCCTACATGGCTTCGGTGATGGGGAGGGAGAGCAAGTGGGTAAAGAAAGCTTCATAGTAATGCTCCTGGGCATTGCATAGAGGTAGTGGAGCCATGTACTAGATAAACAAAAAGATTGCCTGAAATTTAACTGTACTTCAGTGAAAACATTCGGTGTGTCATGAGATCTTCCTTCCAGAATTAATTCATATTAGCTTTCATAAGAAAACTATCACATGAACTGAAAACTGGCTTAAAGATAGAAAATATAGCTGTGATGAAGTTTCTAATGTTGTTACAGATCAGTTTTAAGTCTGGTTTTAGTTTGTGGCTTTGCTAATGGTGTAGTAGACGGGCTAATGAAAAACACATTAAATTAGCAAATGAAGTATATTGGGAAGAACTCGGTGAACACTATTGATGACAGATAGGTTGGAAACCTTCCTCAAGTAAGGACTGGCTATTGGGACATATCTAGGCTTATTAGGAAGAAAGTCTATTTGCTAAGGGCCACAAAGAAAGTGAGTCTCCTGTACAAGAAGGGGCATTTCCAGAATTGACTAATCTAATAAATACCTAGTTCTGTTTTTTGCCAAGCTCTAAAGCATGCTAAAACCTTCTAATTATCTGAGCCACGAGATAGAAAATTAACTGACATTTATTCTAATGAAATCTTATGCTGGATAGTGCATGACTACCAGACAGGCATGATGTTTCTCACTGCTGAAGAGAAAGAGAGAGATCTAAAAAATTAAGTGATGAGCATACTGTATTATGGAAACCTTAGGGCTAAAACATGACATGTGTTACATCAGGGAGTTTCAGGGCAGGGAAAAAAGGAAGCAGGGAAACCAGGATGAGAAACATGTGAGCACTATTAAGTCAAGGCTCCCTGCTCTCTTGAAAATTGTTTCGGGGTGGGGTGTCATTCAAATACATCCAGTACATCTTGGCCTCAAAGAAGTGTGAGCTGATTGCTGGAGAAAACAGTAAGGCCGTTTGCATCACTTGTGTCTGCAGCACACATTAGAAAGTGGCTATTAACAGTGTGTCACTGGACTCTCCTGAGACTTTCTAAATGGCTTAGGGCAGGGTTTTTTAACCATTTTTAAGAAGTGTTTTCCTTCTGGTGGTGGCAGCTGGATGCTGAGTGGAGCGGTGGATTGCGACTGGTCGCATGTGCGGCTCTGCAGGCTGCTGAAGGGCCTTGCATACAGCCAATCGCATGCTGCCCGTCAGCAGGCTGCAGAGCCACATAATATGACATGCAGAAACAGTGCAGAGTGGTGGATGGCAGTAATGGCCACTGCATGTGAGATCCTCCCCCTGCCTCCAGCTGGCCAGTCACTACCTGTGAAGCCTGCAGAGGAGAGCCGCTGCCCTCGCCACCTCCCTCCTGGGAGGTGGCAGCACAGGGTGGTGAGTGGTGGCACTTTTATCCCCACCTGTCCACACATAACCCCTAGCACCTTTCCAAGTATCCCCACGGGGACACGTGCTCCCAGTTGACAACCCCTGGCTTAGGGACTCACCAAGCAGTTCATACCTACCACTGACTTCCTTTGTAGGCCTGTCTGCCAAATCCCTTGTATAGTAAATGCAAAGTTGATTTAAAATGTGTATGCAGTGCAATCACCATGTAAATGGAGAATCAAGATTAAAGAATTACCAGCATAGTTCCTCCTGATGCATGCCAATTGAAGTGAGTATACTGTGTCCACGGTCACATCAAATAAAGGAATATTTCTGAAAGATCCCTAAAGGAGACTTAAATGTCAGCATGAAAACAATGTTAAATGTGTATTTTGGGGGGCTGACAGAACTAATATTCTATAGGAATAATTCTCTCTGCCTATGGTTTGTCATTTAAAATTATTAGTGTTATTTTTTGAAAAGTGCTTTCTTTGTTGGCATACTTTGTTGGCCTCCTTTTGTAGTATGCTATTTGGTATAGATTTGTCTTCCAGCAAAATCTCTCAAGCTCTACTGTACAGGGATTTCTGTTACCAGCAGTTTCAACAGATCTTTTTACACATGCTGTAAAAGCTGTGTTATCTGGCACTTTATTAACTGGCATACTCTATTAACCGGCATGCCTATCAATGTGGCAAAAGTGAAACCTCAAGTCCCACCATGGCACTTCCGGTTTCACTGAGTCCCAGTTTGCCAACTTTGGACCATGGCCTGGGGCAAAGCAGCCTGTGTGGACCCCCTGCTCCTTGTCCCCTGGCATACTGGCACCAGGGAATGAAAGCCCTTGGTTGTATGTGCAGAAAGAAATTGCTCCACGTGAATAGAAAAATCAGTATTCAGAATGATGAAGTCTGTATAGTAAATATTTTCCAAATCAGGTTATAGAAATAACAACAGCCTCAGACACTTGCCAATTCAATGGTATCTAAGGGACATTAAGCAAGAAGACACAATAACATGCACGGTACCATACAGCACTGCAAGGTTAGTGGGGTTGTTAGATACCAGTACAAACATTAAGCACTAGTAGATGAACCACCTATGAATTATTATTCCATAATGCACTCTGCCATACATTTCTGAAATGGAAAGATAATTATGTAAATGAGGCTTAAAAAAAGAGCTAACTACATTTCTGCTCAATCTCTCAATATAATGTAGAATATTTGTTGTCTCCATTTATGTCGAGTACAGTACAGAAAATGTCTTTGAAAGTAGTAAAAGGAAAGCATAGGCTTGCACAATATGGTACCAATTAATCTTCCAGGCCTAGTTAGGCAGCATGTCATTCAGAGATCAGATATGTATGCAGCTGATATCTAAAGTGAGATTCTAGACTCTATTACTTGTATGAAACTTAAAATCTAATGAAATTGACTCTTAAATTCAGACCCAAAATAATACTAAATGTGAACAGTCATCATAATAGCATCATAATTTTGTCCCATGTAGTGATATCTGGCCTTAAAAGGGACCATTTTGTTATGATGTAAAAAATAATCAAGAAGTTTTGACACCTGAGTTTTGAGTCTTTCATGGAGACAGTTGTGTGAATGATATTGTATCAAGTAGGACAGCTATATGATAGAGAGACTCTTTTTCTCTATGAAACAAACTGTGGCTTTTCCCACATGATTTGTAGTGGAATTTCTGAGAAAAGGTCAGCAATAATGCTCTCATAGTTTTGTACTCTCTGTTTGCATCAGTAACTCTCAGTCCTGACCAACTTGGGAGCCACATGAACAGTCAACGTTAACTAAAGAACCAGAGCAATGTATACCCTTTGGCAACTTGTGGCAAACATACTCCAGTTTAAAAGAAGAACTACTGTACAATATATTGTGGTATATGGATGTAGGGCAAATTTCAACGTAACAGCACTAATATATAGACTTATAAATGTACTTTATGCAATGTATACAGATTATAACTTAAATAGGTGTTGATGCTATAGGAAACACAATTAGGCTGCTTACTTACCTGTATGCATGCTTAGATATTCAGGCATGGATCTTCAAAAGTATTTAGGTGTTTAAGCATTTTGAGGACCTAAGTGTTAGCAAATTAGAGCTAAAATGTGGCCTTCTCCTAAGAAAAAAGTGCCATAATAATGTAGGTTTTGTTGCCTTTCTCCTCTGTCAAGTCTTCCAAACAGGGTTATGGTTTGGCTTTTAAACTTGTATATATTAATGATCTCCAACCTACTGAGGGTAACTTTGCTCTGCCCACCTCAGTTTAAACTCTTTAATTCCCTATGAATAAAATTTGTATTACAAGGTCTTGTGGGCATTATGTTGGCATATATGGTTTTGGAGGTAATTTTAGACAAGAGCATGGTTTTTAACTATTTCAAAACCAACTCTGACTGAGTAGCATCTCCATTTGCTGCTAAGGTAATGCATTGGCCCAGTATCTCCAGATATTTTAGCGTTCTCCATTTGCTCCACCTTATCCAATTACTTTACTTAAGATGAAATTTTGCTAGGTTTTTTTTACTCATTACTAGTTTTAAAATAATACAACCTGAAAGAGATTGAGGTGGCTTCTTGTTCCTACTTGTGCTTCATTTATAGAATAATTCTAATAGTGATATCTATGCCAACCAGCTGAAGACATGCAGATTGCCTTGGATAATGAAAGTTTGATACACAGGGGTACATACTTAGTTTCTTGGCCTTTTTTGGGTCTAATAGTTCCTGGTCCAATATGAATGACATGGAACAGGGTTATGGGTATTTAGATGCTCCTGTCTAAATGCTGACAGGGGTCAGTATCCATACCAAGGTTTAGGAGTCTGTTTTCTGTTGAATTTAAATTATTGCATGTTGGGAATAAGTGTGCAAATGAAACAGTACTTTTTTTAACCTTCAAAATATGTCCTTTCAGTGTTTAAGAGGGTGGCAGAAAATTTTTCTTTTTCTTTTCAAACGGTTTCTGTTTGCCAACCCCCCCAGCATTTGATATTTTTACCAGTACAATGGTTTACTCAAGGAGTAATTGAGGGAGAAAATGGCAAAATTAAGCCAAGTTTAGGCTCAGACAGAGGCTACACAGACAAGTTTAAGAAAAGAAAAAAATGCAACAGAACTCAGCAGCATATAGTACAATGGGGCCCAAATTCTGATTGATGCCACTGGCACTATTACACTATAGATAGTAAGGTTTAGTAATACAAATACTAAAAAACAGTTAAATAGGCTCAGCTTTAATCCTAGGAAACTGAAATGTTTAATAGCCCTCGATAGTAATCACTATGAGATCACTTGGATGAACATATTATTTCTAGCATATTATTTCTACTCTTGTGATATGCAAGTATTGAGGAAGGATCGTATGGTGTTTGTGGTACCTGTTTAAGGTAACCAGGGGATTTGTGTTCCTAGTTGACTTGCAAATGACAAAACAATGAATACTAAATGTTATAGGTGCAGATTTAACAAAAAACATTATTTTGAAAATTGAAGCCCAAGATTATGAAAGAAGAACTGGTATTTTTGACACAACAAGCAATTTTCCTTTCATCAACATAATGTATTTATAGAGTGAATATAAATGGGCCACTTAGTGGTAGAAAGCACATTGATTTGCCCACTACCTCTGATGAATCTTTTCTTCTGTTAAATAAGTTTCTGCACGTAAGTGGAAATCTATCAACTGTGCACATTGTGGGGAAGATTCATTCCACCTATCTAGCATAGAAGAGGATTTAGGTGTCTAAGTGTAATCCTATAGCAGTCTGCTTGAGTCTGTGAAAAAATATTAATACAAAAACATCTTTCTCCTTGCTGCTTTTTTGTGACTCAATCTTAACAGTAAGATAACTGAGTTACAAAGTAACCACATTAACAGTTTTCAGAACTTGAACAGAGTAGAACAGAACTGTGCTTAGTTCACCTAGATGCCCAACAAGGGAATAGAATTTGGCCCAGTATCTCCACATATTTTAGCAGCTTGCAGAGAATCAGTTAACTTGTTTTGGGAGAATGCAATGTAAACCTTTCTTTGTCTAGCTAAATACCTACACTCTTAAAACCAAATCTATTTTTGCTTGCACTTGTTTGATACCTACACATCCATTACAGATTTTAGGTTCTACTGCCAACTGTGTAGCAATGATTACTTTGCATTTGCCTTTTGAGTAAGTCCAGAAGAGTCAACTATGGCTGGCTATATTTGTGCTCAAGTGTGTACTGATGAGAAGATTTGGCCTCAAAAGGCTAAAGGGTTTCTAAGAGGGAAGGGCCAGGCTCCATAAGTGCGAAAGGGACATTCTGAGTCAAAGAAAACTGATAATGTCACAAATTGATTTTTAGGTTCCCATTGGCTTGGTTTCTATATACTGGCTTTCTGTTTGTCCATCAGGCAGAACAGATTAGACAATATGATAAAAAAACCACAATTAACAAAGTACTTGACCTGCTGGTAATAGGGCATTTCACCTGCCCAGATACTTGTAGGAAGAGCAGGATGGCAGGACCCACAGTACCCAATGAATTCTTGGAATGTGTTGAAGACCACTTTTTGTGTCAGGGGAAGAAAAGTAAGCTGAGGGTGCTATTTGAGATTTTATTCTGACTAACAAAAATAATTATTTGACAGATGAAAGGTAAAAAGTAGTCATAAAGCGGTAGGGTTTATCATTTAAGGAAAGAAAGGGGTTAGGACAGCAGAATAATGACAATTCTGTTCAGAAAATAACAATGGACATCGAACTTAGGGAATTGGTAGGTTAGGTCCCAGTAGAGTGAAGAATGAAGAGAAAAAGAAGTTAACAGTGACAGAATCCCAGTAAAGAGGAAAGGTAGGAAGTATAAGAACAGATCAGTATGATCTTACAATGTTCATTGCAGTGAGCTGTGGCTCCCTAAAGTTCACATGTCTCTGATTCAGTTAGTCTGCATCTCTACCTTGCTTTCTGCCTGATTTCAGACTAACATGGCTAATAGAGGTGTGCAAAGTGGGCCCTATTTGATTCAGATTTGGCTCGAATTAGGGACAGTGATTCGATTAGTTGATTTGGATCACTGTCCCTGATTTGATTTGGTCAAATCTGAATCTGAAAATTCAATGCTGATTTGGAGAATCAGCGATTCAGACATTGATGCAGCTTTAAAAGTTTTTTCTACGTTCCTTGCCAACTTTAGGAGGGGGGTGTGAGTGGAAAAATAACATTTGCCATGCCATCCATGCATCTGTACTGGTAGCACCAGCAGCTGGAAGTCACTGCCACCCCTCTAGACTGCTGCTGCCATGGACACCCAACTCCAGCCCCTCAGTTATGCTTCTGGCCATAAATGAAAGAACCTAGGTCCTGGAAGCAGTCTATCTGTATTAATGAAACATTTCACAGCTTTTTAGCAGGGTAAATTAGCCCAGGTCAGAGCACTGTGCCCAAGGTAGCTTGTGTATCTCTGTATAACACTGCATTGTGCCTCATAGAAAAACTGTAGTACAACAGAAGTATACAGGGATAAAATCTGAAAGGCTAACATACAAAATAAGTAACAACTAGAAAGGGAAATGAAATAAGAAAAAGTCCTACAAATACATTAGAAGTAGAGAAAAGATGGAAGACACATAGGTCAATAACTTAATGAGGAATGTGTGAAATGTGTGAATGTGAAAGACTGAGCCAGAGAAAGCTGAAATACTCACTGCCCTCCTTTTCTTCATTTTCCTTCAAAAATATTCATGATGATCAGATACTTAGGGCAGTTAAAATGAATGATAGAGGAATGAGAACATAGGTTGAAGTACAGGAAGAAAAGGTTAAATAATATTTAGGTAAATTAGATGTGTTCATTTTGGTGGGGTTTAATTCAGTGTATCCTAGAATACTTGAAGAACCAGCCAAAGTGCTTATGAGAGCTCTGAGAACTTATGAAGGATCAATATGATTTCAGAGTACTGAAGAATGGGAAATGGTAGTACTTATCCTCTGAAAAGGGAGAAAGGGCGTGTCTTAGAACTTTTAGACCAGTCAGCTTAGATTCTTGATAATATACTTGAACAACTTATTACACATCTTTTCACAAGCACTTAAAGAATAATAAGGTAATAGGAGACTACCTACACGGATCTGAGAAGAACAAATCATGCCAAGTCAACCTGATTTCATTTTTTTGACAGGATAACTGAACATGGATAGGAATAAGCAAGCAATGTGATATAGGTGAGCAGTAGGGCTTGTGTGAAGCTTCGGTAACTGATTCAATGTGGGGGAGATTTGGCCTGATTTGGCAGTCGAATCTCTAAATCCAAATTAAATTGGGAGACCCATTAAAAGGTCCAAATCAATTCAGAAGCCCCTGAATTGATTTAGAGAGATTGAGTGATTTGGAGATTCTGAAGCCTTGCAGGGAACAGAAACTGAGGGGGGTGGGGTGATCTTCCATGAAAAAGGCTGAGAGAGGAGAAGACTGCTCTGATATTGACATCTCTAGCTGGCCAGTGACTGTGATCTTTCTCTAAGTTCCCTTCCAATCACAGTGCTCTGGGGGAGGGATGTAGAAACAACATATAAAGCTGTGTCTGAAGTGATCTGTGCCTTTTGTGAGCTGTCTCTCTCTTGGAGCAGCAGCCTCTGAAAGGCTTAGTCTCTTGCTAGCTAGTCTCTCTTCATGTAAATTGTATACTATCGTTTCCTATTTACCCTTCCCAACAATCCATCCCTATCCATTCCTTTCACCTTATTCTTCCTTCAAAATCCTCTTATTTGTTCTTGTTAGTCTGTCTTGATTCTTTTTCCCCACAAAAAGAAATCTGCATTTTCTCTAACAGTGTGTCGTCATTATGCAGGAAAGCACAATGTATATTTTACACGCATGCACACATGCACGCACACTTTGTAGCACACCAAACATTATGAAGTGTGCTGGAAAGGCAGGTGCTAGGTCTTCTGAAAGGGTAGGGTGAAGGAGCAGAGGGAATGCTGCAAGTTCTCTCCACCCCAATCATAGATGCACTCTTTTTCCTAGCAGCCATGAGTCTTTTGCTGCTAGTGGGAGCAAGGAGGTGGTAGCAGTGCCTGCACCTGCACCACCACCACTAACCACCATCAGCATGACATTCTCCATCCCAATTTTAGTTCTCAGCATGAGCCCTCTAGTGCCAGAGAAAGAGCTGGACTTGGGAGCAGGGGAGCTGAGTGCCATAGCCAAGGAGATTCTGGGGAAGGAGGGGGAATCTGAGTTTGTGCTTCACACCCCTCAAAGTTCCCTTAGAGGCAGGGCTCCTTCTTGAGAAGGTACCTCAGAGGAGGTTGTGGGACCAGGTGGCTCAGCTCCTCCATTAGCAGGGTGGTGGTGCCCTCCCTGGATGAAGCATGCAGGGAGTACTTGAGGGAGGAGCTGCAGAAGGCAGGGCTGCAGATAACCTTGCACTCCATCTTGTACCTTTGGAACAGCTGGGGTGGAGATCATGCCTACCTCTCCCTCATAGGGCACTGATGTGATCAGTTAGGTTGTCGGTGGGCTCTCCTTCAAGTTGAGCTGATGGATGGGTCCCACATGGCAAGGGATTTCATGGTGGCCATGAACCGTATGGTGCAGAGGTGGCTCATTGACGAAGGCAAGCTTACCCATTGATTCCTGGTCACCAAAAACAGGGCCAGTATGGTCAAGGTGGTGCGTGATGCCAACGTCATTGGTATCCACTGTGTGGCACACAATTTCCACCTTGTAGTCAGGGATGCCTTGGAGGGGGACAAGGCTCCTGGTGATGGTGCCATTACTACTAGCCAGCAAATTTCAAAATGCAGAAAGGTGGCTGGCTACTTCGACTGGAGCATCAAAGGGGGCAAGGTGCTGTGGGACAAACAGGCAGAGCTGAGCATCCTGCAGCACAAAATCATGCAGGATGTGGAGACTCGGTGGAACTCCAAATGCCTGATGCTCAGGAGGCTGGTAGAACAACAGAAGGCCACCCATGAGATGGCCTTGGTTGGGGATATTGGGATCAGCGGCCCCCTTAACAAAATGGAGTAGGATACCATCTCCCAGATCTTGGTGGTTGTCAAGCCATTCTTTGAGGTCCCTCAGTGCTGGTGATGCCCTCCGTAGCCATTTGATCCCCATAGTGAAGGAGCTTGAGAATGAAATGGAGAAGATCCAGGGGATCAATGTTCCTGGCTGGGGCAAGCCACTTTCACCAGATGTGCAGACACTGGTAAAGCAGCTGAAGGAGGACTTAAAAAAACAGCTGAATCTGTTGTGGTCCAGTACGGTCCACCTGCTGGAGGGCCTGTGCAACCCAAGGGTGAAGGGGAGCATCTGTAGCAGTAAAACCCTCAATCACCGGATGAAGGTGTTGCTGAACAGTGTCAGGGAGGCAGAAGGGCAGAGGCAGGGGAGTGTGCAAGAGGGGGTTCCACTTTCCACAAGCCAATCTCCTCCACCACAGCCACTGCCAAAGTGGGCCAAGGGCACGGCTTCAATGTTGGGGTCCACAGGCACCAGACCCCACCATCAGGCAGCTAGTGCAGAGGAGTCGGTGGCTACCTATCTCACTGAGGATGTGGAGCCACTGCACTGCAACCCCTTGGCCTATTGGGCAACTCACAACCAGGTGTGGCAGGACCTGGTCATGGTTGCCCAGGAACACCTGTCCTGTGGAGAAGCTGGTGTTCCTGAAGGGGAACCTTCCACTGATGGGGTTCCCTAAGCTCCATGTGCAGACCCTCCTCACTCCACACCTATTTGTTTTTTTGGGTTTTTTTTTTGCTTTCAGAACTTTGAGGTGCACTTTCACAGAAACCCCTGCACCACTCTGCCTGAAACCTGGCAGGCCTCATGACTGCATGAGGGGCTACCAACCCTGTTGCATTCATCCCACTCTGCCTTAGCACATACAAGTGATACGAATTTTGCTTTCAACAGTTTGAGGTGCACTTTCACAGAAACCCCTGCACCTATCTCCTTGAAACTTGGCAGGAGTCATGCCCTCAGAAGGGGTTATCATTCCTGACACTTTCATCCAAATCTGCAAACAAATGACAAAGAGGTGAGTATTTTAGTGCTTCCCCATTATAGTTTATGGCTGAATCTCTGAATCTGCCAAATCGAATCAGGGCAGTGATCTGAATCATCAAATCAAATCACTGTCCCTCTGAATCAGGCGAATCTGAATCCAAATCAAATACTTGCAGCTTCGCATAGGCCTAGTGCACAGCTGATTTAAAAAGCAATACTCCAAGAGTACTTACTGATGGTTCACTGTCAAAGTAGAATGGTGCATCAGTTGAGTTATCTTATGGGTCTCCTAGTTATTTTGGATGATCCAATAGAGAGTGCATGTGTAGAATTTACAGAAAACATAAAGCTTAGAAGGACTGCAGACACTTTAGAGAGTAGAATTAGAATTCAAAATGATAAACTGGAGACAAAATTAAATAAAAGCAATATGCAAAGTGCTATACTTAGAATGGAAGAATCAAGTGCCAAACACAAAAATGGGAATAGTTGCCTGGGCAGTAATACTGAACAGTATAATACTGAACAGTATATATATTACTGGGCAGTAATACTGAAAAGGAGCTGGGGTGGGAGAAGGGGATGGGGAGAGTACTGTAGCAGATCACAGACTGCTGTAAGTCAGCAATATAATAATCCCCCTCCCCTCCCAGGAAAAAGGGGAAAAAAAAAGGAAACGTCATGCTGGGATATATTAACAGAAGTGTCCTATGTAAGACACAGGAGGTAATTATTCCACTGTACTTGGCACTGATATGTTCTCAGAACACTATATCAAGTTTTGAGACCACAATAAGGGAAAGATATAGACAGATTGGAGAGAATCCAGGGGAGTGCAACAAGAATGATAAGCAGTTCAGAAAACATGACCTATGAGGAAAGGTTTAAAGAATTGTGTTTGTTTAGTCTAGAGAAGAGAAGACTGAGGGGGTGACATGATAGCAGTCTTCAGATATGTAAAAATTCGTTAAAGTGGATACTTATCAATTATGCTTGCTGTTCACTGATTGCAGAAAAAGATGAGTAGCTAAGTTTGCAACAAAGGAGATTTAGGTTTAATACCAGAAAGCAAACTTGCTAAATATAAGGGGAGTTAACCACTGGAATAGCTTTCCTTAGGATGCTTTAAAATTCCCCTTGTTGTTGGATTTAAGACCAGAATAGACAAACATTGGGAATGGACAGTCTACTTGTATTTCATTTTTCCTTTTAAATGACCTCTTACAGTCCCTTCCAACTGTCTATTTTTATGAATTTTCTGCAATATTTATATTAGTTGCATTTGACTCATTTTACAAAAACCTTCAGTGTTGATTTACTTTGCCCTTGTGTTGGGATCAAAACGTTTCACATGGTTTAAACATTCCTTACATGTTTGTTTATTGTTTTGAAAAAAAGAGTGGCAAATCTTTTATAAGGGTTGCAAAGGCTGCTAGGGTTTACAGTACATGTTCTATGAATAGTAAAAATTCATGATTATTATTAAGTGTCATACTACAGTTTAATACCCTGGGTATTCTAGTTGGTTTGTTTAATTACAAAAAAAAATGACCTAGTCATATAATGTTAATCAATATTTATTTCCTAGAATAGCCTATTTTACAACAATGTTTTTATAGGATTATGAATATAACACAGTATGCATGTTTCAGTCTTGTACTGTGGTATGGAAAATAGTTAGTTGTGTCTTTGTATGTAAACATGTAATACAGTGTGCTAGACAAGGCAGAGGTAAATTTGAAACTAAGGCTTGGTTGCTTGCTAGAGGACTAATAGGTATAATACCATGTGAGAATATTGTCTGATTCTCCCCTGCTCCCTATTTCAGGCACTTATTCTGAAGTTATCCAGAAAATTCATTTCAGTTTGGATTAGCTACCCAAGAGAGAAGCTTGTACTTCCTTGTAGTACCCCTCTTGCTGACCACAAGGAGAAAACTGGAAGTGACTTCCAGGTTCACTGAGTCCAGCAGGCAGCCAAGCCATATCATCCTACTCACAGATTTATTAAGATCAATTTGAAAAAAATTAACTGAATTAGGAATAGCATCAAGAAGCTTGGAGGGAACTACATCTAGCCCTCTTCATTTAGGCATGCTGATACAAACAGGGTAGGGCAAAATAAAAAAGAAACCATAAAATGGATGATTGTCTGATGTGAGCAGACCTCTCTGAATAAAGGAAATAGGATTTTTAGAACTAATCACAGCCAGATTCCAGTATTACAGGTGAGCTGTTTTTAATATAATTATTGCAAAAATGTTTTAAGTGGATATGTCACCAGAAGAGGCATAAATTATATTCTTTTAGGATTTTAAATTTTTTTTTTAGGAATGCTAGTAAAGTGGAACAAAAAACAAGGTAATTTTGTGGTGCTTGAAAGCATTCTATTTTTCATCTAATATATTAATGATCTTATCCCTCTGGCACCACTGTGATGTGAGGGAGCATCTTACAGATCTTGGTTAATCTCAAGATTTTCAAAATGTTTAATGATTAAGTTGCCTGACCTAAGATACCTTAGAGGAGCCTACTTTTTCTTAATGGTTGCCTTTTTCAAAAGCCAGGCCCTGTTAAATCTCTAGTTGAACAGCTAAAAACTTAATCACTTAACATCACAGGCCACTTTTGAAAATTTTGACATAAGCAAGTTGCCTAAGGTCATCTGGGAAGTCTGTCATGGAGCTTGATACTGAACTTGGATTTCCTGAATTCTGCTTTAATGCATTAAACAAAGACCATCCTTCCTTCCTCTGTTTTTTCCTGATAAGGTCAAATTAAATCTATTCATTTATGTATCTATTCATCAAATAAAGGGGTAGAGCTGGGGAAGTTATGAGGTTGAGAAGGAAAGTGTTTTTGGTTGCCAGCTAAAAGATCATTGACGCTATTATAAAAGTCAACAAATTACAGTAAAATCCTAAAGGAACATATAGAAAACATGAAAATAGATACAAACAATAAAGATTACATTTCTATTTGTAATTTATAAATAAATCTTCTAAATGTATTAATAAACCCATGGTCTATTTTTCTCCCCCCATTCATCTATTTTACTTTAAGACATATTTTAAAGTGTCTACACCAGCCTGATACCCTATTATGAATCCCGGTGTTATAGATCCCAGTGGTAAATTTAATACTATGGAAAACTAGGAGACCTTAAAGCTCAGGGAAATGATAATAGGAAAAGATGCTGGTGATGATGATGATGATACTACTAATAATAATACCTCCTTGAGTTAACCCACAATGTCTCTTGTATTACAATTTCCTCCTCAAGATCTGCTTTTGTTATTGTGCCACAATCAGCCAGTTAAAATGACTAATTGCAGATAGTTGATATTTATTAATAAAAACAAATCATATAAACATTTTATAAAATGCATCTTCACCATATTCTTTTCTCCATTATCTTAGACTGTAAACTCTGTAAGACATATTTTTTAAGTGTATAGAACACAGTCTACATATGCTGTGGAATATGCACATGACATGTTAAGGCAATTTCTGTATTCTGTGAGTCTGTTAGATCTTGCGGAGTAAGCTGGCAGCTTATTTGATCGGAAGATCTTCCAGAAATAAGATGGTGGCAGCTCAAGGTGATCCCATAGACTCAGTATTTTTTTTTCTGCTCCAGCATAGTGGAAAGGAAGTTGTATTGCTGGAGTTGTTTTCTTTCCACTAATACATAACTGGGTACTTAAAAACACCCTGACACATAGCAGAAAGGGGGATGGGGATGGGGGCAACCCACCGGTAGTGGTCACTAAAGATACATTAGCCATCTGATAAGAATAAGAGCCCAGACAGCATCTTACATTTGTGTCCTGTTTCTTCATGTTTGAACAACCTTACACATTTTTTGTTCTTCAAATTCTGACTCCTTGCTCCCCATGTAGCGGTGAGCCTTCACACCTAAGACTCTCTTTATCCATATTTCAACAGCAGGAGAGAAAAGATGATTTCCATCTTTTTTATGGCAGCCCTTCAAGTATTTGAAGACTGTTATCATGTTCCATTGTAAGTACCTTTTCTATAGACTGAACATGCCTAGGTCCTTCAGCCACTCCTCCTATCTTGTTTTCCAATCCCTTTATCATCATTGTTGCCAACCTCTGGACCCTCTCTGACTTCTCCATGTCCTTTTTTAAAATGTGGATCCCAGAACTACACGCAGTACTCTAGAAGAGGCTTAAGCAGAGCCCATGTCTTGTACCTAATGCTTCTGTTGATGCATCCCAAAACCACATTCACCTTTTGTGCATCTGCATCACACTGCAGACTCAAATTGAGTCTGTGATCTATTAGGACTCCCAAGTCCTCCAGCCAGGTGTCACCCATTTTATATTTGTGTTTTTGATTATTCCTCTCAAGGTGTATCGCATTATATTTATCCACGTTGATCTTCATCATGTTAGCTCTAGCCTAACTTTCCAATTTGTTGAGATCCTTCTGAATTGTGCTCATGACTTCCAATATGTTGGCAATCCTTCCCAGTTTTGTGTCCTCTGTAAACTTTCTTAATCATCTCTTCTGCTTCCATGTGAAACAAATAATTCTCCCATGAAGACTGGCTGCTACTATATAGACCCAGGCAGCAGCACCTGAGTGGATGGAAAGCAATGTTCCTTATTAAATTGTTGCTTAAGGGGCACATCTATACAAGATGCTATGCTGATGCAGCATCAGTGGGTACAAAACTTCACACCAACACTACTGCATAGCAGCAATGAGCTACTCAGCAGTAGCTCATTGCTACTGTAAACTAGGGCCAGAAATGACCCATGTGCTGCTGGGACTGTGCAGTAATGGTGGTTACTGTGCAGTCATTTAGTACTTGCTTAGCTTTAGCAAGCTAAAAGCTAAGCAAGTACTAAATGACTGCACAGTAACAACTGCACAGTTGGGTGCATGTGTAGATGCACCCAAGCTGTTGCTCTTTTACAGCATTTCTATAGTTTTTTATATTTTTAAATGATTATGTTACCCTTCTTGGCATACTTTCACAATTTCCCTTTTCTCCCAACAGAATGTACTCCATAGTGGCTGAAAGTCTTTTAGGCCCTTTAAATAGGCATTTTATTTGAAGTGATCCTGAATGAACCAAAGCAAAACCCAGGACAGAAGAGGAACAGCACAGCTCTTTACAAATGTAGCCTTTACAAGCTGCATTGCTGCTTCTTTGCAAGTAGGTGGCCAGGGAGATCACACAGCCTGACATGTGCGTCCCTGGAATGCTTGTTAATTAATTTGAATGAGCTGAGATTATTTAATAGATGCACACAGCATTGAGGGGTTGGATAGAGGGAAGCTTAGCACATTTTTCTCACATAGGTCACAGGTGAGACAATGGCAACCATCTGGTAGGATCTCAGGGCAAAAGGCTTTCTCTTGGCAGAACTGCTATGTATGTTTGCACCCTACATTTCAATTCTGTGTAAGGCATTATCTTTTATTTTTGCTGTAATGTAGTGAGGCAATATGCACCATATCAGATTCTTTCTTTGATTTGTTTAAAGATATTATAAGTTACCAGACATTCTCAGAAAGTGAAAAATAAAGGGTGTCAAAATGTGACTCATTCACTGTGGATTAAAACTATAGTTTGGAACACACAAATGTCATCTGCTAGGAAATAAAAACCAAGAGGAGCAGAGTTCATGGACAGTTACTCTTGCTCTGAGTTGGAGACATCTCTCTAGACATGTTTATTATCATTTTGTACTGACTCAATTTAAGTTTTAAAAGTAAAGTAAAAATCTGTCTCTTTTAAAGGAAGATGTAACTCATTTCATGAACAGAACTCCATCTAACCACAAACAGCTGCTTCCATATGCTGCTACTATCAGGACAAATTCTTTGTTAAATGGCATCCTTAAGATTAAGCTGTGTGCTGAAAATAAACACAACAAAACCGTGAGATGATTGAGGAGAACAGTGACCCACTCCAGAAGAAAATACATTTAGTTTTGCATTGCATTCAGATGAATCTGAATGACCCAGACAGAGTGTACTAATATTGGCTACCACTGTAATGTATGATATTTTGATGTACTGCATAAATTATGTACTGTATAAATAATGTCTCTGATAAAGGAGTAGAAGTCACTTTGGCCTCCTCTACACTAATTTTAAATCTATTTGGCCAAATTTAATATAAGGTAGAAATTATCTTTTTCAAACAAGTTACTAACATGGCTTGTACTTATCTTGCTCTCAGGAGTAACTGTGATAGAAACTGTTTTAACTGGATCTCTAGAGGCACTTATACACATGATGGACCTCTGCTCTGAGTCTGCCAGAGTGTACTAATTAGTGTACTCCAGCAGCCTCCATGTCATGTGTATTCAGCTACTAATGAGCTTTAGTTAAAGTACCCCTGATGACATTTTGAAATGTGGGGATGATGAATACATGTGATGCTGTGGGTACTTTAATTAGAGTGGTTCTCAGAGCCGCTTTAATTAAAGCACCCCCACCCTACAGCACATGTATAGATTTCCCTAGGTTAGTCAAGTTGAAACACAATTAGGTGTAAAGGTATCATTGTGCTCTTTTTGAAGGCATATGAGTTTTGCCTGTGATTAGGTTGAGTCATTTGGCTTTGATACTGAATGGTGCTAAGCATCCCACTTCACTTATGTCAACCAGATTGAATGTTGTTTGATGTCATATGTCAAGCAGACCAAACTCTGATACTAACTTTGATACATGTTTGCTTTACCTCTACTATGATAAGAGAAAGTGAACATGAATCTCACCTTTACTCATGTGCTCCTAGGGTGGCCATCATAGAGGGCATTCTGGTTTTCTGTTACTCTATCCTCTATTGATATGAAACCCAATGATTTATTTTTTTCTTCAAGACAAAAAATAGAGAACATAAAGGTGTTCACTTTCATATCAATAGAGGTCAGAGTACAACCGGACTGTCCTCTATGATAATCACCCTGTGTGCTCCATAGTTTCATTTTAGCTGTATTTATTGGTCTTCCTCTGCTTCAAAAGAGTTAAAAAAACTAAAATTGTGATTTGTACAATATAGAACAAACCAAATTAGGCTTATCTAATCCTTAGTTCCAGGACCTTGTTCACTTCCTTACAATCTCATTCTAGTGCCCGCTAAGAAATTTCTCTCTACCACATAGCCACACCACTATCTCAAGATGGAAGTCTGTCTACTTATTTCAATGAGTTTTGGATCAGCCTCCAGAAAGTTAATGATTCTCATCTTATGAGCCATGCTTATAATATTCTTAGGTAGGTAACAGTCTTCAGTGCACACCTCTTTTACATTATTTGTGCTAGTTTTTCATTTAAAATGTTGTAAAAGGCATTCAGTGATTTGGCAAATATATATGAGCATCCATAACTGATAGCTGCCTCAGTCTGTAGACAACATTGAACATAGCCCTAAGGGGTGTGAATGGCTTCATTTTGCTTCATTCTGGACACATACCACGCCAAAGATAACAATGATCTCAGTGTAGGGCAAAGCCATGAGATGTCTTATGTGGAGCGCACCTAGGACACTAGATTGTCTTGATTTTCCATAAAAGCACTGAAAACATTATATTTTTTCTAGTGAACAGAGTCAGTTGTAAGCATCTATTCAACAAAGAGTTCTTTACTCATTACAACTTTTTGTTTCAATTTATCAAATCTCTGCAAGTGAATACATCCATTTTGCCCTTGTCCCATTTGAATTCCACACACAGTTCTTAGGGTTGCATTTATGAAATGAAGTGGGGAAAGAAGGAGGAAAATGTTCAGTTTTGTCATGTTTGTGTCCATAAGTTTTCACACAAAAGGCTTCCCTTTATCTATAAATGTGTGCTAGATAAAATAGGGAAGTATCATTTAAAAATCCAGTTGTGGGATGTTAGCAGAAGAGCTCAAATGCATGTTATGACTCACTTGCCAAAGCTACTCGAAGTAAACACATCCTTAATGCAGACTAGAACATCTTCACTTAAAACTTTTCCCACATCCTCCTCCCCACACCCAAATTTCTTCCTAGCCTAAGGCAGTAAAATCTGCAGGGGGGTTTCCTTAAACGTGCTGTATATGAGAGTATGTGACTTATCATCTCTGTGCCTCCTTTACAGTGAGACTTAGCAGCTGCTCTGCAACCATGTGATACATTGAGCTTTGTATAATAGTTCACTTGAAGGTCTTTGCACAGTTCAGGCATGTCAGCTGAGTAACTTCAAGCAGTGCAGGGACTTGTAATTAGACTGGCCTGAGGCTGCTATCCTTTCTGAAGGGGCTTTGTTTCCTCCTGCTTATCCAATTGGCACCCTATTTCCAGAGTCTCTCTATCAGAATGCTCTACTATAGGTTTGGTGTTGCGGGGAGAGGGTGAGGGATCAAAAGTATGTCAGGAACTGAAAACAGGTATGAGAATTCAAGCCTAGACAAAGGTCTAGTTAGTCATTTTAACACAAAACGTGCAGCACCTTGCCTCTTTGTTAGAGAGAGCAACAGGTAAATAAAGTGACCCACTGTCTCAGCGTGCTTTACCTCAGAGTGGTTATGTATAAGTCTGTTTCTAAAACAAATAATTCAGCAGGTTTGCTATTAATGATTTTCCTCACTTCAAGTAAGCACTTGATGCAAAATTCTTGGAAAGGACATCTGTACTCTCCTGAATTTTATGAGATCTAAATGGAATGAAACACTCTTTCTATGTAACTAAGGATCCTTTACAAATTAGTTTTTTTATGGAAATATTATTGATTGTCAAACTGCCCTTTTCATCATCCTAATTTTGTCAGAAATCCAAGTTCCTTTAATTAAAGACAGAAGAGTCATTCTGTTGATTTTTGAAAAGTGAACACACCTTTTTCTGTTAAAAGTCACTGCCACCTTTTTCTGTTAAAAGTCTGTGTCTATCCTTCATATTATCTCCTTGGACTCAGTAATGAAGTTAGAGAGAGAAATCTACTGTTGTTATTAAATAATAGTGAAACCAATGAGGAGCAAAATGATTAGCCATTTTTTGTTAATATTTTTTTTCAAGCATACCTAGCAAGGGGAAGAAACAAGCAAACAAATAAATGTATTATGTTGAGGGTTATTTTTGGTGGAGTAATAAATATTTTTCATATATTTCTTTTCAATTACTGCATGACAGCTAAATGGTTTTATAACAGGTATCTAAATTTCTATCTTACTTTGGCAGGAAGTTGTTGAAAGAATAGTTTGGGAAATTTTGAAGAGCAACACTGCCTAAGTTTTCTATTTCTGCCATTCCCTGGCTGAAAAATATGGGAAGTGGACATTTTATAGAAAAATCCATTTTTAAATTAAAAATAAAGCATGGAAAAGAATGCACTTATCCATTACTTCATGCAAAGCCTCTCAATGAGTCATTGACCCAGCTTTTGGGGTTGCTGAAGAGGCAAGGCAGGCATGCACACTTTGGGCGGTATAACTTCCATATTTTCTCTTCAGCATCCCACTTCCTAGGAAGGTTTGTTAGTGAGCTTCCCCAGCATAGCCAGCAACTGGTAAGTTTGTGTGCCTCAATTGTCAGGGGTCAACTCAGCAAGCGCCTGATGTATTGAATCCATGTGGCTCTCATCGCCTTCACTTGTTATGGCTAAGGTGCAAAAATCAAGGTCCATCTTCCTTAAGTTAGTAACTCCAAAGATTAAGCCCTCTATATAAATATTTGCAGAACTTGGTTGAAATGAACTAGCTTGAGGTAGGATCAGAACTCTATTTCCAAATTCCTAATTCCATGTTCCTTCTTCTAAACACTATAAATAACTGCACATTGCAATTTTATGCATAAAACGAAGTATTTTACACATAAAAAGAAACAAACGTAAGTACAGGCTGGAAACTGTCCCAGAACTTAGTGATGAATGAACCTCCAAAAATTCTCAGGGTTGGCTCAGTTCAAATAAGCATCTAAAACCTTCGGGTATTTATTGATACTTCACCCACCTGAATGAAGCTATAGAATCTGAAGTCTGAGAGTTAGAAATCTGGGGAGAAATGCCTCTTCTGCCAAATTCAATTGGAGATAAATGGAAATTAAAAGTCATCTGTAAAATAACCTGAGGAGTATGACCTTAAAATATTGGGCTGAATTCTGAGAACTCCAGCTCAGTTTTTATTCAATTTAAATCATGTCATCCACTTTTAACAGAAATAGTATTTTTAAAATGCTATCGCTACAGCAGGAGGAGTAGAATGGTAAAGGACCCATATGATCTGTTCCTCCTGCTTCACTCTCTTCTTGGCATGCCAAGGGGAACCTTATATCTCTGACAGAGACTTGGGAAAACAGACATGTCTACAGATGGCCAGAAAGCTTTTGCAAATTCCCTTATTTTGGGGAACCACCTTCTCATGCATTAGGTTACATGTTCTCTGCTGTCCCACATATTCTTTCTAGAAACAATTGTATATGGCATGGCAGCTAAAACTCTGTCAGAAATGGAAGTGATCACTTCTGCAGAGTACCCAGGTTGTCTACATAGATGAAAAACAAATGACTAGGCAGGGAGAGACCACTAGCTGCCTGAGCCATCATTCAGAGTTTGCATGGTAGTTTAATTATTTTGTTCTTTGGGAAGTCTGGTTAAGTAAAACCATGTATATCTACGTATTCTGCAGTCACTGTTGTGGCTCTCTTGTAATGTAGACACATACAAACTAGCTTTAAACTAGTTAGCTTTGACATTTATAACAGCGTACCCAGAACAGCACATTGTTTAGCATAGATTTTGAAATATTTAGCATTGGGACATTTAGCAATAGTATATTTGTCACTGATAACAGAATTTTTAGCATGGCCAAGTATTACCCAGCGTTGTATGTGGGTTTTAAAGCCTGCACTGATCTTAGTGCTGCCATAGCTCCACTGTTCCAGTTCCCAAGTCACCTGATTAAAGCTATCCAGAATTTAGTTCCAACAGTGACTTCAGCATAGGCACACGTAAAAAGCTTTCAAAGAGCTTGCACATTTGTGCTTTTCATACCTAGAAGCAAAGGACAAGAAACAGCCAAAATCAGGCATGAAAACACCAGAACTGTTCATATGACATTTCCAGTTCACAAGATTACATATTTTAAATCAGCTGAATTTCCACGTTTCTGGGTGTTTGGCAGAACTGAGCTATCGGTTGTTTCTGGTGCTTGTATTGATAGAACATATAGTTTAGAGATACTCCCTAACTAATGAAGGTGGTAATTGGGAAATGATCTTCTCAGTTAAGTATCTAGTTAGAGGGAGACAAAAGGTCTGCAGAAGTTGCCTACTATTCCACAGATAAAGTTTGTAATTTAGTTCTTATTCAGATATGCCTGTAAACCTGGTGATCTCTATGGTGCTGTTCCCCACCAGTGCTTACTGTGTTATCATTGTCAGTCAATACCACGCAAGAGGATATTGAACTGGTCCATGTGTGTTTTTCAAAATAACGAGCCTGATCAAAGGTGATTTTTCTGTCCTTCTATCTTCTTAGCTAGGGTTTTAGCTTTATGATATGAGTCCTTGATAGTTTTTTGACATTACTACCTCTGTATATAAACACAAGTGTCCTGACTCTTAGTTTATTACATTGTCATCTGGCCAACTTTCCTTTCATTGATAATGTTTAATGAAGTTCTGTATGTGCATTATTTCATTACTTTGTATATTCAGTGCTTCGTGAAGGGAACATTGTACAAAAATGATCACAGAAGAGAAACTTGCAAGAGTTTGCTGTAGAGTGCTTAATATTCTGGCATCTAATTCCCATTATTTTAAGTATTTAAGCACAGTCTTGCTCCTGTTGATACTAGAGGCGACATCTCAGTCATTTCAGGAAAACAAAGTTTGGGCATATAATGCTTTGCACTGGTTTTCTTACTGTCTTTCAGCCTAACCGAAAAACATTGAACAACCTAATGTTAAATTTCCTACAGCCCAATTTTATCTCATCATCTCAAAACTTTAAGTTTACATGACTCCCTTTCTCATCCCATCAACAAAGAATTATGCTGAATTACAGCTTTGTTACTAAAGGGGGATTGTGTTTGAGGTATATTTTTCCTGAGGCATTCTGGCCAAGTGGATGAGGTATTAATATGAGAAACTATAAACAAAACTTGGTTTTCTAAACTGCAACAGAGTGATTGGCTTAATTTGTTTCTATACACTGCCATCTTGAAAACTAAACTGAAGCATCCAAATTAAACAGGAGATGTAAATACTGGCCAGATGTTCCCTGGTGTCTGAATCTTTTTTGTTTCTTTAGTTCTATTAAATGGGTACATTTTTTGCATTCAACATAATGGATCCTGTTTTACTTTTCAGTCCTGGCCTAATGGCTTTCTAGCACATGCTCGTGATATCATCCGATCATGTAAGCGTCATGAGTTGCCGCTCAGCTTTGCCAGAGAAGATGAGTGTCAAACTACTCAGGTTAGAGTGAACCATTTGTCCAACTGTCTTATGCGGGGAGTGAACGTGCTGTTAATTTAGGAAATGCCAACTGAGGCTGAGGGTTTAGTGAGCCAAACAAAACAGAGCACTGACCACAGGCTGAAATATTGTAAAGTTCCTTAATGGTTCTGTCAAAGAGAAATATACCACATTTTTTTTCTACAAAGTTGCAATAGAGTCCTAGTACAAGTAGCAGGCAGTAAAACCTTAGCTTTGATAAGGACAGATAGACATTACAGGAATTTTGAATTTGATTTTATGTGCTGATTTGAGTTAAATTAAATTGGACTGGGTTGAATGGTAGGAAAGACTTCTGCCCTGCCCTTCAGACTTAATTCTACCAAACAGATTATAGCAGCCTGCAGTAATTAAAGGTTTAGCAGCTTTTTAATATGATCCAAATTATAACTGCCTACTAAAAATGTTTGTTGCCAGTAGGAAAAGCAGAATGACACTTCTCTTTTCCTGTTGCCTCCATAGCTTCACTCAGATCACTTAGCACATTTTTTCCCTCTAAGGTAAGGCCTGCATTGTGAAATGTTGACCTTAATTCTGACATAAATCAGTAGGGGTTGAGGATGGTTAACATTCTCCGAATTCGGCTCCTGCACTGTTCCTTATAGCTCTGGCAATTGTAAGGTTGAATGTGACTGATATTTTACTGCAAGGATGATTACGTTAGTCATGTTCACCACTTCCTGGATGCATCTACACATGTGCTTTACTACAGAGTAGACTTATAAGTTCCTCAATAAAGTATCACTATCTACACGTGTGCCAGTATTAGGGTGCAGTACATTAACCAACTCTGCCGTAAGATAGTACTGTCGGGGGTAATTATGAGCACTGAAATGTATGTGTAGTCAGCAACAGGTGCTGGCTGGTGCACAAGGGTGCTAAAGTGTGGGGGCTGCCTGCCACCTAGGCCCAATCTTTAGCACCCTCATGCTCCAGCCGACTCCTCTGCCACCTGATGCCATTAACTGGAGCCTGGGGCTGACCCCCCAGGTCAACTGCCATCCCTGGGCTGTTCTGCCCTAGCTCAAACTGCTGCAGTCCTAGGCACACATGCAGATGCTGTGCCTGGGAGCAGCTGACTGCAGTGCAAACTGTGCCAGAACTTATCATGTTGCCTTAATGGTACATGTAGATGCACCCCCTGAGTAGTATATCTGTAAGGACTCCTAACATGTTGTTTGTTTTATTGTCTGTTACCATTGTTTAGGCTTACTCATAATTTTGCAATTATAGTGCTATTGGAATATTTCTAGTTAGAGACATTTTTATGACTATTGTTCAGCATCCAGAGGACTTTTGCTGGTGGTTTATCAGTAATATTATTACTATTTATTACCTTTTTGAAGACTTGCTTCAGGAGATGAGCTTGCCCATGAACTTAGTTCTGCCAAAATTATCATCATTTAGGTCATTTCAAAATATACTGGGTTAAGCACAGTGGAATATTCTAGAGAGGGCAAATTTGCACTCTAAGGGAGAGGGACTAGATGAATGTTCCCTATCTAAATTGTTTGATTGTGGCAGGGTAATGTGTTACTACTTTGTCACTTCTGGGACAGCAACAGAACAGATTAGATTAAAATCCAATGCAAATCCACTTAGAGCTTTCCAGCGTAGTCAAGATAATGCATTGAAAAATCATTTGGAAATGACAGAATAAGACTATTATTTTGTTCTGTGTTACTGGTGAATTAAAAAATAGGTTGATTTCTTAGAGGAGAATGCCGACAAATAGCAAAAGCAGCTTAACTTTGTCCTTGTAATTTATATTTTGCATGGGACAGGTCTACTAAATTTTCCTGTGCTTCCAAATCAGCCTTGTGAAACTAAATAAGAAGTTTCATTTTCTTCACTGACAAAAGGTGAGAATTGCCCTTCAGTGACATTGTATTCATCCATCTTTGCTGCCATATTAAGTGTCCAGTCCTGCAAAGCTGAAGACAAAGGAAGCCAGGGCATTCAGACTCGCAGAGGGCTGTCATCATACTGTAGGATCAGGGTTTATTTGGGTTTATTACTTTATTATCTGGGAAGGGTGATTAAGAGTAGGTTGTCTTTCAGTTAGTGAAAAGGATTTGTGAATTGAAACAAATGCAGCAGAGTGAATGTATCAGATTCTAGCAGGGCTTTTAATTTGGCTGCAATCACTCAGTGCTGTGAAGCACTTTTTGACAGCAGCTAAAATGACCAGAGCAGGCCTCCTAAACTTCATGTTTGTTTGGATTCATGCCTTATGTAAGGTATTCACATGTAAACTGGTGCATTCACATTTAAACTGTTCAGGAGCACAGCCATGACAGTAGCAGGGATAAGAATCCATTTCAAATGATGCAAACTAGCATTACCAAATAAACCAAAACAGGAGAAACCAAGTGACAGAATTCATACTACAAAGTGACTTAATCTCACTCATTCATTACTTGACTTGTGTTGGCCCTGATGGAAAGTATCCCAGATAGACATTAACTTGAGTTCATATAAAGCTTCCACATGATAGAAAGCATCTTATTCATATTGCAATAGGGACACTTGATTTATTCTAGGTATTGTGTTTTACCTTACATAATTATATTGGCCAAACAGTTTAATGGTGTTTTAGCCATACAGAATTGCTCCAAGAATTTTTTTATTTGATGAAAGCATGATAAAAATGCCCTGTTAATCGCCTCTTTGTGTTATTATTGTTTCTATAATGATAGCTTTCAGAATTATAGCACTTGTACTATCCCAGGGCCTGTAATCATAATGGTTCTATGATAATATTCCATTTAAGTGCTGTTAATATAGAACTGCTGCTATGACCAAAACAGTGTGATAACAGAAGCTGTTTTACTATAGCTGGGATTCACATTAACCCAGTATTAAATGAACAAGGAGAAATATAAAAAAACCCTGAGAAATGAGGGCTCAGCAAGAAAAATTGCATAGTTGTGAGAGGAGTATATTGTTGATCCTCTTACAATTTCAATGCATCTTACACTGACCATTTTATTTTTGAGTGCAGGAAGCTCATGATAAGGTGGCTGGAGATCAAGATGGCTTATCTGTCTGTCTAAGCTGGGGGAGGTGAGAGGCTGGGGGAGAACACTGCTTAATGTTTACATGGCTTATATCATGACATGTCATTGCTTTATATGGCACGTGGAACTTAAACATATATACTTAAAGTTGAGGAAAAAATCATAATTGCATGATAGGTTTTTACTCTTTTTTTATTCTTGACAATAATAAAGCTTTGTATTTCGGCAGCACCCAAAGGACCTTGAAAGATATTAGGATCACATTTTGCTGGGCACTGTACAAAAGATCATTGGCTAGGAGAATTTATATTTGAAAAGACAGAAGCAGAATGGGAATATATATTACTGATGCTGATAAGTATAATAAAAAAATTGGCAGAAATTAATGTATTGTTGCTGGGTCTTTTCTGGGGGTGGGAGAACATGAGAGTATCCATTTCCTCATGCACTTTGCTAAGCATCTTCCAGCTGTGAGAACCTGGAGACTTCACATGAATGTGGAACCTTTAAATATAACTATGGGTCTAAATGTCTCTCTTGGTTTGTTCTAGTACATTTGTAGTGTTTTTTCATACAAATTGCTTTAAACCGCTAGGAAATACAGTGGGTTCCAGTTCTGCTCATCACGGTCCCACAAGGTTTCTGTGATATTCTATGATATTCAGTAGGTCATGTATAAATCCAAAGTACCATGTTAATGCTTGAGATATATGCTGTAACCATTAGGTTAATGAGGTCAAAGGCTTGTCCTTGCATCTTTTATCCGGGAATCACAGAAGTCTCTATGAACATTTATGGATGATAATACCCTGTTGAAAAGGTGTGTGGGTGGACAGGGATGGAGGTAAGTACTATCATGATTTCAGAGAGGGAACCCAGAGGCACAGAAAGTTTAACTTACCCAAGTACTTTTTTCCTGTAGCACAGCCACAAACAGAATCCAGAGCTTTCAGCTTCCATTTGTCTCCTTTAACCAAAAAACTTCACTTCCTTCAGTTTAATCCCGTAATTACATTAAGGATATATTTATCAGGAAGGGTTATTCAAAACCTTTCTGAGTTTATGTCTGTGCAGTTACAAACTAACATCTAGGGAATTTCTGTGGTCATTTGCTGTTAGGTTATCATCATAACTCTTTAAACATGCATGAGTTAATGCATACACTTTTTTTCTAAAGGAAAATAAAATTCAGTTAAAACAAAAATAGAAGTGGAGATTTTTAATTAAAGATTAAGAAGGACATCAAGCTGACCAGGAAAAGATTTCCTGCACAGTAGTTTATATCAGGAGTTTTCAACCTTTTTTAATAAGTGTACTCCTGGTGGCCCCGTTTTTAATAAGTGTGTTAAGGGGGGGAGGGGTGGTGAGCAGCAGGGGGTGGTGAGCTGCCAGACACGGAGCTGGGGGCGGGTGGTGAGTGGCTGGATGCAGAGCTGGAAGGAGGTGGGGGGGATGTGGCAAATGGTCAGACATGCAGTGGAGGGGTAGTAAATGGCGGAGTGGTAGCAGCACGCCATCTGTGCAACCCTGCTATCACCCCGCCCAAGCCCTGCTTCCATGAGGCAGTGGCACAAAGTGGCAGTACTCCATCCCTGCCCACCCCCATGTACTTCCTGGGAGTACATTTAAAGTACTTTTAAAGTACTCCCAGGGGTATGCATACCCCTGATTGACAACCCCTGGTTTTATATTATACCTATTTAATTGATTGCAAAATGCAATCTAATTCTCCCATCTTTCAGTTAAAGAGTCTTTCTATTGTACCAGTGACAAGAGTTCAAGCCCTACTCTGGACCATCCTGAAAATTTCCCTTCAATTGAACCTGCTGTAAATTTACCTGGTTATTCAGGCTGGCTGGCCAGACATTATTCCTTTATATGCTATTGGCTCTAGAAGCTACAACACCTTAACCATGCTAGTGCAATGGGTTGTTAGGCTAGACTCAGGCAGACCTTGGATCTTGATTTCTTTTTGTACCACAAGCAGTCATTCACACAGGTGAAAAATGGGCACAATACAAGATGACATGCATGGATTTCTGAGGTCTGACAGTCGGCAATTTTAAAGCCCCTGACTTTATGATTTTCTATTAAAACTTGGTGTCTCCAAAACACTAAAAACCAATTATGATGCCCTTCATTATGGTGTAATAATTGTATTATAGAAGTATAAATATAGTATTTTACAGGAAAGGTTGCTTAACTCTGTGTTCCTATGCCAAAATCTTCTTTTCTTAATAAAACTTGGAAGCCTTCTGCACCTCCATAAGTGTTCAGGGCTATCAGCTTGAATGTCCTCTGTTTCTGATCTCTGCTTAGCTCAGAGCAGTCCCAGCTCAGCCCAACAGCAGTACTACAGAAGCTTGCTATTAGGATTTTGGGAGTCCCTGGATATCCAACCCAACCTAGGGTTCATGTAGGCATTGGTTTAGAGGGACCATGGCTAATGTCCTTATGCCCCTAGTTACCTCTCGCTTCTTTAAGAGCTCCAGGACCCGATCACCTTGTGATCAGGGTACTGCACAGAAAGACTGAATTACTGTATTCAGAGTCAAGAGAAAACTTGCTTAGGTATACTCTGCTATTATTGACCTGTCATTACTCTGAACAGTCTTTCCATATATCATCTAGCCATCCAGTGCTTGCATTCAGCACTTATGTTGCACTCCCTTGATCAGTACAACTGACAGTACAGGGTCAAAACAATAAGAATCAGACACTATAAGGGCATATCTACACTATCTATGGACCAGGGGGCATTGCAGTACAACACAGCGTGGTCACTCCAAATAGACTATATAGCTCCTTCCCATTTCTACAAAATGTAATGCAGACCAGTGCTGGGAACATGCCTAACAGCTACATTACATTTTTCATGTTGTTGAACATGAAGTAGGCATATCATGTTTCACTGTGATGCACGCTGAGTTTATCATGGGCATCTTGTCAGGATCCTGATGTGCAATGAATGGAATCTGTGTGCGCTTCCTGGAGAAGAAATCTATTCAAAGGCTTATAACACAACAGTGTATGCTGAAGGAAAACAACGGAGGAATCATAAGTCAGGTGTGTGATACTATGAAAAGGTGATTCATTTACACAGAAGGTACATAATATCAGGTCAAGTACATGAAAAAAAAATCCTCAGATGTTGGGACAGGGATGATCATATTATGGGCTAGATCTGCCTAGGGAATGAATGATTTTCACTCTGAAAATCGGACTTATTTTGGTAGCTGATGTGAAACTTGATGTATTTCCTAAGTACTCAACCCTTTTTCATGTGGGAACACATATTGCTAAACTCCATGGAGCCCTCTGTATTGAACAGAAAGTGTGTATATCATGATTTCTCTACCTGTTATGGAGGACAGCTAAGTACACTTTACTGCTGGCAACGAGGGCTGACATTTTGAATATATTTTTGATTCCCTTGTTGCAGACCCATAGTTATTGATTTTGAATAGCAATCATAAAATACATTTATCAAAAAGTTCATTTGGTAAGTGATTAAGCAGCTTTTGATGGTAACTTATGAATAGAGAAAAATATTTATATTTTGCATACAGAATAATAAAGGCTAAACAGTGTTCAGGTTTATAGAGGTAGTGGAGGTTGTAAGGGGCTTCATTCTCCAGGAGAAAACTGAAGCAGTCCCTGTCCCAGAGTTCTCGATTTCACTACATGTATGTCCTCTTAGAGACTACACTTCCCTGTGCCGCTTCTGCACCAGCCAGGAGAGCTATTCCCTTGCAAGGAGAAAGAGGGGGTCACAGGCTGTCTTCTCCTTAAGGCTGCTACAGTGATTTCAATTGCCTTGCCTTCCAGGAGGTCCTACTTAGGCAATCAGCCTTCACTCAAGACTCTGTCATGAGCTTTGCCTTTAAGGCATAATTTTTCCCTAATTAGTTACTGTATGCTTCTTATTTTGACAGAGATCAAGTTGCAAATCCAGCTGCCTTTCTTTGTTTCACTTCTGTTGGGAAGCAAAGGAGTTCAGCAGGATCTAATGGAAAAATGGGTAGAGGACAATGTGTGTGCCTACTAGTATCTAGACACAAGAGGAAGTTTGGAAACGTACCATCTGTGTGCTCTTGCTATACACTACTGAGAGAGAACTAAAGTAATGCAAGACAACCACAATGGGGCTTACCTTTGGTAGATGCAGAACAGGGATGTGCTAACCTCACCTGGAATGAAAATCTGACTTTCATAATTTATAAGTGTGCCTGGATAATATCATCTCATGGAGGTGAGGCCCACAAGATTTAATTTGTGATGGAAGAAACCAGCTAAATCAGGAGTTGGCAATTTGCAGTCCACAGGCCTCATCTAGCTGGTGGAAACTGGATCCAGTGCACAGATGTGGGTCTTTGGCAGTGGGGGCACATTATGTAGGTGCCTGATCCATTGGGCTGCCAGGAAAAGTGCCAGCTGTGAATGCTTTCCCTGTGCAGCCGGGAAACCAGCAGTAGTGGCAGGGTCCCAGCTCCTGCTTGTCTGCCCACCTTGAACCTGGGGTAGATCATTCAGGCTCGCAGCCAGAGAAGGTTTGCCCTGTGCTAAATAATAGACTGCTGATCTGATTGAGGAAAACTGGGAAGGAAAATAAAAGCAGCTCAAAGCAGTTAAACTATCAGTGTGTATATATCTACTTTCCACCATCTCTCTTGTGCATGTCATCTTATAAGAGATTCATCATATCACATACTCTAAACAACTATCTAGTCTTTGATACCAAGGTGACAACATTTCAGGATTATTCTACACAAAACTTTGTGTACCAGTTTAACTGATTCAGGGTGGGAGTGATTTTATATATCAGTTCAACTGTATGGGAAGATACATTTAGGCAGGTGTATTACATTGTGATAGATTACTGATGAGCTTTCAAAGAGTCAGTACCTCTACACTAGCATAAATGTACCCTCACTATCTTTATGTTTTTGGTACTATTGTTTTCCAAATTATATAATACAAGTGGTACAAAAACTATATGAAGACAGTCCTTTACAAATGCCAAAGAAAGGTAGGTTTAAAAAAATCCAAGACTAGTATAGGGTGACCACATGATGACATTAAATAACAATGCACATTAAAAAAAAAAAATCAGTATTTCAGCAAAGTACTTAATGATTAGCCTAAAAATGCTTAAAGGTAGGAATGTGCTTAACTACTTTGCTCAACTGGGGCTAAATGATAACAGTTGGCAACAAGCAGTGAACTATGTATTCTTAGAAAAATTGCATTGGGTACCTTAGACAGTGATCTGATTTATGGTAGTTTGGAACAGCTATTCTAATATGTTCATTATATTAACTTTAAATATTATAGTTCTACAAAACTAAGACATCTCTTATCTGAGTCTCCATCCTCCCACTTCCTGAGTCCCCAGATCTTTTAGTTTGCATAGATTGGTAGTCTCACTTTAAGCACAAACCTTTACAGGCCTGGGATTGGCTGTGCATATGTCTGCAGTCCACTGAGGCAACATTATCAACTTAGGCAGTTACTGGAAAACTTAAAGTTTCACACCACTTCTGTTCCTGATGAATTTACCAGATTGTAGGATCTCTTATGCAGAGATTTGGAAAGGTATTTATTTACTCATTAAGAAAGAAGCACATGAATTAAAGAACTGCTTTTTTTTCCTTTTCCCCTAAACACATTAGTAAGCTGCTTTTACATAATGATGCTGAGCCAGATTCTGTTCTTTTCTACATTGGAGTGTATCTGAAGAAACTCCATTGCAATCACTGTGGCTATTCTGGATTTATACAGTTGTAGCAAAGAGCAGCATTTGGTCAGAATATTTATATGGCACTGTACAACTGAGTCCTGAAGCATAAACAACCTGCTTTTATGCAAACAAATTACAAAATTGTGTACATAGCAAGAAAATCTCTGCTTTTAAGCTGTCTTGCTCAGGAAAAGGAATTAAGTCATCCTGATTGGATATGTATAATCTCTGTGAATTTTTAAATGTATAAATTTCTATTGCTGCATAAACTTCAGTTTCTGTAATCTAGATCCAGCTTCCTTTAATTTGTTTGTCTCTTGAGGATATAGATTGAAAAGATCATACCGTATCTAGTCATCTGATCCATCTGATGTAATTGACTAAAAGCACTAAATATAGTCAACACAGCTTGGTTCTGTCTTCTGGTAACTACCCTAGAGGCAGTGGAAAAGGAGCCCAGAAAACAATTTGTATATTATAAGCGGGTCAGTCCTCCAGGGGACTCATGGAATCATGCAGTGGAAGAGGACAATCACAGCACTGAAATGGTGGTTAATTTTATTTGTTCCACTTGATGGTCACAGTGGCATCATGCTGGTCAATTACTCTTGAGTCAGCAGGTTTCAGAGGTTAAGACCCCCCTTGTGGTTTGCAGCACTGCAGGCAAAGTATTCAGGCCAGACTGAAACCGTTTCAACATCAGAGACGCCAGCCTTTTTCTCCCTTGGAGATCTCCTTTTTCATCTATATACAAGATGTACATGTGATAGAATAGGCATGTCTGTAGCATTTAGACAACTTAATTGCTGAGAGTGGAAAAAATGCCAACTTGAGATAAATAAAGGAAGAAAAGGAGGCAGAGCGATAGACTACACAGCAGAGACATGAAATGTACCAATAGTGCAAATCTGAGTGTTAGTTCCATAGGAAAGATCATGTCTAGGAATAGTCCTCATGCCAGCAACCTACTCGTGTTTCAAAACTGCTGTACTCTTAATATCATCACATTTTTTGTCAAGTGGAAATGTTTAAGCTACTTCTTCAGTGATCTGCAATTCTAAGGGGAAAAACAGCAGAAATGCATTTGCTTTAGCACTAGAGCTGCCACAAGCGATTGGGCAGAGGTGGATATGAAATCCAAGCTACTAGAAATAACAAGTGAGGGGGGCCAGGCAGGAGAAGGCTGAAATGATTCCTTAAGGCTTTTCCACAGATGAAATTCACAAAAAGAGTCGCATTTCAGTTGGACTCAGGCAGAGGAAGCAAAGGAAATGGCATTTTACTCCCTTAATTATAATACAATATCATTGTCTTGGGAACACAGGAGATTGTCCTGTGCCTCTTTTAAACTTAGTTGGGTATGTGACGCTTCAAGCCTAAAAGATCTCAAGTGTACATTTCCTGTCAGAAATATTATTCTGTGGGACCTATCCATTTCAGAAGAGCTAAAACCTATGCTTTAATGTTTTTGGCCTATATTGTGCCAGTTTTTAGTTTCTGGAAAATGTCTCAAGAATTGCAAGGATATAGATGAATCATTATGAGTAATTGGAGTGCTAATTCATCCAAATCATGTGTTTAGAGACAGAAGTGATCAGTAGCACTCAGTACTCTTATAGATGGCATTTTAGAAGTGGATCAAATAACCCCTGTGTATAGTATGTACATTGGGATTTTTAAGTCTGTATAATACTTTGACATCCATTGGCATATATATTGGAATAATCCATTGATTATTCATTGTAAATTAGGTTACTGTTGTTAGGCCAAGAAATAGTAATTAAATTTGCTAGTAGCAACCAGACATTTTTGTCAAGGGATAGCAGGCATGCTTCTGTTTTTTTGTTTTTCTTTTTTCAAATCAAAGAGTTAAGTGTTGCTTTCTTGGATTCCAGAAGACTTTGGTCTCAGCTTAGCAGAAGCACATAAATACATGCTTAAATTAAAGCATTTTAAATCTCATGACTTCAGCATCTCCTTAATTTAAGCATATGTTTAGTTACTTTGGTGAACCATGGTCTTTGTGAATGGGTCCTCTTCAATTGCTGATGTCTTGTAAGAGACTGAATCTTTAATTATGTTAGTGAGAGCAGGTGGCATTTCCAAGAGATACATAAATAATTAGATTAGTCTAATATTCACATGGTTCTTATATGTTCATATGTTTGGAAATACAATATTGGGTACTGGACTACGTGTAGATCTGTGGTGAGATATTCTGTGCCAAATATGGGAATATAATTTATCATAATAATAAAATAAAATGGAAGCTGATTCTCAACATGGTACATTCATTTCAGTACAACTTGGTCAGTTAACTTTTGCAGATAAACAGTGTTTTTGAATATGTATGTCTGATGTACAGGTACACAAATATTCCTGGTCTTGGATTTTGTCCATCCCTTGTGTCTTTTGCTGTGGTTGTCCTTTGTGTTGTGTGAAGCAGGGGTGATTTCATAGACATTAAGGCTGGAAGGGACCCCGGAAGATCACTGAGTCCAGTCCCCTGGCCCAGAGGCAGGAAGTCAGCTAGGGGCAAAGGATCCCAGCAAGATAACTGTCCAAACGTGGTGTCAACTTGTTAGACAATTTAAGAAACAAGTAAGATCCACTGTGTGGCCTATGGGCTAGTAAAACTCCAGAAGACTAAAGCAAAACACTCACTGGGAAGTCAAGCAACATGGGTAGTAGCACTTTCCTCATCACTTGTAACCATCACCATTACATAAATTAATGCAGTAATTGCAAAGTATGTCTGTTTGCACAGGGTGATATGTGCTGAAGTTCTGCTTCAGCATGACATGCTAATATAGAAAAATCCCACACCTGTTTGAAAAGGAGTAAGGGAGGAAACAGGCAATGTGTAGGAGGGGCATAGTGAAGGGCACGTGCCTCCCCTGAGAGCGCTGGTGCCCCCCTGACAGTGAGTGCTCTGGCTGGTAGGGAGGCACAAACAGCACTTGTGCTGTCCTCCCCCTCCCTCCCCCCCCCCCCAAAAAAAAAAAAATTGGCTCTGCTAAGTGTTAAACTGCACTTAGCATTTTGGGGTTTTGGCCATAAATGACTTATGAATCTTACCTAAACAAGACATAGGTATCTATTTTTAATGAACTGGGCCCTTTAGTTCAACATTTTATTCTCTGCCTATTCCCAAGAGGCTGGAGGTTTAGAATGGTCCTTGAACAACCTTCATCTAATTTCATGACTTTCCTACATCCAGACCTTAGAAATATAGAAGTGATCCACAGTGAGAACTGCTACATTGTACAAGTTGTTGGAATCATGTTGCAAACTGGAAAGAAAATAATAGGGGAGCATGTAGAATATGGTGGGATTGCCCATCATTTTATTAACAATATAGTTTTCGTAGCTTGTCAAATTAAAAAAAATAGGTATTGTTGGAATGCAGAGTATCAGGAATATTCAAGGCAAGCCTTAAAACTAGGCTGTAAAACGAGCTTTTCAGGTATCTTTGCTTTTTAAAATTATATACTGTATATATTAGTTGAGCAGTATCTGTCAAGAAGAAGATATTTGAGCCCTGAGGTGGCATTATTAATATGAAGAAACAATGTCAGATTTGGAGACTCTAAGTAAATTGTTGTAAACATGTGTCCTTGCATATGGATCTTCATGTATGTACAGGTATAGCTAGATATAGATCTATTGATGTGAAATGTTTCAAAGGCAAACAATTCAGAACATTAAGAACATTCAGAAAATGTGGGATCTGAGAGATATTTTTTTCTTAAGGTTCCAAGAAACCAGGTTTATAGCACACAAAATTAACCCAGCTTTTACAAGTCTCATGCAAACTGAACCATACTTCAACTGGGGCAAGAAATGAGCAGGGCCTACTCTTGAACATGAAGAAATTCAGAAATACATAAAGTCTGACAAATGAAGACCCTTGTGAAGAGGCTCAAAGGGCTCAGAACATGATCGCTGAGGAGGAACCATTTCCCTGTAATTTTACCAGCATCTACAGAGTATTCAACAGACGATTACTGTCCATCCTTCTTGCTGAGGCTGTGCCATAGAGGAGGCGTCCAGCAATTTGGATCAGTACTCTAGCACTGCATAAAAAAGATAGTCTTCTCCGTCCCTTTCTTTTTATTAGAAATCCCCAAAACCAAAACATGTTGGAAATGTTGAAATAGTGCATTGTGGAAATGTCAAAACCTTTCAGAAATGCCTAAATTAACTGCTTTGACATTTCTGAGATTTTTTTGTCACTTTGGTTTCAGAAGAAATTATTTGGTAGAATCTACCCAAATTTATGAATAGTTTTGACCTTCTTGAAATTGCATTTTTGGACTAAGAAATATTTTACCAAAAATGTTTTTACCCAGCTCAAGTCAGCATTCACAGTTATTGCCAGCAAGAAGGAGGAGGACTCACTCACCTTTTGGGTTAGAAGTTTTTCAGTGTGGAATAGAATCATATTCGGATGCTTATGTCCACTAACATAACTAATAGGTAGAATTGAATTTGGCCATTATCCAGATATGGGACTTAACACTAACCATATGCAATATTGCTGGAATTGCATAACAGGCAGAAGGATTTGATGTGTGCTCTACTACTTGGGCTAGAAGTGTTAACCCATTATAACCAAAATGCACTCTGCCACTGCATCGCTTCTCGCTATGTACGAACAGTCATGTCACTTAACATATAAAATACCACAAACATTGTCAAGAGAACTGATGAACCTTCTATCAATGGTGAGGCAATAATCTGGTGGGAGTTACTAATTTACCACAGCTTCCAAAGCCCCTTTGCAAATGTTGCTAGCAGCTTCAGGCATGTATGCTTCTTCTATGTAAATGAACACAACATCTGCTCCTTAGGCATCCTGCTAAACAGTGGTTATGCAGCACCACCAACCTCCTCTGTGGGCCCTGCTGCTCAGCACCTTATGGGTGAGTTAGGCAAAGCCCCCAAAGGAGTCAAATTTGTATATAAAAAGTGGTTATATTCCAGTCCCAGAGCATCTCTTCTGAAATGCCTAAAGAAGATGCCAATCAGAGCACATAGTCAAAATATGAATGGTCTTCAAGGCTCCAAATTTTCTGTGAACTTGGCTTCATTTTACATACACACATTAGCTTTGCAAGGGCCCTTAGACTAGGTGCCCCCTCAGTGAAACACTTACAACCTGCCAGGCTCATTTGGTTTGACAGCTTCTTGACTTGTCTTCTCAGTGGTGATACCAAAATTAGATGTCACTCAGAATAGATGGTGAAGATCTTCACAACAGTGTCCTCCCACTCATTTTTTTCATTGCTTTGATCTACCTTGGAATGGCATCTATGCTGACATTTATCAATTTATCATGTAGTGTTTGAGTTAACATCTTGCTGAGAGGAACAGTGACAATTTACATGCCACAGAACTGTTTGCCATTAAAAGAAGGCATCACAGCATCAGTTACACATGGTTCATTTTTAAGGCTGTTTTTTCTTGGTAAACATAAGTTTGCATTTGTTGTTTAAAATGAAAATTGAAATTGTAGAATACATGAGAGGATGGGTGTGTGCCATGTATTCAAAGAACTGCTCAAAGGAATATGGGAACATTCAGCTCTAATTTTGTCTGTACCATAACTGCAGAATTAGCTTCAGTGTAAAAAAGCACTTTTAAAATTTTTTATAAAGTCAAAGATCAAAATATAATGGGTCTGCAATAGATTAAATCAAAAGAAGCTTTGGGGACTATTATATTGATAAGGATTTTTTGTTTTGTTTTAAATCTAACCCCTACCATAAATGCATTTTATTACTCATTGTTTGTTTTTCTAAACAGACCAGAGCAGCACCATTTGCTAGTTGACTGGCAATACAACCCTCTTTTTACAACGTGGAATTTAAAAACAGGAAGGCTGCCATTCACATTGATTAAGTCTACATGGAAAATCACCTGGAAGGTTTCAGCTTTGGCATAAGCAAATAGAAAAGTTTGAGACAGCTGACATTTTACCAAATTACAACCTATTCAGCCCAGCACTGGCCAGGGACTAGCCTCTGTACTAATATCTATAAACATTAGATCTGCAAAGTTATTTTAATGTGCTTCTTTGGAAGATTCTATCTCCACATGCATTTTAGTCACTCCATGCAAAAAGCAACACAAGTGATCAGTTTACCTTTAATTAAAACAGCACAAACCTGGAATTTGAATTTGGCTTGTCAGGTAAGTTTAGTACAGAGAAATCTGCAGCTAATCAGTCCTGATCCAACTAGTAAAGGTCACAGCAATCATGCTGAGTTATTACAGAGGTGTTAAGACACATGGACACTAACCTCAGGAAAGGAGAAAATAAGACAAAAGTAAATATTTTAACTTTATCATATTTCCTTAATCTTTCAGTGAGAGAGATTCTTTTTAGCTAGTCTTCCATCAGGAACTGTCCACCATCCCTCCCCCTGTCATGCTTCACTTTATAATCCTACTATTTCAGCATTAAGGGCAGGACTGTGTCTGAGGCACTATCCTGAGAGAAGGTTGGTGTTTATGCTGCATTATCCCAGGAAGCATTGCAGCTTAGGCCAGCTCTATAACAGAAACTTCTGTCAGAATAATAATGCTGGGCCTCGATATGACATTTCTATACCAGCAAAAGTCCTGGTCTGGAGGCAGTTATATCAACATTTGCTGGAATGGCTTATTTTCTCCAGGAACTGCAGTAAATTATGTTAGCTAAAGCACTTTTGCTTTTATAATCTGTGTGTACTAGGAGGGTTTGCCAATTTAGCCATATCAGCAAAACTCTTTTAGTGTAGCCTAGGCCTCAGACTACCTTTAAAATTAGGATGCATCCCTGATCAGCTCTTGGAGCTAGTGAGTGCACAGGGCAGCCATGCCAAAACTCCATGCTCTTCTCTGACCAACTCCTCTGCCTTTCTGGATGTCAGGTCTTGGTACACATACAAATGCATGCACATTCTTTTCCCCACATCAGTGCATAGTGCAAATCACCACACAACTCTATAAAAAAGGAAAAGGACATTAAAATAAATTGCAAATTAAGAAACACAGTGAAATTATCAAGGCATTAGTTAGCCACTGAAGTCCATGGAGGGGGTGATTCTGTTCTTTGAAACTATTTTTGATACAGACTGTCCCCACTGTTGGCTAGCCAAAAGCATCTGTCAATCAGGACTGATAAACTGCATAGCCTATATTTATATGGTCCCTCTTTAAGATAGTCAGTGTTCAATAGTGCTTATCTGGGCATGTCTACACATGCACATTTAATGCACATTAGCCCAATTTAAGGTGCATTAAAGACATGTGTCTACACATGCACACCCTTAATGCACCTTAAAAATGGTGATTTCAGGCTATTTGAGCCTAAATTTGATACCTGCATCAAGCAGTTAAATGAATAGTTAAATCACAGTAGTGAACATGTAGATGCACTAATGTGTATTAATGTGATGTGTGTCCACTGATGTGGGTCTAATGTTAGCCCCAACTCAGTCCACACAATTGTGTTAATGCACACTAGCATGTGCTTATGTGGACACGTGCATAAGTTGCCTTAATGTACATTAGGCTGATGCACATTAAGTTTAGGCACATATAAAAGCACGTGTAGACATGCCCTCCGTGTCTGTAACATGTATATTGAGACCTGAAATACTGAGCCCTAAATAATAAGGCCTAATTCTGTCCCCATTGTCATGTTGAGAAAAGGCAACCTCCTTAATGGTACATGTGTGAAAAAGTATTACTAAGTGGGATTAAGGGAAGTATAATCTATCTGAAAAAGTTTCCATTATAATTGGGTCCAAAAGATTTAAAGTATTCTGGAGGAGATAACTTAAATGTATCAAAATAAGGCAATTAAATATATGAATTTCAAAAGCTTTATGAATATAAGGCCCTGTGCAAACATGTAGTCTGCATCCAGTAATTATGATGGCACACACAAATTTGGTATTTGGTCACACAAATAGATAATTACCCAACCAACTAATCATTTATGAGAGTAAATAACCCAATTTTCTCTTACAACTGTGGTAATTTGCCTATAATAAAGGCAAACAATTGCAATTATTTTTTTTTGTGAACTAGTTTCTTATTTCCACTCCTGAATGCAGAATTTATTCCAAATCTTCCAAGTAGATTGTATTTTTATATTCTCAACCTTTCAGCATTGTGAGAGGTTTTTTCCCCCATTTTTTGTTTCTATGACTGGAATTTTATTAATGCCACTGTCAGGTAATATAGAAAGTAAGTATGATATACAGTGATCTTCCATGAATTTTTCATCCTTTTTTACATGCCATATGATATGGTAATATATAAATAATGTAAACAAGCATTTGAAATTAGGCATCAAAAACAGCTTCTTTAAAGAACAAAGGCTCAGAATTCAATATAAATGCTCAAATTAATTTAATACTAATTAATTTAATATTAATTATGGAAAGTTTTGATAAAAGTTATATTTTAAAAATACCTTGAACTTGGCCTAAATAGTAAGTTAAAAGCAAAAACTAGCAGAATGTTTGAAGACATGAAGCAAAAAGAATTTATTCGTGTAGTACCAACTACAATAACTCAGAAATTGAGAGTTGTAACCTCGGCTGCTTAGCAGAGGAACCTGTCACACAAAGTGTAATAGTGCAGGAAAATGACAGGGATTTTTTTGCGCCTGAGTAAGTTACAGATGAGCATGACTCCCATCCAGTTTGTGCAATTAATTCAACACAAAACGACTAATAAAAGGACCCATGCAGCTCCAAATAGGGCAATGTTTTAGGGAGACAAGCTTCTCATGCTTATATCATTTTGGCTTTACTTGCATTTTACCATAAAATAAGTAGAATAGTAGAAGTAAATAGTAGAAGTGAAATTGTATGCTGGCTTTGCACTTGTAACATATGACCATAAAGATTTATCTGTCTACTCCAGAGTTGTATTTTTGACATTCGTGAATAATTTATGATATAGTGGGAAGTGTAAAATCACTGTACTGGACAATAATGGTATAACCATCCTAAAAGCTTGGCATTGTTCTAAAGAATACGAATTTATTTGGGGGGGTGGGGGTTAAAAACAAACCAAATAAATGCAACAAAAGCAACACCTCAGCTTTCTGAAACAGTTGTTATGAATTGTGTTGGTCAGAAAATAAGAACATCATAGAAAAAAGATTTCCAAGAAAAATAGGAATTACTTTCATTTGATTGAAAAATGTTGATAGTCGCACATTTTACCAACCAGTCAAAAAGGTTTTGATTCTTTTAGTTAAAAAACCAAATCCTTTAAAATTTTCAAGCAATGCTAGAAGTCAGTTGTTTTTCAAATTGGTCCCTATTTAATTTTATTCTATGTCCCATGATTGCAGACATCCTTATTAGTTCCATATAATCTTTGTTGAATACCTCTTAACTTTTTGTAAAAAAATATGCATTTCTTAGCATCATCAATATGTTATGATTATGGTTATAGACCAGATAATGGTTGTAGACCAGATAATGTTTATATAACATGAGTTAATTGTAGATGTTAGGCATGTGCATTAATTCAGCATAGTTATTGTGTATTAAGTTTAGTACCTGTAATCAGAGTACTGAACGCGCAGTAACTTGCTGTACTGCACAGTAGTGCCAGAGCGTGGCCTTTTAGTGATGCTAATGCACAGTAGTTTAATTCTACAGTGCATTAGCACAAAAGCACAACTTTTTCCGTGATATGTTAATGTGCAGTAGAATTAGTTTACTGCACATTTAGTGTCTTGTGTAGATGTGCCCAGTATTAACAAATATTTTATTTCTCAGTTTTAAATGTATGCCTTCATTTTCATTAAATATCCTCTTGGAGAAGAAATAGAAGAGGTATGCTTTCCCTTAACATTCATATTTGTAACTACTTGTATCATGTCTCACTCTCTTCCTATTCATCTTTTCTCAAATCTAACCAGTACTGATCTTTTGGCTCTCTCCTTAAGTAGAAGTGTGACAGAATGGTGCTTTTTAACAGGTTGTTACTGCTTGTGGAAAAGATAAGTTTGACATCCCTAAAAACTGATTTCCTATCTTTTTTCGCTGAACATATACAGGCAACGGAAACACACGTTGGTCTGCCAGTGTGCTTCATCTCTAATATGTTGACATCTCTTCTTAGAAGATATTTTATATTGTATCCTCATTCAACCATTGGCCTTCCTCCTCTCACTGCTGAAAACAAGGCCTAGTAGCTCTATCTGTGGTGGTGATTTTGTGATCTGCGTGCAGACTTGATCAGGAAATATTTTTTTCCTTCAAAAAAAAAGAAAAAAAGAAAAAGAAAAAAAGAAGTTAAAACTTTTCTTTTTAGAGGGGGTAGAGTTTATTTCATCAAACAAAAAGAAAACCTAAAGTTTAAAACAGTTTTACACAACTGAAAGCTAGAACTTGTCAGTAACCAAAAAGTCATTTTCTAATTAAAAGAATAAAAGGTTTGGTTGAAAACTATGATATTCTTTGAACGTGGCCAATGCCCAATAGGAATGGATGAGGCTAAATGAGCCAAATCTGACAAATTATTTCATCCATCAAGCTCAAATATGTGCTGTTTACAGCTAAATGACAGACAATAAAAACCTAGGCCAGATTCAAAACAGTAACATGGATGGTGGCAGTACTGTTATGAACCGTGATATGTTATTAGCTGCCTAAGACAGCTTTCCTGTTTCCCATGCTGGAACTATATGCAAACAGCATTGTGTTGCCAAGATCTTTCTGGGGAGCAGGAAGATTGACTGAAGACCACTTGCAGAATCTCTGTGGTCAAAAGTAGATTTTGATAATATTTCAAAATACAAAAAGACAATAGTGTCATCCAAACCATACTGTGCCTTTTAAAGAGATGAGAAGGTTTATTATTGTCTTCCAAATGCAAGCTTATTAGATATTATTTTAATGGGTAAATGCTGTTAATCTTCTCACCCCTCATTTCCATTGTGATATTTCACTTGGATTTTGATTTGTAATGTGTCTGTTTTATTTTATATTTAATTTTTATATTATTTTATATTTTACTTTTATTCTGAGTCCACTTTTATTACTGAGAAGTAAACATTTCTGAAGGGCAGGAGATGGGGCAGCGGGGGAGAGGGGAGTGATTCAGTGGTGCTTGGACATATATCCTATCCTATATATCTTATCTTTTTTAAGACCACTGCTTTGAAGACAGCATAACAAGATAAATTATATTTTGATGGCCTGCCACATGCAAATGCACAAAAGCCCATTTGCTAACAAAGTTATTTGTGTTCAACATTTTGAATCCAAATCCAAATTGGGTACTGGTAATATATGAATGCATTATACATTTTGATAATTTATTCTTCTTCTTTCTTCTGTTTCCTTCCCAGCTGAACTTCCAGACTATCAAATCCTGTTAAAATTACATTTTTTCCCAAACTTCAAAGTCCAACCAGTGGCTACCAGAGTTGGTAGCCACTGAACTTCCAGCCAATAATTAGTTTTCAAAATGCTCTATTGGGAGCAGGGTGATAAAGGGACTTATTCACATGCAAAAGCTAGTCATGTAAAGGAGTTTTAATGGACTTTTCACCAGTGATTTTAGTATAAACAATTTTAATGTAAAATGATTTCAGTGTGTAATAGGACTTGAATACAAAGAATACATCTTCTCTCAGAAAATGAAAGGGAATAAATGCCCTTTTTTTGTGAGAACTGCCAAACAGCTTAAGAGATTTAACCAGCACCTTTTACATAGTAAACTGTATACAGGCAAAATTCCTGATGATGTCCATAGAATAAAAGGTAAGAAAGGAAGGATGCATTTGTGTCCCAATAACTGAGAGAGAGGGCGAAGGTATTAGCATGAAGCTGGAATACAAAGCTGCATTTTACAGTGCTTCTTGTCTTATTAAGACCTGAGGAAAGAGAAATTGGGAAAAAGAAAAAGCCACAAAACCCTTATTTTTTTTTTGTTTCCAAAAATAAGCGAGAATGAGAAAGGAAGAGGAAAAAGCCACAAAGGTATGTTAGTGTCTGAAATGTTCCTGAGGCAGACAAGGTTCTTTGGATAAATCCTATATCTTTTATTTGACCAGCTTAAATAGCTGGAAAAAATTCTTCCTTGCAAGCTTTTGGGCACAAACACCCTATGTCAGGCTGAGGAAGCATCTGCAGCTGGTGTGTGCTCTTCCTGAATGGAATGAATAATAAAGAAGCCAAAGGCTGGTATGCATGCAAGAAAGCCAATCGGTGACAATGTAAATAGCAGTTAGTGGGTGAGAGATACGTTTACAGGGCCGGGGGAAGGGTGGGGTGATGAATGTGGCTGGTAAATAGTGGAGAGATACCTGGGAAATCAGATGTTAGGTAGGTTATAATGTGTCATAAATCCAACGTCTATATTTAGTTCATGATTTGTTGTAGCCAGTAGGTTGATGAAATGAATGTTCCTGGAGCACTAGGGCTAGGTCCAAACCTTCAAAGAGTCCAAGGCATAATTAATCTAAATTACATGGTTTTCAGTAAGCAGCGTAGTTTAGATCGGTAGTGAGCAGGACACATGTTCACTCTTTGGTTGGGGTGTAAGTCACAGACCAGGTTCTGCCATTTTTAAACCAGTCTATGTATGTTGAACTTCTGTTGTGAGTATAGACTGGTTTTGATCACTTAGACCATTAAAAGTGTAAGGTTTTTACCTGGCATAATGAGGCAAAAGGGCAAGAAAAAAAAGAGGTGACAGAACCATCAAGCAAGAGCACTAAAATTTAAAACTTTTTTTCAGTTACAGCTGATCTTGTATGGGTGCCCAGGAAGGGAACAGGGAAAAAATGGTCCACACTTGTACTTCTCCCTCCTTGTACTTCATAAATTATTTGAAGGTAACAGAGATGATACAGGCCTTGGCAGGGGAAGTCAGCTACCATAGAAGAGTGAATGCTACATACTGGGAAGTGTAGGGAGGAATAATGCTAAAGATAGTCATCACTGTGCTCCATTTTCAGACAGCATGACTGCACCACTTCACACAGGCACTTGTCATTTTACTTTTCAAAGCTCCTGTTACAATTTAGAGAATACCAGTTGTTTTGAGAAGGAAAATGAGGGAACTAATTTTTCTCATAAGGCATGAAGCAGACAATCATTGTCTTATGCTAGTTGTGCTCTGCTATTATACAGACAGTGTGCGTCTGTCTCATTTCATATTACCTCATTATGGTTTCCTTGACCTTGACATATTGCACCAGTAATGAATAGTATCACATCATTTTGCTTGCACCTGATCTATTCTTATTTCTTGAAGCCATCATTTAAAATACATATACAAGTTGGAAAGTTTCTCACGTTCCACTTCGAGTGTCCCTGCCTTATGAGGTATAATTCACGTATTTAACTATAAAAAGCATTTCTGAAGGGTAAAAAGATAGTCACAGTACCATTGGAAAAATACAAACAATTCTACAGTTTCCAAAGAGCCATCTTTTAATATAGGGAACAATTCTGAAAGAATGGATATGTTATACTTCAGTATGAAATACTAATGCTGTTTGAATATATGCTTAAAGCAACAAACTGGACCACAAGAAATTGGGATTAAATTTGCAGTTTCTCCCTTATCCTTTATCTGCTGAGACTATAATTTCTTTGAGATATGTACTATTCCTTTATTCTGTTTTTGTACAATACATGTAGTAGTCTGAGCTTGGTTGAGAATTATAAGTACTGCCAAGTACAAATAATAATAGTATAAAAGCACAAAGATTTAATGGTGCTTTTCTCAGACAGCTATTGAATTTAATCCTAGGAAGAGTGTAGCAAGATGCCTTTGTAAATACTAGTTTAGTTGGTAATCAGGATGATTGTCATTATCTTAACATAAAAATGTTTTGTTGTTATTTAATAAGATCTTCTTTTCATTTGATATATGTACTATTTGGAGTGAATTAAAGTCACCTGATCCATTAATTTTAACTCAGTCATCAGTTCATGGCAGGAGAAAGGTTATATTTGGCATGTAAAAATCATAACATTAATAGATTGTTGTTTTTATAATGATATACTTACTTTTCTTGAAGCCATCATTTAAAATACATGTGCAAGGTGGAAAGTTTCTCATCTTTTACTTCCAGTGTCCCTGGCTCATTGGCTGTGATTCCCATATTTAAAAGAAGAAACCAAAGAAGAGATTCAATGTCAACTGCTTAAAAGACTGATAAAAGCAATCAGTGCGAAACTCTTTGACCTCCATGATGATTTTGACACTACCAATCACTGGGAGAGCTCCAAGGAAAGTTTTCATGAGGTGTATCAAGAATCTCTAGGTTTTTCCACCAAGAAACACCAAGGCTGGTTTGATGAGAATGAAAGGGAAATTCAGGCTTTCATGGCAGAATTACATCAGCTCCAAATGGAAGCAAGATATTTACCTTAATCAGGGCTTGTAGTAGGGATGATAACTTTTATTAGACCAACATGATTTTTGCAAAAAAAAATTCTTTAATTGTTGGTCTAATAAAAGATATCATCTCTACTATGAGCCCTGATTGCTTTTTCCTCTAGAGCAGTACGGCTACAACCTGCATATGAAACATTTATCTCCACACTAAAGGTAAGACCCAAAGGAAAATTCAGGAGATAAAGAAAAAGTGGTGGCAGTACAAAGCAAAACAGATTCAAGAGCTTGCTGGCAGCTTCAACATGCATAGTTTCATCAGTGCAACCAAAGCTATTTATGGGCCAAGCACACACGGGTGGAAAAAACACTCTTTAAAGATAGCTCCATCATCAATACATGGTAGAAGGAGCACTCTCATAAACTCCTGAGTCAAGACAATACCATCAAAGCCATTCTATAACATCTCATTAAGAACTACATTGAGGATCCATCGATTTATCAAGAAGCTTTGAAACCCATTAAGCAGATGAAAAACAAGACACCGCTGCCAGCATTTAAGCCATGTTCATATGGTACCAGCTGTCTTGGACAGGACATGTCATAAGGATACTTGACAACCAGCTCCCCAAATAGGTCCTATACACCCAACTCACTGATGCTCACTGCTCTAGCAGTGGACTTAAAGGAAAGATTCAAGGATACCTTGAAGGCCATTCTGCCAAAATGCAGTATTAACATCAGTACTTGGGAGACACAAGCACTGAATCATCCCTAATGACACTGATCAGCAATCATTTTGCGCAAACTTACTTCACTATGGAGTTGGATAGTCAAGAGAGAAAAAGGGAAAGAGCTGTGACCTGACATAACCAGCATCTACTTCTTTCTCCTCAAATTATTTACCATGTGTGCAGTCAAACATGCAGATCTTGGATTAGCCTCCTCAGTCATCTATGGATTCATTGATGACCTCTCTATTTACTGGAAGACTGTCATTCTCATATAGAGGGATTGCAAAGGCTGGCTTTTAAGACCTCATGGTATCTTGGGCCTCCAGGGAATATACATCATGAACTATACACATTGGGAAAGCATTCACAGCTCCCGGAAATCTTACATATGTTCATAAGATATCCACAGTTCATGCAGTCTGCTTTATAGTAGTGAGCAATGTATTGTCAGCCTCAGGAAATACTCAAAATGCATTATGTTCAGGTGTGGCCCTCTCCAGTGTAGAAAGATATTAACAAATCAGGACAGTTGAGAAAAGAGCAACTAATACACTATGAAAGCTAGGAGACTGTCCTTCTAAAGAGGACTAAATGCTAATTATTCACATCTGGGATCAGGATGCTTTGTAGGATATGGGATTATTTTCAAAAAGTATTAAGTGATTAAAGCAACAATATTTCAGCTATTTTTTCTGTCCCTCTCAGTGAGGCCAATAGGTTGAGTGAAAGCACTTCAAAATAGAATTTAGTTCACAGAGCTGTGATTTATTTATGCTAGTACAAAAGGTCATAATTTGAGTAATAAAATAAAATTTTAAAAGAATATTTTAGATAAGAATAGTATGAAACAAATAACACTGAGATATAGAATAATCTTCTGAAAAGAAGTGAATCGCTATTGCTTGGGTAGGATAGAATCTTAAAAATGTATTACAAGGAACTATATCTCAAATACAATGATGATGTAGATGATCCACCTGGACTTTTTCATTTCTGTGTCTGTGACTACAGATGTTTCATGTATTCAGAGATAGTCTTTACTTGCATCAGTTTAAGACTATTTGTGCACAATTTAACATAGGTTATTTTAATGAAGACAGAGTTTTAATGAAGACAGAGTTCTTGTTCCCACTGGAGGGTATGGTGACATTTTCACCTAATTTAGCAGAAGCAGGTCCTTATACAATTTGGTGTTTCTGTGGGCCTAAAGAATTGAGTGTGTGAATTAAAACAATGCAAAAATCCTTTCTGAAGTCAGGTAACTGGAAATGAAAAGCAGAACCAAACACTTCACCTGTGCAAATAGAAAATGAAGCTGCACAGAATCATTGTTTACTGCCAATACTTTATTTTCACACAGGTGAACTTTACTCTAAAAGGGAAAGCTGACTCTATCAAGTTGCTTTTGGAAACCCTAAGCACTTCAAAGTGAATAACATATAAGTGTAAATCAATAGTTAACCGCATGATACTTTTCAAGGGTATTTGATGCCTTTGCAGATTCAATTCAGAAAGCTACCTTACAAATTCTCACTCATCCTTGTTGCAATTAATTTTTGAATGTGTGTACTTTGATGCTTATCCTTTGTACACTATATAGTTATTTACCTGTATAAATAAATAGTGACTAGTGATACTGAATGTAGATGGCATAGTGCTTTTAACACTAAGTTTTTTGCAAAAGAGCAGTTTGTAGACTACGAAAAACTTCATCCAAGTCAGTCTTTTTTAAATGACAGCTGGCTGCCTCAGGGGTGGGAGAATTAAACATCTTTTATAGAGTATGCATTTGGAAATAAAATTCAATGTAATAGTCAAATATTCATTTACATTTTGTACCGGAGAAGCTACTTATGATATGGATAAGGTGACAAATGTAAGTTTGATCAATTGGCACTTTCTTGCTCAAGGCATCTGCCTCTTACATACATCCCAAATCTTCTCTGCTTGGTCTGACAGCATAATTTTACTTCTTTTCATTCTTCTTCGCATTGCAGAATAGGTGTCATAACTCTTTAAATTAGATCTCAGCTAGTATTTGTTTTGCCTATTTATTTTATCAAATGCTGTTTAGTGTTATTTCATGTTTTTTAGCTCAGAAGAAATGAGACTTGCTTGTGTTATGTCTTTTGTCACTTTCACAAAGGAAAATTCTGGAAATATCTGTCAAACTAAGAAAAAATCACTACTATCTGGAACTAGCTGTTGGCTGGTCTAAATAATGATTTCAGATATAGTAGTTCAGGACTTCTTTGACTCTACCTCTTTGAATGTATTCCCATCAAACATACATTGGATATAGCTATAAATGTAAAAAATTAAGATGATATTTTTGGCATTTACTATACACTCACTTAAACAATTATTAAAACATTGCTTTGATCTGATTTCTATTTGTGAATAGAAATTTATGTGTGATGACTACATCACACATGTGTTATTACTCTTGCAGAGGACATCCTCCAAACTCAACTGAACTCATGAAATACTTCAGTTGACTTAAATGGATTTGGTATAAAAGCCTGAAGAATGACTTCCTCAGCGTATAATGAAATGGAGAGTCAAAAAAGTGTGTAGTAATCCTATTGTAATAGGAGCATTTTCACCTTTAGAATGCAATACAGCAAAATACTTCTTTTAACACAATGATTCTGCAAAGCAGTATTGGAAAATATTGTCATGTGAGGATGAAAATTGTCTAATGGCATTTGTAAAGTAGAATTTTTAAATGTTTTGTGAAAAAAATACCAGGACTGTTTTTATTATTAACACCAGCACTTCTTAGCTAATAATTCATGTTTGAATATTGATTTCTACCTTCTTTTTTAATGAAGAAACATTTCCTGTCTTTGTATATTCCATGCTGTTGCTAACCTAGATAGCGATTCTGATAAATTAAATGGAGATTAGCACAAACAACAGAGATCTTACTCAAAAATGTTTATTGTAAAAAAAGTGGCTAGAAAACAACATAACAAATTTCACTTCACGCTATCTTCAAGTTATCTATAGATGCAGCCATAGGTAACATTTTCTTTTCATTCATAACACATTCAATCATATAAAAATAAAAATATTTACATTATGTCCACATACTTTACAAAATCATTAATAAAAAAGGCACTTGGAGGGGAATTGCTGAACATATTGCATTTCCTTTGTGCATTAAAAAAAATTAAAATTCATTGTCAAACTCCCATGTACCCCGTCTTTTGCACTTATTCCCGTTTAAAAAAAAGGTTAAAGTTTAGAGGAACTTTTCCATATTAAAAGCTGGGTCAAGCATGCACCAGGAATGTTTGAAGCTACAGTCTGTTTTTAAAGGCACATGCGGTTTGATCATGACAGTCAATTTTTCATACATTCTTTTTTGTGTTCTCTTGCCTCTTCTTTTAATTATTCACTTTTAAAGCATTTCAGGTCATCAGTAAAGCCTTGGTTTTTAATAATAATGATAAAAGAACAACAACCAGTAATATTAGACATTTACTAAAGTAAACTTGGAATACTTTTTAAGGCACCTGAGATAAATGGTGTCTGGCAAAATGTAGTTGGGATAGGTTTCTTTATTATTACAGTTTCTTTTCAAATACTGTTCTTTGGTTGAAATGGCTTGGCAGGAATGTACTGTTAACTCTTTGTAGTAAGACTACATGCATTTGGCTTCATGTTTAAAGAAAGTAGACAGTGCTTCTTCCTTATGATCTGTTTGAAATGTCATGCATGGTTATTTGCATTTCAAAATTCATTCGTAAGTGACTGAAAAGAAATACTTAAGCTCATTTGTACTGACATTTTAAGTTCTTCCACTATTTTTTGTTTGCTTTTGGTTGGAAAGTTGAAGAGAAAATGCTTTGGATTTCCATTTATCATTTGGAACAGGAGTGGAGAAACTCATTGAGTCCAGGTAAACATTGACTGCATGACTCAGTGTGCTACACAGCAGCCAGATTCCTCATGTTTGTGCAGAAGAGACATCCTAGAGAAAGTTTTGGAGCAATTTTTGCACTGGTATTTCTTCACATCTGAATGGGTCTGCAGATGAGCCCTCAGATTGGATCGGTCTGCGAATGCTCTGTTGCAGTGTGGACAGGAAAAAGGCTTCTCTCCTACAAAAAGATATTTAAAAAAATTTAAACATTAATAGGAAGAAATGCCATTGGGTAGAGGTACAATTACATTTTACCTTAGGAAACAAAATTGATTTATTTCAAGAAATGAAAAATGTCTCAATAAGCTGAGCATGCCACTATTACAGTCATGTAATTGCTGCCTGTCCTTAAAGATTTCAAACTTTCCAGCAAATGTGGCTTGGTGCTGTCATGAAAGGCAAGCTGCTGATGCTTTCTCTTTTAACAGGTGCAGCTAGTGCCTTTAGGTTGGGCTCCTCCCAATATTTTCATATGTTTCCTCTGTTCATGTAACTTATCCTATGTTACGTCCAGAGCTGCATAAATTACTTAGGATAGGGGCTAGGAGAAGAAAGGCAGCAAGCAACTACTCGAACACAACACTGCCCAGAGTTGCACCTAAGACATGTTTTAGACATCTTAACAGAAAAACTCTGGTAATGATCTGACACTGTCTATTTAAGGAATTTATGAAGACAGCAACATTGGTATTTACTGACTGCTGGGAACAGTTACTAAGAACTGACACTCACATGTAAAAGTTTGTTTTTTCTACCTGATTTTAGAGTTAAAGTAAGCCTTTCCCACAGACAGGACTTTGGCTTCTCCAAAGCCTGAGCATGATACTAAAATCATATACATGGAATTTTCAGCTGGTGTAAATCAGCAAAATTGATGTCAGTGGTGCTTACTGGATTTACACTAGCCGAAGATCTGGCCACAAAGGCAAGATCCTGTGACAAAAATGGACGAGTTTTGTCCTTTAACTATGCTTTTCCAAGAGCCAGGAAATGACTGTATGAATCCTGATCACATTAGCGATACCAATATTTACTTAAGACAAAAGTAAAAAAATTAATACCAAGCCGCATTTGCAAGTTAAAAAAAATGCTATATTTCTCATAGTTTTTCTTACCAGTGTGAGTTCTAATGTGTCCTTGAAGTAGCCAGGGTCTAGAGAAAGCCTTGCCACAGATCTTGCAGACACAAGGTAGCGTATGGGTCCTGATGTGCATCTTAAGGGCTCCCAAGCTGACGTACTCCTTGTCACAGTACTTACAGCTGAATGATTTCCTAGACTGGGCATCACAGTGCAGCTGCTTGTGTTTGGCCAACCCCGAGAAAGTTGAATAGGTCTTGTTGCATAAACTGCACTGAAACTTTTCAGCTTCAATTGCATGTGGATCTGAAAGCTTTGACTGGATTCTCTCTTCTTCATCACTAATGGGACTTTCTGAACCACTGTGATCCTTGGATGAGGTATCAGAGGGTGGAGGTGGGCTAACTCTTCCCAAGGATGAGGGGTATCCAGAGAGAGGAGAGAGGTCATTGGGTAATGGGGATGGTAGAAGCCCAGTTGTAGTCCAGACAGTAATGGGATTGTAAGCTACTGAGCTCAGGATCTCTGGTTGTGGTATTATAGGCACTGGATAGCTCTCATATAAGTATGGGGAGATTATCACTGAAGAAAAAGAAAGAAAAAAGTATTAAAATACCTGGAAAAATGTAATAAAAAAATGGGTTAAAAAGTGCATAAGTCTAAAAATATGAACACAGTTCAATCATGTGTAGACAGGATTGTATTAGTAAAAATATACCTATACATATATATGGGTTATTTATAAATATATATTAATATGCAAATTATACATATACATTATACAATAGATACATCATATATGTCTTCAAAGTTGCATGCATGTATATGTGCATAAAGGGCATTTAAACAAATATGGTTTAATATGGAAATATGGTCTATTCAGGGCAACATGCTTTTTTTAAAATTAATGTAGCCTAAAACATTCAGCAGTGAAACTTTCAAACTGATCATTAGAATAGTATAAATCCCCATTTGAAACATACACAGAACAGGAAAAACATAAATCCAAAGAAGATAACTAAATAAAAATTGGTGAGCAAATTTTTTAAGTTCTTGTTTTAGTCTAATCTCTTTTCTAAAAATCAGTCATTCTACCCAAAGAGAAAAAGCTAGGAATGAACCAGATGAAGTATGAAAATCACTCTACTCCACTGTCAGGGACTAAGAACCACTTCAGCTTTAATTTTCAGTCACATACAATTTAATTGTATTACCTGTATGTGTGTCCAGTTCACTGTAATTGGGCTTCTTGGATGAATTGAAATGTTTCTTGACCAGGAAAGATCGTGGCATTTTGAATGCAGGATTTCTCCTTCTTTCAGAATCGCCTTTCGCTTTGGAATAACGGTCCCCAGATCGTGTGCAGCACACAGAATCACTGCTAGCACATTGGTCCCTATAGCATTGTCTACTCTGCTCAGTCCATGCAGTGAAATTGTGTAGTGGCAGTGCAGAGGCTCCTTGAAAAGTGCTGTAAATACCCACTAGTCAGGTGCAGGTGGGAAGGGCCTTGGTTTTCCTTTCATCCAATCACTTATGAATTTACTAGAGCACTTTTACAAACTCAGCCTGTTTTGCTGGGAGGGTTTTTGTGCTCTCTGCAGGAAAGCTCCAATCCCTGCTAGATTTGGTTCAGGTTTCAGCTCCTCCCACTGGGACAGCTGTGAACAGAGGAAGACTCTCTTGTCAAAGTGAATTATTCTGGTACAAAGTGGGTGTATGTTGTTCTTTAGAATTTCTGTCTAGAAAAATGCGTTGGTTAAAGGACTTTAAATAAGGGAGTCAATTCAGCTGCGTTTTTTCTTTTCGAACAGGGAGCTAGAGAAATCTTGTGCACTGAAACTTCTCTGAAAAATGTCTGGTTCCCAGATGTTTGATAAAGCAAATACTATGGAACAAACTGTTCATTAAGGGCAGAAGGAGGGGGGACGATACAAGATAACAAGTTAGCTTGCAATAATAATGAGAGACTTTGGATAACTTGTGCCTGCTATGTTTGGAAACTGCACTTTGAAAAGTTTTAGTTGGGAAATGCTGTAAACTAACAGAGTATTTGACCTCCACCTTGTGAGTAATAGCTGCCAGGAATGGATAGTATATAGAAGCAGCAGCAGCAGCAGTAACTAGAAACACAGTATTTCAGAACAGAACTCTTGAGTTTTAAAAAGCCAATAGATTCTGCATCATATTCTTAATGATAGGAATACTTTTTTTTATTTTCAGCATCTTCAGATTGAAAGAACTGGACATTTCCTTCCTTGTGGAGACTGATATCATGTCACTCCTTTAACTATCCCAGCAAAATCCTTTTACTGTTACCAGCAAAATCCTACTAATTATCCAAAGACACTGAAAAGATGCATATATGACAAGCAATAACAAAAATTATACTTAATATCCATCCCTATTAGGAATATTTCCCCATTTGGATTTTTCAGTAGCTTCATGTAAAGATATAATCTTTGCTGTGCATTTTGTTCCAGATAAAAGATTCTAAGTCTTACAAACATCTCAGAATTTGTCAATTACTTGACAAATAGGTTTAGAAAATCCACTGAGTTACATATATGTTTAAAATATAAAATAAATATGTAAAAAAAAAACCCCTGGAAAAAAAGCCTAGATTTCTAGACAATTGGAGAGTTGAAAACCCTTCCAAACTGGATTGCTTTATAAATGTTATGGTTAATTTAAAATCTATCCTCTATAATTTTGCCAGAGAATGCAATATACACATTTACACACATCCGGCTTAGTGGCTATCTTCACACATCATATATGTATATTTATGTGTATGTGCATATGCATGTATACCTATACACACATATGCATATACTTAGGTAGATGCTAACACTTAGTTTTAAAAGGGAGGAGGGGTACAAGGAAGTTACATAGAGACCACCCCAGCCTTTTTTGCAACAGGTGTTGGAGTGGAGACATGAAAAAATCCCTGTGGTTCTGTTAAGACTTGTAAGAGTAAAGTGCTTTGTTAAGCTGCAAGACTTCTTAATCTCGGAGATACCAAAACAAGTGCAGAGAAAAAGTTACCTATTTTCAAGAACTGATTTAAAAGATTCAGCTGTTAACAGAGTTCAACTCCAGTGTCTATCAGGGAGAGAGAACACATGTATTCTGAACCTGGAGGGAATATGTCTACTCTAAAGAGAAAAGGAAAAGAATGACACCAAAAAACAAGGAGAAATGTTTGGATTTCCCTAGCACTTCACATAACTTATCTAACGTGATTGGAAAAGGTTTCTGTGACTAGTTCAAGGCAGGAGTGTAGGTATAGGTTAAGATCTTGTATTTAGATGAGGTACAACACCCTGTAATATAGACAAGCCATCACATTTCTTCCTTTGATTTTGTAGAAAATGAGAAATTCCTTTTTTTTTTTTTTTAACAGAGACCATGAATACGATGGAAAAGCTCTAGGAAAATATTTTCAGATGTGTTCTGCCTGAAACATTTGCTTGCCTTGTAAGAATACTGCAAGAATATCTGGTATAGCTGATACAAAATATTATTTTAAGTATATCTGGCCCTTTATAGAAACTATGGTCCAGATTCTCAGCTGGTTTAAATTGGTGTAGCAGTATCAAAGTGAATGGAGTGATGCAAATTTTCACCAACTCAGAATCTGATTTAATATAGTTTAAAGAACCAGGGACTTGATTTAGAACTGAATTATTCTAATTTTTAGTGGAAATGCATCAGTTTAACAAAGGTTTAAAGCAGTATAAAAAGAGCACAATAATATAAATCACAATATGTTGACAAGATAGCTCAGTAACTGGACTGCTTGAATGACACTTTGATTGGGGGTAAGGCATGTTATTACATGGTTCTGAAAAGATAATAGCCCATGTACTACCTGAGTGAGGTCTGCTGTCAAATAAAGGGAGAGTCTGCATGAGGATGGGGTAAGTCAGAGTAAACAGGTGTCCTGTATGTTTATAGCCAATATGGATGATGATAGGGCACTTGTAGACAGCCAGCATGGCCATGCAAGGAAGCTAAAGGAGCTAAAGGAAATACAAAGTCCGAGTACAAGTCACAGCTAAGACAGAAAATATCCTTTCCTTCTGGAAGCTGGAGGCTCCAGTCTTCTGGAGTGAGATAAGTGGTTTCTATGGGTCACAATGATTGTTTTTTCAATGGGAAGAAAAACATAATGCCCACTTCCATGAAATTAGGGTTAGAACTTCCCTTTAACATTTCAGAGTTAATGATTGCCTTACTTCTGTTTCATTGTTAAAAATTGTAGTTTTTGGAGACCTGAATGAAGTTATATGATTGATGTATTGTCGTTATCACTGTGCTAACGTTCCATTGCTTGCAGCTTTGTATATTCTTTGCACAAAGAAAAGATTTTGGCTAAGAATTTAAAAAATAGGAGTCTGTCTGTTTTTACACCCACGTTTAGGCATAACTGGGCACATCTACACATGCACCTGACTGTAGTTGTTACTGCTAAAGCAAGTATTAAATGACTGTGCAGTAATGGGAGTTACTGTGGCACATAGGCTGTTTCTGACCCTACTGTACAGAAGCTTTGGCATCATGGCTTGTGCCTGCCAACACAATGTTGCTGTGTGGATGTGGCTGCTGTGCGTCTAAAAAAGGCTTTAGGAGCCTTACCTTAGTTCTTGAAAATCTTGATCAGAGTCCTTTTATCCACTATGAACACATGAAGCAGACATGCAAAACATTTTCATACTTAGCAGCTTGAGGAATTCTGGGATTCATGCATGGATATCAAACTTTCTTGGAACCAATGCAACTTTTTATACTTAATTTTTGCAAGTAAATTACTAGCACTACCATATGAAAGAAATCTAGGGGAAAAAGCAACCTATGGCACAACTCCTTAGAAAGAGTTTATTCTGTTTCTAAGCATCAATTATTAGCAAGAGTATGGATTGGAAAATAATAATTAGCTGTGTGAAATATGACAGCAGCAACAAAACTAATCATTAAATCTTCAAAATAAACTGTTGCATGTCAATTCAGAGCTTCTGAAGCAAATTATTTTTTCTCTGATAACAGACCCAGTACTGCAAAGTGCTGAATACTTCTCCAGGATCCTCAAATTTGACAAAAGTCAATATTGCAAGGTATTAAGCAACTTCCCAGAAGCACTCAACGGTTCCTAGGATCAGGCCCAGCAGCATGATAGTACTGTAGCTTTACTGATGCAGGTGCTACCTTCCATCACAAAGAAAGTTAAAAGTAACAGTAACTAACTGGTACATTTGTTTTGATTGCATTTTATAAACCTTTTCAAATTCTTAGGAAAACTCTGAAACTGATATGAAAAAAATATACAACATTATGTAGCTGATGAGTCCTCTGTTAGCTGAAAATAGGATCAGTTTTCAAAAGCCAGTTGATCTAGAGAAAATATCCATGGAACTTCATACATAAACTGTTCTTTCATATTTCTCCCGTAGCAACAGCATTTATATTCTGGGAAGGAAAAGTGATCTTGGAAGTAATAAATGTGAGGAGTGCCCAGCTGTTATCAGACTGCGAGAAATAATTCTAAGATTAGTAGAGCTATATTTATAGCTAAAGAAAATAGTTTTAAAAAGGCTCCAACACCTCAAGACATTTTTAGAAACACATTTTAAAGATAACTTTATTTTTCATTTGTGTGTTACATTATACTTCCAAGTTCTGGCCTGGTTTGTAGGCAGAAACTCAGCAGCATGCAGAGCTGCATGTCAGTGAAGAATGTCAAAGTCAGTTTGAACTGTAGAAATTGAGGATGGATGCTATTCTAAACTGACTCCCAACCTCTTGAAGATGGCTTATCACTAGCTGAAACTCTTTTAAGGCAATGTTTTCTATTACAAATGGATATGAGCTGTCAAGTTCTGTTCCACAACATGACCCAAATGTTCAAAAGTGTTTAGAAACTTCCCATTATAGAAATAAGACTATACTGCAAACTTTCAATCTAGGATTCCCTTGTTTAGAGCAGTTCAGATTTGTGCTTTCTGATGAGGGCTCTTCCAAAGATAGGGGCTGAACTATAAAACTCAGATCCAAGTCTCAGCTTTCAAAAGCTTCAAGAAGCTTTGAATCTGGGGCTTTGTTTCAAGCCTGCAATTTTATACACTCCCCACCAACCTGCCCCACCACCAGTGATTTCTTAAAAGACACCTATCTTTCTTAATAAGACGTGTTGTTAGCACTCTATTTATTCAGTTTGTAAGAAGTAGTTCAAAAGGGACAGCTGCATTTGTTCGTTTATACCTGATTGACATTACTGACTTTAGATGGTATAAATTAGAGCACAATTTAATCCTCAATGAATAAGATAGCAAGAGTTCAGTTATCCTAAACTGTTGTTTTTACATAAAGATATATCTAGCAATTGACCAGATTCTGCTTTTATTCCCATTCATGCAAACCTGCAGGAACTCCACTGGCTGTAACGGACTAATTTTGGGTGTACTCGGATGCATCTGAGATCAAATGCTAGCCCAATAACTTCAAATGCAGTCCATACCTGTAAAACTGTAGCAAATATTCATTAAACAAAGTGTACTACCTCACAATTAAATTACACTAGGGAAAAGCAACACTTGATTGTTAATGATGTTCTAATTTGCAATTGGTGTTGTTTAATAACAGGAACAAAGGGTTTGAAAATGCTGACATTGTGTTTCACAGAATAAAGCAAACACTGAAATACAGTAAATATTTCGTGGTTGGAAAGAGACATCTGCTGGACATAATTATAACAACCACCTACTCTGTCTCACAGGCAACCTCTGCCAGTCCCACCACCCAGTGGTTAATGAATGAATCACATTTGTGTAGCATCACACATATAGAGAATTCAATTATTATCTGGGGTCTAACTTGATAGATAAGAGAACCTGTTTTGTGAAATGTAGAATCCATTCACTCATTATTAATTTAAGAAATACAACACAACCCAGTGCTGGAGATTAAAAGTCTGCATGACTTTGGAAAAATGTGACTACTGAGCTGCCTTGTGCTACCTTTTGTTGTCTGCTGAGAATTGCTTTCAAACAAGAATCACTGAATTATATCTCTCTCTTGGCTACACAATAAACCCGTGGTAATTTAAATTAAATAAACTAAATGCCCAGTGTGGGCTGTGTGAGAAGGTCTTTTTACAGTGCATTAGGCTTTGTCATCTGATTTACCAGGCACCAAACCCAGCAAAGTTTAATCCCTTCCTCTGCCGTGCCCACACATTCAACCTGTTAAGGGAAGGCTTTGAAAAAAGAAAACATTCAGAAAATTAAAAAGTGTACTGCTGGTGAGGATCTTTAATTATTATTTAGACTACAGTAGCATCTAAGGCCGTAGATGAAACAAGGTGTAGATGAAAGAAGAGGCCTGTGTGTACAACACTTTAAAATGGGTTAAATCCTTTTGCACTGCTTTAATGGTGTTGAAGTTTACATGCATCAGCAGCGTATTGTTCAGTAATACCAGCTGCTATTGCAAAGTCAGCCTCATTCATAATTCCCCATAGTGCTAGACAATGGTGTGTGTATAGCTAGTGACAGAGGGTTCCCCCCAGTTTAAACAGATCAGACAGATACAAGCCTGAGGAGGGAAATACCTTCCTCCCTATTTTACAAATGAAAAAAGATTCAAAAGCTCAGGAGTTAAATTTTAATGAGATTAAGGCCCAGATTTTTAAAGATGCCTTCTCTAAACTCTTTCCTCTTGCAGCCTGTGTTTCTTGTACCAAGGTCCAAGCAGGTTGCTGTTATCTTTCTCTTCATTCAGTCTCACAGGGTATGTCTGCTTATGTGCTTTGATATGCAGTAAGCCTATTTTACTGTGCATTAAAACATCACTTAAAAACAATGTGATTTTGCTAATGTGCAGTAAAATAAGCTACTGTACATGAAATGTTACTCAAAAACTGTGCGTATTCATTACTGTGCATTAAGACAGCCTTATGTACATTTCTTTAGTACCTTAGGGCACCTATACATGAGTATGGAGGCTGCTCCGATGCACTGAAATTTTAGCATGTTGCAGCAGACTCGATGAATCGAGTGTGGCAATTGCCTCCTGCATCTTGTGTATTAGTGTCCCCATGCTTAAAAATGGTGGCAGGAGCACTTGAACTAAATCCTATTGAACAAACTTTAGTTCAAATGCCCTCAGACATAGGGATGCTGATACAAGAGTTGCAGTGGCTCTCAGAGCTGCTCCAATTAAAACATTGCCCTCCCCCACCCCCAGAGCATGTGTAAAAGTGCTCTCACATTGGAGGTACTATATTAATTGTGCATCTTAATGCACATGTAGATATGCCCACTATGTGTTGTGTGCAAATATTTTCTGCCTAGCTGGTGCCAGAGCTGATATGCTGTGGACATTGGGGAAGATTTTATTCCACCTATTAAATGAATAAATAGATGTAGATGGCTAAGTGTGATTCTGGTCCAACCCTCTTCAAGTCCTGAAAATCCTTTAATGCATTTATGTTTATAACATGCCATCATCTTATTCTTAAAACTAAGTCACAAAAAAGAAACAAGGTAGAATAGGACCTACCCACCTTTTGCATTAACCATTTTTCAGGGACTTGAAGGGTGAGGACATGCACAGCAATTGAACCATTCCCAAATGTCACCGATTGGGAACTTATTCACAATTTTGTGAAGTTTTGTGGCTCCAACACCAGGAGGTAGGAGTGAGCACCCATCCCAGCATGCTTCACAATGAGTGAGTGGTGGGGGGTGTGTGGAGAGAAGTGCTTGCACCGATGCTTTAAGAGTCCCAGAGGGTAGGTGACTAGTGCCTGGGGGCATTTTTACTATTCCGCTTTCACTCCTCTCCTAGATATGAGTTCAGTAAGCTTCAACGGCATGTAATTGACTGTCTGCAGTGTGTTTGCCTAAGTGGGGAGTGGATGGGGACAGGGGACAGAAATTCTGGGACCTATGCTTTTTGGTTCCTGGTGGTGCAGGGATATGGTGAGAGACTCTAGCAAAGTAGGGAGTCAGGATACAGCTGGCTGTTGGAAAGATAGCTTCTATTGAAAAAGCAGTGTAATGGAGCTCATTGATAAAAAGTGCCAACAAAAGGGGAAAATGGCACAGTAGAGTTCTGGCTATATACCAGAGCAGCTAGTTGCAATGATGTGTGTGTTGGGGTGAGCAGCAATACAGTGTGGGAAGCCTGGAGGACTGACCAGATCTGTATCACACAACTCTTGGCATCTACATATAACAATGAATTAGTTCACAGTGAACCAGTTCAAAATAGTACTTTACTTTTCAGGTATACATTTGAACTTTTCCAGGTACACTTTTTCAGGTAGATTTAAACCAGTTCAATAGGCTTCTATTTCTGTCCATGTTTGGTTTAAACTTTATTTAAACCATTCCAAGAATTATGTGCGTCTATGCCCAGAATCTTACTTTGGCATCTTTATCGACTTATGCATCTAATAGTTACAATAGAACTTGGCCCATGACTTTAATCACCAGCTCAAAGTGGCCTATTACTCTTCACAAAACTTTGAACCAATATTCCTTCTCTTGTTTATGTTATAGTTGTTGGGGGTTTATTTCTACTTCTTTTGCTCATTTCACTGTACTAGATAGCATCCTCTTAGTCCTTTGTGCCATTCATGTACTTCACTTCTCCTTGTTCTTCTATCTTAGGGTAACTAAAGACTGAAACTCTTTGTTTTTCTGGTCATAGCCTGGGCCTTATCTGTCCAGATGTACGTTATCTTCTGGTACTCTTCAGTTGTCTACAGATTTTTCTATTGTTATCAAGAGTCTGTAGCAATTTAGCCCTAAGAACCAGGGGGTATCTGTTTCTCCTCCCAAACAGAGAGAGAGCAAACAGCAGCATTAATATTGCATACTTTAAGTATGCTTCAGTATGTTCCAAATGAGAACCCAGTTATCTATTTATCCTCTCCAAATGAGAACCCAGTTATCTCTTTAATAAATAAGTTTTATTGAGCATTATAACACATTAACTATAAGCATACATATAGATATAATTTTAGCAGTTTCAGTAATCTTAGCAAGAGACAATCTTAGCAAGCAAGTTATTTTATATTACCAGTCCTAATAAGACACAACTTGGGAGCTAGCCAGGCTTCCAGAGTGGGCAAAGTTTCTTGAAGGGAGAGGAGATGTCTTCAGTTGTCAGGCATCGTTGAGGCAAGGGGATGGGTTAGAAAAAGGAAGGAGAAGGATAGAGAGAGAGAGGAAGGGAAAATGGGTGGGGGTAATAATTATAGTCCTTTAATCACGTAGCTACTAATTAGACCACTTTCATATCTTTCATCAAAAACTTGGGGTTTGTCTTTGCTTCATCGTTGTTTTTCTCTTCTTCATGCTGGGAGCCATTTGCTTCAAATATGGGTGGAATGTACCATAACAAACCCTTTTATCCATAACAAATGTTTTTAGCATCAGACTCTTGCAGCAAAACAAGCTGCATCAAACTGTAGAGAGCAGGTCATACAACTGCATAACTTCATGAATAACTTAATAACTTAATATTAATAACTTAATAACTTTTAATAACTATTCTCTAACTATTTGGGTTGGTCTAATAAAAGATATCAAATTTACCCAAGGAACCTTGTCTGCCTATGTCCTTAGACCAACATGGCTACAACCTACAACCCTTTAACTTCATGAATCCACTCTTAGCCTACTCATGTCAAGGCTGCTCTAGGCCTTGCAGGCCTAAGGGACCAATTCAGTCCTGTTAAGTGTCACGATGCTGAAGTTACTCCACACTACCTTATATGAATTGTGTTCCACTGCAGCTTGAACTATTGCCTTTTGCCAGTTCTTTGTGTGGGTATTTGATAATTACATCCAGACCTCCTCACCTGTGTGCAGTGGCCTCGGGTCCTTGGCTCCTAATCTTTAAGACTGATTAAAAGCTACTTGCCTCACCTGGAGTTGTCTTAACTGATTCTGTAGACTACACCAACAATAAGAAGCAATGTCTTGGTTCTTCAGTTCATCAGGCTTTTGGTAACCTATTACCTATCTGCCATGACTACTGATTTTCCTAAGGAATACCTTATCCAATTTCATGTGTTGTATGTAGTTAGGTATACACAGCAGTTTTTCCATTGTGATGCTTTCAAATTACTTGTGGTCAGACCTTGCGCCCAATGGTGAATTGATGGACTTGTTTCTTTTAAATGAACATGTCCTTCATCTGCATGTGCCAACAAGAAAATTCTGTGGGCTGTTGAGTTTACATTATTGTAGCACTCAACATCCTTTTGAGGCATCACATTTCTGATCTAGCTCTGTTGAATTGTAGTGCTTTAGAACTGAATCATCACTCATGGTTTTCTTTACTTTTTATCTTTTCTAGAGTTTTTTTAAAAGAACCCAGCTGGAGGGCAAGCTAAAAATGGAAATTAGAAACAGACACTGCATCATGGTATGTTTACAGGCTTCTGATATGTGTGTACAGAATCTGGAAAGATAATTGGCTATTCCTTTGTCCAAGCATTTCCTTAATGTCTGGTTGGAGCTCCTCAGATGTCAAGAGGTGACAGATATACTGAACTTTAATTCTCCTCACCTTCAGCTTCTTTGTATTCAGCCTAATACTCTTGTTCAGTTTGTAGCTTGGGAGTTGTCACAGGTTGGGTCTTAGTCCTGGATTGCTTGTTCCTTGTTATCACCTCCCATAATAACTTACAGTTTTGATTGCTGAAAGACCTGCTAGAACTTGAATCAGTTTTCAATAGGATATGCTTAAGGGGAATGAATTCAAATGGTAGAGCATTTGCTTAGTGTGTGAGAGGTAGTGGAACAAACGCCTGCATTCTCCAGATCACTGTGGGATAATATAGTAGGGGATGGTCCTGCTTTGACTAGATGACCTCCTGAGGTTCCTTCCAACCCTAATTTTCTATGATTCTTTGTATGAGGCCAGTCTGATGCTCCTAGGTATTTTTAACTAAGAATGTCAGCAAAAAGTTTGGCAAAGATTGTAAGGATGGGTCATCTAGCTCAGTATATTAGAGCCCATTCTGACTTCACAAACAATGAACTTTTTTTGTCCTGGACAAATCAAGTAGTATGTCCTTACTCACTGGTAAAAAGAGATGATTTTTCAATCTTGTGTTTTACGGTTCAGCATAGTTTCATAGTTTCATAGTAACTAGGGTCAGAAGGGGCCTAGAGCAGGCCATCTAGTCTGACCCCCCGCCAATGGCAGGAAGGAGTGCTGGGGTCACAGGACCCCAGCCAAGTACCTATC
>JAGPOW010000261.1:70445749-70463295 GCA_030014935.1 Caiman crocodilus | reverse complement strand
CCTTCCTACACGCCCGAGCACAAGAAGAGTACTCTTCTTTGGAGGCTGCTCCCTTCTTCCATAGATAGTAAGCCTCCCGCTTTGCCCTCAGGGTCCCCTTAATATCCCTATTAAGCCACAGGGGCTTCCAGGCACCTTTACCTATCATAGTTTGCCTTGAGTTGTTCTTAGCACAGCTATTCTGCAATAAGTATATGGACAATGGAACTCTGCATTTCAACAGTCTTACAAATTGCATGTGAGGATCCATTTCTAATTTTAGCTTTATCCTCCAGCTGGGCACCTCTTCAAATTATGTCCTAATACTTGGTTAAGATGCTGGACAGGACCAACAGTCACTGTTCTCCTTCTTCTCTCATATTCAAGATCAGAATTCAATCAAATTTTTGGCTTGCCCTGTAATGTGTGGTGCTCCTGCATATCACCTGCTGTAAACTTCAAGCAATAATGTTGCTTCTTTCGTGGGTTTCTTTTCAACTGCCTGTATTTGCTTGCTGGCCTCAGAATTGTTTTACTGGGAGTCAACAGCACCTGACCATATTTCTGCAGGGCATTTGAAAGGGTTGCTGAGATTACAATGCAATTGATTCCATGATCAATTGATGCATCGCCAGCAAAACTAGGGAAGCGATTCTTGCACTGTACCCAGGATTGGTGAGACCACAGCTGGAGTACTGTGTCCAGTTCTGGGTGCCACACTTTAACAAGGATATGGTAAAGCTTGAGAGAGTCCAGAGAAGAGCCACACATATGATCAGAGACTTGCATGACAAGCCATCTGAGGAAAGGCTGAGGGACCTGGGATTCTTTAGCCTGAAAAAGAGGAATCTGAGAGGGGACCTCTTAGCAGCTTACCGCTACATCTGGGACATACATCAAGGGCTCAGTGAATAACTGTAAACATCCTTGGGTAAAACCAGGAGTAATGGCCACAAACTCCTGGAAGACTGTTTCAGGCTCAATGTTAGGAAAAACTTCTTCACAGTTAGGGTGTCCAGACTGTGGAATAAGCTCCCTTCAGAGGTGGTGAAATTGCCTACCCTGGAAATCTTCAAGAGGAGACTGGACGTTCACCTTGCTGGGGTCACCTAGCTCCCAGTTGTCTTTCCTGCCTGGTACGGGTGGGGGGGGGGGGGGCTGGACCCGATGATCCCCTGAGGTCCCTTCCAGTCTCGCAATCTATGAATCTATAAGTCAGCTTTATGAGTTGAACTAGTTGTTAACCTAATGGCAAAGCTGAAAATATAGTAGTTGATTGGCTAGACACTTTCTCCTGCAAGGGCATGTAGACTGAGAAACAATGGATTGACCAGAATCGCACAGCAGACATCATCCTCTGCACTGGAAGTCGCTACATCTTTTATCATTGCATGTACGTTTTTCGTCTTGGATTAGCTGCAGCACTGGGACAGAACATAAAGGAAACAGAACTATGCCTTACTTTGGTGTCCCTAGGAAGGCCTTTTGTGTTACTTTCCACAGTACAAAAGGTGCAGTGCATCTAGTGCATCAATACTTGACTTGTCTGCTTTTTCTCTGCTTCCTGTAGATTGGTCCTAGGCATTTCTTCTGCAATAGTCACTCTCTTTATTTTGATCCTTTTCTTGGAAAGGTTAGCTGGCTTTGCTATTTGATGGTATTTGTATAGGGTTAGATCCTTGTCTCTCATCAGTTTCTCTTGCCTCTAATTAGGGAATCTTTAATGTTTTCAAAGTTACATGTAGATGCCAGAGTTCTCAAATCTCAAACATAAGTAACTAAAACTACAACAACAAAAGAAAAACAGAATTTCTCTATAGTATTGTACTGCTTGGCCACAGTATGCTCATAATAGCATTGGCTACTAGAACTATTAGCTGTTCTAGTACTGAATTTTTTGGCCCTGAAAAGAGCTGTTTATATTGCTGTTGCTTTTGTGGCTGTGAGCTCGAAGATTGACATTTGGCTGCTGGAGTAATGACATTTGTTGTGCTTTCACACTTAGCAGAGAAGACCATGAGCAGGTTGTCATCTTCTTCCAGCTTAATACTGTGCTTCCATCTGGTGCCAAACCCCTCACACCTGTCACGTTGACACACAGATGAACACTGCCATACAAGTAGTAGTAGTAAGCTGTTCCAGTACCTCAATCACTAGACCTTGCAAAAGTGCTTCACTCCTCAAATAAAAGATATGCGGTTTACCCAAAGAAACTTGTCTGCCTCAGTCCTCAAGGTGTTTTTCTAATGAGACTGTAAAGAGCTTCATTTATTCAGCTTTTTTTCCCCATATGCAACTCCTTGCAAAGATTTAGGAATGATTAGGAGCCTGGGAGGCAAGACTTATGAAGAAAGGTTAGCTTGGAGAAGAGAAGACTGATGGGGGGATTTGATAACAGTCTTTAAATACTGAAGGATAATTATAAATAGGATGGAGAAGGGCTTTTCTCTGTGGCTGTAGGGGACAGGACTAGGAGCAACAGCTTCAAGATGCAGCAGGGGAAATTTAGGCTTGAGATTAGGAGGCATTTTCTGACTATTGGAGTGGTCAGGCATTGGAACAGGCTACTAGAGAAGTTTTTCACGCTTAGAAACTTTTAAGTAAGTTAGACAGATGCTTCCCTGGGGTGGTTTAGACAGTAATGATCCTACCTTGAGCAGGGGGCTGGACTAGATATCCTTGTGAAGTCCCTTTCAGCCCTATATTCCTATTATTCTTATGAGTTCTGGTTTCCATTGCTTCCCTGCTTGTACAAGATTTTATTGGTTTGGAATCGCAGCATTCCTGGTGGTCTGAGCATCTCTATGCTGTATTTTTTGTTCTGTTTTTATGTGCTTTTTTGTTTTCCTGAATTTCATTATACCCTCTTTATTCATCAAGCCAACCACTACAACTATGTTTTGTCCACTATGTGCTATATCATAACTCTTTATTAAAGGAACTGTTTACAGGGGCACTGCAACTGTGACTAGCATTCAAACCATGTACACGCAGATAATGTTCCTTCTAAGGTCTGGTGGTCCATGAGCAAGCTGCTTTGGTCCGTGAGCAGCTTAGAGGGAACACTGATGCTTGCTGTGTTCACTGGAGGTCCCAGAGCTAGGCATGTCCAGGAAGAAAGGCTGTCTGGGAAGCCAGCTACTGGGCTTCTCCTCCAAAGAGATGGGACTTACAGCTCAGGAGCCTGGCTGCATGCACCATTGCTGCCTTCCAGTCACCTTGTGGCTGTTTTCCTGGGCTCTCAGGATCAGGCACAGGGAGAAGGAGAAGAAAAATGTGCAGCAGCTTGGGAAGCCGGGGAACCTTTTATCTGGCAACTGTTCATGCTCAGGAGGATTCTCACTCTCCAGCACGGCATCAGAGAGAAAGTGGCTGCAAACATCCCCCTGCCCTCCCCTCCCAGAGAGAGCCTGGAGCCAGTGATGAACATTACAGGACCTGGCAGGTCAGCTGGTGGGCTAAGTGCACCGCTGAGGCAGTGCTCATGTGAGCCTTGGTAAAACACGACTCCATCCCCAGAGAGCTGCCTCCCATCTCCCTGAGACCAGCTGCATGTGGCTGTGCCTCTACCATCATGTTCTGCTCAGCATAGGCTGCCTGGGCTCCTGTCTTTGCTCCATCTGGAGCATCTGGGCAGTCCCCCAAGCCAAACCCCACCAAGAGAGCTCACAGCTCCCCACAGGGACTGTCAGAAACCCATAACCATCACCCCTAAACCCCCCGCACAAAAGATCAGGCACCTTCAAACCAGCAATCCTGACTGGGAGTACATGGGTATCTCAGTGTGCCCACCCCTCCCCACTTCTGCAGCAGCCTGTGGCCGGGTTGGGGCAGGTGAGTGGCATTAAAAAGTTACTGCATGGCAAGATTTTTTCTTGTGCATGGCTGTGCATGCATGCACAGAGGGAACCTTGCACAAAGAGAGTTTCTTGCGGCCATTGCATAATCTTCTCTTCTTTTTCCAGTGCTTCTGCTCCCAAGTTATAGGGATGTTGTTATATAAATATCTGGTTCATACCCAGTCATATGAAGCTGGATAAAAAGAGGCTGGGAGATTTATGCTCCCCTGATTTAACTTCCCGCTGTTTCAAAATTTGTCATTTCAATTGTATTCCAAAATTCAAAAGGCTCAGTCACCTCTGCTGATGTTTCCTCTCCATAAAAGGGACACCCACAACTTTCACTTATGCCTCTAAATGTTCCTCGCTAGCATTGCTTTCACAGAACTTCAATTTCTTTTATGCCAGTTTGCCCCCATCCTCTTTCCCACATTTGTCAGCGAATGCGAAAGTGCAATCAATTTGGATTTCTACAAATGAGATGTGTAAACATATGTCCTTCACATGACAAGACAACTAGAAACCCAGCATTTCTCTGTCTCCTTTGGTGGACAGGGTAATGTGTAGGACAGGCAGGGAGACAAGATGTAAATGTACAAAGTCCCGCATTCCTGAACAACCTCAGGGAGGAAAGTAAATGCTTAGTATGAGCTTCTGGGATCCCCATGAGGCAAAAGTAACAAATCTGAAGAATATCTACTACAAAAAGATGGTAGATAACTGAACACAACATTGCAGTTGAGCAGCCTCTAGTGGCTCTAAATGAAAAAAACCCCAAAAACAAACCATGGTGTTTACATAAAGTATTACTTATTAAGGCTGTGCAAAATTTTACTGGCAGCTTTGTTTCAACGTTGTTTCATCTCATTTTAGCTCAAAACAGCGAAATCAAAATGAAACAGAGCTTTGAAACAGCATCAAAATGAAACTAGGCAAGTCAAAACATTTTGAAAATTTTGGAACGTTTCGAGTTTCAAAGCTCAAGCTGGCTTGCCTGCAGGGAAACAGAAACTAAAGTAAGGAGAGGGATGGGGAAGGAGTGCTCTTATTATTGACTGTGTAGCTGGCCAGTGACTGTCACCCTTCCCTGAGGTCCCTTCCAATCCCAGCTGTCTGGGGAAGGGATGGAAAAACAGCATAAAAGGCAGCATTGTTTGAACTGCCCTGCTTTCTGCCTCCATGTCAGTTGAGTGAGGGCACACCTTAACAGACACGCACAGTGTCACCCACCCATGTCATGAGTTTTGCCTGTCAGCAGCCAGAGGTGCAGGGCCCCAGAATGCAAAAGCCCTGCACCTATCTCCTTGACAGCTGGCAGGCTTTGTGGCCTCAGCATGGGCTAGCATGCCTCAGTTTTCACCCTGGTGCACCTTAATACACACAATGTCACCCATGTCATGAGTTCTGCTTTTCAGCATCTTGAGGTACAGTTTCCCCCCAACCCCTGCACCTATCTCCTTGAAACTTGGCAGGTTTTGCAGCCTCAGGAGGGGTAGTATGCCTGCAGCTTTGACCCCACTGCGACTTAACACATGCCACAAGTTTTATTTTCAAGACTCTGAGGTCCAGTTTCCCTGAACCCCCTGTACCTATTTCCTTGAAACTGGGCAGGCTTCATGCCCTCAGGATACCATTCCTGCTAGTGTCATCCAAATCAGGCCAGAAATGACAAAATTATAGGCTGTTTTGAGCTTCTCCATTATAGCCTATGGGTGAAACATTGACATAGCATTGAAACAGCATTGAAACAGCAAAACAAAGCAGAACAGTGGTTTTGAATCAAAGCAACCACTCAAAATCAAATGCTGTTCTGTTGAATCATCAAAATGCAAATCAAAATGGAACAGTGCCATTTCACGCAGCCCTATTACTTATATACATGGCTAGGAGCAAGTTTTCAATCATAAACAGAACTGCTGTTCCATCCTGTATCTGATCCTGCATTGTCTGAAACAAATTTGCAGTTGTGTCTTGCATTATCATATAATGCAGCTTTACGTGGTGAGAAATTCCCATGCAGTGACATGAGAGAATCAGTGACATGCAGCCCTCTATAGAGTTGCGTCCTTAAGTTCAGATGAGCTGAGCCTTTGCTTTAACATAGGTTTGTCAGGGTATCTGGCATTACAGAGGAAGGTAATCCTGTGCTTTAAATATTAGCCTTGTCCAGATCTGCATTCATCACATTGCTTTCCCACAGACTTACCCTGTGACTTTGGGCAAATCACTTGACATGTCTGTGCCTCTGTTCTCCATTTGAAAAACAGGGATAAAAGAGCTATGCTACCTTGCCAGAAAGGATGTATATATTAGAACAGTGATTCTCAACTGTTAGGTATGCAAACACCTACACACAATTTACAAAATAAACTCAGATATTTCAAAGAGGAATTTATAGTTTCAAAAGCATTCTGACCTATAGTGGTGTCTATGAAGTTCTTTGTAACAGAAGGATTGCTCTATTATTTTTTCCATAGTTAAAAATGGGTGAAAGCTAAGAGCTGGCATTTTATGAGGTGTGTCTTGAGTCTATCAGGGACTGACTTGAGTCTAAAAAGGCTGAGATCCATTGCACTGAGCTTGTGAGGTGCTCAGAGGTACTTATTAACTACATGGGATTTACAGGGTCAAATTTTAAATGTGGAGTAAGTTCACAATTATCTTGATGCTGGAATAGATGCAATCAGACCAAGGTTTGGGAGTTTAGTATCTTTTTCCAAACACTGAAGAAAAAGTGGCATAGCATCTCTGCACACGTCACTTTCACCCTCTTGCTGGACACATGTCCTGCTCATATATTTCCAGGATATGCAGGTACTACCTGAGAAGGTGTGGCAAGGCCAGTCCTGGGTGTTGAAACTTAGCACCTGGACTTTGGTTTTGTGCCTCGCAGTGGACCTAAGATATCCAGTAACTCTCCTAGCAAAGTACCATCCCTGTCATGTGTTTATTGCTAAATTCATGTGTTGAAATAAACATGGAATGTTTTATTATACCCATAAGGATCAGCAGAAGAAATGTGTATGCCAAGATATAGTTTAAAGCATTTGCAAGAAAGAAGTAGAGACAAGATAAGATTTTTTAAGACACCTAATTCTCAGTTATTTTTCATGTTTATCACATTTTTGTTTGCCTCTTTAATACCTGTTTAATTAGTGAGTACATATTGGTTCAAGTGGTGTAAGGTACTGACTGTGCTAGTAGTTTGAAGTCCTCTATTTATTCTTAGTTTATTTATCTTTACTCAGGGCAGACTGTGTTGACATGAGGTCCAACCACATGGCTTTGCCAGTGACATCAGTGGATTAAAGGGAATGCTCTCTAGGGAGGTGAAAGGTAAGTCAGGCTTAAGTTTAACTTGGTTCTGTGCCTGTTCCAGGAATGACTGCCAGTTACATAAATTCTGCGTGGTGATTTTTTCCTTGGACCACTTATCCCTTAAGAAGTGATCAGAGATGTCCAAACATACCTGTAAAATTTAGTACACTTTCAATATATACACAAATGAATTCTGAAAAGCAGAATGAGTGGTACCATATAAAGTATATATCCACCATTCTCTTCAACTCCTATACAACATGAAGGTTTGATATACATTCCAGAAATGCATTGTTTGTGACTGCTTGATTGTTTGGGTCACTGAGCAACTTATTTTTGTGTTAAGAACACTATAGAAATACATAATGTTGAGAAGGCTCTGTAAAGAGGAACTGAGGAAAAGATATTTAGGAAAAACAATATATATGGGAAAAGTAAAGGTGTTCAAGAGCACAAGGCCCATTAAAAATTTGGAAATACTTTTACATGGCAAGGACTAGATCAGGAGTGGGCAAAATATGGCCTGTGGGCCACATCCGGCCCACCGAGGGATTTTTTTCCCAGCCCCCAGTGGGTCCCTTGATCCTGTCCAGCCCAGGCAGATGTGTCTTGCCTCCCCTGGGAGCACAGTGGGGTTGGGGCAGTGTGGCAGCTAGAATCTATATCCCAGCAGTTCTGATGGCAGTGACTCCTTCTGGCTGCCACTGTTGGATCCGGCCCCACTTCCTGGGCGTTCTGGACCATCTGCCCCACATCCACCACTGGGAGCGGGACCTGAACAGGCATGCAGTTGGGTGACTGGGACGGGGACACAGGATGGCAGGGAGCAGCATCCAGGAGCAAGATGGGCAGGGCCAGAGAGACCTCAGGATCTTTCAGTGGTGACAGCCCAAGGCTGGGCCCCATGGCAGAGATATGATCTGCTGCCCACATGCCCCTGTGATAGGCACTAATTCTGCAGGCAGGGGCATGCAGGAAGCACACTGCAGCTCTGGCCCAGTCTTGGCCCTGGCTTTGTGCTATCACTGCCCCAAAATCCTGGATGCAGTTCCTTGCCCACCTACAGCCCCATCACGTCTGCCCAGACAAGCACCCTGCTCTACCTACATGGATCTTGCCCCAAGTGGTGAGTGTATCCATGGACTGGGTCCAGCTGGAATGATGGCCGCTGCCACCAGGAAGACCTGGGATCTTGGGATGATGACAGTGCAAGGCTGGGGCCAGAGCCAAGATCTAGTCCCTGCATGTCACTGCCCGTGGAACTGCTGCCCAGTGCAGAGGCATGCAGGCACCAGATCATAGCTCTGCTTTGGCCCTGTCCTGTCACCACCTTATGACCCTGCCCCGTGACCCTGCCCCTTGTTTTCCCGTCCCTGTGCTGAACACTTCTCCTTGCCTGCCAGCAGCCCCACCCTATGTAGGGAGTTTTGTTGAACTGTTGCATGAGGGAGGAGGAAAGAGGGAGGTGCTGACTTGGTCTGCAACAGCTTAGCAAAACTCCCTGTGTGGCCTGCAGGCCCCAATAATTGCCCACCCCTGGACTAGATCAATCAGTCCAAGCAATTCTGACTAAATTCATTGTCCCTTAAAGACATGCTTATTTTTAGGCATATGGGCTACTTGCAGACATTTAAAACAAAAAGAAAACAAAAAACCTTCTTTACAAGAGGAAGCAGCACATTATTTTGACCCAGCTCATGGATTGATAGATGTTTGGGTCAGAAGGTAACTCAGTAGATCATCGAGTCCGACCCTCTGCATAGGCAGGAAAGAGTGCTGGGTCTAGATGACCCCAGCTAGATGCATATCCAACCTCCTGTTGAAGACCTCCAGAGCAGGGGAGAGCACCACCTCCCTTGGGAGCCCATTCCAGACCTTGGCCACTCTAACTGTGAAGAAGTTCTTCCTAATGTCGTCTAAATCTGCTCTCTGCTAGCTTGTGGCCATTATTTCTTGTAACCCTCGGGGGCGCCTTGGTGAATAAAACCTCACCAATTCCCTTCTGTGCCCCCATGATGAACTTATAGGGAGCTACAAGGTCGCCTCTCAACCTTCTCTTGCGGAGGCTGAAAAGGTCCAGGTTCTCTAGTCTCTCCTCATAGGGCTTGGTCTGCAAACCCTTAATCATACAAGTGGCCCTTCTCTGGACCCTCTCCAGGTTATCCACATTCCTCTTGAAGTGCAGTGCCCAGAATTGCATGCAGTACTCCAACGGCAGTCTCACCAGCGCCCAATAGAGGGGAAGTATCACCTCTTTGGATCTATTCGTCATGCATCTGCTGATGCACGATAAAGTGCCATTAGCTTTTCTGATGGCTTTGTCACACTGGCGACTCATGTTCATCTTGGAGTCCATTAGGACTCCAAGATCCCTTTCCCCTTCCATGCCACCAAGCAGGTCATTTCCTAGGCAGTAGATATGTGGGACATTTTCCTCCCTAGGTGCAGCACTTTTCATTTCTCCTTGTTGAATTGCATTTTGTTGTTTTTTGCCCACTTGTCCAGGTCTGCTTGCAGATGTTCCCTGTCCTCTGGCGTGTCCACTTCTCCCCACAGTTTTGTGTCATCTGCAAACTTGGACAGTGTACACTTCACTCCCTTGTCCAAGTCGCTGATGAAGACATTAAAGAGTATCAGTCCAAGGATTGAGCCCTGCGGGACCCCATTGCTCACACCCTTCCAGGTTGATACCGACCCATCCACTATCACTTTCTGGGTATGACCTTCTAGCCAATTCGCCACCCACCGGACTGTGTAGTCATCCACGTCACAGCCTCTTAACTTGTTCACCAGTATGGGGTGGGATACCGTATCATAGGCCTTCCTGAAGTCTAAGTAAACAACATCAACCCCTACTCCTGCGTCCAGGTGTTTCGTAACCTGGTCATAAAAAGAGAGTAGATTAGTCAGGCATGATCTGCCTGCTACCAACCCGTGCTGGTTTCTCCTTAGCATAATTTGTCCTGATGGGCTCTCGCAAATGTGAGCCTTGATAATTTTTTCAAAGTCTTTGCCAAGAATGGAGGTGAGACTGACTGGCCTATAGTTGCCTGGGTCCTCCTTCCTCCCCTTCTTGAAAATGGGGACCACGCTGGCCCTTTTCCAGTCCTCCAGGACTTGGCCTATGTGCCATGAGCATTCAAATATTCCTGGCAGTGGCTGTACAATGATGCTGGCCAGTGCCTTCAGTACCCTTGGATGCAGCTCAACCAGGCCTGCTGACTTAAAGGCATCCAGTTCTTCCAAGTGACTCTGCACCATCTCAGGGTCTACACATAGTAGTCTGGCACCTTGCTGCTGCCTCTCTACAATCCCAGTGAGAGACTTGTCTTGCCCTTCTGTTAGGAACACTGAAGCAAAGAAATCATTAAGGAATTCAGCCTTGTCCCTCTGATCATCACCAATTGCTTCTGCCCATTTAGTAGGGGTCCTATTCCTCCCTGGGCCTTCCTTTTACTCCCTATATAGCTAAAAATCAATTTCTTGTTATCCTTTACTTGGGATGCCATCCTCAGCTCCATGGTAGCTTTGGCCCATCTAACTGCCTCTCTACAAGTACGAGCAGAGGAGGTACTTTCACCCTACCTTACCCACTCAATGTCTTATGAAGAATTCTATTATTAGGTGATCATTGTCCCCCAGATGGCCACTGATCTGTAGGTCCCCTACCGTATTATCCCCCGTTGCCAATACCAGATCCAGTAAGGCATTCCCCCTCGTGGGACTAGCTCTGTAGTGTCCATATAGATTGGGCACTTTAGTGGGGTTTTTGGCACTTATATCTAAACCTGATTTAATCAGCTAGTAGATAAAAGCACCAAAAAAGCGCTACTAAAGTTCCTATAGTACTTAATACTTAAGCCCTACTAAAGTACCTAATAGACCTACAATCTATACAGATGTCAGGTGAGCTGGGTCCAACTAAAGCGCTGTCTCTTCTGGGCATGTGCTGGGCTCAGCACAGGAGTACACAGAATTTAAAGTAAAGAACCAGGGTTTTTTTTTTAATATCTGCAAGCAGCCATGATTAATAGTCATCATGTCATCATGACTATTTACTCACTTAAAGTATTGTGATGTTGGAGGTTCCATTCCTTTAAAAGCCTTAACATTCCATTTCTTCACGCATACCTTTTTATCTGGTTTTTTTTCAATAGCGTTCCTTACTTTCTCTTTTCCCATGCAAGTAACTAAAACTCATTGGTAGCATTAAAGTTATGTTGAAACCACGATGGTCCAGGAAATATAGATGAGGTAAGCCTTTTTGCGGCTGATATCTTTTACTGGACATCAGCATGACAGGAATAGAATTAGATGAGCTGTCAGGTATACTTGTCAGCCTTCCCATCATCATATTATCTGACATAGGGCTCTGGTATTGGTCCCATTTTACTGACAGAGAACTGAGGCACAGAGATCTCAAGATCACACAGAAGGTCAGTGACAGAACAGATAAATTAATCTGGGTCTTCTGAGACCCAGGCTAGTGCTTTGATCCCTGCCCAGCTTTCCTGTTGTCAGTATAATTTTTAATACCATTTCTGAAGTGAATGAGGTAGGAACTGGAGCAGAGAATCATTGAGCTTGATCAGTTGCTCTGTTGCCCTGAGGGGTCAGGCCAATGCTCAGGATCTCAATATTGCACTGTTAGGAGATCATGGTGTACAATTGCACATATACAAACATACAAATCAATTAGGTGCATACGTATTACCAGCTTAGGCACATACACGTTCAGACCAGCCTAGACACATGTATACCTATTACCAATTCAAGGACATACTATACACCCCAAAAGTTAGACACAGATCACTAATTCATATATCATGTACACAATGCCATACACACACACACACACACACACTCACAACTCAGATAAACACATGTTCAAAATAACTAGTCTAGGCTCATGCACACCTATCACCAGTTTAAGCCCATACACACTGCACACATCAAATTTAGACAGAATCAGTTACCAATTACCAATGTGATGTGTATGTATATATGTGCTTGGTGTACTTGGGATACCTGTGGAAAGGTTAAGGTAAGAAAGTAAAGTGTAGGGAGTTAAAGTTACCAGGACCAGGATTAGAACTGGTAGACTAGAGGGGCATGGGCTGAAGAACTGAGACTCAGGGGTAACTTTAGGTTTTTGATCTTAATTGATTAAAAGACAATGCCCAAAGCCTGCAGAACAGGGACGCGATGCCGGCACAGAAGCTGGGACTGGAGCCAGGTCTATGGGGGAGCTGAAAAGGTAGGTGAGGAGAGGGAAAATAAGACTAAGGAAAAGTGTGGGTGTTATACAGGGGCTCTGGATGTGGGGAGCCAGAGGATGGCTCTGGGGCAGCTAGAGGAGTTGCAGAGAGCAGCAGTAGGTGCTGGGAGCTGGAGAAAGGCTCCAGTTGCTGGAGGAAACTGCAGGACAGCCACAAGGAGCTGGGAAGCTGCGGGGGGGGGAGGGGGGTGGTGACTACAGAAGGTGTGGGGGAAGCCTGAAAACAGAGAGAAAGCAGAAAATCACAGGCAAAGCATCAGGAGAGACTGAAAGGTGGCAGAAGCAATGGGAAAGCAGAGAAAGGCAGGAGAAAGTCACAGGGAAAAGGCAGTAGGGGCGTGGGAAGCAGGGAGACAGCAGAAAATCACAGGAAAAGCAGGAGAGACTGAAAAGCAAAGGAGAGATGGTGACACAATATCTTACTGGATCCCTTGCACCCACATCCACACACACACATAAATTGGCAGCAGGGGTTAGAGAGGTTTGGTGTGGGGGCTGAAGTCCACTGAAGTCCAGGAGGAGAGAGAGAGAGACAGAGAGAGAGAATGAGTCCCAATTGTAGGAGGAGGTGTGCAGGTAATATCTACTTATTTAGGCTTGAAAGGGGTCCTTGTCCAGTAGATATTGTCCAGAGTGGGGTTGCTGGCAGGGCTTCTGGGTGGATAGGTGGTGTGGCATGGTGCTGGTCCAGATGGAGAGGCCATCCTACTGGGTCTATCTTCACTGCCCCTTTTTATAGGGGCAGACCTTATGTGACCCTAGTAACAGGAGGCATACCCAGGCAAGGGTCAAACCCTGATGTACTGAGCATGTGTGCTCCATGCAGGGATGTTCAGTTTTGGGTGTCTGCAATGGTGAGAGTTGCTGGTTCTGCAGGGTCTTTTGTTTTTCAAATGCTGGTCTTGTCTCTGTTCCTGGGTGAGGTCCGTGTTTCCTGCATGAATCAATGAGAGGTGATGTCCCAGTCATTACAGGCCATTCAGTAGAGGCCTGCTACCATTTTATTTCAATCATTCCCAATCATGCTCATTCATCAGGGAACCAGTTTACATGGGAGGGGTACAATGAATCATATTGGTGCAACATGGGATGCCCAGGCAGAGGACAGACAATGGAGGCTTGACATATAAAATGGAAATTTGATATGACTTTGGTTCACTTACAAACACAGGCCTAAACCATACAATATCTATATGAAACAATAAAAATCAATCTGAAAATGATAATAATACAACATACAACATTATGAATCAATACAAACCTAATAATAATACAGTATAAAACAGTGGATATTCAAAACCAAAACCTTGCTATCAAAATAAAAATGTTTAAAGCTTATCCTAAGTCTGAGCTCACTTATACTTGTCTATAGGGAATAGAGAGGGAGAGAAAAAGTCAGAAATGGTTGGGAGGCAATGCGTTTTAAAATAAATTTAAAAAAAGAAAAGCTAGGGGTTTTGCTACAGCTCAATGGCAGAGAAAAGGGAATTAAAATAAAATGATAAATGAAGCCTTGAGATGCATAGTGTCTTTACATATGTTAAATCAGGGGATTTCATGATTATATGTCACTTTTTTCTAGCTCTATGGAATGGACACCACTTGAAGTTATACGTAAGTTTGGTTTCAATTTAGAGATGCAGTCTACTAGAAGAATTTAAGCAACATCAGAGGAGACATAACGGTGCTAAAGATCAAAAGGACTCCTTGTTACATGCTGTCAGCAATGTTAATGAAATTACCAGTGAAGAAGAAAAAAACGAATCAATGATGAATAATACTGTACAGTATCAGGTAAGTCAAGCCATTGTCTCTACAGTAATTAACTGTTCAGACAATATGTCCTGATAATATAACAAGAACGTAGTAGTGAACATGCACTAATTACATTTGCTCTCAGATTGAACATAAGCTAAACAGCTGTTTGGTGCAGTAGGTAAATTAAATGTACTAGTCAGTCAGTTGTAAAGATCTAATTTTGAAGTGAATCCATAGTGCCACTAAAACATTAATGTGGAGGTTGAATGTTTAAAGAGGATTATTCAGCAAAAAGATACCCTCACTTACAAAAAGGAGACGAGCTCTTCCCCCCACTCCCACACCCAGAAGAAAACCACAAGGTGGCTAAACTGGAGGAAACCTAGTGTGAAACTGGAGTTTTCTCTCCAATTATTCTGTTCTAGTGGAGGGAGGGTAGAGTGGGGTTGGTCCCTGCTGCTGTGGGAACAGTAGACTTGGAAGATCCTCCCCTGGGTCCTGAGGGGCCAGTGGTCAGCCAGTTATATCCCATCAGATGAATAGATTGTCCCAGCTTTGGGGCCACCTTGCCAAATAACTACCACTGTAGAAGAGGGGAAAGGGAAATTAATACTATATGCCCTTCTCTCTATTCATGCCCTATGCTAAAGGATGGCAGTGGAACTGAAATAATGGGAAACATTTTATTTGCTTTGCCATCTCTTGTGCTCACTCAGGAACTGTTCTTTCTTTCTCCCCATACCTAGCACAGCACCAGGAAGTTGTTCTTTAATTTTATTTTATAATGTACAGCACCACTCCTGGAGAATGGTAAGGAAACACACATAATAGTATGTGCTGAGCACTGGAGCCACCACAGCTGCTTGCCCTCAATTTAAAGACTGATGAAACAGTCAGGGAGAAATGTGCTTTGGCTCAGCTGGTGCAGATTGTCCAATTAGGAAGAAACAAACACATCTTATAGAAAGGAAGTGCATGACTTATTTGCTTTTCATTGCATTAGATTTAGCTAGGAACTAGACTATTCCTGAGATGGTAGGGAATTTTGTAAAATCTGAACGCAAGAAGTTTTTTTGCTTTTATTTTGCTTAGACTTTTTAAATCCCAGTTTGGTGGTGTATCCCTACTTGTCTCTTTGCTCAACAGAAATCAATTAAATAGGTTCTAGGTACTAATACGTATTTTGTAAGGCGTGTAGATTGAGGTGGTTTCAGAAGTCTAATAGAGTGTTCTGTAAAAAAAAAAAAAAAAAAAAGACAGCTATTATTAATACAGAGTAAAGTGTATTTCAGCTGAGTGACAAGTGATAGGTCCTTATCATGAGGAGTCTGTGATCAAAGTTTTAGATCACAAGCTCTGAAAGTAGTAAGTGTGTTTGATTCATTAATTTGCTAATGCATCATTCTGTTTGACACGGTGATACGTTCCCTATCACTCACTCTGAATATTAAACTAACGTAGAAAGGAGAGCTCCTTTTTGAGCTGAGAGAAAACTGTCTTTTGGTAATAATCATGATTGTTTACTGTAATAGTCTTATCACACACAGAAATTGTTAACCTGGGCCTGTGCAGGGAATATATTTTGGGCATATGGGGATCAGCATAACAGTCAAACCTGGTTCCAACTTTCTCCAAAGCTTAGTTGATTAATAGATGATAATAATAGAGAATAAAGATCAGGAAGATCCATTCTCTTGTCAGGGCAGAATTATTCTCTTTGTTGCTTTTCAAAGTAGGGTAAATTGAATGCACTGGAGGAGTATCTCCTCTTTGAAGTAAGAGACCCAGGCTTGATTTAGTCCTTTCCTAAGAAATCATATATTTCATTTTCAGTACAGACTAAAACAGGATTCCGTTTTCAATTTAGTTAGGACTTTGAATTATGGTTAAGTTACCTTCTCAGAGCAGAATAGGTTTGGTGAAGGGGGGATGATGATGTGAAAACAAGAAAAAAAGGAGGAAATAATTCAGATAATTTCAATCAAGACCCCTAAGGTCTCTCTTCTTTGAAATGGGATGAACTTTCAACATACAAGAGCTGAAGAGAAACTAATCACCTCATACTACATGAAACCAGCTGCTATTTCTAGCTCATGGATATATAGCCTACTAAATCACACCCTGATGTGAAAAATCTCAAATTCTCTTTGAAGAGCTTCCTGAAGATGAAAATCTATACTCTTTAAAAGTATTTGCTAAAAGTATTTACAGTTATATCCATGCACACTGCAGAACCAGCAAGGTAGGATATGAGGGAAAGAGAGCACAAATTAAGAGAGGAACTATAACCTTGCAGAAAAGCTACAATTCCTGGCTGAGGAAAAAAAAAAATCAATTATAAATCTAAGGGCCTCATTACATAGTAATTTTGGGTGGCTCCTGAAGCTCTTAACACCTGGATTGTCTGCACATTAACACCTGGAACTAGCTTTAAGCATTTGTTAGGTGGTTTACAGTTAATATTGCTCCAGGACAGATTATCTCTGATTTGTCTTACGTAGTAGGGCTGGGTGAAGCTTTGGCTCTTGATTCAATTTAGCGGAGATTTGGCCTGATTTGGTGGCCAAATCTCCAAATCCGAATCAAACCAAGAGATCCTTTAATCTCTCCAAATTGAACTGGAACCCTCTGAATCGAGTCAGAAAGATTCGGCGATTCGGACACAGACAGTTTTAAATGGTTTTTCTGCATACCTCAAGGTACCTGGTGGTTTATGAATGCTGTGATACTGAGGCAGATGTAGCATCACACAGGAGTGTGGTGGGCACCTCAGTGCACTCAGTAGCAGACCCAGAAGTGGACTAATGCTACTCTCTGGGCTGGGCTCAGCTCAGAGAAGAACTGCAGCCCTGTGACAGTGGTATGCCCTCAGCCTGCAGATTAACCCTACTCTGCCTGCTCCCTTGGCACAGCCAACACAGGCAACCACAAGTAGGTTGGGGGCAGAGAGGAGCCCCCAGGGGTGGGAGGACCTGGGGGGAGTGCAGGGCAGTGGGAACGCTGAAATGGGAGGGGGAAGATTCTTACCTTTTAGTTCTCCAGGCGCTGCTGGCCTGAAGTGTGACTGCTCCGAACTCAAGTAGCACTAACACTGATCCACATTTGTGCAGCTCATAGTATAATGTGTAATAAAGCGCTAAGGGGGATTTTCTTTTTCATGAGGAGGAACCTGTTCTAGACTCAAGCAATATAGAGGACTTTCCCTTTTACCCTGAGCTGCCCCTCTAGCAGACTCTAAATCTGTTTTATTTTTCAGAACCCACTGTACAGATACTGTAGGAAGAACTGTATAAAAACATCAGCAAAGAGTATAGTATAAGTCCAGGTGAAATGTGGAGAAAGAAGGCAGACAGAAGCACATTCTCTCTCTCTCT
>JAGPOW010000261.1:70417281-70439715 GCA_030014935.1 Caiman crocodilus | reverse complement strand
CAAGTGGAGGTCCTGCAGCTCCGCCAGGAACCTCCAGGACCTCTCAGACTTGGCCGACTGCTCCTCCCAGCAGATGTCCGGGTAATTGAAATCACCCATAACAATGACATCTTTTGTCCTAACCTAATTTTGTTTGCTCAAGTTGTATTCTGACTTCCTCATTCTACTCCTCCCCGCCTTCCATCAATAAAGGTGTCAGGTTATAACTTGTCTTGTTGTGCTGCTGAAGGTGAAGGTCTTCTGCCCCCTGCTTGTCCAGTGGTGTTTTCTTTTTCTTCTTTCTATTCCCCTAGAGTTTTTCCTGATGCTATCTAGGGGTGCTTGGCTGAGATAAATGTTACTGTGGGGAAAACACCCCCAAGGTTTGCAGGATCAGTGTGCCCCAGGCTGCACAGAGCCCTGCCAGAGACCAGTGCCTGGGTGGCGGCAGCATTATGCCAGGCTTATGGGTGTTCTCCAGGAAGCAGGACAACTGACTGTAGGCTTTCTGAGGGAGACTTCTGTAGCAAGGTTTTGGACCTGGCACAGACATGCGGGTGCCTCTGTCTAGTAGCATGCCCTACTGTGCATGCCACCAGACATATAGGCCATATGGTATAATTCTCTTTTGTTGTTGGCTGAAAATAACACTTAGAATCACACTGTTGGTATGAATATTTGTAATTTCAATAGCTATTCATTAAAACTAAACATACCTGCTCCTGTAAACATTTCTGCTAGTGAATTAATTTGCTAGAATATCCAAGAAAAGTAAAATGTAGAAGAATACAAAAAGCAATAGGGACAAGAAAATAGGCAGAGGGTATTAAAGGTTTTTAACCAGTTCTGATGAATGTAATCCAGACAAAATAAGAGTAATTAGTGCATAACATTTAAATATCACCTCTCATCTTGAAGGTTCCTCCTAATGCCATACATACTTCATCACACAATATATACATAGAGTACATAACAGTGCATTGGAACAGACTCAATTTACTGAGTCTGCTGGAGTGTATTAATTAGCATGCTCTAACCAGCCTCCACATTGGTGCTTTAATTAGAGTGGCTCTTTTGAGTGGCTCTTATTAAAGTGCCCCTCCCCCACTCAGGAGTACATGTAAAAACATAATGACACTAGAGTTTACATTGGCTAAAGAGCTGTTCAGTAATTTCTACAAAAAATTACTTTGTATCTGTTTTTTTTTCCAAATAAGGAAACATCAGCTTCAAATGTGAGGTTTTATTTTTCATTATAGAACCCTTTTCCTTCTCCCACACCGCATTACATTTCCTTTTTTTGCCCCTTTATTGGCTATCACAGAGATGCTAAAATTACATATGTAATACTTTAAAAAATTAAAATAAGGGAAAGATACTTATATACTGCATAGAAACTTAAAATCTGTTACCATTTGAAGGAAGGTTTAAACCTAACAATAGAAGTTAGCAAAAGAGAAGCTCTTACTCCCAAATAATTCTGTGTCTTTCAAAAGTAAAATATATAGTGAACTAAAATATGTAGTACCATGTTTACTTGAATCTAAGTTGACCCTGTATTTAAAATGACCGTCTTATAATTAGATTCTATATATGGAAAATTTATAAATTTGTTACAATTTTTCAGGTATACAATCTAATTATCAGAGGGTTGTCTTATATTCATTCCACTCTGACTACTACAGCAGAGAAAGCAGTGGCTGTGGGTCAGATGGCCCATTTGCCCTCCCCACCCTGCACTTTTCCCACCTACAGACTTCCTGCACCCCTGTCACCTACGTCTCCTACCTGCAATTTCTCACAATCTGTACCATCCCGCTCCCCACAGTGTCTGCCCCTTTCCCCTTACTCCCTACAATTTTTGCCCCTCCCTCCCTGCTCTCCACAGTCCCCGCCTCTTCCCTCACTATGTTTCCCCCTCCCTGATATAGAAAGAGCATTCTCTTTTTTGCTGAAGTTTGATTTGTAAACAAAAGGATTCAGGCCTCACTGGGCTAGAGAGTTGAACCATGGGAGCATGTGAGTTATTAGGGCACTCACTTGGGAGTGGGGAAACCGGGACTGTTTTTTCATTTTATCCATTGACTGTTTAATGTCCCTCTGTGGATTTAGGCCTTTGCACATTTTTAAATCAGTGCTTCCCAAGCTACAATATTCTCTGGTGGTAATCTTCGCTCAGAGACTGAATAATGTCGTCTTCACCTCTGAAAATTCTGCTGAAACCCTCCACAATTTACTGGAGATATTAAAGTACAGAACATTACAACACATAACAAAACACTTTGGAAAACTGGAGTTATGACAGATTTGTGGGACTAATACTGGCACATAGATATATTTCACATTTGTCTTTTTCCTTGCCACAAATAATGATTAGAAATTACTAAATACAATCTACAAGAACTCATTCTTTTTCTTATGTTTACCTTTCCTTCAGTTGTGTGTGTGTGTTTCTTCCCTCCAGGAAAAGGCAGTAAAACAAAATGCACATTCCCTTTGGTAAACTTTATGTAAATAGTTCCACATTCAAAATGAAGTCTTCACAAATTGCTAATAAGTCTGCCTGTATGTCTGTGTGTATGGATGTGTATGCCAGCTTTCATGTTTCCTGGGTGGAGTATACAACAACCAAATAACTATTTGAAATGAGTTCCAAATCTTTAAAAGTGAGAGCACTGCTGTTGTACTTAGGGATAAGTAAGTACATGCTACAAGCAAACTGACTGACACTTACATGCAATGTGTAAACATTTTCTGCTCCATAAGATAAACGTCACACTGGTAGTTCCTGCATTTGAGAAATGCAAAGGCGGTTTACCTTATGCCTCTCTAAGAGATATAAAGGGAGCTGGGAAAGGTGAGTCTAGGGCAAAGCAAGCCTTGAACATATGGGGGAGCAGGAAACATTGACCTGAACTATGATACATCCTCATATCTGTATGTGCAATGGGCTGTTGCAGCAAGGATTGCAATTCCCTGAGTTCCTTCTCTGGTTCAGTGTGACTTACAACCTTAACAACCAGCCCATGCCTCAGTGACACAGTTTTGTCTTTCTTGTCTCAAGGCAGATGACACTAACTGTAAGAATACCATTAAACAGGAAAATCTACATGCTTGTATTGAAGCAGAGAAGCAAAAGATCAACCGTAAATAATTACAGCACTGTGATTTCAACTTTACTCTTAAGTTATGTCTATGTAGTTTGTAAATATTTTGACTCTGAAATTATAATTTGGAAATTATCAAAATATGAAGTAAATGTTATTTCTCTGTCTGGATTTGTTCCATTTCAAAGTTGATACTGGTGGAGTATAGGAACCCAAGGTATCGTTGCTGTTATTATATAAATACTTCATAATGTATAGCGTGTAGTTTATTGGATTTAAATGAAGATGTCAAGGAAGTTAACATTCAACTGCAGCTTTAGGTATTTATCTGGCTGAAGCTAGTACCATACTAGAAAATTATGTGGAGTAACCACTAAATTATGGTTTACATTTCTTATTGCTAGAATATAGTCACTTAGTTTAATAGATTCATGGATACATATACATTAGGGGCAGGAAGGAATCTTGTAAGATCATCGAGTCCAGTCCCCCTGCCATAGGCAGGAAGTCTGCTGAGGTCAAATGATCTGAGCAAGATATGTATCCAAACATCTTTTGAGAGAGTCCAGACTAGGTGCTTGCACCCTCTCTGGGGGGAGTCTGTTCCAGACTCTGGACAGTTGGACTGTGAAGGAGTTTTCCCTTATGTCCAGTCGAAATCGGCCTTCTAGAAGTTTGTGGCCAGTAGATGTAGTTATTTCTTGGGGAGCCCTGGTGAACAACTGTTCCTCCAGATACTGGTGTGCCCGCCTTATATACTTATAGGCTTCCACCAAGTTCCCCCTGAGGCTTCTCTTCTCCAAGCTGAAGAGTCCCATGTCCCTCAGCCTCTTCTCATAAGGTTTGCTCTCATGGCCTTTGATCATGTGGGTGGCACTTCTTTGGACTCTATCAAGGTTATCCATGTTCCTCCTGAAGTGGGGGGCCCAAAACTGGATGTAGTACTCTAGCTGTGGCTTCACTGAGGTTGAGTAGAGTGGGAGGATGACATCCCTGGTTTTGCTTGAGATGCATTGGTGAATGCATGCCAGAGTTTGGTTTGCTTTGCCAGCTATGGCATTGCGTTGGTGGTTCATGTTCATCTTGCGGTCAATCAAGACTCCCAATTCTTTTTCAGTTGTGGTGCTAGTGAGTGTACTGCCAAGCCTATAAGCATGATGCTTATACTTAATTTGACCAATGCAATACATGTATCACCTTGAGTTACTCAGTGTCTATACTGAAATAATTGAAATATAATAAAACTTTAGAATATGGGTTTGATTAACAATTTTAAGATGATTATGATCAACTTATTGATGGCTAGAGGTGAGTGAATAGATTTTCTTCTTACTATTTTGTGTATTACAATAGTGCCAAAGGACTCCAATGGACATCAAAATTTCATTTTTCTATATTCTGTACAAATATACATTGAAAGATTGACCAATTTAAATAGGCAAGGGGTGGATGTGGGGAAGGGCCCATTATTATTTTATCTTTAAAGATACGAAAGTGAGGCACAGAAAAGAATACTTTAAAATCTGCAGCAGAGCTAGGAATTGAACCAGGCTCTCCTGAGTATTAATCTCAAGACTAGCTTTTCTAAAAGTAGAAAAAGACTCAGACAGATACTAAATTGTGTTGGGTTTACACACACTTGTCATGAATGCAAGTACAAAGCTCTGCTTTATTCACGTTGCCTAGATATGTATATTTACATCTAATGTAGATAACCACAATATACAAAAGGTTTAAAGCTTTCTAAAATTTTTTATGTGTCTTTATTCTCTCTTGACTCTTTTGGGCTGTATTAAACGAATTGTACTACTGACAAAGGTCTAATGTCATTGATAAAAGGCAGTATGCTGGAACTGATATTTATGGTGCTTTCCCAGAAGTCTCCCCAGAACTACTACCATTAATTCCCTAAAAGGTGTTACAGAATATTGTTTATTGAATTGAACATATACCAAGGGACCATACATAGATTTCCACATGTCAGTCCCACTCCAGTTCTTCATTCTGGGTCCACCATTCATATACATTGACAGGGATATGTGTGATTCTTCTAAATATCTATGAATAAATTATTTAAAATGCATACCAAAATTATAAATACTACATATCATTTTATATATAGATAAAGACTCTCCTTTAGGAAGAAAAGTCTTCATACTATTTGGTCTTCACACTGTTTACCAGTCATTAAATATACATTTAATTTTTTTTTAATTACCTACTTAGTCCAAAATGTAAATGATTGTTCTAAACTTGTCTCTTTTCACTGGCCATAATTAACTCTGACTTTTAAAAAATTACTGTAATGCCCACAGAGACTCCTAATTGTTCCTGGGAATATCAGAAATTTTATTTTGCTTTTGTATCATCATGATTTGGCCACAAGAGAGCGTTGCAAATCCAGAATAAGTTGATTTCAGCTACTCAAGCCCACAAGGCCTAACCGTGTTGCTGTAAACCTGATATGGATTGTGCTGTAAGAAAGTAGTTCAAGAGAAGACTGGGATTATTAGTGTCAGATTTAATGGTAGGCAGTAATTAATTTTTTAATGCTTCTGAGAAAGGCAATGAAAATATTTTTAGGCAAACACAGTTCTTTGGGGGTGAGGGGATGAGGATATTAATAAAGTTGCTGAGCCTGAAATTTTAAAAAGCAAGCTGTTCCTGGATTTTTTTGAGTCAACACATTTAACTGATCTCACCTTTCAGCCTTGAGACTGTTACAAATTAGGCACCATCATTTTAAGCAAAAATAGTTAACCTCCCCCCGCTGCACCTCGAAATCACCGACGCATGATTTCTTGCCTGCTGTTAAGGAGAAAGGTAGAGGGGAGCATGTTGCTTAACAGACTTTTTCTTAAATATCTAGAAGGAGATGAAGCCCAGAAAAATGAATCAGAACAATGAAAAATATGGAAAGCAAGGAAAAAAAACCATGGCAAAGAGATCCTTTACTGATTTCCCCAGGAAAAAAAGGAAAGAAGGGGGAGGATAGAGGGCAGCAGATGTTTTATTTTCGAGTTATATAAGCTGCTCATCCTTTAGGTAGATGACTGCTCATTGAGTAATTGAGTATGTTTTATTTCAAACCTCTTTAGCAAGGAACAGTCCAATTTCATGCCTACACATCAGAGTCTACTGCTAAAAAAGTGTTCGCTGAATTCTCACACATTGCTTTCTATGCATTGTTGAAATAGCATGACAGGGTTACTGAGGAGTTTTCCTCTTGTTTTCTGTCTCATCCTCCCCTGGGTTTGTTGCGTGTGTTTGTATCCTCATAAAGGACAAGGAGTGTGTTTGTGTGCAGGATGGTTAGCAAATGTCTCAATTTGATTTTCTGTAATTTCTGAAGCAGACATTAACAAGAAACACACTGGCCAATGCAATTAGTGTCTGTAACTGCTTCAGCCATTCTTTTACAGTCCAACAACCCCTTGAAAAGCTACATTGGAAAAAGACCATTTCATCCTCTATTGGACTTGAATCATACATTTAAAAATGCAAAGCTACGCCTGACTTTGCAGTTCTGGAGAAGTGACAGATAGGAGAAGGAGACACTCGATATCTATCAAAATCAAGTATTTTCCAAACTATTTTAGGTATGTAAAGGGAGGACACTATGTACTCTGAGATTTTGTCTGTCAAATTTGTGATAGTCTATCACTTGCTGCAAAATTTTCCAAATCAGTGTAGAAACGTGTGCCTGCTTTTTTTCTAGCCAACACAGCTGTGCCAGCAAAATTGTGCAGTATAGTCCTGATCTTAGTGATGGGGTAGAAGGAGCTCTCTGGAAGAAACTTCGTGGTTGTCATAAAGGGAGAAAGTGGTTTGCAGCTGAGGTATAGATATGTGATGTCAGCAGGTGGTTATATTATTTCATGAGATTCTTGGAACTTTATTCCTTCAAGTGGATTTATTTCCCTTCTTGGGAAGCTAGGTAGCTTGGGAAGGAAAGAGTTTTGTTCATTTTCCACTTATATGCGATGGTGGAAAGACCATAAGTATCCTTAAAGAACGGGGCAGCAAGAGGAGAATGTTTGTTATTTTAATTGTTTTCTGAGAGTAAAGATCAGGTGCAATGTGTGATAGTGAACGAGTACTTGGCTAATTTGTTGGAGGTGTGGTGTCTGGATGTTGAAGAATACAGTTGCAATAATATAAAGGATCCTTGTATTATGTAGACAGTTGGCTCAAAGTTAAAGAAAGCCCATGGGCTTTTGGCGAGCCCTGTGCATGAATAGAAGATCAAACTTTTGTCTATCCATGTCCCTGCATGTGAAACTAATACTAATACATACAATATTAATAATAATAGTCTTCTTCTCTAATGGACTTTTTTCCATAGGTGAACAAGAACATGTACATTGATGTAGAAAAGGCTTTTGTTTTATTATGCAGCCATTGTGACACAGCCTCTATTTCTTTGCTGTCAGTCCAAAAATGTCACCCTGTCCAAAATGGGGCAGCACAATTAATCCATGCAATGAAATTGTCTGTATGGTATGCAAACTGGTGTGTGGGTGAGCAGAGGAAACACCTCACACATACTTCAACTGGGATAGGCCTTTTGGATTTTTCTTCAGGGTCAACAAAAAGAACACCTGACGTGTCCATGGCTTACATAGGAGATAAAAATTACTAACCTTCATAGAGGTTTTCAAAGTTTTTTTAGAGTGGACACTTCTGCTTCCTTGTAAATCTGGAGAAATATAAAATTGCTATTGTATCTCCTTTAATCCTGTATTTCTTATGGAATGATGGCTGTGCTAGGCCTCTCTGATTTACCCTACTACACCAACATATGTTGGAAACCTGAAAAATACTGCTGAACTTTTGCTTAATGTTGGAAAATTGGTTTGGTAACCTTATCCTGGATTAAAGGATGATAAAATATTTAATAATTATCTTAGCAAAAGGAAGCAAGTTGTTTGTTAAGAAGAGGTCTAGTGAGGAACAATTAAGCTTGGAGGGGAAATTTAGGCTTATGATATTTTGTTGCTTCTTGCATTGCAACAAAGGCCAAACTCCAGGAAAGGTCAGTGTACTCTGCTGAGGACAGGGTGGGGACTCAAAGTGTTTACGTATGTATTTGGCTTGTGCTGTATAGACTGACTCATTGAACCAGTACGTTGTTGACTTGAGACCTTAAATAAGAACTCAGTGATCCAGAGCAAGTGGAAAGGGTTGCCAAACTTATTCAAGTAAAGTACTAAGCTAACAGTTCAGTACCTCATCAAGTTCAAACCATGGTGTTTCATGCTCAGCTGCTACAGGATTTTTTCCTGGAGTGTCCTTCAGAAAGTCAGGGTTGCTTTTCTTACCTGTCTTTGTCTGCCAGATTCATAATTTTTGGCAGTGTGGCTCAGTTCTTTAGGTCAGTGAATTATCAGGTGGTCCATAAGAGGTCAAACGTGGTGGAGGAATGAGCCATATTAGTAGAATAGAAGATGCTCTGTGGGAGGTCTTTGAGGCATGCTGGTGATTTTTCAAAAAACCTTTCTATCCCCATTTCTAAACTTGTATTCCAGATAAGTGAAATCTTATTAGAAGCTAGTACAAACTTAGGATATTTAGAGAAAATCTATGCAAGTAATGCAAGGGGATCAGGAACTATATTTATGCATTTATTTATTTGGTGAAACAGAGATGAAGCCCCAGGTCCCCAACCCTGATACAATCCATCAGCAGTTTTTATCCAGGGGCTAGGATTTTAAAAGTATGGGGTTCTCTGGGGAGTCTGCCCTAAACTGGAAGATCCTAGGATCATTATTAGCCATGAAACTGACAGTAATGTCCATTTCAATGAGCACCTGCAATGTCCAAGAAGCTTGTAGATCATAGAAAATTAAAAAAAAAAAGGTTTTGGTTCAGTCCAGTCCTGACACCCTGAATTTTCACCATCATCCTTCATTGGATGACAATGGAGATAATGCTGCAAAGGATAATTCTATGACTGTCCTGCTGCAATAAAAGAATCAGAGGAAATGATGACTAATTCTGAGAATGTTTGCTACAGAGTTCATTACTTGCCCAGCATGAAATGCTTTTATATGAGACTTATTTTCGTAATACCGTGGCCATTGTCACTGAAAATAAAAGCGTCTTTCTTGCCTGCATGTTGAGAGAGTGACATTCATTAAAATGAACAAAATGCCTGTTACCTATGAAGTACACTTTGAGCAAGTCTCTGATCCAAGGATTCAAGTGAAGAAGATGACAAGGAGAATAATAATGAGAAACTAGACTGAAGTTATAAAGCTATTGCCCTTGGCATGTTTTCATTAATTTTAGGTGGGGGTGAGGAAAAAAAAGTTGTTGTGTTCAGCTGAACTTTCAGTGCTTCACTACTTAGGATGAAAGTGGAAGATACGGTAAATGCATGTTGAAGTAGAATTAATCAGCCAATAACTCAGGCTGATTTAGTGCAATATTTATTTGAAAAGTAAAAAGCAGACAGCAATCATTTTTCAGATGTTGTTGCTTTACAAGCCTCCCATTAATAAAAATAATTAATACCTAGCTCTTAGAGAGCAGCACCTCATGTTGCTGTATATGCCAAACATCATCTTATTGCATTGATGGAATTAATCTCAATTCCTTTGGTTCCTGTTACTTTCCTAAGTTAGTTTTTTGAATGTCAGAAAATACAAACCTTAAGTATTGTAGTTGTCCTTGCCCCAGGGTGGTGACTGTATGTTTTATACTTTCTTTCAAAAATGTAATGTACTAAATGTCAGCATTTTTTTATTCTATATTAAGTGTTACTTTTCCCAATAAATGCATTGGGTCCGAATTCTTCTTTCACTGATGCCACTTTCACATCATGTCACTTGAGGGAAACTTGATAAGTCTATTTCTCACTAGTTTTAAATCAGGGGGTAGGTCTGTTAAAGTAAATAAACTTTATGTCAGTATGAGACTGTTGTAAGTCACAGGAGACTCAAATTATAGTGGCTTAGGAAGACCTCTGCTGTGTAAGAAAGAATGGAAAAGGGTCCATTATTTTTAATAAATGTACGTTAAAGTAAAGGATATGTTTATGTAAAATGGGTAGGCTCTTGTGGATTTGTAGCAAGTGTAGCTGAATGATTTTCTATTTGTGAAAAAGTAAGGGTTCTTTCCATTCTGGAGGGACCTGTGTTGTTCAAAAACCACTCAAAGCCAAGGAATCTAACAGAGGTTTGCTTCATTAAGATTCTGAGCTCAGTGATCAGTACTGCATAATAAAAACAATCCCAAATACTAAAGGTACAGCTGTCCACATTGTCCACTGCCAGCCAAACAAAATATAAAGTAAGTTAATATTAACATAATGGGGAATTTAAAATATTTCTAACCAATCTATTAACAAAAGGAATTAGCAGTGTTTATTTAGACTACTGTAACCCAGGTTGTATGTGGAAAGGTACTCCCTCTCCAGTTGAAGGGATGTCAACGGGTGCATGTATTCTGTGGGGAGCATGGCTACCTAGCTGTAGGCCGGCTCAACTTCTTTCCCTACAGAGCAACACAGGGACTCAGGGCACCCAGTGATATTTAACTGTGTACAGGTTTAATGATAATATAAAACTTATAGCCATAAACTTACTAAACTTATAAAACTTATAGCCATAAACATAGCTATAAGCATACACAAGCTGCTGTGTTGATTTTTATTTTGTTTGGGTGACAGAGGATGATGTGGACAGCTGTATCTTTAGTATTTATACACAGATTATTTACACAGAATTACACAGGCAATAGGTCTTTTCAACCCTAAATTCAGGCACAGGCCTATCCCCTGTGGCCTTCTAATTAGACTGGAGCCCCTGCCCCTTGACCAGGCTCTTTAGCAGCAGGCAAAGGAGCACTTAAGGATGAAACACAGGTCAATTAACAAATCAACGGAAGGTATAGCTAGCAGTGATGGGACAATAATCAAACATATACAAACAGGTCATATCAATACAGTCATCAACACATATAAATAAATAATACGCTGGATTCAAATATAAAACATCTTACTGTCTCGGCCGGCTGACTGATTAGAGCCGACCAAGGGGAATGGTGTTTAATTAAGCAGATGTCAGGCAGAATGGTGGATGGAGAGGTGGGACACAGCATATTGGTTGCAAAAATAACTTTTACTTAAGATTTACTTACGCCACTGGTGGTTGCGACGCAGGAGGTAAAGTTGCTTGCGTAGTTACAGAAGGAAGATAACGCAATGAGATAGCAAGATGAACCTGTAGATGCAATGAGCATGCAGGACAGGGAATACATCGGGAACAGATGGGGAGATGTTAGTGATCAGTCCGCCAGCTTTTCTCTGCTGCATGGTGAGGTCCTCTGTACCTCACCACGTGTTCAGAGCGCTTCGACTTGGGCGGAAACAACGCAAACTTTTATACCTTTAGAGTAGCCAATTACAAACTGCCAAGTAGGAATACTTAATTAGGTGGAACATACCAAATTTAGAACAATGCCAATTACCTGGAGGGGTGGTCTATTGTGTCAGGGACACTCACTTAATTTGGGTTGTGACATGCCCCCTTGGCCATGACACAATAGATCAAGCACCTAGATTAGAGATAGTTTTCATACATATGCTCGTCGTCTTCACAATGTTCGGGTGGCAAACGAGTATATACATAAGCAGATGACTCTATTAAATGGTCCTTGATTAACTGCAAAATACAACATCCTATATAAACAACTAACACAATCATTACAAGGTTGACTAATGAAATTAGGTTAGTCACAAAAAGCCCAACTGTAAGGGTTTCACTAGGTGTCATGGTGACGTCACGCGTCAGGTTTCTGTGTCCACAATGATGCTTTTCCTTCTGCCCGGGTCTGTTGCCATCGCATGTGCCTCGGGTGTTCTAACACTTGCTTGCCTGTCTGCCTGCCTCTGAAAGACAAAACTTATAACAATACTTAGTTATCTTTAATATTTACTAGTGGGGTATGCTGGGTCAACCAATTATGATAGGCTATAATGAGGGGATGGTCAGGCTTATTTTCTAACAGGACGGAATAGGTATTGGGATACTGTTCCAACTGATGAATAATTCCCTTGTAGACTTGCGGATGAGATTGACGAGGGTGAGGTACCAAAACCCACACTAACTTGTCAGGATGGAATTTAGGATCCCAGGATGGAGGTTTCTTAGCATTAGTTTCATCCATAGGGGTTTTGCAGTGTTTAATGAAATGAAGACATCATGATTGTGCTTAGTCCAGTTTTTGTATGTCCCTCCTCCTCTGAGACAATGTTGCTCCTTGTATATGCCAGTGTATTGCTCTACAACGCCGTTGGATTGCGGATGGTATGGTAGATGGAGATGCCATGTGATGTTGTGAAGATGGGCGAATTTTTCCAGGGCATTAGAGTTGAATGCAGGTCCTCCATCATACTGAATTTCATAAGGGGGTTGCCAGGCAGCAAATGCAGTGGTTAAGGCGGAGATAATGGCAGTGGCATTGCTTTTCCGCAGAGGAATGACTTGCAGCTGGCGCGTTCCTAAATCAACTAATCCCTTATTCGGCGGCTTGGATCCCAGGAGGGGTCTGAGCAGGTCCACCTGCCAGGCTTTTCCTGCCTGGAATTGTGAGGGGTTAAAAGCTCTGGCTTGATGTCTACTTTGATGGCACTTCTCTTTGGCACATGTTTCATAGGCTACCTTTTCCCAATCACATCGAACTCCATACGAAGTAAGCTCCATAGCGGTCTGACGCCAGTGTCAATGGCTGGTCTGTGGTCCCGGGTCACCCCAATTTTCATGAAGCCACGCAAGGAACAGACTTACTTCAGGACCGGGAGTAGCAGTGATAAGCACAGCTACGTCAGTCTGGAATGGATCCTCTAAGGGTTTATCAATGATCTTGTGTGTTGGATCAGTGTCGGGGCAATTTGACTTGGTATGCTTAACTAATGGAAGCCATGTAAATTTAGTCAAGGTTTCCCAAATGTCTTCCCAATTACTCAAATTTTCAATGGGCAAAGCAGTACCAGTGAGGATTTTATAAATGTATGTTTATGTTATGTCTTCAAGTTTCCAGCAACACCAATTATAATGATGGGTGAGCACCAACGTGTTCAACGTCTTAGGCTCTCCTTGAAAATGCAGGTCGACTTTTTCTGCATCCAGTAAGGGCAACAAAGTAGCTGCAGGAGCACGGATCGTTCCATGCCCCCTTGCTAATGGCTCTACTAGCTGTCTAGCTAGGAGAATTTTTCCTATGGCTCCATACTGGAGTTGTGCTGCTTGAAGAGTCTTGTGAGTGGTATATACCAGATCATTCCGAGGATTATGTGCAACAACCCACACATGGCTGGTGGTGAATCCAAGGGTCACAACCTATGGTTCTCTGAGGTTGATTGTGTGGAGCTGTGTACCCTTGACAGTGGTCAACAGACGATGCAAGTTCCGTTATCTTCTTCCATCCAAGGTGTGGACTTTCGGGACTTGTCAGGGATCTGTCGCTGCAATTTAGCGAGGAGTGGTAGATGGCTAGGACTGACATAATACCAGTACCAATTTAAGTGACCTAAAAGCTGCTGAAAATGTCTTTTAGTTACTGGCAAAGATTTCTTTAATGGATTGATGTCAGGATCATCATGAGAGATACCATGACGAATGGGGCCAACAAATCGGGTAACGAGGAATGTGATGTTGGCTACAGGATGCAGGCACGACTTTTCCTTGTTAACCGTCCATCCTTCACTTTGAAGATGGGTTACTAGTTGGTAGACTATGCTCGTAACGATGGAGCAGTCATGGCCCATGATAGCGATGTCATCAACATAACTCCAGATTCTTAATTATTCTTCTGATGGAAGGGTGTGTGAGGCACAAAAGTTCTTCAGGGTATTGTTCATGGCACCAGTAGCCAATGACGGGGCATTGCAGTACCCCTGCGGGCAGACTGTCCACTTATGCATCGTGCCTTCAACACACATATTCAACACTCCCTTGGGGTCAGTAATCGGAACTGAGAAAAACGTGTTCTTTAAGTCCAGTGTAACCCTGACCCACTCGTCTCGCTGAAATTGTGCCATCTTGGACATGCATTGTGGTAGGGTGGACGGGTTAGGTTGCTGAAGCACTTGACACCTCTTGTTAGCTTCCCTATAATCAACGACTAGCCGTGCTTCATCGGGTTTTCCAGGTTTTGTGACTCCCCATCCCGGTGACAGGTAGGTGATAGCAGTTACTGGCTTGATGCAGCCCTGTTGCTCGAGTCATTGCAGGAGGTCAGTGAGAGATCCTTTAAGGGAGTCCTTGGTTGGGATTGGCCGGTATTGCCAAGTAGAGATGTTGCGGAGTGTTGGTCGATGCCCATCCGACTCCGGGATAGCAATGGGGAGCACTTGTAGCACTTGTTCTTTGAGGTTAAGTGCTTTGATTCCCGGAATTCCCAAGATATTGATGCCCCCTAGCACTGCCTCTAGGGTGCATCGATGGCCTTGGATTGCAAATTTGACTTTTGTGGTGACTGCAACAGGGTTGAGTCCTTCTACCCTAATTGCTTTTGAGGTTTTCTGGTGGGGTGTCGTTGAAGTGATCATGTTGATTTAGGCTCCGGTGTCAAGAAGAAAGAACACTCGTCGTTGGTCACTTGGATTGGCTGGGTCATAAACAATGAGTTCAGTATAGGGACGAAGATCAGTAGGCCTGGGGTTAAATAGGCCACTGGTGTGCCCAGCAGCCACTACTTGTTTTTTTGCTTGTCACTGAATGTGAAACCCAATGCGGCCGCTAGATTTCATTGACCCTCATCTCCCAGGACACACAATTGATGCTTCGTGAGTCCAGAGCAGTTCAGGAGGAACCCAAACATAGCCCTTTCCTAAGTTGTTCTTTGGGGTAGCAGCCCTGATTCCCACGGAGGGCCAAATTCCTGGCATCTCAGCCTCGGGGCCTCGACCAGATATGCCGAGGATTGATGCTCTGTGCCACTGAAGACTTTTTCAGCTGGCTTCATAAAGCCCTGCTGTCATGGGAGTTGACTTAAAAGGTTTCCTGCCGGTTGGCCGACCACCGGGTTAAGGAGGAGTTGGAGCATAATATCATCTGTCCCTCCGTACATCTCTACACAGGCTTCTATGCCATGGAGAGTCACTGGAATGGCTCCAGGGTTCTGCAGGTGGCGGCGAGCCCATCCTCTATGTTGTTGTGCCTACATTAGCCCCAATGGGTGGACTCTGGGGTTCCATGAGAGGGTATGACACCCTGATTATGGCCAGTAGAAGTTGCTCTGCGTTGGCCTTCTTCGGGCGACCCTCATGCTAAGCATGGGATTTGTGAACCACTTGACCTGCAACAAGAGCTGGAAGCGGGATGGGCTAGTGGATGCTACCCGTTACTACATCTAAATCAGCAGCATGCCCCCACTGCATGAGGTTTGGCGTGTTAGGAAACTAGCTTCTTCCAGGTCTAGTAAGTCTGACCCAAATTCAACTACTAAGTGCCCTACTCATATGGCTAGTGACTCTTCAGATTTCATTTTTGATTCCCTGCACAACTACTGCAATTCGCCCCTGGTGTGGGTGCAGTATGTAGTGGTGGTATGAGTTGCGCCCTGTGCATCAGTAACTTGCTTTACCAATGCTATCGGGTGGGCGGCAGCCGAGAGAGGGTTAAATTTGTCGGGCGAGAGTGCTGGATACAGCTTCCCTCCCTCATACGGGGGCAGTTCCACTGCTGACGCCACACCAGGGGGCAGGGCTTCTTCCAGCGTCACTCCGAGGGGCGGGGCCATGGGCGGTGACGCTGTCGGCCCGCCTCCCAGGGGGTTTTCACGCCCTTTTCACTTTTCTTGGTGCCATTTTCTTGCTGTGGCTCCATGTGGCTGGTGCCATTTTCTAGCGGTGGCTTGGAGCCTCCCGCTGCTTGCTCCAGTGACTCCTTGCCCGCTGTGTGCAACTGAGCCTCTAGATTTGCATTTTCCTGCAGCAGACCCACTACCAAACGGAACAACACATTCATCATCTTTCCTTTGTTCCACTTTGAGCCTCCCCACCTTGTTGCGTGGTGGCCCTCGGTCTCCAGGCCTTCCCGGAGCTGGCTGAGGAGCTCATGACCGTGCTCTCCAGATGTCGCTGGTGGTCGCGACGCAAGCGGGAAAGTTGCTTGCTTAGTTACAGAAAGAAGATAACACAATGAGTTAGCAAGGTGAACCTGTAGATGCAACGAGCATGAGGACAGGGAAAACGTCGGGAACAGATTTGGAAATGTTGGTGGGTGATCAGTCCGCCAGCTTTTCTCTGCTGTGTGGTGAGGTCCTCTGTACCTCTCCACATGTTCAGAGCTCTTCGACTTGGGTGGAAACAACACAAACTTTTATACCTTTAGAGTAGCCAATTACAAACTGCCAAATAGGAATACTTAATTAGGCAGAACATACCAAATTTAGAACAATGCTAGTCATCTGGAGGGGCGGTCTTTTGTGTCAAGGACACTCACTTAATCTGGGTTGTGACACTTGCAACCCTTCTTTTTATATAGCCACAAGGACACAGAGTTATAGCAAGAATCCTAATGACACGAGGGACCAGAACATAACAATAGCCCAGCAGCTGTGGCCAAACAAGAAATGACAACCCATGGAAGGATCCTGCCACCTAACAGAACACTGATACTCTCTCCTTGGTCACTCAAGTAGAAAAGGCCTGTAGCCCTGGGGCCATCCTTAACAAAAAGGGGCCCTAGACTCCCCTCTGTGCTCAAGGGTGAATCATCTCTTCTCCTCAAGGTCAGGAAGGAAGGCCCCTCCTCCTCTGTGGGAATCCTTTTCCCTGGGTGACTCATGACTCCCAGCATCCTCCCTCACAGGGGCAGTTAACTTGTTTGGTTGTTGCCTGCAGCAGGAAGGCCCCAGCTGCTTCATGCAGCCACTGAGGCCTATCAGGTGTCTCTCAGCTCGCCATGCACTGCCTATGCACTGAAGGGGTACCTACCTACAGCAGGAACATGGACCCGCTCCTCCTCATGCAGCCCTGGCAACTCATCAGCTCGATGGCCTTGTGCACTGACCAAGGGCCCAGCTCCTACCCCATAAAGGCTGGGGGACCTGTGCTGCCTTGTGCAGCCTCTGAGGTCCCAGCTGCTCTCCTCCAGCCCCTGTGCACCTTTCTGTGCACCAAGGGCCTGGACTCTTGCCTCATGCAGGGTTGGGGACCCGCACTGCCTCATGCAGCTGCTGAGATCCCTTCAAATCTCCTCTGGCCCTGTGCATTGCTCTGTCCATTGAAGGGGCTGGAATCCTGCCTCATGCAAGGTTGGGGACCCGCACTGCCTCATGCAGCCATGCTGTTCCTTCTGCTTTCCAGCTCTGTGCACTGCTCTGTGCACTGAAGGGGCTGGACCCCTGCCTTGTGCAGGGATGAGGATCCACACTGCCTTGTGCAGCCACTGAGATCCTGTCCACCATCTGGACCATCCATGCACTGACCCATGCACTGTCACCACACTTTTCCCACGGCAGCTGGGATGCAGCTGCCTTTTGCTTCTTCCCACTGGAGGCATTTTCAGGGCACTTCTGGGGCAACTACTTGGCAAAATTCTAACTGATTCTTGGTCTCCAGTAGCCTCTTCTCTTTCTCTCTTGAGTAGTTTAATAATAATAAGGTTTCTCAGGACTTAGTTAACTCCTTTTAAAAATAAATTGCTACATTGGCTCATCAACTTTACATCAGTCACACACTCGTCTATATTTCATCTGGTTTCTGTACCTGCTGATAAAGATCATATCTTGCTTGTTTCATTTTTACATGGAGTGAGTGCAATACATCTAAAATTTCTGTAATACTGTGTCATGGTTGAGTGCTTCTCCTGAGCTGAATGAAATGTATCAAAAACATCAAGCACTTCATACCAGCTATTGTCAAAAGCTGGTATGTTATCATTTTTTTTGGCACCCATAGCCTGAAGATCCACAGTGCTTGTAAGAAATCTCCACCTTCAGTTGTCCTGTACATTACCAAAAAGTTTCAATCCTGGTGAGGTTCTTCACTGTTCTATTCTGCTATTCACTGAATTTATATTATTTATTTTATTCCTGTTATTATATGGTGTCCAAGGAACCTCACAAAAGTCTGCTTTGTTCAGTTTCTGAGTTCTAATAGAAAAGCACAGCATACTAATCCAATTGACTCATCCTGAACTTTTTAAAGATACAGCTTCTCACTGGGAAGAAATTTCTTGGACAACTGCTATTTGTTGCTCCCTGCTCAGAGGGATGGAGAGACCACATACTGAACTAGCTTGCTATTTATTAGTTGCCAATGAGCCTCACTGGTTTTGGCTTCACAAGATGACAGCTATCTAAAGGACATGGACCTTCATAGACTGGCTGGAAAGTGGATCTCTTACAACTACACTCATGGTGGACTGCATGGATGCAGACCCTGAGTGAGTGCTGGATCCAATTATGTATCTTGAGAGTACCTTAGAAGAATAATGCCATAAGAATTTGTGCCTGCATTTCTACCCTCAGTGAGTGAGGAGACCTGAGTAACCTTTGATTTAAGGTTAAGGGCATAGGGTGATTTTTGGGATGCCTGCTAAAGTAGATGACTGAAAAGCAGGACCAGCAACAGGTGGTTTGCAACTTAGAGGCACAATAGTACAAACAGCAGCAATAGCTGCTTTTCATCATATCATAAGCTTCCTGCAGCCTCTGGGGCCTTCTAGGCTTTTAGATCTGGCCCTAATGACAGCAGTCAAGCCAGAGCAGTTAAAGTTAGGAATATTGCTGCCCACTTCCCTGAAAAATGTGTGAGGTAGTAAAACAATAACTTAAACATTCTGGAGAAGTTCTTCATTCTGGCAAAGCTGTATTAACCTTGAATAGCACAGGTGGATGGACAATATGGATCTGCACAAACTTCAGAAATATTGAGACTTTAAGTTTAACCTGGGGGTGAGCAATTATTTGAGCTAGAGGACCACTTAAAGCATTTTGATGAGTTGTTGCAGGCCGGGGATCAGTGCAGGCTGGGAGGGGTGTGGGAGGAAGGGTAATTGTTTCTATCTGGCCCTGGGCCCAGCTGCTTTGAACCCATCTCTGGGGTAATAGATGGAGTCAGAGCCAGATAGGGTGGGCAGGGAGTCTATGGAAACTGGCCCAGAATTCCTGTGCCAGCTTTATATGTAGCCTTTTGAGGTTGAGAAGATTTGATTCTGCAGCAGTTCCCAAACTGACAGATTGTGCACCACCAATTTAAAATGATACAACCTTAAGTACTAAAAGCAAAATTTTCAGTTCAGCCTTAAGTACCACCAGCAAATTTTTGTCACATAAAGTAATTATAATAAATCTGTTAATACATACCACTGACAGGTTGTCTGTATCACTGGTGGTTCCTGTACCACAGATTGAGAGGTGCTACGTTAAAGTATTTCATCAAAGGATAGCTAAAATTCCTGTATTTAAAAAAAAATACTTTTTCAATAAAAATGTACTTGCAAATGCTTTGTGGGTTTCAGCTAGTTTGGATTATACCAATTTCAGACTATCATTTTTCATGTTCAGAGAGTTCTACCAACTTCCCAGAGGCTAGTGTAGTGGTGCTCCACCTTTTGGCCTCAAGGCCAGATGAGTAATATGGGACCAATCCACAGACTGAATCAAGCTCCACATGCCAGGATCAGACTCTGGGGCCTGATATCACCACCTGCCATGCACATGTACTGGGATTGGGTGCCAAGGGTCTGGAGTCACTCTCTCCCTCCTCCTATGGTTTGTACTTGTGTACCAGGATCAGGAACTGCATTTATGCAGGGCCCAGGGCACCCCACTGCTCCCCTGCTGCCAAATTTCCAAGCCCATGAGGAACCCCACAGGCCAGATGACATGCATGGTACTGTGGGCCAGACCTGGCCTGCAGGCCAGGGTTTGAACACCCTTGAATGTTGGGTTTCCTGGCTTATACGCTGCCACTTATTTGGATGTATCCATCTACATGCATGATAGGAGGCATATCATGAACAGGTACCTGCCATCTTCCAATCTCTCCCAGGAAGTGAGTCAGTGGTGGACCTAGATAAATGTGACATTTTAGAAGGGAATCACTTACAAAAGTTATATGCTGGGGAAAGACAACATCTGGCCTCCCATCAATGGCCAGCAAGTTTCAAGCATTAAAAACCCGCCAAACTAATGAAGAGAAGACATATTTAGAATTTCCTGAGACTTGAAAGCTATTTCTACAGATTTATGCTAGCATTCCTCATTGAGACAGCCCTCTTCCCCCCAGCCTCCCCGATCCTGATCGAGAACAGCAGCTCAAAGATTGCTAATTCAAAGCATGTGAAAAGGACTTCCAGAATTTAAAACACTGTTCATGTAAATTGTCTATTCTGTAAAGCCAGGATTAAAATAATTTTTTTTTTCTGACAATCAATGCTTCATAAGTAACATAGGGGATTATTTCCACAGGAAGTCTCCTGGAAAGAACAACTTCTCTGGAAGTTAATCCTCTTGAAAATGAAAAATGTCTGGCAGAGAAATAAGCTATTGATGGATTTTGGAAATCTATTGATGCTGATCACAGATCATGACCTGATAAGACAGTGGAATGACATAAAAGACACTGCCCACTGGCTTATGCAGGTGTTTGCAGCCTGTAGCAGGGCACTAAGGTGCCTGCTACTTGGAGAGCCAGGATAACTCCTCAGGTGCCAGTTGCTGAGGCAGCTAGAGGGAACTAGTGACCCACATCTGCCTAGTCAGCTGACCAGAAGTGGCAGGGCCTGGCTTCTATATAAATATAAAGGGCTGGAGGCCAGGAGGTGGTTCCTTGCTGGCAGCTAAGGGGGAAGGAGTTCTGCTGGAACAAGCAGAGGGAAGAGGCCTGAATGCATCAGATGTTTGAGACTGGTAAAGGATGGAGCACCCTAGGTGTGGTTGGATTAATGTTATAGCCAGATGGCTGGAGTTTGTATTGGAGACCAGGGGGCTTGTGTTTTGTTTGCTGTTTGGGTGAGGCTAAGAAGAGATGGAGGAGGCCTTATAGGGGACCCACAGCAGTGTGAGAATCCCAGCCCCAGAGGCAGCGAGAAGCCCTGGAAAGAGGGGGCTGCGGAGAGCCTGAGCGCTGGAGAGGGAGCCACGGAGAGAGATTGAACAATGTCAGTTACACCTGTGAGGCTTGGGGCATGGTACAGGGGTGGTTGGAGCTACGCATAGCCCATAAGGCTGGCGTGCACTGAACACCCCTTACAGAAAGGGGCCTGTGTAAGCCAGGAAGACTGTGTCCACAGGTCAGTGGAGATAAAAGCGCACAAGTCTTGTTGTATCTTTTTTAAAAGACAGGACGTGGGAGGGTAGAGGAATTGTGTTAAGTGATCTCTTGTTACTGAAAGCCAGGACAGTATATTCTTGGTAGTGTTTATTGACTGACTGTTACAGTTAACCTGAAAATTGAAACTAAAGCCAGTGAGTAAAATTGTGCTCTCAGTGACTCTAAGAATATCTTACTGACGTAAATATGTTTGGGGAATGTTTTTCAATAGATACAAAGAGCAATAATGGATTTTCAGGCTAAATTTCATACATTTTTGGCTTAGGGAAAAAAATAAAAGTAAAGTCTCTGAAGTAGCAAAGTACATTGCTGTAACATACTGTAAGACTGGTCCTACAAAATGCAGACAGACTTGAAAATTATTGAGATAGTTGTGACTTTCAAACATCTTCAAACCGGAGGAGAGCTGGGACACGCATGAGGAAAGATCCGCGTGTGTTTCCAAGCCACGAAGGAGAAGGAAGCCTGATCAACCGACAACGGCTTCCCGCTGGATTCATCTGATGCCCCATACCCTGCGTGAGTGTGAGCTTTTGAGTGCCTGAGTTCCTGTTTTGAGTTTTGTAACTTCAAGGAACGTGCCTACAGCCTAAGGACTGTAAGTAAAGTTTTTTCTGCTTCCAACAACCTGCGTGTCTAGTGATCTAATTCCACGCTCCATCAGTGGCCCCATTCCGTCAGTGTTTCTCGGCCCCCACAGAGGGAAATGAATATAAAATGATACAAACCAAAGGGATCATTTTAGCAGTACAGTATTTGACAGTTTTAAATAGTGCTGATGGTTTTGCTGTATTGAAAAGGAAGTTTTAGGAAGGCACAATATGGTCAAGTTCATTCAGACTTTAGTTCTTGATTTCAGTGAAATAACACTAAACATAAATTTCACCCAGATTTTTAAAGTAGTAAATAATTTAGCTCTTCACTGATGGAAGAGAGAAATTGTCCTATAAAGAAAAAATCAGGAGTAATTCTATTGAAGTCAGTGGAATTTCACTGATCTTTAGCTGGTGTGAGATCAGTCTGGCCTAAAGTGTGTGTGTGTGTGTGTGTGTGTGT
>JAGPOW010000261.1:70405752-70417181 GCA_030014935.1 Caiman crocodilus | reverse complement strand
GTGTGTGTGTGTGTGTGTGTGTGTGTACACACTGTAATGTAATGGAAAATGTATTGATGAAAGTACGTGAGCCATTTCAGTACTTTGGAAACAAAATAAAGGTTGTAAATGGAATTTCCTCTCTTTCTTCTTCCAAACTGGTCTCTTAACTTATAGCTAAACTTCATATAATCTCTTTTTGAAGTGAAGGGAACTATTTTTAACTTTTTATTTATGGGGTTTATTTATCTTATATATAAAAATGAGAAAAGTCAAATGCTGAGTTTTCAAAAATGTCTCATGATTAGAAAATCAAAGTATCCTATATGCAGATATGATGCAAAAAAGACATTTTAACAAAATATAGTTCAAGAACATTTCTTAGGAAACAGAGTTTGTCTACAGAAACATCATTATGTCAAGTGGTAAGATTTGGCATTGATCTGCAGTTAGTTTTGCTTACTCATGCCAACAGATTGAAACAGTCAGTCCTACTAGCTGCAGCTCATGATTAAAAAGGTATTTAGTCCTGCTCTAAGACAAAGAGACTTTTGGCTTTACACAGAACAAAATGGTAAGAATAGCTAGGTTCAGGAGACACTCATGGGCCTATATTTTGTTGTTAAGAGCTTAAGGGTCATTATTGTCTGTAATATTTAAGGAGAAATGTTTTTTTCTTTAGTTAATAATGAATGCCATAACTGTTAGAAGTTTTGACCAGTTCTACTATGGCTAGGGACAGACATTACATACAAACTGATCAGAATGATTAGAACTGATAAAGTGATCAGAAATTGGTTTAAGCCTGTAACAGAACAGATGTTCAATGCACATAAACCAATTTGAAAATGGCTGAAACTGGTTTGAGATAAACCTGGTTGAATGTAGCATCAGACTTAACTGATCTAGGTCAAACCAGTTTGTGCAATGTCTGTCCCAGACCCCTTTCTGGTTTAAGTTAAGTCAGACTCCCCCAGCATCTCAGCATGCTCTCTGGGTGGGGCTTTCTGCTCTACAGCAGAACTGACCCCTCCGCTCTGTTCCCTGGTTGGAACTCCAGCAGAGACTGTAGGTATCTGCCTGGCTTCCCCTGCTCCCCCTAACCCCTCACCATTCCCTGCTAAGCAGGGGTTCCCCCCTTTCCCCCTGCCTTGCACGGACACCTGTCAGCATTAGCTAGCATCCCGCATGCTGGCTATGGTTTGTGCTGTGTTCCTTAGAAAAGCTGTTTAAGAAGAGCTTGAACTAATGGAGAGAGGTGTTGTTTTCTGATGGGGTGAAAACACTGACTTAGGGGTGATAAACACTATGTTATCAGTACCCTACAGGGCTGCCTGTGGGGTAGAGGAAAATCCCTCTCTAATTGGAGAGTCCTGCTGGGATCTGGCCATGCCCCACCTCAGCCCATTACAGTGGCAGGAAAAGGAAGACTGCTCTAGTGTCCCCTGGCTTCTAGCCTGAGCCACTGCAGGCCTATGCCTGCTTTTCTGGGATGTTTTTACAGTTATAAACTGGTTTAGGCTCTCCAGGCTAGACTAACCTGCAAAGCTTGAATCAATTCAGGCTTAGGCTTTTTGAATGTCTGCCCCTAGCCTATATGAATGTACTGCATTAGGAACAAGATGGAATTCCACCAGCTCTTGAGCTCCCCACAACATGTTAGGATCTATGGAGCTTCTAAATTACTATTTTAAGGATAACTTTCATTAGCAGAATAGTGATATGGCACATGTTAAATTTATAAGATGAAACATGGACCAAATTCAAACTGCCTGTAAACAGGAACAATTTGGCCTATGACTTTCTCACTCAAATAATATTTAAATCCATGCATGTCATAAGAAAGACCAACATAAAACTAGGCTGTTCTCCACCTCTCTCTGTGGTCCAAGACCAAATTTCCAAAACTTCAGTTTAATTTTCTCCTACTCAGCAACACATCTAGCATTGGTTTTGTTAGAGCTAAATTTGCCTATTCTGTTTTTGTTTTCTTTTATTCTTTTGTAGCTGTGTAAGGGATTAAAACCCCTTTGGCCCCTCAAATAAAATCCAAAACCCAAACTTCAACCATCTGATTTTGTGACTGGCTGGCCACTGTAATGCAAGCCAAATTCTTCATTCTGGCAGATGCCTCAACAGTCCCTTGAATAATGTGAACAACCATATTTCAATCAAAGGATTTAACAATTCCTGTTGAGAGTCATAAGGCAATGTATCTGATCTTTGAACATGGCTGCTATGGAATAGCTGCTAGGGTGTATATTTTCTTGAAAGTAAGGTCTCCCTTATTTGTCCATAGCTATTCATCGTGGGAAATAGCATCGTAAGCATGTTGTTAGTGTCAGTAGAAGGGTAACTGGGTGAAATTCTGGGGCCTGCATTAATAGGAGATCAAACTTGATCTATGGCTAGGAACAGATGTTGCATTTGTGCCTGTTTTTGCTTCAGAACAATGTGTACTCACATTGCCCTTCTAATTAAGTTTTAGTGAGCAGCTGAATGCAATATGGCTTTTTTGCCATTCATTCAATGATCAATCTTGGGACAACTGTGTAGCTGTCCTTGGCAATATCATGGGATAAATCGTTACTATTTCTTATCCAGGAAACTTTTTTAGGACGGCAGACATAGATGTTTATACAAATGCACTCTGTCCCAGGATGAAATGGTTTATCCCAGGATAAATGTGGCATCCATGTATATCCTAATGGCCACTTCTGGTTCTATACTCTGTAACAGAAGACCTTGACATTCTGGCCTCACAGGCTGGATTAGTGGCATTTGGCTGGTCCATGGGTTGGATCTCATGGGCAGGGTTACTCTGTAGGCCTGATCCATCATGACACTGGGGCCTGAGGTCAGCTTGTGGACTGACCTGATATTCCAACCCAGGCCCATGTGCTGGATCCAGCAACAGAACAATGCCCATGTGCTACCATGATCCAGTGCATGGGGCTATGTCATTCGGCCTGTGAATCTCCCCACAGATCGAGAGATTTGGTGGCAGGGGAGCAATGGCTTTCAGAGCCATGGCAATTAACACTACCCCAAATTTCCATATCTGTCAGAGCCTTATGGACCAAATGACACAAACTTGTGGAGTAGATGTGGCCCATGGGCTGGTACTTGGGGACTTCTGCTCTACATAACTCTTGCTTGTTTAATCTCAACCAGGAAGAGAAGGGTGTATGTATGTGTTTATATATCTTCTTATATTCATAATTATTTCATGTTCCAGGATCTGAGAACTAGAAGTGCTATTTTATATAAATTATTCTCTAACAATTGTTAACTTTTTCTAAATGTACCATATTTGCATGTAAATGGAACTTAGTCTCTAAGATTGTCAGTATGTCTTAGGTAACCAGTAAGGCATGAAAAATCCATTTCCTAGCTTGGAGGTTCAGACAATATTTAAATAAATGAGACCAGACTATGTTTCATTTCCTTTACATGAGAATCAAATGAGAAAAATCAAAGGCCAAAATAATCAAGGAAGATTCCTGTTTATGAGGGAATAAAGGTCAGTAGGTTAACATTTACTTTTAAATCAATTATTTGTGTTTGCTTATTATTAAACTTGGGCAATATTTCCTTGTATGGAGTAATTTTAACTTGTTTGCAAGCTGATGACTTGTGTAAAAGGCTGACTTGTTCATAATATAAAATCAATATGTATAGTAAATTTTATTAATGAAAAGGATCTAACTCTGGTGAATGTCAAATGAGTTCAAAGAGAACTTGGCTGTGGATACCCAGGGAAGGATATTGTTTAAGCTTGAAAGCACAGACATGATAGCTCAAAGGCATAGTATAAGGGCGTATCTCAGATAAGCAGTTCAGCTGCTCTGTATTGAGAGAGGAATTTTTAAATGGTTTATTCTACTATCATTAATTTCTCTGCTTATAACTTAAGGTGTTTGCTGGCCTGCATATACTTTTCATGGTTAAATGCATTTGATTTACAATTAATATTTCCCTTCTATTGTAAATTTTCTATTTATTAAATGTTCTTAAATAAAAAGGAGTTACTACAGCAGTAGCTAATTAGAGTGCTCTTTTTTTTTTTTTTCACAAAATCGAAAGTTCCAAAGAATTTTGATCTGGAAACATCACAATAACCCCGTGACAATGATACATCCTGAAAGTGTGAACCACATCAGGTTACATTTACTATAAAAGTCAAAATAAAGCAGAAGGAAAATAAAAAGCTCTGTTTTTTTTTTTTAATTAGTTTGGAATGTTTCCAAAAGAAATGTCATTCAAGTGGACACATTTCTGCAGGACCCATTTAGGTTGACAAAAATGCATTTTCCAATGGAAATGCCTAATGTCAAATGTTTGGCCATTTTTAAACAAAACCAAGTTGTTAATCGTTGTCTCAAATGACACCAGCCAAGATTATGTAAGGTCATACCTAGTCACATGGCAGAGATCAGCATTCACTGCTGTCACTGGCTTATTAATTCAGCTTCCTTTTTAAAATGAAAAGGAAATTAAGTGTAACAATGCTTTGAGATACTATAACAATCACAAATGAAAATGGCATATTATTAAAAAAAACAGAAACGTTTTAGATGAAGATGAGTGCATTAGATTCATTACTGCCCTCAACAGCTGACCATGTTTCTTACGGATTTCCCAGGGTCAAAAAACACCCCTGTGCTGCAATGTGCAGTGGTGCAGAGGGATCCGTGGTGCCACATACCACGTGGCCGTACTTGTCTGGACACAGCCATGAGGGTCAGACTGTAAAGTAGGTAGGTGACTAGCTAAACATACAGCAAATTTGCCTAAAACAAATTACAGATGCCCTCATCTCTGACTGGATGTAGAGCCCATGTAAGTCTAAGCTACTGTTGCCTTTCTTGAACAGAGAATTGTTTATTGTCATGACTTGCACTTGACAAATCATGGTACATAATTAAATCATTTCTTGCATCATGCTGATAGAACAAAGTATAGGCAAACTTTATATGCTTCCAATTCGTGTTTATTATACTATGACCAATTTATATGTAGGAAAAATATCACTGAACAAACAGCCTTTAGTACATCTTTTGTTAGGTCCCTGTGGCCTTCTGGCCTATTTCTTTATATTGATACAACAATGGCCCCAGTGATAGCCACAAATCAATAACAGATAACACAAAATGGTCTATGTTACATAAAAATATTATACCATCTATTTGAAATATCTGTATCCAGGCTTCTATTAAGCCTAATAAACTTGGTGACTTAGGCACAACAGTTATGTAAAGTAGCAGTTATGTGAAGTAGGGAATGTAGGTCTCAGAGAGCAGATGGCAGACTTTCTTGGGTTATATACTTTCTTGTGAAGCTAGACTGTCTCCTCAGGGTTCTCTAGTACAGCAGATTTGGAGGTGGGGGGAGGGGTGCAGTGGCATGGTTACACAGCCGTTTAGGCTGTGTCACACATGAGCTCCCAGTGCTGGGATTGCCCATATTCCCTGCTTTGACATGGCTCCAGAGCCCAAAGGGTGAGTATTTCTACTGCCACTCATCTTCTCCTTTCCCATGCTGCTGAATTAACTGATGAGGGAAAGGAAAACAGCAGTAGCATTCACCCCCTGGAATCTTGAGCCATGCAAAAGCAGGGCCTTAGGTTATACCCCACCTATATCAGGTGGTAAGCTCAGGTGGAGATCTGGCAAAAGCCCAGGGTGACCAGGCAGTGAGATTACTTTGCATTGATTGCTTTGCATTTATTTTCCACCAGCCCAAGGGTATCACCCTGTCTGATAGGATGCAGGATTACCAGGGTAAGGGCAATCATACACCTGTAATTGGCAGAGATCTTGTGAGGGAACACCTTGAAAGGCTGGACATCCACAAGTCAGCTGACTTGGATGGAGTGCACCCAGGATTCTAAAAGAGTTGTCTGACATCAAAATACAACCAATGGTGAGGGTATTTGAGAATTCGTGGCACACAGGAGAGGTTTCTGAAGATTGTAAGAGGGATAATGTGATGCCTATCTTCAAGAAAGGAAGGAAGGAAGGAAGATCCAGGGAACTACAGGCCAATCAGTATGACCTCAATCCCTGGAAAGATCTTGGAAAAAATTATGAAATAATCTATCAACAACAGGCTAACAGAAGGCAACGTTCTGAGAGAGAACAAACATGGCTTCATTGCAGGTAGGTCTTGCCTGACCAACCTCATTTCCTTCTATGACCAAGTGATGTATCACCTGGACAAGGGAAAAGAGGTTGATGTTATACACTTGGATTTCAAAAAAGCTTTTGACTTGGTCTCCCATGATGTCTTCATGGTAAAATTGAGGAACTGCAACCTCGACAACCTTATGGTCCAATGGCTAGGAAACTGACTCCATGGTTGGACCAAGAGAGTGATAGTTGATGAAACTGAGTCAGCATCATGATGGTGCATGGTGACCAGTGGCATCAATAAAACTCTGGCTTGCATCTACTGATGTATCTCAAACAAGACCCAAGAAATCATCTTACTTTCTTTACTTAGTGTGATGCTGGTTGGTATTATAGGGCTTGCTAGTACTGCCCTGAGGTTGTCTGCCTACAGGAGGTGAAAGGGTAGATCTTGGCTCTGGATCATGAGCTCTGCCAGGAAGAGGATCTGGCATTTTCTCACCTGCCATGACTTTGACCTGTGTGTTTCCAGGAGGCACTGCCCACGGTGATCCTGCCTGGTCTTAATTGGTGTGTCTTCTGTGGGGCTCCAAACCTCCCCAGCCTAGCCTCTCCAGATGGTGTTTATGATATTCTTCTGCAGCCAGGTTGCAGTGCTGCCTGTTGTAATCTTATTTTGCTCCTACCCCAGGGTGTCCTAGTGCCTCTTTTGGGTATACCCTTCCAGGGGCAATCTTGGCCTGTGCTTAAAAAAAATCATAATAAACAGCAACAAAAAAATCACAGAAAAACCCGGATGCTTCTCAGCACTCTTGTGAGGTTCTGGCAATGTCCCTTTTTCTCATGATCAAACCTCCCAATCACCACAATCCAGACAAAGTAATCCCTTAGTCCAATCTTTGCTGTGTGTTAGCTTGCCCTGCACCCCTATGAACGTTCACGGTCTTTTTGGGTTTCCCCCATGTGAGAAAGCTCTACCTGTCGCTGTAGATTTTCCCATTAGGCCCTCCTCTGGATCCTCCTTGGAAAACTCCTCTCCGGAGATTCTCTCAGGCCTCACAGACTCCCTAGCTCCAGATCCCGAGCTGTAGCTCCACTCCGGAGATTACCACTAGCTGCGTGTTTGCAGGCCTCTGCCTGACTCAGGGTCACTCCCCAGCTTTCCTCAGGCACCTTCCACGATTTTTGCTTGCCCAGACACTAGCTGCTCCTCTTGCCCTGTGGCTTGCAGGGAATTGACCCCACTTTGTCCCTCTCTGGGGCCAGAAATACCTTTGAGCAGCTTCCCTCCGCCAATCCTGAATGAGATGCTGCTCCAGAAATTGGGTGGGTATTTTCCATCCTTTCCAGGCTGCAGCCCTGCCAGCCCTCCATGCTGTAAGTTCTGTCTCACTCCTTCACACTCAGCCTTGGTGAGACTGCAGCTGGAGTATCCAATTCTGGGCTCCACATGTTAGAAAGGATGTGGAGAAGCTTGAGAGAGTCTAGAGGTCTAATAATCACAAATTGCTGGAAGACTGTTTTAGACTGGACATATGGAAAAACTTCTTTATGGTCTGAGTTTCCAGAGTCTGGAATAGACTCCCCCCAGAAGTGGTGCAAGAGCCTACTCTGGATACACTCAAGAAATGCCTGGATGCTTACCTTGCTGAGGTCAACTGGCCCCAGCTGACTTCCTGCCCTTCGGGCAGGGGGCTGGACCTGATGATCTCGCAAAGTCCCTTCCAGCCCTAACATCTATGAAATCAGTGCCCACTGCAGAGCAGCCAAAGTGGGAGGAACTGCATTGCCTTGCTTCATTCCAAAATTTGCTGCTACTATGCATCTATCAGATTCCATTTGTGGAGTGCCATTTATTTTACTTGCATAGCTGGCATCCAGGAGAAGTGGATTTATGGGCTTCTAATCTGATTTGGAGTGCCATGTAGCTAACAGAGCAGTTCCTATGAGCTGTGATAGTATCAGCTCCCCTAGCACTACAGTGGCAAAAATTCTGCCTGGTCCTTACATACACCATACAAGGTAGTAGAAAAAAAATGTAGGCAGGAAAGGCAGGAGGGAAGGAATTATAGCCTCTGTACCCCACCAGGTCCCCGTAAGATGATAATGGAAATTCAATGTATGAACACAAATTCTATTCTGATGTGCAATAGAGTTTGTAAATCAGAGAATGCTCTGATTTGTCAGACACAAAGCTGTGTAACTGTCCCTTTTTCTATATTTTTGGTAAGTAAAAGCTGACATCTCACCTTCCCATTATGCTACAAAGTACGCAGCTGAGTTCTACAGAAAACAAAAGTGGTTTTCATTTCAAAATAAGTAAGATCAATCTACAACCAAGTGTTCGAACTATGGTCCATCCCTATATCTAAAAAACTATTTCTAGTCTTGCAGGTTTATAAAGAACATCCTGATCAGCCATATGGTTTTTAAAGGGGACAGTACAAGTGGCATACACTTAAGGGGCATTTGCTCATTTACATTTCATAACAGAAACCATACAAATATAATACATGTATGACAGAAATAACAGACTTTGCAGTGGTAGTATTTTATTTAGAATGGTATCAATTAATTTGTCAGAGCCTTGGAAATATTTTAATGAAATTTTTTAATCTATCTGGATAGTCACATTTATAGGATGGCTACTACATAACCACCAAATCTAATTGTCATTGGTCATGAATTGTTCTGCTGTGTTGTGTAAACAGAAGAATCTATTAAGAATGTGTTAAAAGAATTAGACACGTTAAGTAAACTAAATCACTAAATATTCAACTGACAAATCAATATACTATTTGAAAATGCTTGATAGTCTGGGAACACCATAATAATCTGACACCTATAATAAATGGCAGTGTGAGCTATAAAATTACATACTAAAATAAAATATATTTGCACTTTTAATAGCTTTATGGTAGCAACAGAAATTACTGAGTAGAAATGTTATTCACTGTAGATGCACAAAGCAAAAGGAAAGTAGCAGCGCTCCATGTAAAACCATTTTCTGCATTTGCTTTCTTCCTGTATTAATGGTGTAATTCACCCTTGCACAGATGCTTTGCATGAGGTTCCTTCTGCACACAATAGGTCTTTAATATCTCTGCATTAGAGTGATTGTTCCTCTCTGAAAAATTCTTAGGAAATATATAAGAATTGGTTTTAGGGCTGGGCAACCAGGACAGTTATAAAATTACTCTATTAAGCCTGTTGATGCAAGTCAACCAATATGCAAGTGGGAGGAGAAAGAGGCTAGTGTCTTAGCCTGTGCTTAGGTCCCAAATGAGTGTTATCCTACCTCTGGGAATAAAAAAATAATTGTGAAAAAATGTGGTATGGACAAGCAAATTATACTGTGTTAAGAGTCCAATGTGAAAGTCCTACTATTTGGAATGTTTTTGCCCCAAGACCAAAGTACTCAAAACAACCATCCTTGACCTTTGATACATTGATGACTTTGCCATCCTTACACACTAAGGATAATCTCCAGACCATGCTGGATCTTTTTAGAGAAGCCTACTGAAACCTTAGCCCCTCTCTCAACATTGAGAAGTCTAGAGCTCTATCAATCTGCCCCATGCCATGAATGCGATCTCTTTGTCTCAAACTTCCATAAAAGGAAAGACCCCGCATGTAGTTGAGCACTTCCCCTACCTCAGTAGCCACATCTCTCAAACAGTACACACTGATGAAGAGATCCAGCACAGGATCCAGTGCGCAAGAGCCTCCATTGAGAATTGCTTTGGCGTGTCTTTATTCATTGCAATCTCTGAAAAAACACCAAGATCCAGGTCCACAATGCCGTTGTCATCATCCCTACTCGTCTCTATGGATGTGAGCTGTGGGTGACCTATTGTCATCATCTCAAGATCCTGGAGAGTTATCACCAACAGTGCCTCTGGAAAATCATCCACATAAAATGAGAAGATTGCTGCACAAACACCAAAATCCTTACTGAAGCCAGTTTTATTCACATTGAGTTGGTGATCCTCCACCATCAACTTCCCGGGATTGGACACTGTGTGTGGATGTCTGACTCTTTACTCCTGAAACAAGTGCTCTACTGCTAGCTTAGCAACAGTCTGAGAGCTCACAAAATGCTATAAGGACATTTTGAAGGCATACCTCAAGGTGACAGATGCTGACATCAAGAGCTGAGAGGAACTGGCTGCCCACTGACTCCAATAGTGCTGCAGCCTCAACCAAGGAGTTCCCTGCTTTGAGATACAGTGTCTTACCCTTAAAGCAGAGAAGAGAGTGAAGGAAGGAAAAGGAGAACCCCAGATGGTAACTTAGATTTTCCTGTAAAAAGACCTGCAACTTCTGTGGATGGGTCTGTGGATCAAGGTTGGCTCTTAAATCATGTTAAGACCCATCAATGAGCTGTGGTAGGTCATTATTAAATCAAGGGATTACCCTGATGATGATGGCCTTCACTGTTCCACTCTAACTTTTGTGTTAGTATTATAAAGCAAGTGGAAGCAAAAGCATAGCTGTTTATCCCTTTTATTCAAGGTTGAGAATGGATGCTTTGCTTTATTTTATTCAGGGATAGAAGGGGACACCTGAAACATTGCTATGAAACAACTGGTGTGCTTATGTTTTACTCCCTCCTTTCCCTTTCTATCTTTGCATAATTTGCTCATCCATGAAAAGACATGAACAATACATTATGACACCAGTAGAGAATGAAAATCCAGAAGCGGCTGCATTAATATGGAGCATCTAAGGGAAGACACTGGGCACCATAATTACTGGGCATTTAGTTTAATACTTGTATAACCAAGCACTAAATCAATGCACAGTAACTGGCGCTACTGCGTAGCAGCATCAGTGTATGGCTTTGTAGTGGTGCTAACTGTGCAGTAGTCTAATACTACTGTTTGTTAGTTTATTAACACTGTTTTTGCCCTGCACACTACTGCACAGTAGAATCAGGCTACTGCACAGTTAGCATCTCATGTAGATGCATCCCCAGTTACAGTTTTGGACCTCATACTTTTATCTGCCATCCTTCATTTAAGAAAGTTGTATGACAGTTAAGAACATGGTTTCACCCTTAATGATACATGCAGGGCTTCTTAAGAAATCTGATTTCTCTGGGTGAAGGGGATTTGACTAAGTATGGTTTGAGAAGGAAATTGTGTATAGGAGTTAAGACTTTTTAGGGAGAGCAATCATAGTTTCACAGTATCTAGGGTCAGAAGGGGCCTAGAGCACGCCATCTAGTCTGACCCCCTGCCAATGGCAGGAACGAGTGCCAGGGTCACAGGACCCCAGCCAAGTACCTATCCAATCTACTCTTAAAGACGCCCAAGG
>JAGPOW010000261.1:70385172-70399468 GCA_030014935.1 Caiman crocodilus | reverse complement strand
ATGCTGCTGGCCACAGTGACAATGGCCAGTGGCAATCATGGACCACCCACAGATGCCACCAATGATGGTGGCGGTGGGGTGGTGATCAGCAATCACCTGCAGGTGCCACCGACAGTGTCAGCTGTACCTTTTTGTAGAGGGTGCACTGCCACACTCAGGGGGTGCACATGCATCTGTGTGCACCCCCTACATGTTGCCCCTGACCCCTTACATGCTACATGCAGCCCACAGGCCACCAGTTACATAGTATTGTTTTAGCTCAACAACTTAGTAGTTAAGACATTACCCAGGAAGTGGAAGATCCAGGTTTTAGGACCCCTCTTACATAAATGGAGTTGTGAAGCTGCATCTCCTGATTCATAGCATGGTGCTCAGGCATCATCAGGCATGTCAGGCATTATCCAGATCTCCTTTTTTGTCTCTTGATCTATTTTGCAGTTGTCCTTCACTACACCCACATCATCTTGCCCTCTGTATATCATTACATTCATGGCATTCTTGCTTTTATCCCAGTTGGCAGTGTTATGGCTTTCTATTCATGTTCCAGCCACACTAACGTTTAGAGTCAACTGCAGCAGGCAGACACACATGGAAACGTCAGTGTTAAGTGAGCTGTTCTACCTTTCACCTTTACTGTATTGATTAATCAGCAGGGCCTTGACACTCGTCTATGGCAAGGCTTTGAACTACGGATTAATAGGAAAGCGACTGGTGCCTCTGTGTTCTGGTGCAGCAGAGTTATAGCTGGCATACGCTGAGAAAACAGTATTTCTGAGAAACATGTATTAGACTGCTGTTCCACATGATGAAGCAAAATAGACTTGCAGAATAACATAAACAGTAAGGGCTTGGGACTGTGCCAAGTTTATTTAAACCTACTTTTTCATCTAAGAAAATTTAGTAATTAAATATTGTACCTCTTTATCTAACAAAAAGTCATTGTCAGGGATTAAAGAAATAAGACATTTTCAAAAAAAAAAATGAAGTAGGATCCACAGAAATTGCCTTATATTTAAGAAATATATTCTAAGCTAAATTCTTGTTACAGCTGTAGAAGTGTACATCTTGATTACCATGACCAGTCAGTGAAGCTATTCAGGGTTTACACATGGGTAAGGGCTTGATTACATGGGAAAGTCCAGTTTTGTATAAACAAGTATATACACGTACTAAATGACTACACAGGCAGTGTCTTGTGTAGATGTGGCCACTGTACAGCAGCTTCTCCTATTCAGACAAGTTGTAAGAGTGCCTTTGCATGAGGTAGCTTAATCCACTTTCAAAAGAAATTAAACTGATTTTTATTAATGTGCACTGGGAATACCCAGTTTGAGAATAAATATCCATTAGCTACTAAGTTGTAAATTCATACCCTAGCTTAGTGTTCAGTACTTTCCCTTGGTAGCCAAGTCCTTTTAAGCAAGTATAGAATTTAATTAAATGTATTTTTTTTAACTAGGTTTTTTCCTATTTTCAGTTATTTCTCCCTGTTTTTAAATAGGACTTTTCTTTCTGCGCTCACTGGTTTTCTCAATGCAGGAAATGAATTTAGTAACTGACAAATTACTTGAACTTTCAAGCCCACTAAGGATACACTATAGGTTAGGAAATGCCCAAAATGATTTCACCCTGCCCTAATATTGAGGGTAAAGTACAAGCTTAAAAAAGCACAGAAAGCTAGGTTTGAGACCTGTTTCATCCTTAATTCATCCTTTTAAAGCATATGTACATATTGCATCACATATTGTGCATAAAATTATGAGCTGATTTAAAACCCTTTAATAACAAGAAACACTGGAATGTGTTGCATCAGTTTTAGTCTTACCAGTGAATGTTCTGGGGTTTCTTCTATTTATATGAGTAGTATAAGTAGGGCAGGGTGACCAGTACCCCAGGCATCCAGTTGAGGGAGGGCAAAAAACTATCAGCTGCTGCTGTGGCCGTACAGAGAAATTCTGCTGGCTCCGGTGGAATTCTGGCTGCAGCTAGAAGTCATCACTACCCCCAGACATCCTGCTGCTCCAGACAGCCAACTGCTTTGTTATGCCTCTAATTTTGTGTTCACTCAAACCAGTCTAAACAGACAATGATGCTCCCTCCCTGTAACTAACTGAATGAAAGTAACTTAACGAATTGGATTGTTGTAAAAGGACTGTTGGTGTATAGATACAACTTCAGTCAGAAGAGTTTCCAGTAGTTCTGTTCATTTTATTGCTAATACTAGTATTATGAACATATCACATGATAATGAAAATAGGACTAGTGTGTTCCACTAATATTCCAAGGCTATGCCATGTAGTAAGAAAAAATGATCTTTTTTACTGATATACAATTTACATGCAATGGACTAATTTGTTGTACTTGTATACAGTACCTCCAAATTTTAAACATAGATTTTAAGTAATTATCTAGGGTCAGAGTCTTTTTCCTAGAAGATATGTATATTATACTAACAGATTATTGGAATATAATCTGCTAGGAAAGCATTATCTAATGAAATTTTGCTTGAAAACCATCCTTTTTTCCCAATGTCATCTGGACTCGAGGCTGGAGAAGAGGATTTTATTTACATGATACACTTTGCTTTTTTGTGACACCTTGGAGAGTACTTTTTTAACATGGTATTTGAAAATGTTCAGTGTTATATGACAATGTCTTAAAGCTGCTTTCAATGACTTTTCTTATTTTATTTTTGGAGTGGTATGTATATATGTACACACACACCCAGAGAGAGAACATTCATTAACCAGTAGGTTATCAAGACCTGTACCTGCACACAGACATAATGGTAAACGGTGCACTTTTTAATGCATTAGGAAATGTATTAATGGCTGCTTTTTACAGCTTCTGTTAACATAGACGGTTTTTTTTCACATTAACATCCAATAATGATAGAATTAGTTAAGGCATTAAATCCTCAGGGGTTTGATTTTATTTTATTTATTTATTTTTATAACTAGAATCCTCATGATTTACACATTTTAAAATCAGCACTGGTTCTCACAGCATTTTCCATCTTCTTTCTCCATGACAACACAAGGCTAAATTGTAGCCATGCCAAGAAGCATTGCAAACATGTGTCCCTCCTATGAGAATTTAAAAGACAGGACTTTTTAGTGCAACTGGGCACGATCCTTGCCAGGGTAGGGAGAATGGTAGAAGATTCCTATTCCCTGTCATGGCACAGCCTGTGACCCATGACATAATGATCCCACTCAGTCTCAGGTCCTTTGGGTACCGGGTTTGAATAAAGGAACTATCTCTGAAGTATCCCAAGGGCCAAAGGTAGGAATTTGCCATTATGAAATTGTCCTGTTCATCTACATCAGAGGAAATGCTCTTTTGACTCATGCCCCCTTTATTCCAGTACCCTGCATAAGAATCTGTTTCAGTCTGGTTCTTTATATTTGTAAAGCAGATTGAAATCCTTGAATGGAAAGTGCTGTATATTGCGAACTGTATATTGTTAGTCTTATAGGACAAAGGCCTCAGGTCCTTACTCAGTCTTTATTTTTTGTCAAAGGGCTATCAAGATTTAGCCTATTATTAATAATACCTTTTTATTATAACATTTATGCTAGTGTGCTTTGTTTATTTTCAAAGGCCAGGTACAGACATTACACTTTTACCAATACAAGTGATCAGAAACTGGTGTATACCCTAATGGAACCAAAGTTTGGCACACCTATAGACTGATTTAGAAATGGCAGAGCCCAGTTGAAGATTTGCTTCCCTGCCCATACCAAAGGGCAAATGTATGTTCTGTTTTGCTACTGATCTAAATTATGCCCCTTACAGAAAATCACATGACTTAGATCAATTCCTCCTTGGGCTTTTTGGATGCCTGAACCTAGTCAAAAAAAGTTAAAGTGGTCTTGGCTGATGTAAACAAGGCATAGTTGTGTGTGTTCTGGCAACCTGAGCCGAGACAAATGAGTTTTTAGCCAAATCCACATTAAATGCCATGTTGATTCATTAAGTTGGACAATGGAGAATATCTAGGATGACAAGGTAAAAACACATTAGACTTGACAGAAAATACTGTTTTCATGATTCATGCACATAAGTGTTATGTTTAGAAAACTGAACCTAAGCTTAGCTAAATGTCAGGGTAATGCTGTTTATAAGTAGGTTTCAACTTTTAACTTTTTCTTTAGGCTGTTTTTCACTTCAGCTGACAGGTTACCTTTGCTCTACAAAAAGGCTATTGGTTACTAATGCTGTCGTATATATGAACAACAAATTAAAAGCGGAGAAATATGTCCGCAGCACAACAGACTATTTTTAGTACCACTAAAAACTAGGATAAAGGTCGCAGCTGGTTATCAAATTTCTTGGTAGTACACAGAAAATGTTGAGCTCTGCATTATCAAAAGCTTCTCAAAATATATTAATTTTTAAACACCATAAAATGCCTTGGCCTAAATGTAAAGGCATGAAGCAGCATTCATAGCATGATTACGAAGTTTTCAAACAAGATGCTGCTGACAGTGGATTTTTAAGCCAACTGCAACATAGCATGTCATTGAAAGGAATGTACTTTTTAGTTATATGTATTAGTATAAATGAGCAACTCAGCTAAGAATATAAGCCAGCATGAATCAGTTTATCCCTATTGTTGGACTATACATAACCATTACAGAATTGTTTTTAGCCAAGGAGAAGTTTGGCTTGCCTTCACTGCAACTGGTAGATTGAATTAGTATGCTGAAGGAACACCAGTTGAATCAACCCAGCTCAAGTCAGTACAGAGTACAGTAGCAATGATAACATTGTAAAACAGCTGTAGAGTATACATGGTGAATGGATTAGCAGCTGAGCTGTAGTAATTCAAGCTGTGGCACTCCTGATACGCTGTTAGCTCCAGTGTTATCAGCTCTTGAGCTTCAGTCCATGCTCCTTGCACCCTTGACAGCAGAACTAGGTCATGTTTAGTAAAGATTTTGTGTATGAATGGGGGTTGCGCTTCAACCAAGACTCCAGTAAATACAGGATTAGTCATGAATGTCTTACTGGGTTGGCAGGTGCAAAGGGGTTCTTATGCCATGCATAGCTCATTCTGTAGGCAGGGCTGATCTTAAGAAGCTTAGACCATTGAGATGGGGAGATTTCATCCAAAGAAAGCAGTAATACAATTTTTTATACTTATTAACGGAAGACATATTCTTGTCTACAGTTGGCCATAGGTTAGTTGGTCTTAAACACTGGATGGATTTGTTGCGGAAGCCTGTGTAGGTTACCAATTTCTGTAACCCCCCTAGCAGTAAAGATTATCAGTGTAAATTAATGCTGTTTCCACATTTCTCAGAACGTCAAAGTACTTTTGCTTGAGCTTTGTGTAATTTGGCTTATAGTGTTGTCAAGTGACTAACTGTCTATTTGCACAAATTTCTACCGCAGCCTTCTGCATTTGCCTCTCTCTGTGTATTAGGTGGGTGTAAAGTACATGGTGTTGTTTAAAGAAAATGTTTTTGGAAGATAGAATCATGTTTCAGAACTTTCTTAAAAGTCCAAATTCTATTTGACTGAAGTAATTCCAGATACAGAAGATGGCACAGTTTTCCAAGCCAGTTCAGTGCAGTGTATGAGGCCTGTGCCTCAGAGAAAAAGTAAGTGTTGCCCAGTCCAGTTCCTTTTTATTTCTGAGCAGTTTAAAACTTATGACTGTGACTGTCATTCATAGGATGACTTTATGGAACCCTGTCTTGGCAAGTTACTAAAGAGAACAGACAATTTCTGCTTTTAGATTATATAGATTGAACAGTCTATAATCATATGTAATATTATAGTTCATCAGGCAGCTTTAATATTGCACTGTGAAGCATATTTTCAAGCATGAAATGGTTCCTCACATTTTTTTTTTTAAAAGCATTTACCTACAAGGGCTCAACACAGATACAGCATCTATTTTAGTATCATCTTGCTGCCTCCCTGTTTTCTAGTTTCCCTGGCTAATAAGGAAAGATGATGGAAGTGAATTCTCTGATATAATTTTGTATGCATCTCAGATGAGATCACAGTAAAAAATGCTCTGACTTTAAAGCCTCTGCTTGTGGCCATGCAGCTTCTTTGTATATTGTTTTAAGCACTTTTAGTTTTCTAAAAGATGATGGTTTGAAAACCTTGGAAAATAAAGTTATTTTCCCCAAAAGCAGGTATTGCATAAACAAAAAGGCATACTTATCCAGAGTGATATGTACTGGAAATAGTTTGCTATAACACACTGTAACAGGGGGCCTTCTCGGGGCTGATTTACCTTTGGCCTGCCCACCTATTCTGGGCAAACTGCCCACCTTCTCTCCTGCCATGCCTTGATGTTAATTAATTAATAATCTTAATAAGTGGGAGGCTGCCCATTTCTTGCCCAGATGCCAGGGGGTGCTATCTGCAGCTCTGCACCTCCCCTACACTGCAGCCCATGCCTTGCAGATGGCATCCTCTGTTGTCAACATCACTGGCCCCACTCTGGGCCCCAGAATCCTACTCTTTAACCCCACCTGGATGCCTTCATTCAGGCGGCCTATTCGCCTTCATTCCAGATTGCATAGCTCCCTGAGCTGCTTCCCCCTTATGGGTGTGATCCCCCCAGGACCTTTGGCTATGCTGGCCCTGGACCTACCTCCAGGCCAATCAGAACCCCAGGCTCTCAGCTCTGGGTGTCCCTTGAGGTGGGCCTCTGGCCCTTCAACCCTTCCAGTCCTGGCCCTAGCATTGACCAGTCAGGGGATGTCAAGACAGATTTCCAAGGCTATGGCCCCACTCTCTTGCTGGGGTCCACCTTCCAGACTTTACAAGGGGGTAACCCACCGGGTTGTGGGAGCAGGGTTTAAGGCACCCTGACCCACCTTTCACCAGGGTGGTAACTGGCCTGGCATTTCCTGGGGGCTCCCACACCACTGAGAGCCCCACCAGGCCACCCACTCCAGGCAGGGTGCAGTTTTAGGTCATGCCCAGGACCAGGAGCCTCCTGATCATCCCCTACAGCTCCTCCCTTACCTCCAGAGTGTTCCATGAAGCCTCACAGCCAGGTGGTGTTGCTGCGCCTCCAGCCAGTAGCAAAATGCCCTGTTTATATGGGTGGCCAGAGTTCTAAAATGGCCACCGCAATTAAGGACCTGCTGGCTGCTTGGCCCCAGGTCTTAAAGTGGCAGGTACAAACCGTGCCCTGCCACACACACACAAGATAACCTCTAAGTTCACAACATAACTAAATAAGTAGTAAACAAGTGGATAAACATTTTATCTTCTTGTAGGTATTGGTAAGGTGTGAATTATATTTTTTCTTCTGATTTTAGATGACAACAAGGTTTTGCCATTAAAAGCACAGAGCTATAAAATGTAACATGGTAAAGCTTTTTTAAGAAATTTCCATTTTAGGACAAAAATTTGATTAGAATAGTGCAATTGCATGTAGATAATAGTGAGAGAGCTAGAGTTGCAAACTTGAGGGAACACTACACGCAGGCATTGAATCAGCTATTACACTCCTTTGTCATAAATGGTCCCTTGTTCCTCTATCTCTGCTGATTGAAGAGCAGCAAATGAAGGAGCTGAGGTTCCTGAGTCAGGACTGTGTAATAGGTACCTGTATCCACTCGGATCTCTCCAGATGTCATAATTACCTACTCTCAGAAGAGGAATAACTGACATGGTGCTGGTGCTGTACCACCAACCAATCCTTTATATAATTATCTTAGAGGATAGAGCATTTAGGACTCTGGGAAGTCACTAGTGTTGTCAGGGCAGACTCCATCAGTGCTGCTAGGGTGTTAGGTGTCACTATTAAAGCAGTGATGTCCTCAGTTTGAATGGTCTATGCATGAGCTGTCAGGATACCATCCATAGTGCTGTAAACATAAACTTGTTTTGGTTGGTATATAAAAAGGGGGTTGGGAGCCGTTAATATGTTACAATGGAGGCAGGCTCTAAATCCAATATAAAGTATTAAGGGCTCCCAGCCCCCTTTTTATACACTAATCAAAACAAGTTTATATTTACAGCATACACTTCCTAGATCTTACCAATTACTAAAACATCTTTAGGTGACATCATCCACATCCTAACTGTCACTGACCAATGAAACCTTCCAACCAGTAGGGGTGTGCAAAGTGGGCCCGATTTGGATTTGGATTTGGCCTGAATCAGGGACAGTGATTCAATTAGTTGATTTGGATCACTGTCCCAGATTCAATTCATCTGAATCCGAATCTGAAGATTCAATGCTGATTCAGAGAATCAGCAATTTGGCCATTGACACAGCTTTAAATGCTTTTTCTGCATATCTCCAGGTACCAGGTCTGGTTTGTGAATGCTGCGATGGTGGGGTGGATGGAGTGTCCCACAGAAATATGGGGAGGCCCTCCACATGCTCGGTGATGAACCCAGAAATGGACCAGAAGTGGTTCTGGTCCATTTCCGGATCTGCTGCCAAGCACACTGGGGAGCCCCCTGCACTCCTGTGGGATGTGTCATGTGCCCCAGCATCGCAGCATTCATAAGCCATGCCTGGTACCTAGAGGTAAGTAGGAAAAACATTTAAAGCTGTGTGTATGTCCAAATCTCCGAATGTTTCTGAATCTCTTTGAGTTGATTTGGAGGGTTCTGATTCAGTTTGGAGAGATTGAAAGGTCTCCTGATTCGATTCGGGTTCAGAGTTTGGGCCACCAAATTGGGCCAAATCTCTGCTACATTGAATCAGGAACCGGAACTTCACACAGCCCTATGAACCGGAGAGGTCACCCTGCTCTTTATTGTGGTGTCCTGTACCAATCTTATCAATTCACTTATCTGCTGGTCTTGTTATGCAACTAATAAGTTACTTTCCCAGCACTTCGAGGCAAGTCAAATATGGTATGCCTGCTTTGTCCATTGAGGCCTACTTTGGTTCATGCTGTTAGCTAGGCTGCTGTGAGATTTGTATAAGCACTAATCAAAGGTTGCATTAATCCATACTCCATAGAGGCCCACAGAAAACTTTTACATAATGTAAGTCCTTAGCTGTCTTCAGCCTGAAGGGATTCAGACCCATATCTCCTACTTCTTTGGTGTGTTCCTTAACTACCAACTGGGCTCTTCTAGCCCTATTGTGGAAGATGGGCATTGTGCAGCCAAGAGCATAAGGGGCAGAGAGCTCAAAGGAACAAAGCAAGAGACAAATGCTGCCTGCTGGTTAGGGCACTAAACTGGGAGAGGGGGACCTGGTTGCAGGTTCCTGTTTTTAGGACTATTTCTATTTTTTATCAAATTATTGTCTGAGTCTTTAACTTCTAAGTGGTGGAGGATGTGGGGAGGCATTGTAGGCAACAGTGACCAGGTGGAAGCCACACTAACTTCTTATGGACTGCATACAGCCTGTGAGCCTCCAGTTAAACTGCCCTACTCTAAAATGCATAACTAAACTAGGGACCAGAACCAGGGCTCCTCTTGTCCCCAACTACTGTACTATAGATTTATATTCACTCTTGTTTACTTTCTTTCTCACATTTCATATCTTGCCTTCTTTGTTTTCATTGTCAGTTGATTAAAACACTCTCTTTAGGTATGTGGAAGATCCGGGTTTTGAAAGGATACTGTCCCTTTCAGACACTTTTGCTAATGTAGTCATGATGACTGTATAGGCCTAGTTGTATGGGTTAGGAATGAGGGCTCCAAGTAGTTGTATGATGGAGTCATCCCACTTATAGCCTTCACCTTTATTTTATTGTATCACTAAAATCAAACTTATTTCTATTTCATAGGCTACAGTCTATGAAAGCTCATGCATCTCTCAATGAGTTAGTTTATAAAGTGCCACCTGTCACCCTGCCTGGCCCTTGGCTTGACTTCAGATAACATGGCTAACTACCTCCCTTTACTCCACATTGACTATGGCTTCTCTGTTGAACCCGTAAATAACAAATTCAAATTCCCTTAGTCCAAGGAGTGCCTAAATCTCAGGTTCCCCCATTCCTAGGTCAGTGCTCTAACCACCAAGATATTATGCAGAAGGTGGAGAGCACTAATACTGCTATTGCTTTTGAATGAAAGTAACCATGGGGCACCTACACATGTACCAGACATCTGCTCCGATGCATGCTAATTAGCATGCATGCATCTGGTCCATGCTAATTAGCATGCATCGGAGCAGATTTAATTAATTGAGTCTGCTGGAGTATGCTGACTAGTATGCTCCAGGAGCCTCTGTGTCACATGTATTCAGTGTCCCTATGCTTCAGAATGGCAGTGGGGGTGTTTTAACTAAAACTTGTCAAATGAGCTTTAGTTAAAGTGCCTTGCCACCATTTTAAAGGATGGGATGCTGAATTCACATGATGCTGTAGGTACTTTAATTAGCCACTCTAATTCAAGTGCCCCCCTCTCCATGCCAGAGCACATGTAAACGTGCTGCATGACTGCAGCAATCTGTTCTCAACTCACTGGTGAGCATAACTACCAGATCAGACCCTTTGAGGGACTTAGGTTAAAGCTAGGCACCTACCTGCTCAGATTGAAGTTCTGCCATATAGCTTAATTATGGATGCCTACGACTTTTGCATGCCATTATACTGCAGCCACCAGATGACTTCAGGTGTGCATAGCGTTTTGTGGTTGTTTTTTGTGATTTAGGCAGCTAAATTCTGCCTAAACTCTGGTCATCTAGTTTGCCAATCTGGATGTAGCAATGGATACTTTTCATAAATATATGCTTTAATCAAACATGGATTATTGGTCTTGGTAATAGATAGTATGAAATCCTATGACAAGTTTTACAGGAGATCAAACTAGATAATCTAATGCAGAGCTTGGCAATAGTTTGCAGTGGAGGGCTGCTTTAATAGATCTTAGCTTTGAGTGTTGGCTGCTACCAAGCTGGCCTGCACCGCCATCACTGCAGCTGGAGCCAAAGCAGCATCAACAGTCACCGATTCCCACCGGCAGTACAGAGGCCACCACTTTTTCCCATTGCCACTTCTTCCCATTACCTGGGTGAAGTCCTACATCAGCAAACATCACAAAAGCCTTTCAGCTCTGCAGGTCGCTGAGCCATAGGTTGCCAGCCCCTGATTAATGGACCCATCTGCCTTAAGCTCTAATGGTATGTGAAAAACAGAAGACTTCTGCCTGGTCCAGAAAATGGTGTGAGATGTTAGAATGGTGTGAAGTGTTAAAGGAAGGTCAGTGTAAGATGGGTGACAGAACTAGGAAGAGGGCAGAGAGAATACTTACACTGTTTTTTATCAGGAGTAATTTCAGAGATATTATTAAAGACCTCAATGTAACAGGAGAATCAGGCTCAGCATGTAGGTGGGTTGACAAGGCTTTCAAGGGGAAAAAAAATCCATCAAGGGCTTTTTAGAAAAGGAACCTGGGAATGTGCATTCGGAACACTTACTTTTTAAACTTTTTAAAAGGTGTAAAATTACTCCTTAGCATATTAAGTAGATATAGTATTTTACTGGATGAATGTCTACTTTTTTCCCAGTATTAAATGATCTGCGGGTAAACATAACATTTTTTTTCCATTTAACAAGCCATTCTTAATAATATAAAAATACTGTTGATAATATTTGTGAACAGAGGAATAAATGCAAGGCAAAAAACAAACAAACCTTGCAGTGTATACTGCAGAGAACCAATAAATAGTTTGAATGCATGCAGAGATGTGAAAGTATTCCTTACTTTTCATCTATGCTGTAGGAAAATTGTGATTTTCAGATATGATCAGTTCAGTCAAATTAAAGTGTGATGACTGCCTCAAGAAGTCTATTCATCATCAAAAAATAAATCAAACTGAGGGAATAGTCCACAATACATAACTGTATTCAAAAAGCAACAACATTCGCTACATTAGCCTGGGTAAAATTTCCAGCAGAAGGCAGATAACAGAAGCAGGAAATAAGAGTACTACAACAGATCACATTAGGACAGGATATTATGGGACTTCAACCTTGTTCATAAGTATAAAATAATGAACTACAGTTTTCATAGCCTTACTTATTAAAAAACCGTGAAATATGCTACCCTTTCTTTAACAGTTGATGATATGGTCAAGGAATTAAACAGTGTGTGCCACCAACGACTCACTGTTTTCTACATAATTAAGAACCAAAAAAGAAACATAGTATATAATACTGATCAATTGCTTATGAGCTCCATCTTGACTGTTATCACTGTCATCAGATCGGAATCTTGCAAAAACCTCTTCTTTAAAGTTGGAGGCTTCATTTGTAGTCATGGAGACAAGCCCAGAACTGGGGGTTATAATGGGCCAGCTTGAAAATTCAGGTGGGCAAGCTACTCTGGTTTGTTTTGGCTGTAGTAATGGATAAAATGTCCAACAAGTAACAGATGATTCATCTAATTGGTGACAACTGCTTCCGTGTTTTCCCACTGAACAAAACAGCAGAAATATTGGAAAATAAAATAATACATATTAAAAAGAAAATACAATGCAACTACGTGGCCTAAAAGGACAGATGGGATGATGGACACATGAATTAGAAGGAGAAGAAAGGAAATCATTCCCTGTGGACCCTCAGAGAGGGCTAAGGAACTACTCCATACAGGCTGTTCTCATCCAATCAATTGCCCCCAGAATACACAGATGGAGCATCCATGCAGCAAGGACTCCTTCAGTGCTACCTCTCTATCAGATTGCCCATACCTCCTTCTTTATGTAGCAGTGTAACAAGAGACCCCTGAGAGCTGTATTTCATAAGATGCTGGAGGTGCGTATGACCTATGCAGACACTTAGGGAAGAATCCTATTTCACTTTACATGCCTCTGTGTCAGTTACCAAGCCATTTAAGTATCATTTTTGGCACTTACACAAATTACATACATAGCAAAATAGAATCACCCTTCTGTGTCTGAACTTAATACCCCCGTGGCATTCACCCAGGAAGTAAAAACCTCAGGTTCTAGGGTGCCCTATCCCAGAGTGTGTTTGAGCCTGTATTTTCTAGCTTTCTACCACAGCGTGTTAACCATTAGACCATGGGCTAGGTGTAGTGCATGGTTGTTGTGGAGTTTTTGTTATATTGGCTTTTTTTTTTTTAAATGGAAGGTGTACTGATAAGGATTAGACTTTGGAGACAGTCCCTTACAAGGGAATGTCTTATAACATGAGAAAATGAAGAATTTGAACATGATCCCTGAAAAGTAAGGAGAAATCAAGATGGAGGCAGTCACATGGTCTGTGTTAGAGGAACCCTATGCTGTGGTATCATTAAAGGTCTCTTCTCTTCCTCATTCACAGTTCTCGTTATTCACTGGGGGACCTAAATCATGGTGTCAGGAATGGTAAATGGGGAAGCTTGAATGGATCTGCAGTGTTATCTCTAGCAGAAAGCTGGTGATACAGGGCCTGGAAGCTGCACTTAGCAAGGAATAAAGGTCTCTGCAAGTACAGTACACTCTCTGCAAGGCAAAAGTGTAACCAGCTTAGATACACAGTTAAACATGGGTGTGTTACAAGCCCCTTCTTGCCTTTTATTGTCAGGCAATATAGTTGAGAATTGGAGAACATTTTTTATTTAGCTGCTATAGGAGCATAAGAGAAAACTGATAAAGTTAAATCATCCATTTTTCTGCATGTGGTTGGGGAAGAAGTGCTTGAGGTGCACAGCAACTTTCCTTTTGCTCCAGGCCAAAACATGAAGTTAAATGAGATATTGAATAAATTTGAAGAATATTGTGTGCCAAAATGCAGTAAGATTTTTGAAAGACATAATTTTTTTATGTGCATGCAAAAACCAGATGAAAGCATAGAGCACTATATCAGAGTTAAAAAGGCTGAGCAAGACTTGTGTTTTTAGGGATATAACAGATTCTTTGATCAGGGATAGAATCATCTGTGGCATTAGACAATGGATTAAGAGAGAAGCTGCTACGGGAAGGAGACCTATCTCTAGAAAAAACAATACCGATTTGTACAGCAGCTGAAACTGTGAATGCTCAGGCCAAAGAGCTGAATGCAGCTGAGGGTGTTGTCTATGCAATATGTAGTAAAAACAGACAGAAAAGACCACTTCAAATGGAAGTCGCCCTAGCTACCATAACTACTACTAAGGGGTAGATGGATTAAAGGCAAGCATGCAGTTGGTGTGGAATGCAGCATGGCTCCAAATGACTTGGAAATTGCTGGCCAGCTTAAGGAGGCGGCTAGGACGAGGGATGTCATCGTCATGGGGGATTTCAATCACCCGGACATCTGCAGGGAGGAGCAGTTGGCCAAGTCCGAGAGGTCCCGGAGGTTCCTGGCGGAGCTGCAGGACCTCCACTTGGTCCAGGAGGTGCATGGCCCCACCAGGGGGG
>JAGPOW010000261.1:70374002-70385072 GCA_030014935.1 Caiman crocodilus | reverse complement strand
GGTTGGACATTAGGAGGCACTACTTCACAGTTAGGGTGGCTAGGATTTGGAACCAGCTTCCTAGGGAAGTGGTTCTTGCTCCTACCTTGGGCATCTTCAGGAGTAGATTAGATAGGTACTTGGCTGGGGTCCTGTGACCCTGGCACTCGTTCCTGCCATTGGCAGGTGGTCAGACTAGATCGCCTGCTCTAGGCCCCTTCTGACCCTTGTTCCTATGAAACTATGATGTGCTGTGTTAGGAAAGCTGTTTTAATTGTGATAAGAATAATCATTTTGCCAAATGTTGCAAAGTACATGTCCATAAAGTCCAGGTCCATAGGACTAAAGATTCTCCAGAGAGAGAGTATTATAGATGCAGTAGAATCAAGCAGAGCTATTGAGAGGAACTTGATCCTGCCACTGGAAGTGCATGGGATCATGATTCCATTCAAACTGGATACAGGTTCTCAGGTGAACATTTTACTGGAGCAAGATTATAAAAGGCTGAAAAGTAGACCAAAACTGAGGCCTACACAAGTAACCATAACTGCCTATTCAGGAGTGAAGATACTGATCTATCTTCCCGAGTGGGAAGATACTGATACCTATTTTCAGCCTAGCAGCTTGTGAAAAGCTCAATTTGGTTAAATGAGTGCTTGCATTAGAATACTCTGGCTCAGGTTATGAGGACTTTATCTTGGAATACTAAGATTTGTTTTAAGGCCTTGGCTGCTTACCAGGTGAACAGACAATTCATATAAATAAACAGTTCCCCCCAGTTATACACCTATGCAGAATGGTGACTTTTGCCCTCTGTGATAAACTAAAGGCAGAGCTAAAAAGGATGGAGGAAGCCCAGGTAATTCAGAAAATTGAGGCATCAACAGAGTAGGTGAACTCCCTAGTTATTATGGAGAAGAATAATGAACAGCTGCAGATATGCTTGGATCCAAGGGATCTCAATAAGGCTGTAAAGAGAACATTTTAAGTTGCCCATCAGAGCAACTTATGTCATAGCCAGACTATGGCTCAGTTTGCAAATGCATAGTTCTTCAGTAAATTGGATGCTTCTTCAGGATTCTGGCAGCTGAAGTTAACACGGAATGTTCTAAGTTATTCACATTCAATACTCCATTTGGAAGGTATTGATTTCTGCATTTACCTTTCAATATAGCTTCAGCTCCAGAGGTGTATCACAAAACTGTACATATGATTTATGAGCATATTCCAGGTGTAGACACCTCTATGGATAATATCGCCATCTGGGGCTCCACCAAGGAAGATCATGATCATAGGCTCTGAGCAGTGTTGGAGGCAATTAGAGCTGCCAGTTTGAAACTCAATAGACAGAAATAGGTTTTTGGAGCTACAGAATTGGCATTTGTGGGAGACATTATTTCTAGAGAAGGAGTGAAACTGGACAAGAAAAAAATAATTCAGGCTATTGAAATGATACCACTCCCCCAGTCATAAAAAGACTTACACACTTCTTGGGAATGGTAAATTATCTTGGAAGACTTGTCTACAACAGCAGCAACTCTAAGGATCCTTCTTGAGAGTAAAAATGAATGGTGCTGGAATCCAGAACAGAAGGAAGCATGGAAGGTATTGAAGCAACAATTAGTACTAGAACCTGTATTAAAATTTGATACCTCTGGGAAACCAATACAGATATCAACAGGTGTTTCACAGTTGGGATTAGGTGCTGTGCTACTGCAGAATTTTGACAACTGATGGCAACCTGTTGTGTATGCATCTAAATCACTAACTGAGGCAGAAAGCAGGTATGTACAAATTGAGAAAGTGTTGTTAGGAATTTTGTTTGCATGCCAGAGATTCAATCAATATATTTATAGGCAGAGAGTGAATGTAGAAACCAACCACAAGCCCTTGATAGCACTGTTTTGTAAGCCTTAAGGATTCAAAGAATGATGATTAAGTGCTGAAGTATGACTTAGTTGTGAACTACGCACTGGGCAAGATTTTCTTTACAGCAGATGTGCCGTCCAGGGCAATAGACTCCACTGGACAAGTAGAAAAGATCTCCAAGACAGAGATGCAAGTTTATGTCAACTTGATTGTTAGTTCACTTCTGATCATGGACAGGAGGCTACAACAAATAAGAGAAGAAATTGAGAGAAAGCACTCATTAGGGATCCTGAAAAGAAATGATAATTTCAGATTGGCCACAGGACAGGAGTAACTGTGACTTGTGCATGTGGGACTACTGGAATTGCTGATATGAACTTTCAGTCATTGAAGGAATTATTTTCAAGGACAGTAGAAGTCATAATACCATGGACCCTTCAAAGAGGAATACTACAGAAGATCCATGAAGGACACTTAGGTATTGAGAAATGCAAGAAATAAGCAAGAGAGTTGATGTATTGGCCAAGAATCAATCAGAACATTGCTAATACAGTTGAAAACAGTTCCACTCACTTGAAAGTCAGACCCTGCCAGCAGGCAGAACCACTAAAGCCTCATCCTGTTCCACACTGGGCCTATGAGAAGGTGGGTATCAATCTCTTTATGTGGAACTTCAGGGTGTATTTAATAGTTACTGATTATTGCTCTTTGCATCCAGAAATCTGTACACTCAAGTGTACCAGCAGTCATTCAGTGATAGCTTGCTTGAAGGCCATATTTGCAAAGCATGGAATACCAGATGAAGAATTCAGTGATAATGGGCCACAGTTCTCCAGTGCAGAGTTTAGGCAATTTGCCATGGACTGGGATTTTCATTATACCATGTCAAGTCCCAGATATCCCCAATTGAACGGCCTTGCAGAACAATCCCTTCAGACAATGAAAAACCTAATGAAAAAAAGCATTGGACAGTGGAGGGGAGGTATATAAAGCACTACTGGCTTATTGCAGCACACCTCTGGACTATGGCTGGTCTCCAGCACAGTTGTTAATGGGCCAGCAGATACAGTTGAAGCTGCCCATTACTAACACCTTATTGGAAAGTCCTAACATGGTAGCCATAAGGAGGATGAAAGAAGATCAGAAGAAGAAAGAGAAATACTACTTTTATACAAGAGCTCATGAGCTTTCACTACTGAAGCCAGGTGACAGAGCTGGTCTGAGAAATTACTTGTCGAGAACACAGGACCAGCAGGGTATGGTGAAACAGCTAATGCGCTCAAGGGGAGATGCTTTGACGCAATCAACAAGACCTACTCATGCATCCACTTAGCTCTTGGACATTGGCAGGAGATACAGGCTTGGATCAGCCTCAGTTAACGGTTCCTGATACTCTGGAGATCCAGAAAACAGGTGAAATGGCCAGAGAGGCTCATAGAAGTCTGTGAATAAGTTATAGGGACTTGAAGAATAGGAAAGTGAGTGACAAAGACTCACTCTAGAGTGAAGTGCTGGTAACCTTTCCTCTGTAGGTTATGGATTGTTTGGTGTGGTGGTGGTTTTGTCTTGCATTGTTGTGTTGTTGTTGAGATTTTGTTTATATTGTGATGTTTATTTTTTTTTAAAAAAAAGGGAAGATGTAGTGGTAAGGGTTAGACTTTGAAGACAGTCCCTTACAAGGGAATGTCTTATCACACGAGGAATTTGATCCCTGAAGAGTAAGGAGGTACATCCAGTGCCCTCTCCAGCCCATCCCTTACAGCTAACCCACTGTACCTGTAATGGGGGAGTTTCTGCCTTACTGGGAACAAGACACCCTAACACCCAATATTTACTCCCTTCCAGTGCATCAGACATCTCAATGAACCATAAACTTTCCAGTTTCTTCTCTTCCTGGTCCCACATATGGACTCTTTTGTCTGCCCAGTGAAACCACCCTAACCTAACCTAGAAAAAGAATCTCTGAAGAGACTGAGGAAGTGACTCTGATTTATTTGCTTAAACACTTTACTTACATACTTAAACATCTAGATTATGTGTTCCGTTTCTTTAAGGACCAGCATGATCTGTATAGTTAAGGACAGGCAGTCAAAAAGCCCAGCACAGAATTGATTCAATCTATGCAGCTTTATCTAAGCTGTGTAGATTGGACTATTAATGAACAGAATGCACATTCACTCAGCAGTTGGCCAAGGCAGGCAGGTGCCTGCCTTGGCCAAGGACAGAAGATGCGGGGTGCTCATGCACACCAGCTGCCAGACTGCAAACATCCCAACACTACCCTCTTTCCCCCCCATCCTCACTGCCTGTCAGCCATGGGGAGGAGGCTGGAAGGAAATAGACTCCTGCTCTGGCCCCCCAGCTGGAGTCTGCACAGTGGATGTGGGGCAACCCCTGAGATGGGGGCTTATTCCCTGGTAGCTCAGCTCTACCAGGCTGAGAATGCCCCAGCCCCACTCCTTTGTCAGCCCCTGCCTCATCAGCTCTAGGGGGAAGGGATATGGGGGAATAGACCCCTGGTCCAGCTCCCTAGCTACGGTCTGCACGGTGGTGGGGGATCCCCTGATGCTGATGTGGCGGGGCTGGAGAGGGAGCAGGGCTGGGATGTTTACAGCATGACGGATATACTGCAGCAGGGAAAGCGCACATCTCAGAGCCTTCCCTTCCCCACCCACTGTGCAGACCATGGTTGGGAGGCCAGGAGTGGGGTTCCTTTCCCCCCCAAGGAGTGGGGTTCCTTCCCCCCCATCTTGCCCTCTTGTGGATGATAGATGGGGGGATGGCAAGAGAGTGGGGCTGGGGCACTTGCAGCTTGGCAGAGCTGCATTGTGGGGGTGAAAGCCCCTGCGTTTGGAGCTTTCCTCACCATCTCCTATGCAGACTCTTGCTGGGGGACTGGGGCTGGAGTGACAAGCTGGGGTGGAGGTTTTTCTGCTGGACTTGTTGGGGGTCATTTAGTGGCAGCTGCAATGTGTCAGGAGGGGATATGGGACAGAAGTTGGATAGCTAACTAAATCAGTTACTGGATGGATGTAGTATCAGAGTTATCTTAAACCAGTTTTGGCCATTTTAAAACCAGTCTATATGCACTGAACTTCTGTTCTGTTACAGACATAAACTGGTATCTGATCACTTATACAGATTTATATGTAATGTTAGCCTCCAGCTGCAGAAATAGAGAATTGCAAAATGGATGTACGGGAAATATGTAGCCAATGTTGAGCAGAGACTGGCTTTATATTGGTAATTTGTCTGTTTCTCTTTCACCATAATAAATTATGTCCTGAGACAAGAGGTCTGAAGCTTTCTTTGCTGTGGCACAAATTTACGTGCTTCATTGGTAACCCAGAAAATGTTGTTAGTGAGTAGTAAGAAAACATGTAATAGCCCATTACAGCAGAGTGATAGGAAGCGACACTTTTATGACACTTACCTGAGTGCTGATCTGCACACAAGGATTTGTGTGCACCTCTTCACTGAATTCAGTGATATTTCAGCTCATCCAGTTTTAAAAAAGCACAGGTGTAGTTTCAGAATATCATATGGATATAGAAACATGTAGAAAGTTCTGTTTTAGTTATTTATAAAGAGAAATTTCAAAATAGGTTCAGAGCAAGAAATTTGTATTTCATTCTCTAGCTTGTGCCTAACAACATTATTCAACAAGAAGCAAAAATGTTGCTTTTAAAAGATTAATATACAAACAGCAATTTTATAGTGTGCAAAGATGAGGGGTAATAAAATCTGTATCTTCTGGGATTCAGATGAGGCTAATATGTTACAGGCATATAAGCAGAGATAAATGATTGTGAAGGAACTAAGAAGATAAGGAAGATGATAAAGTTAATAGGCATCCCAATGATTACTCATAGAAAATAAAATGAAGGATGGGTGATTAGACTATTTAATTTTAAACCTTAAAATTACAGAGAGAGTGGATAAGTACTGATAGACAAGAAATTTTTACAAGTAAATTCTCTATCTTATATTTTGGATCAGATTTATTCTTTATTGTACTCTGCAAATAATCCTGCATTTTTATCATTTGGATGAACTTACCATGAAATGTAACTTCCACAGAACTCAGAGGTTTCCTTTGAATTTTATGGTGAATAGGATAATGAACAATGTTCAATCTTATGGATTTAATAATGTATAATATTTATTTAAGTGTAAATGATAGGGCTGTGTGAAGCTTTGGACAGAGCTTCAGATCTGGAGAAGCTTCAGATGCCAAAGCGTCCGAAGCAGCATGTCTGGATCAAAGCACTGACCTCGTTAGGCTTCCCGAAGCGGTTCAGAGCTTATAGGATATAATGGGGAAACAATAAAATACCTATAACTTTGTTTTGTTGCCCGATTTTGATGAAATTTTCAGAAATGGTAGACTCTGCAGAGAGCATGAAGCCTGCCAAGTTTCAAGAAGATCGGTGCAGGGGCTTGGGGGGAACTGCACCCCAAATTCCTGAAAGAAAAACTCATGTCATGTCTAGGCATTACAACATGGGGGAGGGGTGAAAACTGCAGGGCTGATAGTATTTGCTGAGGCCACAAATCCCGCCAAGTTTCAAGAAGATCAGTGCAGGTATTTGGGGGGAACTTCTCTTCAAGATATGGACAAGCAAAACTTGTGCCATGGGTGACACTGCGTGTGTTAAGGCTCAGCAGGGTGACAGCTGCAGGGATGGTGGCCCCTGCTGTGGCCACGATGCCTGCCAGCTGTCGAGTAGATGGGTGCAAGGGAGTTCTGAGGCCCTGCACTCCTAGCTGCTGACAGAAAAAACTCGTGCCATAGGTGCTTGTGGGACTGACTGTCTCCGTCTTGGGGCGTGGGAAACACTACTGCAGGCCTGGCTGCTAAGCTACTGTGTTACCAATCAATTATGATTCACTCAGGGGCCAGCTCAATACACAGAACTTAGCTAATGTAGCCAGTTAATGCCATCATTTGGCACCTACAAAACCAGGCTAAGGAGAAGAAAGAATCAATACAGACTATCAGCTGTCCCAAGACAGACACAGTCCCACAAGCACCCATGGCACAAGTTTTGCCTGTCAGCAGCTAGGGGTGCAGGGCCCCAGAGCCGCCCTGCACCAATCTCCTCGATAGCTGACAGACTTCCTGGCCACAGCAGGGGCCACCATCCCTGCAGCTTTCACCCCACTGTGCCTTAACACACACAGGGTCACCCATGTCATGAGTTTTGCTTGTCCACAGCTTGAGGTGCAATTCCCCCCAAACCACTTCACCAATCTTCTTGAAACTTGGCAGGCTTTGTGGCCTCAGTAAGTGCTACCACCTGTCATGGCGGAGCCTGCAGGGAGGGCCATGATCTCCCTGACGTCCCTTGCACTGTGTTCAAGCCGGCCCAAGGACACCCTCTAATTCTTACCTGCCACGACTTTGATGACTAGTATATGTAGGGAGCCTGGGTGTTCCCTAGGCACCCTAGCCTTAGGGGCTATGCGTGGCTTCGACCAACCCTTAATACCATGCCCCAAGCCTTGCAGATGTACTGGACATTGGACTGTCAAGATACCCGCCCACTCTCTCTCGGGCCTTCTTTGTAAGCTCGCCTGCTCTGGGCTTTCCCTGTAAGCTCGCCCCTTCCTGGGACTCTCAATGAAACTGCCCCTCCCTTGGGGGTCTCGATGCCCACTCTGGGCTTCCTAATAATACTAGTGCCCCTTCTGGGCCTTTTCTAAAATATCATCGCTCCCCAGGACCCTTGTCTGCTCTGGGACTTCCTGCCGAGCCCCAGTCTTCTAGGCCCTCTGCATGGCTATCTGCTCTTTAGCTGGGCATTCTGTGCTGCTATCTCCTCTTTCTCTCAGAGACCACTGCAGCCGCTTGCCCTTCTCTGGAGGCGCTGTGCTTCTAACCCTTTTCTTGGAGCCCACCACAGCACCCTGCCCCTGGCTGAGGTCTACCACTGTACAAGCCTAAAACTGGGCTCGCTACGCCTCTCATCTGGGCTCCTCAGTATTGCCCCTCATCTGGGCTCCTCAAAATACTGCCCCCTGTCTGGGGCTCATCATGCCCATATCTGGGCTCTTCAAATGCCCCTCTCTGGCCCTGGGGTCTCCACACCCCATACTGCTGCGCCCTCTCTGACTCTCAATTGCACCTTCCCTGGCACTAGATTGTGCCCTCCCGGGCACCAGGGCCCCCACACCCTGTGGGTCCCTATGAGGCCTCCTCCAACCCCTACAGCCTCGCCCAAACCACCAGTTGCATTCTAAACACTAACAAAGTAAACACAACACAAGCCTCCTGGTTATAACTGAACATAAGGCACCTGGCCATAACAACGTAAGCTTCCCAGCTATCGCTCCACATCATTGCTCCATCCTCTGGAGCTCTCGTGAGCCGCACTCACATTCTGTTTCCCCAGAGCTCCTGCCCCTCCAGCTGCTGGCCGGGAACTGCCAGCCTGACTCTGGCTCTGGGCTTTATAAGAGCCAGGCCCTGCCCCTTAGGGTCAGCTGACTGCCATTAGTTGCCCTATCAACCCACAGCTGGGTTCCTTATGACACTGCTGGGGCTTTCCCCAGCAGTTTTCCCCTCTCTAGGAGAGGGGCAGCAAGGTGCGCCGCAGCACCACCCCTTCAGTTTTGACCCCTCTGTGTTGTAACACATAGACGTGAAAGGAGTTCTGCTTTCAAGAATTGGGGGTACAGTTCCCCCAAAACTCCTGTAGTGATCCTCTGGAAGCTTGGCAGGTTTCATGCTCTCTGCAGGGGTTACCATCCCTGCAAGTTTCATCCAAATCATACAAAAAACAACAAAGTTATAGATATTTAATGAATTCCCTCATTATACCCTCTGGCCAGATCTCTGATGTGGCTCTGAAGCTGCAGAGCCACTTTGGCCAGCTCAAGGCAGAAACCCAGTCTGGAGCTCCAAAGCGGATCACTGCCATCCAAACTGGCCAGATCCGAAGCTGGATTGGATTGCTGTAGACTTGCACAGGCCTAGTAAATGAATGAAATACTTATTTATATAAAATTATAACAATGTGTATAGAATTATAATAGAAGAGCATCCCACTTAACCTATATTTCTATTGTCCTTTTATATGTATATACTAGCCAATTGTCCATCAAGAATGATGGGGGGAAGGAGGCTGGGATGGAGTGCCTCCACCTAATGTCCCATGCTGCCACTGTTTTGCCTCTTTCATAGAGTGGGATGAGGGAGCCAAGACCAGCATGCCCCCATCCCCTGTCTGGTCCTTGGTGCTGCTGGCTTTGGCTCAACTTTGGAATCTTAGGGGTGGTTTCCCCCATGCTTGGAGCACTCTGATAGGCTCTTTCTATCAGCCAATCAGACTGTGAATAAAGCATTATGAACAGACAGATGGATGGACAGAATAACAGACAGACTAACTTAGGTTTTTATCATATTAGAATAATCCAGCAAACACGTTAGAGTTTTGTCTTTCCAGAAAAGTATTATAGAGTCAAATACTGGCCTATTGAAAACCCTATGTGTAGATATTAAGAACAGTTTGGAATCTCCCCCCCAAGGTAACAAATAATTATTTAGTAGGTTAAACATTTATATTTATGCAAACAAAAACATTGTAAACTCTACTTAAAATACTCTTATAAAACTTATCAACTACTATAATATTTCTGCCTTTATAGATTTTCAAATCACCTTTCTGTTCCTCATCATTTATATATTTGTATATTACGTATATTTATATACATAATAACAGTTTGGTTTGTAATACCTATGCTACAAGTTAAGATTTGTAGCTAAGCTTCACTTTTGTATTTTAACACAGCTAAGTATAAACATGATCTTTTCATTTTTTGCCTTCCATGATCAGTTTTTCAGTCTATAGTATGCCCTAAATTTAGCCTGTTTCTTCTGCTTTCTTCAGGGCTTAAAAAGCACTATGCTATCTCTGTCCAAAATGAAAGTGTTTTTGTCTTGTTAACAAACAAGGCCTGACTCCCCCTAGTATTTAACCTTTAGTCCCAAATACCAGGAATAAAATGCAACAAGAATACGGGTTAACTAGGGTGTAATTTTATTAATATGTTTGGGAGACGATCAACAATGCTCATCCATGCAGATCAACCTACTAGTAATCTTTACCAGCTGCTGCCTTAAATTTAGACATCCGGCTAGGGAGTGTCCCTTTTGGTGTCAATCCTTCCCCCTAAACTCCTGTTGCAACAGTCCCTGATGGTGTAATTCTTAAAAGGGTTCCAGGATTTTCTGAAGCAGTAGAGACACAGGACAAACACATTGTTAGTAAAGACCCTAGCTTTTTAGCTTGTGTAATTAGGTAGATATTCTTATTAGTAGCCAAAGTGTTATAGGTTTGAAATAATCCAACAACACACACTTCTTCTGACCTTATTTCAAGTCCACCTGAGCATTCACCAACTCTTACATTTTTAACTTGCCCTGTCCATGATTAAATCAGGCATTGTAAAATACGTGAACTGCTGATCATGTTGATGGCTTTCTTCAGAAAACCCAGAGATTAGAACTGTGGTGGGCCAGTAGGGGGCACTCCCATGTTGAGCCACCCACCTCCCAGCGCCCGACCACCTTCCAGGCTCTGAGTGCCTCCCCTTGGGGTGCCTCTCATCTGGCCAACCCCTTCCCTAGAGCACACCCGCTAGCCTGGGGTTCCCGCTGCCACCATCCCAGGCTGTGGACTTACTTCTGGCTCTGTGCACCTTGGAAAACACAGGCCTGATCATCCACTGGGTCCTAGACCCAATACAGGCACTTGGGCTACTTTTCCCAAGTCAGGGCTTATCAGGGAAGTCTCCCTTAGTCCGCAAACCCAAAGGGTCTCCTTGGCATAATTTAGACCCACCCCTCAAAAAGTCTCCCACACCGGGCACAAAGGAGAACTTTATTGATTACAGGGGATAGGGCAGAAACAGGGTAAAAGGTAGAGCAATATCATACAAATAATGGAGGAATATCAAAGGAATCCCATAGAGCAAACCAGAGTGGCTGAGGTAGCCGCTTTAACACGCATCTGAAATACTGTACTCTGAATATCTAATCGGATCTTGAGAAGCTTACTCACTCTCATCATCCAGAGGTAGTTGGTGTTTCCCTCTGGAGGCAGATTATTTTTAGAACAGGCAGAGAGAGCCCGGTTCAGGTTCACCTGGATGACCGCATGGCTAATGGCTAATGGCTGCCCTTCTTCTTGGATCGGGGCCTTTTATCCCCTCTCTGAC
>JAGPOW010000261.1:70355792-70373902 GCA_030014935.1 Caiman crocodilus | reverse complement strand
GCAGCCCGGTCCAATCGAAGCTGCCAAAACTGGTCACAAGCCGACCCATTTCCCAAGCATCCCTGGCTACCTGGGTCCCTGCGCAGGGCCGGGTCGTTCTCCCTTGCCCAGGTGACCAGAGCATCCCCCCCAGGCCCAGGCTTTTGTCATGCAGACATGGAGGAGATCCCCGCCCTGAGGGATTCAACAGCAGCCTCTCAGGCTGGCATAGAGAGAGGTTTCTGGAGAGGGGCACCCACGGTGGCATTTCTGCCACAAGAACATATGAAACCATTGAGATGCTTCCAATCTCTTCCTGCAAAGTTCCCATACTCTACTTTCTATACTTAGGTAGACGAACAAACAATTAAAAAAAATCCTCTCTTCCATTATCACTACTGTATTGTTTTCTCTTTAGACATAAAAACAAATGGTCAAAGTAAATAAAAAACTATAACGTACCAAAAAGGCAGTAATGATCAAGAAACAGGCCTTAACAGTCCTAGACCCTTGTTTATATCATAGGTTGCACAAATTTCATAGACATTAGGGCTGGAAGGGACCTCAGGAAATCATTGAATCCAGCCCCCTGCTCCAGGGGCAGGAAGTCGGCTGGGGTCAAAGGATCTCAGCAAGATAAATGTCTAATTGACTCTTAAAGGAGTCCAGAGTTGGTGCTTGTACCACCTCTGGTGGCAGTCTGCTCTAGGCCTTGCGGGCTCAGACAGTAAAGACGTTCCAGTCCAGCCTGAAACGGTCTTGGAGGAGTTTGCGACCGTTTGACCTTGTCATCCTTTGGGGTGCTCTGGTGAACAGGCATTCCCCCACATCCTGATGTACTTATAGGCAGCCCCAGGTCCCACCTGAGCCTGTGCTTTTCTAGGCTGAAGAGTCCTATGACTCTCAGCCTTTCATCATAAGACCTGTTCTCCTGGCCTCTGACAATATCATTTTACAATTTACAGTTAGCTATATTTTAGATAGTTTAGGGAATGTCAAATTTGGAAGAGATAAAAATAGATTACTGAGTTTTGATTTGCTTCAAGTTTTCAGTTCAGCCTTAGCCAGAATTCCAATTTTATAGGCACAGTTTATCTCAAGACTGTATATTACTGATGGGTTAATATAATGACACTTCATAGTACCTGAAGGGTATTCAGAGGCAAGTATAGACAGCAAAACAAATGAGTATTTGATATTCTGGTTTTATGAGTACATTTTCTATTCCCCTGAAAACTGTCGGATCAATCCTATATTTCAATTCAAAACAGGGATAGTATGCACAAGAATTTCAGCCAGTTTTGGGATTAGACAATATAAAATGTGGACTTTGTGATGTGAATTGAATATCTATTTAATAAGGAAAGGACTATTGCTACCAACTCCTTTCATATAGGTCAACAAGCAGTTATTAGCCATGATGATGACAATGATGGCACAAGGCAACTTTTAGCATCTTTTGGCTTGGAACAAATTCATTGACTTGTACCTGAGACTGGTGATCTAGAGATAAAAGTTTCCATCACAATTATTTTATGCTATCAAATGCCACCCTCAGCTACTATGTTGGCAGCCAAATTTATGAAATGTCAAATTAATATCAAATAGAGGGTTATGCATGTGCAAAAACACAGAGTTAAGGTTCAACTCTATCCATATTCCTTTTGGAGGGTATACTTGTCAACAAAGGACCTCCTACACATAATGAATTCAAGCTAGAGTTTCTCTTCACTTCATGCATTCCATCTGAATGTAGGTCAAATTTTAGGAAAACGGGTGTGGAAAGAGTACCTTATTTAGCAGTAATACAGATTTTATAAAATTTAAGAAATGATATTTAAAAAATGTATTATTTCTCTTGATAGGCTTTTAAAATAACATTCCCCTCGCAAGATGAAAATTTCAGAAAATAAGCTGTTTGATTTACAGCCCAGTTCCAAAATAGAAAGATTATTATAAACATCTTGTTTCTGAGAAGAAACCAGAGTTGATGAAACTGATCATAAGTCTGAACTTATTTTGAATTTTGCTGATGGATGAATGTTGAGTGATTAGTTATTGTTAGACTTCCTTTCAATCAGCTATTTTTACAAGATTTTTATATTGAATTGTCATCATACTGATGACACAATGTCATCATAAAACCTTTCATGCAAACAATGTCATTCCAGTTTCTCCAAAAATGGTCTTGGATATCAGGACTTTTATATTTTGATGTGGACTAAAGAAGCCAGTTTCTTTTTTTGTTTTGTAAACGATCCACTCCATTCATTGACAACAAACTGTACTCAAATGTCAGCAGGGAACTTTCTCCTTCATTTTAAACATATCACAAGCAGAGTAAGGGAAAAGCTCTTGCTGAATAAATAGGAGGTAGAGAGCAATAGAGCCATGCTCCATCCTATAATACTCTGAATAACCTAGTCAGTTCCATGATAACCACTCTGTTACATTCCTTCCTTATTCATTTACAGTATGACTGTTATGTTTTATTTTATATTTTATTGGGCCCTCTTCTTTTCCTTATGTGGTCCCTTTTATAGTAGTGTAGTCTGCCTCTAGGGCCAAAGATTCACTTCAAAAGTCTTCTGGGCCATTAATGCTGTATTTACTTGCACCTTGGGTACTCCCTGTAACCTGTGTCTTCACCTGGCCTCAGCTTTTTCAAATGATTATTGCCCAAGAACACAGGGGCTTCGACTCTATGGCTAGGTACTGTTGAGTCCCTATTATGCTATACCCAAAATGGAGTCAATTTAAGTTATGCTATTTTTTTGTAAGTGGTTTAGATTGGTAATGAACAGAACACACACTCGCCCTTTGGTGTGGGGGGTGGAGGGAGTCTTAAACCAGTTCCACCATTTTTAAGCCAGTCTATTTTTGCCAAACTTACCTTTAATGTTAAAGGGATGACATATTACAAAAGCAGATGTGTAAACTATTTTTGAGGTACTTCAGGGTAAGTCACAATCCACCTTTTGTATTATTTTTTTTTTCAGATGTTGACCACATTTCTGGTGACATTGGGTTTGTCTACACGAGATGCCTTACTGCACATTAGATTAGTCTAATGTGCAGGAAAGTGTCACCATCTATACATGTGCAGGACTTACTACATGAGATGCTACTGTGCAAGTAGCTCTTTGTTACTATGTAGTAGTGCTGCCAGGCACTAACTCTGACATGTGGTAGCTCATTCCTACCATGCAAAAATATTGGGAAAAAACTGTGCAGGGATGGTACTGTTCAGTAACACCTGTGATTGCTCAGTCATTTAGTACTTGCGTATGCAAGTACTAAACAACTGCTCAGTAACAACTGTGCAGTCTGCTGCTCATGTAAACATGGCAATGGTGCTGCAAATTAGGCTAATGTGCCATTAACTAGTACCAGGAAATATAGGAACTAGATTAATGGCACACTAGTTGCTCCCAGTCAGCCCAGGCAGCAGGGGGCATGGTGCTGCTTGGCTAAACCCCAATGTGCCAATCCCGACCTGGGAGAGGACAGCTGCCTCCCTACTAGGTGGGGATTGGGACCATGTAGACATACGCAGTCTATCATAGTGGGATAAGCTCCTGGTGGTTTTTATAGAGGTAAATTTCATACAGTCCTCTTCCAGGTTAATTTATTGGTATGCTTGTAACATGGCATCTACTTATACATCTGTTCACACCCTGCACTGCCAGTCATCATTTATCAATGTAATTAGAAAATTGTGTTCCTTGGACACTTGATTCACTGTGGCTTTATAGTCCTGGGATGTGGGATATGGCCCAGTCAGTAAACTGCACTGTTGAAATATTGCCCTCCAGGATATCTTAATTTTTTTTTTCTCTAGGGAAGAAAGCATTGTCTTTTTTTTTAGGTGTTTTGTTTGTTTGTTTGTTTGTTTTGTTTTTAAGCAGGTTGCCTAACTTGCTGGCTTCTGCAGGTGGGCTTTGCTCCTTGACGAGCTCCTCAGTCAATCCTCTCAAATAAGTTTAGTCTTATAGGTTAGTACCAAAATAGCAAACAAACAAACAAAACCAAGCACTTCTGCCCTGTCCTGAGCGCTAGGAAAGGACTGCTTAATCTCTGGCCCCACCACAATAGCCTGCCCCCTCCATGCCACAGGGTGTTTAGCTTACAGCCTGCTTCCTTTATCCTTGTGATTGTTCCCTCACAGTTTGTCTCCTACTACCTCTATCTCCTGAGATTTTAGCTCCCAGTGAGACACTCCTTCATTAGCAAAAGGTTCTGCAGCTGAATGTCCTTAAATGGGCTGGGTGCCCCTTAAGGGGACAGAATATACTGTTACACCAGCTCTCAGATAAATGTTTGGAGCATTTACTCCTTTTACACTCTAAATTCTTCTTTGAAAATGGCAGGATCAGCGTCCTGGTCTTTCTGGAAACCTGGAATTTTAGGAACATAAGGGCCTGGAGTTTGATTAGAACAGGGGTGGGCAATTATTTTGGGTGGAGGGCCGCTTACCCAGTTTTGGCAGGCTGTTGAGGGCCACATGGGTTGTCCTGCACCCTTGTCATGTGCCCTATCCCTTGGTCACCATCTTGGGACCAATGTCCCAATGTCTTGGGACCAATGTCCCAGGGCCAGCACTGGTGGGGCCCAAAGCAGGGCACAGGCTGGCAGGGGTCTGTGGAGCTGGGCTGGGCAGAACCAGCAGGTAGAGCGGGGAGCTGGCCTGTTTTCATAGAGCCCCTGCCAGCTGGGACCCCGGACTCCTGCAACCCTGCTCTGGGCTCTGCCGTCACTTGCTCTGGGGCACCAGAGTGGGCCCCATTCCCATTGGCTCCCTACCCACACATTCCCAGTACACAGCCCTGACCCCTTGATTACCAGCAGGGAAGGAACTAGTGCTGAGTGTGGGGAAAAGCAGCCCATTGCCTGCCCCAGAGCTGGCGCTCCCTACTGCAGGTGCTCGCAGCCCACATGGGGCTGTCTGGAGCAGGCACAGGCAGCCCCATGTGGGCTGCAAGTGGCTATAGTGCAGGGCGCTGGCCATGGGGCAAGGGAAGGGCTGCTTTTCTCTGTGCTCAGCACCAGCTTGTAACCTGGCCCCACTGCCAGCCTGGGCTCTGCGCCGGCTCTGGCCTCCCCCATCTGCAGCCCCCCCCTGCTTGCCACACTGGGCAGTGTTGGCTGTTGTTGCTTGCCTGGAGCTTGCGTGCTGGGCAGCTCGGAGGCGACAGTGGCAAATGCTGCCCAACGCAGCGGGCGAGGGGGCTGCAGCTGCTTTCTCCATGCACAACCCCAATGGGTGAACCCAGAGCCCAGGCTAGCAGTGGGGCTGGGTCACAAGGTGGTGCTGAGCACCAGGGGAAAAGTGGCCTCTCACCTGCTTTATGCCCGGTGGGCCCTGCTGTTGTGGGAACCCACTGGGCTTCCTCTGGGTCCTACTAACCTTAGTTCCTGTCATCTTTTACAGGAACCAAGGGCAGATGAATATTCATTTTCTAAATTTTTTTTAGGGGCCATGTGGGCTGGATAGAATGGCCTTGAGGGCTGTATTTTGCCCACTCCTGGATCAGAACAATACCTACCTACCCATTTAGTTGTATTTTTAGTTTTTGTAACCCATCTCTGTATAATTTTTTCTTTGTCCCCAGACTGTTAGGTCTTGCAAATTTTTCTTTGGTGTTTTTCACAGGGAGAATCACAGAAGCTATCTTGTGGATGCATTTGCCTGTGTAGGTATACAGGGTCACTAGTACATTCAACAGTAAGCTCATTCTAGATTTGCAGTGCTGATATGTGTGTTTCTTGATCACAGCATAGGCACCTGTATCTATTTCCACTGGTACTGACTGGTAGCTGTGCTTTCTATTACATGTAAGGTCCTACTTTTATCCAGCATGCAGCATTAAATTATCCATCTGTGCCTTATTTCTTCTCAAAGGAACAAAAATATTTTGCTTTTTTTTTACTTTCCTGTTAGACAATATTTGCTAGCCAGAAAATGCAAAGATATTTAAGTATCTAGTATTGAGACATTTTTTTACTCTGGACTATTTGATGTAGAATTAAATCCTCCACAGCAGGCATATCCCTTGGATGCCTGACACCCATCCAGCTGGTTTTGCACTTGGTTTGAGCCACTGCAATCCAAGTGCAGACCTTATAAGTGCTTTTCTGCTTCTTCCATTATTGTTGCTTAGTCTACTACCTTACATCAGGTTAAGTTCTTTTGCACCAATGATTATTGTTGAATTCTCCTATTATTAGTTGCAATTTATTCTGCTCCACGCTATATCCTCTAAGACACTTCTGTTACTCAGTTAATCTCCATTTTATTTGTTTTCCAATCTTACTATGAAACTCAAGGTAAGCTATATAATATTTGGTTTTGTCATATAGTATTCTATTAGAATTTTCACAAACCTTTATCAACTATTATCTTTTGGTTTCTGTAACAAAGCTGTTGGGAGGGAGTAGGTTTTACTTTCAAGAAATATTGAGAAAAATTGATTTCTATATGTCCAATAATTTCATTTGCAAAAATTGGTGGTCCAATCTTTCATTATATAGTTACTAATTCTCCTTTTCTAAATGAACTTCTTAATTTTCATGTAAGACAGAGATTTTGTAAAGGGTCTTAAACTATGCATAGAGCAAGGACCTTGTTGCTTTACTTTTAATGCACCACATACATTGTGAGGGTAAAGCCCATCACAATAAATAGGAAGTACAGGAAAGATCAAGCTAAGCTCCAACTTGTGACAATGGCATGGCTGCAGTGGTAATTAAAAAAAAAATCCTATTTACGTGGAACATTTCTAAATTGCTCCTGTCTAAAGATGGACTAACTTACACTTGATTGAATCAAGCTGCACAACTCGAGCATGGGCCTTTCACTTGATTTATCCAAAAATCTTGAAGTGTTGTAAAGCTGAGTAAGCAAGTTTGTAAACTAAGAGTTAAGGGTGAAGCAAAGAAGACTTCATTTCAGGTCAAGAAGTTATTAGACTGATTTCCACAACCAATTACCTTAGAGACAGGGAGACATGAGATCAACCAACAGACAACAGTAGCCTTTGACAAGTCTTCCTGCACCAGATGAAAGTACATTAGCAAGGGGCACTGTACCTGCAGAAAATCAATCTAGCTCCTTTACTTCAATTCCATTTCCATTTCCACAAGAGTCCTAAAGAATTTGCACCTTCTTATGATATTAAGTATCTTATTTTTCCTTTTTTATCTCTTTGTAGATGGAAGATGCCCATTTTTATGTACTTTAAACTTAGAACATGAAATTGAAAGTGTCATGCCTTGTACGTTTATGTGAACACCTATAATGTTCACTTGGGACAGGTGCCAGGAAGAAAGATAACCAGATTTTAACAGCCAAATCTATTGTCTCATAAAATAACTCATCAAAATATATTATTCCATGGTCCATATTTAAAAGTCACATGACATTTGAGATTGTCATCTCTAATTTCTAGTAAAAGGAGTCATCAACATTTACCTATCAAAACTGCTTTTCTAACATCCAGATTGGTAACGTTGGAGGGCATGGAGTGGAAGAGGAAAGGATTAGACAACTACAGCAGAAAGCTGTGTTTTAACAGCAAGACTCTATAATTGACTCAGAGCTTGTGGCTCACAGATTGCATAATGATTTATTTTTAATACTGAGATATTTTACCAGCTCCAAGTTTCTTGGTTTTGGTAAAATTCTTTGATTGAGATTTTTAATCAAATAGCTGGCAACCTATGTTCTAAGGTTAAACTAATTTAATGATTTAATTATAATCTAATGTTATTATTTGATCTTGATTTCATAATTGGATTAATAGTGTCATAATTTGATAAAGATTGCTCTATACCTAGTTTAGTTAAACTTTAATATTAATGTAGCTTTGATAATACATTTTATTAGTTTTATTTTTGTTTTATAAATGAATTTTGTCTTATAAATAAATTAATTAAAAAATACTTTCCAACTATTTATGTAGCTCCACAAACTGAAAAGACATAAGTAGATATCAGGAACCAAAACTCATGGAAGAGGTGATATCTTTTATTAGACAACTAGATATATGCAAACAAATGATTGCATTCTCTGCAAGCTTTCAGGCACAAATACCCTTCATCGAGCATAGGAGAGAGCAGAAATTGTAAAAGTTCTCTTAGGTAGAAATGAAAATTTGTATTTTACAGGAGAGCTGAAGGTGTGGTAAAATCTCTTGTTTGGAATAGTTCATAGAGTTCAAGGTAGGCACAGAGAAAAATTGAAACAGTATTTTTTACCTCAAAGTTGTCTGGTAGCAAGCTGGATGTTGAGACATATTTCCTTCAGGTTATGATGTTAAGTATTTCACAGAAGAAGTGAAAACATGGAAAGCTCTTCTGGGCAGGAGTTTCTTTTGTGGTGAGGGATATCAGGGAGCTGACTTAAAAGGCTTACCAAGAACCTCTCATCAGTATTTGATCTTCAGATGCATGCATTAAAATATCCTGTCAGCAAAATTAAAATGTTTTTCTTAGCATCATTTTAGCATGGGATATTTGTTGTGCACACTATTTTCCATGTGCATACATATTTCAAAGCAAAAATAAGCAGAAATAAAGAAAATCTTGGTTAATTAGTTTAGTTGTTTAATGTTACTCAGAATAGTTAAGAAAAGTGAGATTACATAATACATTGTTTATTTCGAACCAATAGAAATGAGTATTAAAATACCCCTTCTGTATTTTGCATCTCTAAACTGGACATTAATCTGAGTTAGCTAGCCAGTATTTTCATCTTTGTGAACCAGTCTGTATCAACTGACATATCCAAGGGATATAAACATGCCTGTGATTAAATTTCATTTTATGCAGTATATGTTGTACTTTGTAAGACTGTGATTTATTTCTAGTCCTTATTTGGATATCTTGTATATTGCTTGGGGCTTCCTGTTTGGAATACTTGGGCGTTGAAGACAATGAAACAATTCCAACTGATAGCTGAAAACTGTGTGCGCTGTTTTGAAAAGCGACAAAATATAAACTGAAACTTATATTTTGTTGCTTTTCAAAACAGTTTGCTGGAGGTATTTAATCAATCTTCCTGAGCATTTAATATGGACCCCCAAAGAGAACTGTGCTATAATTAATGCTAACATGCATTATTAATGCTAGTCTGGGTGTTATTCTGGCAAACCTATACCATCATGACTGGGAATCCTAGTTCTCTGTTTAAAAAAATCACAAATTCTCAGATAAAAATTGCAAATTCTGATTAAAACCTCCCAAGTCCATGTTTTTCCTTGATTAAAATGAAATGCTTCTATATATGTAGGGATTAGTTGAACACAATATTTTATTGCTACACTTATAATTTTAAAGGAATTTGGAAGCCTAATAGTGCCTCAATCATTATAATGAATTCTAAATACCTATACAATTTGGTATTTGATTTTGGGGTTTTTATCACAAGAAATCAGATCTGCACCTGTCCTCTTTGCTCATCAGGATGTGGGTCTAGCTGCACCTGTTTTCCACACCCTCTGCCGCTTTACCTTGTGGTGCTGAGCAGCCCTGATATCCTGGTGCCCTGCCCATGCCATTGCCCCTCACTCCAAAGCCACAGCCCCTGACCCCTGCTGGTGCCCCTCTATCCCCACCCACAGCTCTGTGACCCTGCCAATGACTCTCATGCCCCACCCACAGCCCTTCCTCAGCCCTGCCGGTGCCCTTCACTCTCGACCCACAGCCCCCTCTGCCCTGCTGGAGGGAACCCCCAGCTTCCAGGGATATGGGGCCAGCCTCCTACAGCCCTCTGACCCCTCAGCAGTGCCTGAGCCCCAGTTGCCACCAGTGGGGAGCAGATGTGAGTTACCTGCTGCAGACTTGGGCTCTCTGTCCTGCTGCTCTCTTCTGGGGCCTCCACAATCCAGTGGGTAGTACCCAGTGCAGCAGGGCAGAGTGGGGCCGGGTGAGAAAGCTCGGTGCTGCTGCTAAGAGATCCATGCTGGCATGCTGAGGCACTCCCTGCTCGCCCAGCAGCAGTGAAGGGCACAATTCCACATTGTTACCCCTGTGGCTGCTGGGTGGGCAGGGGGTACCTTGCCATGGTGGCATGGAGCTCTCAAAGGCAGCACTGAGCTTCCCCAACCTGCTCTGCTGCACCGGTTCCCACCCATTGGGCCCCAGAAGCCCCAGGAGGAGAGCTGCAGAGCATGGAGCCTGAACCTGCAGTGGGCAGCCTGCTCCCATCCCTGCCCCACCCACAAATCTGGGGGCCACATGCCCCCTATGTCCTTCTGAGAGGGTGCACAGTGGCCAGGAGTCAGCCCTACCTCCTCTGCCCCCATGGATGAGCCCCTGTGACTATATCGTACTCCCTGTCGGGGCCCTGAGCCTATACATTCTGGCCTTGGGCCCCAAGTCCCACATACCACCCTGGCTGGGCAGCAGCCCCAGTCCTGCCCACTCCTTCTCTCCCTCCCTATGGGGGCCTCAATCCCCACCCCTCTTTCCTCCTGCTGCCAGACTTACCTGTGGGAGCTGCTCTCCAGGCTGCCTGGCAGCCATATGTATGTGTACATGTACACATGCACACTGTGCTCACTGCTGATTGCCCTTCTCTCACTCCCCCAGCCCTTTTCAGACTGGAATTCTGCCAGCATGCAAGGGAAAACTCACTGTTTCCCCATTTTTCTCCTTTAAGGAAAAAATCTGGAGTTTTCTTCTTAAAAAGAGAAAATCCAGGTTTTATCATGGTTTTCCATGGCGAGAGGAAAACCTGGATCCCTGATCATGAACAAAGTACAAGAGATGTATATGGGATGTATGCATGGTGAAAGCAACAAAGCTTTGAGTAATTAATCCTGATTCTTTGATGTATTTATTTGTCAATATTAGTAGAATTGTGCAAACCATTTTAGTAATACAACATAATGTTGAAAAGCTGTGTTTTTCCTCAGCTGTTGACATTAATATCCATGGCTCTGACACACACTCAGTGAGAACAAAGTTCAAAAGTTACTTTGTGCTTCTGGTGTCACCTGGTCTGAATCATTTGCCAAGATGATTAGAAGTATTTGTTTTTGCAGGAGGGGAAAAAAATAACAACTATACTTAAAGTCAGAACAAGAGAAAAAACTGCAAGGAACATTACAAAGTCATCTCTTTTGATTTTTATTTTCCATCTAATACAACAGATAGTGCACTCTGGGTCCCATTGTGGTGCTTGAGAAAAAGGCCCAAAAGCAAACAGAACTAACAGCTGTACTAAAGGCATGTCCCACCCGTACTGTGCTTTGCTCAGCTGATGTCTCCCAGGGTGATGAAATCTTTCAAGTTGGCATAGTTTCGAACAGTCCTGCTCACTGTCAGTCCACACATCCCTTCAAAAGTTCCCAAAACCTATCATTTTACTGCAGTGTGCAATCCTATATTTTGGACTGAATGAATTGTGAAGAATTTCTGAAAACCATGGCAAAAGAGCCACTCTTTGCTTAGCTCAGAACCATTACCCTGAATAATGGAAATGAGCCTTAATGCAGTTTATTGTTAAAAACTCTGAAAGTAGTTTGTGTGTAAGAAAGAATCACAATGAGTATATAAAAATGCAGCTTGTGTGTTTTGGGGTTGTTTAGGTGAAGGAACCCCCCAAAAGTGAGGAAAAAGGACTGACTTAAAAATGAAGTAGTTTACAATATTTCTTCAGCAAAAATTATGGCAATCTTTTTTAGTAAAGAAATCATGATAAAAAAAAAAAAAGAGAATGTTTGACCTTCCTTTGACTTATATTAAAATAGGGCTGGAAAAATTGCAGGAGTTGATACAGTCTAGCCCTCTGGTCAACACGGGAACATCTGTGTCTTAACCATCCCAGACAGCTATTTGGTCTATCCTGCATTTTAAAAAATTCTAATGATGGAAATGCCACGCACTCGCTAGGCAATGAGTACTTAGTCAGTCTCATTTAAAAATGTTCTAATAACCAAGCTAACCTCTTGTGTTACAATTTAAAACAATCCCTACTTGTCATATTCCCTTGTAGACATAGAGAATAGTTGATTGCTATCTTCTTTATAACAACCCTTTAAGTATTTGATGATTGTTATCACATTTCCACATGTCTTCTCTGCTCCAGACTAAATAATCCTGGCTCTTCTAACCATTTCTTTTTTGCCATGTTTTTCAGGCCTTTGATTATTTTTGTCAATTTCTTCTGGTCTTTTTCCAATGTTTGTACATCTTTCTTAAAGTGCAGTGCCCAAAACTGAACTCCAGGTAAAGTTTCACCAGTGCTGGCTTCCTGCATTCTGTACTCATTTCAATGTAATCCAGTATGTTATTGACTTTTTTTCAACAATAGCACACTGTTGACTCATATTCACTATAATCTTGATATTCTGTATCACTGCAACCTAGTCAGTCATTTCCCAATTTGTACTTATTCATTTGATTATTCCATCCCAAATGCAGTACTTTGCACTTGTCTTTACTTAATTTCTTCCAATTTATTTCAGACTGTTTCTCCAATTTATCAAGAGCATTTTAAATTCTAATCCAAAATCCTATCTTCCAGAGTATCTGAGGGTAGAAAGCAGGATAAAGACTGCTCTGCCAAAGGCCTGAGATGATAAAATGCCATTTAGGCCATTATTCTGCTACTTTTTAAAACTCATACTAAATGATCATTTTGGAATACTTGCACCTTTATTCAAAAAGCATATTAACCATAAAAAACTGTTCAGATAAAAAAGTTAAATCATCAGATACATCTTCAGGGTCCATAATAGGTAAAATAACAACAAACTCAAGAAGACCACAATATGATGTTTTTCTGTTCATTCCAGGGACATTAAAAAGCAGTTAAGTTTTATTAGGTAAACTATTTTGGCAAATAATTAACTTAGCTGTATTTCAAGGTGAAACTCCTAGTGGATTTGTTGTTGTTGTAAAGGTTTACTTTGTATATCTAAGGATGAGTCATAGGACGCAGTACGGTAATCTGATTTATTTTAGTTATAATTCTGTATTGGATAGGAGATACATTTATTTATTTATTAAGTTACGGGTTTGCTTTTATTTATAGTTTTGATAGCTGCTCATGAAGTCCACAACAACTGCAGAAGCTTCCTCAGCCCGAGGAAGGGTTTTGAAACCCGACAGCTTGCTAAGAAATCCCCCCCGCCCCCGCTATTTAAGTTGGTCGAATAAAAGAGATCAGGTTCACCCAAAGAACCTTGTCTGCCTATGTCCTTGGGCAACTGGTGTCTCCTGAGTCTGGGGTGGTGGGGAGTCACGTGCACCCTCGGTGGACAGTCAGCGACCAGGATGGGGGCGGCTGATCCCACCGATCCGTAAGTGGCAGCGGTGGGCTGCTGGCACTTGTGGGCGAGTGCGGTAGGCCATGGGTAGACCGCTTCTCTTGGTGCCAGCGCTCTCAAGGGGGAACACCAGCACTCTCGCGTGCCCCCCACCCCCTCCAGGAGCGGTGGCTGTCAGGGTGCACCAGCGCTCTCTGGGGGTGCACGAGCACCCCTTACGCAGCGCCACTGCCTGCGTCCTTAGAGCAACACGGCTACAACCTACACCCCGTTGGTATTGTTGCGAAACTTTCCCAGTAAGTTAGTAGAGTCATTTCTCAACCTCTCCAGACAAACGCGAGACAGAAGGGGTCTGGGTACACTCAGTACGGAACAGCTTCTTCTAGCCAGTCCCGCTATTCGGAGGTGAGGCTGCCTGCGAGCTCCACTCTGGGCAAACGAGCTTGGGGAAACTCCCAGGAAGGAGGAGGGCGGGAGCGGGGAGTCCAGTCAGTCCCTGACCCTGCAGGACAGCGTGTTCCGCCGAAGTCCGGCGGGAAGCGGCAGGAGGGGCGCTTCCCAGAGCCGAGCGCCCGCCGGGCAGCCGGGCTGCGCGTGTACACGCCTCAGCCCTTGTCGTCGACGCCGGGGACCTGACCCCGAGTCGGGCTGGGCTGAGGGCAGGAGGCGGCCGGGGCTAGGGAGGAGCCCGCGGCTCAGGTGTCAGCCCCCGCCCCGGGGCTCGGCTATATCTCGCCGCCGCGGCGGGCAGCCCCGCACCTGCCGGCTCCGCTCGTTGTCCCGGCTCCCCCAGCGCCGCAGGTCTGCCGAGCTCCGTGGCGGGGGCGCAGGCGGTGCTGGGGTGGGGTGGGGTGGGGTGGGGTGGGGGCGCGCGCTGCACGGCCCGGGCCTCCCCGCCGCTTTGCGAGCTACGGATGATCCCTGAGAAAACGGCTGTGCTGTTTGCTGAAGTTGTGTGTGTGTGTGTGTGTGTGTGTGTGTGTGTCTGTGTGTTTTTCGGGGCTGGGGAGGGGCGGAGAGTCTTTTATCCATCTCTTACCAATTTCTTTCTCTTTGTTTCCTCCCTCCCGCAGCTGGTTCTCCTGGCAGTCTCACCTTGTGCCCGTGCCACAGCCATGGCATCCGTGCCCTCCGCTGGCTGCCTCATGGCCAAAAACCAGTACTACAGAAGTAAGCGCTGCCTTTGCCACAAAGGTTGAGTGATTTGTCTCTTGTCTGCCCTGGACTTATTATATGGCTGTGGGCAGGTCATGTAACGACTCTGTGCCTGGTTTAGGATATCAGAGTTCATTATTTAAGACGTCAGGCCTCTGTTGTGATAGTGTTGCATGCTCTGATACATTTAGCACACCGGACTTTCATTGGCTTCTGGGAAAGTTACCCAAGCAAATTACATAGCAATGTGTGGCTTCAAGGGAGGAATCAATTGTAGATTATCTCATGACAGAGTTATCCTACTGTTACACCAATACTACTAGTGATGAAGGTAGTAGGTATAATAATAACAAAATATGGTTTCTATTTAAGAAAACTTTTATCTAGATGTTTTCTATGAGGTGTTAGTCAAAAAGTTTTGCTTTTGTACTCCAAACACAGCTCGGCTGAATTCAGAATCCAGTGTTTCATCAAGCAGTTCATCCTGTTGTTCTGACCCTGTGAACTTCTCAGACCAAGATAAAGTTCTTCATGGTATTACCTCATCCCCTAAAACAAACTTTTTTATATATATAGTTTTGACATTTCGTTATTCAGTCAATCCCTAATGGTACATTTCCTTTTGTAGGGTTACCTGAATTATTTGATAAATGTTGGTGGATAAAAAACTTCTTCCCCTGTGAGCCAGCTCCTCCAAATCTGGGCAGAAAAACATTATCAGCCAGCAGGTGAGACTTGCTTCTTGCATGGTGGATATAAATAGTGGGTTTTACTTTTCTGCTTTACTTCAGTACTACCAAATACTAAATATTACCAACTACTAACAACACTTAAAACATTGTCAAGATACATTATTTTGATTCAAGGAAAAATGTAATGAAAGCGCATGGCTGAGGACTGTATATTCCCAATGGTTTCTTCATATAGAAATTTGCAGCAAGCTGTGAATAGCGGCCAGAATTTTTGTGAATGCTTTTAGTGATAAAACAATATTGTATTTAATGCTATGCTTGTAAGATAAATGTCAGATGAGTTGACATAGGTAGATTTATTTTTAAAGTTTTTGTTTTTTCTTAATATCATCATCACTATGTTCATAATTTGTCTTTGTCTTTTTACAGTGCTAACAGTTGATTGTGACTGCAAGCTGACTTTACCTGCAGTGATATTGCATAAACAGACTCATTTTTCTAAAGGCTCAGGGTCTTCCAGATGTCTGCATTCAGCTGTTCGAGGAAAATAAACTGCTTGAAGCTACCTTTACAAGAGGAAAAGTACAATTACAGAAAGATTTTCCAGTATCTTAAATGGTTTTGCTTAAGGCAGGAGTTATTTATATCTACCCTGCCTGCTACAGCATTGTTAGTGTTTGAGAAGCACCTTGTATGTTTTCAAATAGAAGATAACTATATATGATATCCTAATGATTTGCTCAGATTATTGGAAGAAGTGACAGAACAAGTAAGAGGTGACTAAAACCAGAAAACTTTGTGTTGCAGATAACTATGCAGCTAGCTGTCTTGTTTTGTAGGTTTAAAGTTTAATAGATCAATTGTGTGGACATCAAATCGATGCAAGCTAGGTTAAAATGAATGGATTCCTTCATATACTACATCTGATGTGTTTCCAAGAGCCAGATATAGTAGTTACATATAACGTGGAGCAAAGCTTACAAAGCAGTTGTGTTAATAGCTTTACTTGTAAAAAGTCCCATTTAACAAAGTCACCTTATACAAAAGTCACTAGATCTATCCTTTTGTGCTGTTTGGTGGATTTTGAGTTCATCTGTGAAGGTGCAGTTTTCATGCCACATCTGTGTACTGTGGTTATGAAGGCCTGCCAGAATATGTAAACTTCACGGGCTGATATTTTAAGTCTGAGGGCAGTCATGTTTCATTTCATTTATACTCTTACCTAGTCTGCTGTAGATTAAAGAGACACTTGTTTGCTCATGACTAGTTTTTTCAAAGATTCACAGCTGCCTGCCAACTGCACAGCAGATTGAACACCTTGCATAGCCACAATTCTGATAGTAACCAATTTTTGTGCTCATACAATAATAATACCTTTACACTTATATTTCTCGTTTAGTATTTTTCATTTATATTTTGTTTCTCTTTTTTAGAAGCTTCCAAGCTGCTTAAAACTATATTAATAATAATTGTTTCACTTCCTGTGATGTGCAGTCTAGCAGCAGTACAGATTATACAGCAGTACAACCCAGCATTATAGTTTTTGGTAGATGTGACAGTTGAAAGCCCTTAGATAGAAAAGAAAGTTGCAAGTATTTGGCTCGCTGCTTCATTTAATGTTTTAGGACTGTTTTATTGAACTTACGAGGTACCAAGTCTATTTGCTTACTCAATATATCTGACACATTAATCCAGAAAGTAAGTGCCAATATATCCTTTTAATATAAAATGTTTTAAAATTGTGTGTTTTATATTACAGTAACAGTGCCATACATGTCCATAATGATTTAGATTTAAAAAAAAAAAGAGTTCCAGCCTCAGAAAGCTTACAATGTATGTCAAGATAAATGCAAAGAGGGTGAGAAGAATGCAAAGACAACTGTGAAAATACTGTCAGAACTCTGTAACTGTCTTTGTATAGTTTATATGTCTTTTTTGTTTAAAATTAATGTAAGTCTTGATCTTAGAATTGTCTTTATTTAAGTATATGGAATGAGCTACTCTATTTTTATACTCAGAAGGTTTTGTATGAATAAAAGTTTCATTATTCCATAGTTTTGAGACTATTTTTCTAATTGTACTGTTCACAAGAACTTCTGGGGAAAATGAACAAAAGTTGAGGCCATCACTTTTTCTGTTATGGCTGTTTAAACACTTGAAAAGGAGAGTAAAAATTTGAACTAAAAGGAAAAGTCAGGAAATATTTTCTTTAATGTGTCGATGAATGTATAGTAGTTAAAGAATATGGATATATAACTTCAAGTTTCACAGGCCTCTCTTTCTTTTCACAGATAGGTAGAATAAATAGAAGGGAGAAAAAGTGGCCTTTCACTCCTGTTCTGACAATAGAAATCCCCAGCATAATTCAGGACGGGCCTGAAAGGAGCTATTAAACCATCTTTTCATTTCCTCATTTGGCCCCAGTCAGTTGTGATCAGATTAGAGGGGCTGATACAATGGCTAGAAATCATTATAAAAAAGATTTTTCTTGCATTTTAGCAATCTTTGGTTTGAGTATTATCTCCCTGGTGCAACTGAGAACCAATTCTGACATTGTATTGGTAACAGCTATTACCAATATGTCAATAGAAAATTCTCTTGTACTGGGACAGTTTTCTTTGGGCCTTCTCTGGTAGTTAGAAGCCCATCTTACATTATTTTGGAGTTTAGTCCAGGTCTGTACCAAACTGCCTACTTATAGCTAATTGGACATTTTCCACATAAATTCCCCGAGTTTTGACAGATATACCGTAATCAAATATTTATTGTCATTCATCTAAAAAAATAAATAGGATTTGAAAAAGGACTTGACTTTGGCCTAACATATCAAACAAATGATATATAATAGTGGTGTTCCATTTCCCTCCCCAAAGAAAGAGATGAGGCTAGTCATCCCATTCATACTTAATGGAAAAATACAATGTTTTCTAGGATATATATAACAACGGTATGACCATTTTTTGCATTCATGTTACTAACCAGTTTCTGGATAGGTTCCTCAATGACATAA
>JAGPOW010000261.1:70333625-70355692 GCA_030014935.1 Caiman crocodilus | reverse complement strand
ATTACATGCCTTAGAGGGCTTCTTTTGCACTGAAAAAGAGGGAGAGTCTGTGCTGTGCCTGTTGTATAAACATTAATAAATTACTTTTTTGTGAAATATATTACTGTCTTAATTATAATGGTTGAGCCCCCAGTAACACTACATCATTCCTTCTGGATAAGCAAAGATTTTTTTTTCAATACTCTTTTTATTTCAGAAGCTTGAACTCCAGTACCACAAACTGTAAAATACTATCAAATAATACTGATAATCACTGGATGGCAGTATAACAGACATTTTGTTTAAATACATGTATTAGAAACCAGAGCTTGGAGGAAATAATGTGCTACTACTGGTAATACTTAGTATTTTCCATGATCTAACCATCTAAACATTCAGTAAAACAGAATCTGTGAAAGTACACCCAACAACAATATCTGTAACAATGTGCAGCATGATAGATTGTCTATAAGAAAATACATACCTGTGGGGACAGAATTTCTTTGAAAAAAAACCAGGGGGCTATTTTGGTTTGCAGCTTTGCATACATTTCTGAAAAAGACTGTGTTATGGCCTTGTTACATGTTGCACTTTGAGCTGCTCAAATGTTGATCAGTGTTAGTGCTAACTCAAGTTTAGAGCAGTTGCACCTTAAGGCTTTTCTGACTAGCTCCCTACGTGCACAGCTGTGACTTATGGCTAGAGGGCTGGTGAGCAGAAGCTTGACTAGGAGACACAGTGGTGAGTTGCCACTACAGAGCTAGTGAGCTAGGACAGGCTGTTGCTTTAGGTGAGGGTATGAGAGAGGGATTAGGGATGGGGAAGACATGAAACTGGAGGCAGAGGCTTAAAGGGATGGGAGTGCATAATGAAATGGGAGGTGAACAGGAAATGCGGGTGGGGGAAGTTTGGTGAAATGAAGGAAGTCAGCCACTGAAGAATAAAATAAAAACAAGGAAAAAAAGAACTTAAAAATAAAGAGGAAGGAAATCAAAGAAACGCTCATGTTTTGATAATTTGATGTTTGGAATTGGAGTGTGGGAGGGTGCTGGTTGTGTTTCCTAGGGTGGCTATGAGGTAGGGGTGGTGAAGGAAGGTGCTTTTGGAGGACCCAAACCACCCCGGGAAGGAAACACCAGCTCATGGGGACCAGATCCAGTGCCCTACTGTGCTCCCCCCCCAGGATCTACCTAAAATTAATGCCCCTAATAAAGACCTTATAATAACATTTACAGAAATGTACTTGCAAATGGGAAAGGAAGCTAGATCAAGTTATTTCAAATAAGTACAAAAGTTAAATTGTTACTATGATGGCCCAGGAGATTTGTCAAGGCAAGAATTCTTATGGGTGAAACCCTTGTTTTGGTATCCAAACCAACTACCTTAGTTGCTGCAAAGGCAAGCTTTGTGGTTTCACAGTAGCCTTCATCAGGCTTCTGAAAAAAAAGGCACAGCTGAGCAAAATAGCAGGTTGAATGAAAACTTAAGTAGGGCCCTTATAACCTGAGAAGTGCAGAAGACAGCAAGTATTAGGAAGATCACAATGGACCACTGTCCATATGTTATATGTCCAGTTAGGTGCTTAGTGTCCAATTAGGCTGATGCATTTCTGTTCCTACTCTTGTCTTGTAAAGGTATTGAGGACTTTCTATGAGAGATCCCTTGCAAGAATTCTTGCCTCTCTTTAAGTAACTATGTGAGAGGCAAGGATTGTTTTGGGCTGAAATCTTTTGTCTTGCATTCAAAAGCTTGTCTCACTTTATTCCAACCATTCAGTTTCTTCAATAAAATATATTGCCCCCCCAAAAATCCTTGCCTCTCCCATAATTCCTGGGCCATCATGGCTGCAGTATCACTATAACACTACTTTAAAGTAAATATATCACGTTGTGCACATAAAGTCTATCTCATAAATAACATTTTACTTCACAGATTATGTCATTCTCCAAAGGGACTGTGTAACCTACCTCTGGTTTAAAGTACAGGGCAGAAGTATTCTTTACTATGAATTCTTCATTGCCTAGTGAGTTACTATGCCAGTAAATGACTGAAAAAGCACAAAACCTAAAAGAAGAGAAACAGTAAAATACTAGCTATTTATATGGCTGCTTGAACTCTTAAACTAAGGAGAGTTTCAACCAAGCTGAAACCTCAAATAGATCAGATTTAGGCTGCTGTAACTTTTACAGTGGCCACTCACGGGGCCTTCTACCTTAGCATTCACTAACACTGGCAGTTTTATATCAATACAGTTTGTATAAGGATCAGCAGTTCTTAGCTTATTATTGTTTTCAATATGGATAATTTCTGTGAAAATTACATGAACATACTATTTTCTATGCACTGTCTCTTATTCTTTGACGCAAGGTTTTCACAAAACCTCCCTGAATTTGCATCACAAAAAATGTTAGAGTAAATTCATATTTTCTACTGTATGTGGGAAAGATTTAATTATAATAGCATTAACGTTTTCTTAACTAGTCTTTTGCACCTTCTTCAAAACAGTACCACATAAAACTCCATTAGATTTGCTTAGAATAGTTTGTAAGATAGTAAAGACTTTGTTTAGTTTGTGATGGCATGCTTCAATTCTGTTATTGCAAAACTGAAGAACTCTTACCTTAATGTATACCATAACAGTACCCTGTGTTTCCTTGTATGACTCTTACAGATGGGGGCAATGGAAATGTAGCTTACTGAGTGTCATCAGAGGCTGTGTCTATTACTCCTGCTTCTCAGCTCCTCTGCAAATGAAAACAAGCCTGCTGAGCAGATTCAGTTATATGTACCAAAATTAAAATTGCTTGCAAAACATTTCTCAAATGATTGTATCTGGAGCTGGTGACTTTGAAAATGTTGACCATGTTAATGTTCACTGCCTTAGCTGACTTATTGGTATGAGAAGGTCTCTGTCAGAATTCCCATGTCATGTGCTTCATCATAAACCATTTTAGATTGTTCCAGCACAAGCAGAAGTGAAATATACTAGACCATAATCATTGAACGAAAGTTTGTTTAATAGCAGGAGCTAGTTTGTAACAGGGGAAACAGTCAAGTCATTATATAGGAAAAAATATGGGGGCTGGGAGGGGATTCTTCTTACTGCCTTTTCTTCTGTTGTCTGTGTCATAGATACTGGGGATAATGAGCTATTTATATAATTCCCTCTGCCATGGAATCCCTACACCTACGTTAAAGACTGAAGTGGAGCCACGTGATCCAGCCAGGTAATAGCAGTGACCTCCTGGCCTGCTCCACCATTACCCATGGTCTCTTTGTGGAACCCCAGTGACCTAGCGTGGAATCCCAGGGCTCCATGGAGCACAGTTTGAAAGTCACTGTGTTATAGGAATCACACATTCCTGTTTAAATCCTTGTCCACTATTCAAGGACAAATTCAAACCACAAATAAGATATAGACTTTTTAACAGTGAGAGCAATTAACCATTGAAACAATTTATGAAGGATCACGGTGGATCCTCCATCAGTGGTGATTTTAAAATTGAGATTAAATACTTTTTCTAAAAGAAATGCATTCATTCGAGGAAATCCTTTTGCCTATCTTATAGAGGAGGTCAAACTAAATCAATAATGACAAACTATATCTACATAGAACATAACTACTGTACTGCTGAACAATTACATAAGCCCTAACAGACTGTTGATTTCAGTTTCTGTCAAAGGAACAGCAAAAAGAGTTTTAGCAAACACTTTTGGAAAATAATTTCCAGCAACTGTATATCTTACATGACTCTTTTGACCTCCTCCTCCCTTTAGAACACAGACTATATAAATCTTCAGGATGCCCTTGCTAAACCTACAGCTCCAGCAGCACACAAGCAAACATTTTCACCTTGCACCTGAAAGACAGCCCAAGTGAGATCCTGGTGTCACCTATACAAGTGGAGCGATATAGTAATTGTGCTGAAGCCAATGGGGCATAACTTGTTCATTCTTACAAATATTTCCATAGTGCATGGATGTGTTATGCAACACAGTACTATAGATTCATTCTTTGCTCCTGTGCACTGAATCTAAGGTATAGGTTTTCAAAGTTTGGGATTTATATTTAAATCTCCAATTTAGAGTACTTGGACATATAATCTTAGATCTGAGATCCATTAGCTCTAAGCATAGACAAGAATAAAATAAGTTACAGGTTTCTCAAACAAGCTGCTTCTAAGATTACACTTTAGAAGCATTAGATTTTCCAAAATAAAATTATACCTCATTTTTCAAAGTCCAAAACCTATGAAATATTATCTAACTCAGAAACAAATATCAAGTACTTATATGGCCAGCTGCAGGCAAAAACAATTGAAGGTTGCAATATTGTAATCTAAAGGAACGAATAAGATAGGATAGGCTCAAGCATGGGTCCTGAAACTTGCCTGCTGCTTGTTTCAATTAAAGGCAGGAATTGAAAATAAAAATAATACTAAGGACATGTTTGAATTATGAACATGAGAAAGCTGCATTAAAGATTACTTTCAATAAAGTAATTAAGTTTACACCCTTGACAATTCTCATCTCATTGGTCCTGCCAATGCCAAGGATTCTGCATGATTTCTTTGAGAACCTTTTGACATTTTCTCTCATAAGATGAAGAGTTACTTCTTAACACAGCATTCACTCTGTTGAGGAAATAAGCTCACTGATCCCACAGGTTTCTCAGCTAGGCTTCTGGGATAGCTCTCAGATGTAATCTATCTAGTGTGACACTTTTAAATTACATTAATTGCAAGTGATTCAGTGTTTCATAAGAGTGGAAAAATGAAAGAATAATGCTAGTGGCAGGATACTCATTGAAAGAAGATGTTCTGAAGAGGTCTTTTTCCATTATATTTAAACCAGGCTAATTTAATGCTATCTTGAGCCTGCAGCACATTTAAGTTTAGGTGAAATCTAGAATTACTGTTTGAATTGCTACCAACTGGATTTGTTTCTGGAGCTGTAATGCCTCTTATGCAATCTTACCAATGTAGCAGTTCAACTGAAGCACTGAACATACATGGCAAACTAAATATAAGTTTTACTTGGCAGCTCTTTTATATGCTGTCAAAATTAAGTGCTAGCCCCAAAATATAAAATCAATTCAACAAGAAAAACTTTTTACATTATGTGCTTTTTCAGAAACATATTTTTTCAGGTGAAGCTTCATTTGTTTCATATTTCATACTAATTTAACCAGAAAAGGAAAACAAGCTGAAATGTGTTACATAAACAGATTGTTATTTTCTCTACTTATTTCCCCATTTGTCATAATTATTCTTCAACATTCCTTGGTTTTCATTGTTGGTTAATGCATTTGGTGGGGGAGTTGTTTTTCTCTATCTGTTTCTCTTCAGTGAATGTGCCATCAGTGTTGTCTGAAAGAGACAGCTTTGCAGTCTCAACAGTATATTTTAACTATGTTGAGGGCGCATCTACATGAGATGTTAACTGCACAGTAGACTAGTTAGCTGTGTAGTAAATGTCTTAGTGTCTATGTGTGTGCCCCTATTAGGCTGGAATAAACTAATTTACTCCGTAGCAGGATAGTACCTGTATTTACAAGGTATTTACCTATAAATACAGGTACTATCCTGCTGCAGAGTAAATAGCTCCACAGAAGCACATGTGTAGGTGCTGCCTCAGCTGGATTGGGTAAGAGGGTGCTTCAGTCCGGGGGGATCCTTGCTGGCTAGCCCCATGCCAAACCATTCTTGTGCCTCAGCCAACCTCTCTGCAGCATGTTGAACCAGGGGGTACAGCCCTGGGCTGACAGGCTATAATATTGCCAGGTGTTATACTGTTGTGTATACCTCTTTCTGATTAAAACTTTTAAAACAGAAGCCTTTACCTTTCTGTGTAGGCATTAAAGCATTCACAATTATATTTTCTGTAACAAAGGATGGTTCTTGTTGGCCAAAATTTCTCTGGCCTTGCACAAAATTATTATCCACAGAGAGCTGGCTTATTCCTATGCAGATTTGTTACTTTTTATAACCTAATTGTACTTATCTTTTTCACTTAACCGCCTTTTCTTTAGTCACCAAATCTTGAATGTCACCGAAGAAAAAAATGTAATTCTGAATTTTTTATGACAGGTTTGGAATAAAAAATGAACCAGTGTTCACAAGATATTTTATTACCACCATTCTTTGCTGCATAAGGTCTTGATTCCCTAAAAAGTATTTAGTGACTTCTTCAACACACATCACAGAAGCTGAGCAAACATCCTCCTCACATAGCTAGCCTATATACTTTTCATGGGTCTTCTATGCACCTTCTGAGAGAAATTCAGTAAGGAAGCAAAGATATTGTATAAATGATCTGTCTCTTCGTAGCTGTTCACTGTACCATCTTTTTCTGTTGCCCTTGAAATATCAAACTGAGTTTAGCTGTGGTTTACTTTATCTTCCTATCTAGGTATTATTTATACTGAATTAGTTTCATGGATGGCCAATAGATTAAAAGAATCCATACTCTGTGAAATTGTCTAGTAGAACTGTATGACAGTTTTTTCCCTTTAGAAAATTTTAGTTTAGGTACTTTGTGCTCTTATATCAACTTTCCAAACTTTGCAGATACGGTATTTGGAATCAAATTTCAATGCCAAGAGTTATCTCAAGCTGAAAATTTTGGGGGGAAATGTTTGTATGGATAACCCTAATTGTGGTTCTTCTAGTTCTTTGGCCCTTTTCCTAGGAACATGAATATTTTAAGGTAGTTTTTAAAATGCAATTTAATTTAAATTGATGCATGCTCATTAACTTCATTTGAGTTACTTTTGATTCATACCAGTTAACAGGCATTTGATGTTTAGGGTATAATATTTACAATTTCCTTCAGCTTTTTTCATTCTTCAGTTATTCCATGTCACTTCCATTTATTTCATTGTGGAAGAGTAGCGTATAAAGAATATCACTTATATTTCTCTGCTAAGATAGTGTATTACTAGTTCCAAGAAATGAAAGCGCAGTATAATATTACACCAGCCACTCAGCCTACAAGTACTGCATTTAAAATCTCTGCAATGTGACCTGCATAGCATTATCCTATAATTAGTTGACATACCAGGGTAACATTTATCTTGAGTATGTGGCAGAAGAGAAGATTTGTAATTAGTAACAGGGATGTATACCTTATCTGAACCTGCTTGTTTAACAAATATTTTTAAAATATGCAAGTATCAATGAAAACATGCCTTTTCATAGATTATTTTGCTTTCAAGTCAACGTATTGCACAGAGTAACATTTATTTAACCTGTTTTCTTAAAGAAATCTTCTCAAATTATCCCCAAGATTTGCACTTATGGTACTGTATCATTGTTCAGGTACAGACATTACACTTTTACTGGTATAAGTGATTTGATTAGAAACCAGTCTATATACGTACCAGAGGAAAGGTTTAGCGCACAAAACCAGTCTATATGTATGACAGAAAAGAAGTTTGGTACACAAACTGGTTTTAAAATGGCAGAACCTGGTCTAAGACTTGGCCTCCTTGTAGCAAAACCCCCAGTTTTTCTTTTTAAACACATGCACGCGCACGCGCGCGCGCACACACACACACAGAGGATAGATATGCATTTCCTTCCCTTCCCCAATTATTTGTGGCTTTTCTTTTTCTCCCTCTCCCTATAGATAAGCATAAGAGGGCTCAGACATAGGGTAAGCTTTAACATTTTTATTTTGGTAGCAAGTTTTTGGTTTTGGATATCCACTGTTTTATGTTGGATTATTATTAGGTTTGTATTGATTTTTACTGTTGTATATTGTATTATTATCGTTTTCGTATTGATTTTTATTGTTTTATATGGATATTGTATGGTTTAGGCCTATGTTTGTAAGTGAACCAAAGTAATGTCAAGTTTCCATTTTGTATGTCAAGCCTCCATCTTGTGTCCTCTGCCTGGGCATCCCCTGTGTTGCAACTGTATGATTCACATATCCTTCTCATGTAAATAGGTTCCCGGATAAATGAGAGCGTTTGAGAAAGATTGAAATACAATGGTAGCAGGCCTCTGCTGTATGGCCTGTAACGACCAGGCCATCACCTTGCATTGATTCATCCAGGAACCCCAGAACTCACCCAGGAACAGGGACAAGAACCCAGCATTTGAAAGACAAAAGACACTGCAGAACCAGCAACTCTACCATTGTACCCCACCATTACAGACACCCGAAACTGCACATCTCTGCATGGAGACACGTGCTCAGTACGCCAGGGTCTGACCCTTGCCTGGGTATGCCTCCTTTCACTAGGGGCACACAAGGTCTTCCCCTATAAAAAGGGGCAGTGAAGACAGATCCAGTGGGACTCCCTCTCCAGCTGAACCAGCACTGTGCCACACCACCTATCCACCTAGATGCCATGCCAGCGACCCCCAACTCTGGACAACACCTACTGGACAAGGACCCCTTTCCAGCCTGGATAGGTAGCTATTAGCCCCACCCCTTCTTCAACCAAGGGCTTGGACTCTGCTTCTCTTCCCTACCTGGACTCTAGCCCTTCCACTGAGTCTCTTTTTCCTGCTACCATTAAGAGTTCTTGTGTGCGTATGTGAACCAATAACTTCATGGGGCTGTGTAGTGTGTTGCCTGTTTAATAAAACTATTATTTGGACCCCTAAGTTGGGTTTTGCTTTACTATGGTTTGGCCCTGCTCCAATCTCTGCTCCTCTAACTTCTGCCTCATTTCTCATTCTCCTGCTTCTGGCTCACTGTCACCTCCATCACCTGTCCTGAGCTTTTCTCCATCTCCAAACCCCATTTCTTTGCCACTGGCTTATCCCCACTGCCTTTTCCTTTCCCCCTAAGCAACCAGGTTTCTGCCTCAGTTTCTTTCCTGGCTGTCTCCTCCTTGCTACCATTAATCTGCCCCCTCCCCACAATATCTCAGCTGTCTGCCCCAGTTTCTAGTCCTGGTTTGCCTTAAGTAAACCCAAGCCTTAGTTTTTCTGCCAACTTCATTGTAGTCCACTGGTTCTAATCCCAGTTCTGGCAACTTTCACTCCCTACACTTTAACTCTCTCTCTCACCTTAACCTTCCCCCAAGTATCCCAGGTACTCCAAGCACACACATATACACTGTACCATCCAAGTTTGGAACTTACCCATGTGTAGGTGGGTTATATGTGTGTGAACTGGTGAGTGTGTGTGTGGTGTGTGCATGATACACGAATTAGTGATCTGTATCTAACTTTTGGGGTGTATGTGCTTGAATTGGTGATAGGTATGCATCTAGGCTGGTTTGGATGTGTATGTGCCTGAGCTCATAGTGTGTATGTGCAGTTGTGTCACACCTGTCTTGGCTGGCTGACTGGTCAGAGCCAGCTGAGGGGGACGGTGTTTAATCAAGCGGCTGTCAGGCGGGCTGGCGATGGAGAGGCGGGAGGGTGCATTAGTTTTAAAATAAATTTTACTTACGCCACTGGTGGCTGAGAAGCAGGCTGTAGGCTCACTTGCGTAGTTACAATTCGGGTTATCACATCGAGTGTACAGACGAAAGCACGCAAGGAAGGGGTACATTGGGAGGTCGCTGATGGGGAGTTGTTGGTGGGTGATCAGTCCCCCAAAGTCACTCTGCCACATGCTCAGAGCTCTTCGCAGTGTGCTCAGAGCTCTGCGAGGTCTTTCCTGCAACGTGGTCAGAATGTGCTCTGCTCCAACTTGGGCAGAAACTGAGCAGACTTTTATACTTTTAGAGTAGCCAAGGAAAATTTGCCAAGTAGGAATACTTAATTAGGCGGATCGTACCAAATTTAGAACAATACCAATCATGTGGAGGGGTGGTCTATTGTGTCAAGGACAGTCACTTGATTTGGGTTGTGACAACACCCTCCTGTTTAACAGCACAATATTGAGATCCTGATAGTTGGCCTGACCCCAAAGGACGACATCCTCACCAAGAGGTGAAGTGTCTTCTGTTTGCTATGCCAATTACAGAAAACCATGTAACTTAGATCAATTCCACTTTGGGCTTTTTGAATATCTGTACCTAGCTTTAGTGTCTGAAAATGCACGTGTTGGCAGGAAGAGATCTTTCTCCGTCTTTGTTGGGCAATCCATAAAGTAAATTTTGCTGAAGAGTGGATCCTGTATGAATTTTTGTGAGGAGAAAAAGAAGCAGCGTGAATTTTAATAGCAATATTATATGTTACTGAACATTATAAATTACAGTGTTGGATCTGCTCAAATCTGGGATCTGCAAAGCATTCTTTTAGTATTGTTGAAACTGGCACTTCTGCCCACATGACGTCACAAAATACATGACTATATGACAAAACAGACTACAGACACAGAGGGTTACGCCTCTCCAGCAAATTGCATGAATAAGATAAATGTATCCTTGCATCATGCATAGCAACTCTGAAAAAGCACAAAACAGGCCTTTATCTTTCCCAGGTAGCTGAAACAGGAAAGCACCATTGATGTGGGATCAAGAGAAGAACAATGAAATGCAGATCCTATGGTTTTGATTTATTTAATCAATTTTGCAATATTCTGTAAATTCTAAAATAACTGTTTAAACAGTAAATTTATTGGCTGTAACTCTTGTAAGTTGTAATTTAAAAGGTCTTGCTGATACTAGCTACACAGCAATAGCGCCCTTCCTCTACCGCTTATCCTCAATGATCTGTGAAATGCAAAGGTTAATTGAGATTGGCAAAATGCTGACAATATTAAGCACAAGAATTTTCTTTAAAGTAAACTATGGAAAAATAAATGTGAACATTATATATATTGATAAAGTTATATATTTAAATTTGAATGAAATGTAAATATAAAGCATTTCTGAATAGTGCTTGCTTAGCAATTTTACTCAATTCTCTGTATTTTATTGTTTATATTAAACAATTGAAGCAGCTATCCATCAAAATATATAGCAAAACAGAAAAATAATATTACACTGTTTATGTGAAACAGTAAAGGCATCATCTTGGTAGGAACCATAATTTAAACATGCTTTTTACATTTTTGCTGTTCACTTTAAAAATGATATTGAAATTATAGTAATCTATTTTTTAAGACGGATAATGTGATATGTATTTCATAATGCAATCTGTTTCCTTCCCAGCTTCAGTCTCATATTAAAACTTGAAAGCACCATTAATGATCCTTCACCTAATTAGAGGGGATTGGACTAGAATAAATCTGTAATAAAAAATGGTGTGTAATGGTGCTGTACTTCTTCAGGGAAAATGGTTTGCATATTCTATGTATGTTGTTATTATAAGACTAGTCTTTTAGCAGGAGACAATGTTATTTGTCAGTGAATGGTCTCCATTTTTGTTTTGTTATGGATGTAAAACTAATTTTAGAGACTACTTTTGATTTTCTCATGTTTATACAATAATACTTTGAAATAGGTTATTATCATGGATCTTTTTACTGGAGAATATTGTTTTCCCTTGGTTTCAGCTGAACTTTAAATTTAAATAATACTTTGGCTTATGTGCAATTTTGTATATCATATCATCTTTATCCATAGAATAGCATAAATACTGATGTCACCATTTTTTTGAGTTAATGGTTATTGCTTAGCTAGGAAACAAAATTTCTTCTGTGCTTTTTTTTGTGATAATGGTAGATTAAAACTTGTATCCACAGTTATTCTTTGGCCTGTATTATACAGGAGGTCATAATGAATTCTTCTAACTTTAAAATCTATGGAGCCATGAGGTTATGGATTAACTTGACTGTATCATCAGAGGCACACTTCTGTTAAAGAGTTATTCCATTGATAAAGCATGGTAATGTATTCCTTAATACACTCTCCTTCTATTTATGTGTATATCTTAAAATGGCCATGGGATCACACAAGTCTCTAAACATATCTGGTGCAGTGGCCAAACCCACAAAATTACATTTCCAATATTTGCATCATTACGTGTTGCCAAGCCTTTGAATTCTAAGCTTTGTATTCAGCACCAGACATCACACCAGGATAGGAGAAACTATGTGAGTCATTACACCGATGCCATGATTGAATTAATATATATGCTAGAAATTTGTTGCTATCAATGCTGCTATCCCAAATTATAATTCAGTTCTACAGTTTAAGTTTTTGGCCCATTATTCAGTACTATAAGCATCACTCATTAGAGACAATTAGTGTAGCTCATGTGTATTCTTGTTTAAGGATCTGATATTCTTTCCATTAAAATCAATGGCATAACTCCAGTCGATTTCAAAGAGTCAGCTGTATAAAGAACTGTTTTGCAAGAAGACAAGTAGGGCAAATTTTCATGATTTGATCATTCATTGAAATAGATTCAACTAGACTTTCTGTAACTTAACAGCAGTCATTCTTGAAAACATTTTCTGCTCTAAGATTTAGTATGAGCAAATCAATTGTATTATTATATTTGATGCCATGGACTTTTTCAAAGCATTTGCTAAATGCGACAACTTCTTGAAGCTGGAAATGTTAAAGTTTATAGCTTCAGTTCTGTTACTTCTGTTTTGTCTTTACTGGGTGGACAAAATGCTCAGTGCTTGCATAAGTTCATCATCCTTAATAATAATAGTTAATATAATGATTACATACTTAGAAGGGTCCAGATTATGTTGGGCCTTAATGAAGCTGCACAGTGGAGAAAGGAAGAACACTGTTGTCACAGTATAATGATTTTTACTGGAGGAGTGCTTTATTACTGTTATCTCTTTATTTATGGGCCCTAGCTTTTCCCCATTGGAGTCAAGGAGAATAGGAAGCAGATCTTTTGTTTATAAAGGCCATGACATTCTTTGTATATGGTTTTTGTTTGTTGGTTGTTTTACAGATGTTTCAGGGTTGATTTTTCTTTCAGAAAATATATTGCTTAAGACCCAGATGTCAGTTTTGAGCACTGAAGGTGCTATAACTGCAAGTGAAGAAAGCAGTGAATTTAAATAATAATAACTTCACATTTCTAAGCCATCTTCATCCTAAGGGATTATAAAGCACACTCTGCCCTAGAAAAACTATACAGCAGTTTTCTTTTGGGATGAAAAGTGATAAATGACTTCTCTAATTTAAACCACAGGGAGAGAGTATATGGAAGCAGAATATTAATATCCTAAGTGTCAGGGTTAAATACTTTATCATTACTTTTTAATTGTTTTATTTACTGTTTGTTAAGTGCCAACAATAAACTCTGAATTGTATAAAGTGCAAAATGCAGTCATTAACTACTTCAAAGACTTAGAATACAAACAAAAGAGAACTAGAGAGTAGTGGATACACAGGAAAGCTCAGAACAGAGAGAATAATGAGTGCTGATGCTCTCTTTGAATTGTTATTGATTCACTTATTACTCCAGTGAAAAATAGAACGGGAGGTTTAAATGATTCAAAATGCTCTGAGGCTTGATATAATATTCCTTCTGAAAGATAGCACCTCTGAGTTTATTGTGCCCTCTAGTGTCCACTTTAACTTCTAACAAAAAAAATATTAGAGATATCCACTATTTCCTACATGCATTTTTTGCATCTCATTTATGTAAGCAGTTGCCTAATTTGTAAATGCGGATTACATTGACTTTAACAGCTACCATTATACTGTGCATGGGCATACCAACAGGTATGTACACAAATGGAGTATGCCTCTAATTTAGAGATGTAAACATATGATAGGAATTTGCACATTTGGATTTGAAAGTGTGATCCAAGGAGTCTAGCCATATATTGTAGCACTGGAAACCATCAAAGGAAAGGAAAATACAATAAAAGGGAAACAAGAGAGGCAATTTGGTTGAAGACTTTGCTTCAGTATTCTTGCAGAATGGATTTATGGTCCCCTAAATCTGGCTAAACTAAAGACTCTGTGAGACTGAAACAGGCCCACCTCAGCCAAAAGAAACCAAAATGCAGGGTGAGCAGAGAAACAACACGAACCATCTCTACAAGTAAGTATGGACCATTGGTAAGAATATGGTAACTAATGTTCCAGGTGCTCCAGATCTTTTTCCTGGGGCATGGTGTGTAACCCTTCTGCCATTTTTTTACTCCCCTGGAATTGGAAGAAATAAACAAGTACAGTCCTTCATAGTGATTAATCTGTTTAGGTCTTCTTGGGTGTGTCTACATGTGCACTTTACTGTGAAGCAGACTAATTTATTGTACAGTAAAGCATCACCATTTACACGTGTGCGGCAATTGAGCTGGGGTAAACTAATTTACAGTGCCGTCAAATAGCCCCATCAGACACAGGTACTATCTGAGAGTGGAGTAAATTACTGTGCTTAAATGCATATAGTTTCACAGTTTCTAGGGTTGGGAGGGACCTGAAGAGATCATCAAGTCCAACCCCTTGCCCTGGGCAGGAATGAATGCTGGGATCATAATACCCAGCCAGATATCTATCCAACCTCCTCTTGAAGACCCCCAAGATAGGGGAGAGCACTACCTCCCTTGGGAGTCCATTTCAGAGCCTGGCAGCCCTAACTGTAAAGTAATGCCTCCTGATATCAAGCCTGAACCTACTTGCAATCAATTTGTGGCCATTACTCCTTGTTATCCCTGGTGGTGCCTGGGGGAACACAGCCTCACCTATTTTCCCCTGGTCCCTCCTGGTGAGTTTATAGATGGCCATCAGATCCCCCCTCAGCCTTCTCTTGTGGAGGTTGAATAGATTCAGGCCCCTTAGTCTATCTTCATAGGGTCTGTCCTACTGCCCCCTGACCGTGTGAGTGGCCCTCTTCTGGATACTCTCAGTGCTAGCCACATCCCTCTTGAAGTGCGGCGCCCAGAACTGGATGCAGTTCTCCAACTGTGGCCTGACCAGTGTCATATAGAGGGGGAGGATCACCTCCTTGGATCTGCTTGTGATGCATCTGTAGATGCACAACAGGGTGTGGTTAGCCTTACTGACCACTTCCTCACATTAGCAGCTCATGTCCATCCTGGAGTTAACAATGACTCTAAGATCCCTTTCAGCCACTGTGTTGATGAGAAGGGTGTTTCCCACCCTATAGGTGTGTTTCTGGTTCCTTCTCCCTGGATGCAGCACCTTGTACTTGTCTGTGCTGAATTCCATTCTAGTCTCATCCTCCCACCTCTGTAACCTGTCCAGATCTACCTGGATTCTTTCTCTCCCCTCCAGTGTGCCCATTTCTCCCCATATCTTTGTGTCACCAGCGAATGTGGACAGCATGATTTCCATGCCCACCTCCAAGCTGCTGATAAGAAGTTGAATAACACAGGGCTGAGGACCAAGCCCTGTGGAACTCTACTGCTCACATCCCACCAGGTCAAAAACAACCTGTCCACCACCAATCTCTGGGCATATGTAGATGATAATGTTGAGATTAGTCTATTACCAGGTGAAATTGCACTGGAGTTTATTTAGTCACATTAATTGCACATACAGATGCATTTCTTGACTATTTTAGGGTTATCTTGGGTCTGTTTCTTTCCAAACATTTAATGAAGAGAAGGGGGAGTAAAATTTTGGCCATGCTAATCAATGGCAAAGACTTCTAGTAACTTTAATGCAACTAGGATTTCATCTACAACAGTGGTTTTCAACCTTTTTCATTTGTGAACCCCTGAAAATATTTGAATGGAGGTGTGGACCCTTTTGAATTGTAAGTGTGGGGTTCACATACTTTTGATTGATCATAGTAATTTTTTGTGGACACTTTAGACATAGAAGACCCTGAGGGGTCCACAAACCACAGGTTGAAAACCACTGATCTACAAATAACTTCTTTTTAAGAAAGTGCATTAGAAGGTCTCCTTTTGGCCTGTATATCTGTCTCAAAATGTCAGTTAAGAATATTCTCTTTCCAGTCTAATCTGCTTCTTTGGAGGGGTTCTTTGGAGGGAGTTAATCCCTTCCCAATCTGATTTATGGTATACATCTTATCACAAAATTAAGTTGAGCAGTTTATTTGATTTGGATCTGGTCAAGCAATGCACCAGTGCCATGTCTGTGAGAAATTTGTTAGTCCATTTCCACAAAAAACTAACATCCAATAAGTTATCTGTCTTTAAGAATGTAATAAGCAATTATGCAAAAACCATTAATGAAAGGATAAACTGTGAAAGTCAAACAACTATAAAATCACACATCTAAAATTCTGAAGACTAAAGTGGTTAGATTAGCCAAGGCACATCTGGAAGGGAAATCTGTGATCATGAATAATTAGTACTAGCAAAGCAAAAGTTTCAACCTATTAACAAAAATCAGTTCAGTGTTGTTTATATAAGATCATAAGGTAGCTTCTGCATTAATTAGTATTCAATATTCCCAAAAAAGGTGCAAAGGGAATAAAAAAGGGCAAGTCAAACATACTTTTGTTTGCATTTTAATTTTTAAATTATGCATAGCATTGCTAAGTAATAATTTTACATTATGGAACTTAGAAGAATCAGACCTTCTATGATTGCTCAATATGTTGGTAGGTATAGTGAGCAAGGTTTCCTTTTGACTCCAGTTACTTACTGGTGTACTTCTTGATTTAAGTGGAGCTGCTTCTGATTCACTCCATTTTGAGAGGCTATAAGTATGTTTTTCACTGAGGTATGTATGTATCAAAGAAGTTAACCTCATAAGAATATGATGTATTCCTTTCTTTCCTTAAAGAAATTGGAAGTTACTAAAGAAAGGAGCAGTTTTCTCTGGCTTTCCTCTGGTTCTTAAAAGGATCCTAGGAAGTTCATAATCGGTATAATATTTATGCTTAAGCAGTCAGGAACTTGATTAGATAGGGGAAAAATGATAAAACCAATTTTTTTCCAACAATTTTTTTTGAGTTGATTGTTTTTTGTGTTTCAATAAAAAAATCCGCCAAACATCTGAAAACTGTCCTTATTTGACAAAAGAAATGCTTTTTTCCTTCTCCCCCTGCCCCTTTTCCATCTGTTTTTTTTTCCTTTTTCATTCCTTGTGGAGGAAAAACATGAAGCTGGAAAGTAAAAGTGTGGTTGAAGGCAGGAAATGAAAACCAAGGCCTGAACTCATTTATTTTAATTTCACTTTGAATAAAAAATAGTTAATTTTACCCTCCCTGTCCTGACATTTTAAACAAAATAGTTCTAATTTTTTGCCCTGGGAAGTACAACTTCTGACCATCTCCAAATATGAGGCATTTAGCCAATGCAAGAGACTGCTTTGCAAAGTTTCATATTTGAGGAGCATTTTCCCACACCAAAGTATAGAGAGTCAGTCATCATTTTTGCCACAGTTATAACCTTGCTAATGTGAGGACTTTCAAATGATACTCTAATGCATCTCAGAGCTGCGCTGGACTGAGCTACTTAGTGTAGTGATGACTTCTGCAAATGAGTCAACATCCATGTAGATCTCAGTACCTTGAGTATTTACTGGATCAAATCTTCTTGGTAAATACAGGCCTTATTTAGATCAACCTAAGCAGTATCAGGTAAATCTAACTTCCCAATTGTACAGGCATGCAGAGGGCTTAAGTCACCCCCAACACGTCAGGTACACTAATTTAGATTGAAAGCAGGTTAACCTAATTTTAGAAAGAGTTAACTTGATCTCATGAATGCCTGTCTGAATTTGGGCTGGAAAAACCCAACTGCTCACCCCAGCCCTGCGCTATTCCTACCCTTCTAACACAAACTGGGTTATTTGTATTCACCAGATCCCACCCCTTATGGAGCAACCCTCCCCCTGCAGACCCACTATACTCCTCAATCCCACCAATCCTCCCCATCCTGACTCACCATCCCACAAAGGACCTGCTAGCTTCCCTGGTTTCCCAAGTTACTTACTCTGGTTTCTCTGTATGGTTTCTGGGACCAGAAGCTTCATGCTCCATTCCCACTCTTATGTGCACATGGCTTAAGGAGAGCCACATAAATGTAGACTAGGTGTAGTGACTGAATCTAAAAGAATGTACACACCTTCTGCCTTTTCCAGCAGAGGTTCAAAATGGTGAGAAAATTCACTACCGTCTTTATAAAGCAGCCCTAAAAGATCTAATGCAAAGTTAATATGCTTCCATATACTTTCCTTCTCAGAAAATCATGGATCCAAGATAAAATACAACTTTTAATTCTGTATCTTGTGTTCAAACAGCTATATTTGCTGTGTGCACAGTTGCTTCTATGCAAGCCCGTTCTTCTTGGACTACGTTCTTAGTTAGTTTAATTCATGGTTGATAGTTTGATCCATAATGGCTAAACACATTGCAACTAGAAATCTAAACTCTATTGAAGTAAACATTTCTTTCATGACTGAAATCTAGTTATCAAGACATGACTAATCAATATAATATAGAGGTGTCTGGAGACTAAAATCACCTTAACACTTTTGGCAAAATCCTAGCCCTATTTAAATGAGTGTCAAAATTCCTACTGACTTCAGAAAGGAGTCTGCTTATGACACCTAATTCACCTCTCATTGCTACCAGAGGTTTCTGAGGTTTACAGTTATAAAATAGGACATCTGACAGGAGAATCAGACTCAGGAGCAGCATACCTATTTACTTTAGATAAAAATAAAACCCAAACAGAATTTATTCTCCTGGAAATTATTTTTTAGACAATATGCCTGAGGTCCATATAAATTTCTTTCCTTTTAATCAGGCCTACAGGCAATCTGTCAGAAAGGTATTTTATTGCTTTTCAGAATCATTTATTTTGACCGTACACAGCACCAAATTTAACTAAATAGCCACAGGACTTAAAGACAATTTCAATGCCACACCAGTCTACAGGATTTATGGAAAGGTGGTATTTTCAATCACGAAAATGGTGCGTCAATAACATTGAGACATATATATGAGTTCTTTATATTGCTGCTGAGTGTAAATGTCATTATGCTAAGACGTCCACAGCAGCTGCAGGTAGGATTGAACATTCTGGGCAATCATTTTTGTGATACACAGTCAACATACTTGTTCTTGCTCTTGCTCTTGTTCTTGCTCTTGTTCTTGCTCTTCTTCTCTTGAAGAATAAAAACATTCATGAACTAGCATTTTGAAACCTAATGTGTGTATGGGGGAGGGGCATCACTTGACTGAGCAGTAGTATGTGCAAAGTGCTACACTTCATATGAACACAGAACACATGGTTCCTTTCTCAATAATTTACAATCTAAAAAGAAATAACACACAAAATCGGTCAAGGGGAAGATATAGAAATAAAAAAAACAGCATCAAAAAGGCACTCAAACTATTTTTCATTTAATGTAAGATATAATAATAATAATTAAATAAACATATGCTAATTGAATCTGGTTGCTTTCATTTTTTCCCTTCTCTATGAAAATGACATGACGTGTCTCACTTACTTGAGTCACCAGTAATGCTTGTGACTTGGCTCTGTCCATTACCTGTTGTCAACTTCTGTTAATTTATATCTCCCAACTTTCTGCCAACTAAGGGAATATAATATGCATTTACTTTAGAAGTGTATTTGCTAAATTGCACTAGGCCCTGTATGGAGATTTTAATCAAAAATTAAGGAGCCCATGATTTGATTTAGTTTCCATCATTTTCAAAGTGAAGTGGATAAATATGGGCTTGAATGTTGTTTAAATAATCTTTAAAGTACTTTTAGACATCATCTGTAATCCTTTACTTGGCCTGTGGGAGTGATCATCCTTGACTGTGAAGGATCGCTGCCAGTGCTACATCAAGTTCGTTTGGATTAACTTTCCCTGTAGACAGGCCGTAAATCTAGAACAGCTAGGGTGAGGGGATCTCTGGTCCTAAACTGTTACTACTCTTCATTCCAAAAAGGGACTTGGAAGGTGAAATAGTTACTCTCCATAATGGCTCCCTTATACCAAGTAAAACAGCTGGATAAGAGAGAAAGTTGCCTTAAAAGCTTTATACCCAGCTGGGAGAACGTATTGTTACCAGTCAGTATAGAGAATAGTGGTAGGGCTGTCTACCAAAGATCACCTCACTAGATTTAAGAGTAGTGGCAAGGCAGGACTGGGGTGGCAGGGATATTTTGGGTGTGAGGATTCAGAATACAGCATTTTGGAGATTCATGTAAGTTTAAGAGGGTCTTTTGAGAATCATGCTGTGTTGTGTAAAGGAAAGTTTTTTGTTATACAAGGCTTCTGTGTGTGACAGATAACGGACCTCTGTGAGACCTGCTGGCTTGGAATGACTACTGAAGAGCACCCAGGTAGTGCTGTGGCCCACAGGGCAGCCTGGGGAGTTGGTTAATACAGTGTATCTGTTTTGCAAAGGACCTATGTATAATTTATGGCGTACCTCAAGGTTGGAGTATACAGAAGCAGTAGCTTAAAGCTATATTAGGGTGGCTCTGCTTTTGGATTTTGAGTTCTGTGCCAGACTTTTTAGATATGCAGCAACACAGCTCACAACTGAATCTTTATATATAGTTTGAATAAGGGCCTTCACCTAGCCTCTCCTGCCCACAAGACCTGCAGCCACTGACCAACTAAGACCTATTATATTATGGGTACGGAATGGAAAACATTCCCAGGATTTTTATGAGCTGCTCTGTTAGTTTCTCAGACAAGGACAGAGCAGTTTATTTCCCTTTTTCATGTCAATAAGCACAATGTATTGTCAAAATCATTTATGATAGCAGTTGTGCTTGTCACAACCAATATTGTTAAGGCTCCACATTTCCTGTTTGTACACCAGTCTGTTCTATTTAACCTTCGAAAGAGTCACATGTAGAAAGAGCAGCAGTTGTTACTGCTACCCTGGCCTCTCTGATTAGTTCCCCAGTGATGGTAGGTTTTTCTATCTGCAGCAGGCTTCTTAAGAATTCTGCTTAGTGAAACCATGCTGTATAGATAAATACATCCTCAGCCACCCCAGTCCACAACCCCTACTTGTCCAGCCCCTTCAGAGAGAGGAGGAATTGTGGTCACTTACACTGTTATAAACCTTTGTTGTGATTTACTAACTGCCAGAGGCCTTCTGATGGAAATTGCTCAGAGAGAATCCTTCATAAAATTGCATTCATGTCAGCTCAAGGTTGTGAAACAGTTTCTATACTAACTCCGTGTTTTACCCCACGTGCTTATAACAGTCAGAAAAATACCTTTCACTCTGAAATGTTACATGCTTTGGTGTTGGCCGCATAATGAATCATTTTGGAATAGCTGAACAATTTATATACAGCTGCTGGAAGCAAACTGGAAGCAATAATGCAGAAAGAGATTTAGGAATAGTGGAAAGTTTGACCTTCTGTGCTGCTATATTGTATTACAGTCCAATCTTGGGCTGACTTCAAAGAGATCACATCATAAGAGGAGAAGGTGAAAGCTCTTCTCCATGTATATCCAGCAAGCCTTTGCTTAGAATACTTTGTCTAAGCTGAGCCACTTCACTGCACAAGGAGGACAGAGTTTAGAAAAGAGCAGAAAAACTATTACAGGGTTGAAAAGACTGATTTATGAGGAAGGACTAAATAAGTAAGTGTTGATATATGTGGCTTAGGTAAATAAATAGCAGTATATAAATGTATGTTCCATATGTGAATACCAGTATGTCCATATATTTGAGGATATGAAGGCGAAGGAAGCAAAGGAATTATCGAACAAAACAAAAGATGTCATGATGGATGACATGAAAAAATGTGGGTAACTATCAGGAGGAACTCCTGATATGAGAGCTATTAGTCTGTGGACCTGTTACTGGCTTTGCATATGTAAAATTGAATTGACACAAATGCTAACAAATAGGGGCAAGACTGCCCTGATAGGGAGGTGAGCTAATAGATCAGGCCCATCTATAGATAATATGAACTGCCTCTGGTGAAAAACTGCTGCTCAACACTATAACAAAGATATTTTTTCAATGTATAACCATCAGGCTTTTCCTGATATTCTGGAGTTCTGTTATTCCTGCCTTACATCCCTTTTCATATTATTGAAAGGCCTCATTACTTCTGATACGGAACAGAAACAAATTCCAAAACATCAGAATTTTTTGGAAAAACAATCCATCCAATGATTAAATAAAGAATTTGTTATAATCTGGCGATTTTTCATGAGATTAGGAGATAGTGATCATAAAGAATGTCCATTGTAAAAACTGACTACCTGGTAAAATTGAGTATCATAGTATCATAGTGTCTAGAGTCGGAAGGGACCTGGGCAGATCATCTAGTCCGACCCCCTGCCTTGGCAGGAAAGAGCACCGGGGTCAGAT
>JAGPOW010000261.1:70317143-70332506 GCA_030014935.1 Caiman crocodilus | reverse complement strand
GGTATCATCAGCAAACTTGGATAGCTTGCTTTCCACCCCCTCGTCCAAGTCAGCGACGAAGATGTTGAACAGCGCAGGCCCAAGGACCGAGCCCTGGGGGACTCTGCTGCTCACATCTCTCCAGGTCGAGTATGACCCATCCACCATCACTCTCTGGGAGCGCCCCATCAGCCAGTTTCTGACCCACTCAACTGTGTAGTGGTCAATGCCATAACTCCCCATCTTTTTAATGAGGATGGGGTGAGAGACCATGTCAAACACCTTCCTGAAGTCTAAAAAGACTACGTCAACAGAGACGCCTGCATCCATGGATTTGGTTACCTGGTCATAGAAGGCGACCAGGTTGGTCTGGCAGGACCTGCCCTTAACAAACCCGTGCTGGTTGCCCTTCAGCATAAAGTCCCCTGCCGGTCCCTCACAGATGTGGGGCTTGAGAATTTTCTAAAAGATCTTCCCCAGAACCAAGGTGAGACTGAGAGGTCTGTAGTTCTCCGGGTTCTCCTTCCTCCTCTTCTTAAAGATGGGAACCACATTGGCCACTTTCCAGTCCTCCAGCACTTTGAATAGGAAATAAACTCAGAGAATTGTAAACCACAAACAGAACCATAGGGCAAAATTATCTGTAAATAAATATTTTTTTGTAGTATGCTCTAAAATTAACCAGTCCTTCTCTTATGTTTGTTTTTGGGTAGATTTTGGGTTTTTTTTTTGTTTTTTGTATTTGTTCACCTCCTTTTCAAGATCCATCTCTGTAAGTTTCTGACAAGTTATGATATGAATTGAATTTACTTTAACAACTAGTTGTCATTCATTCCACATATTAAAATTATTTTTTTACCAGTATAAGTGATTGGAAACTGGTCTATACCCATAACAGAACAGAAGTTCAGCACACATAGACTGGTTTAAAAATGGCAGAACCTAGTTTAAGATTTGCCCTCCAACACCAAAAGGTGAATGTGTTATGTTCACTACATAGAAAACTGAGTTCTTGGATCAATTCCTCCTTGGGCTTTTTGAATGTCTGTATCTAGTCATAATGTGAAAAGTAAAAATGTGAGGGTAGCCAGAGGATACAGGCTTGCTTCTCCCAGCTGCACTTCATAAGTCACACAAAATCTCCTAACTCACCTCCTGTATAGGTACTAAGGACAGTCTGCTTATTGATATCCCTTGCTACCACGCATTTTAAAAATGCATAGCCCTTTCTAGGTAACTTCCAGAACAGACATCCTAGAACTGTCTGGGAACTGTGAAGGTGCAAAAGCCTATTCACAGGTCCTGCTTCAAATTTAGGTGGTTTACTCAAAAGCCACCTAGACCTGAGCTGGGATCTGAATCGGGATCTCACATGTGCAAGCATTTGTTGCTTGTTGGGAGGAGGTGCAGGCAGCCAGAGGTAAGTAATTTCGAGGTGGGGATTTGTGGTGGGAAGGGGCTGGTAGGTCTTTGGAGGAGGGTTTGTGGGTCCATAGGTAGGGCTGTCCTGTCTAGGGAGAGGGTAGTTGCAGTGGGTGATTATTCTGGTCAGGGTCAGGGGGTTAAAACAGCACAGCCCCAAGGTTATGAGTGGTTGGGCTTTCCCAGTCCTGGATCTCTACTGTGAACATGTGCGGACATTCACTAAGCTGGGTTAACTCTTGCTAGATAGGGTTAATCCAAGGTCCAAGGCCAATTTAAAGTTAGTTCACCTCTCAGGTGAACTAACATTAAATTGAGTGCACCATTTTTAGAATGACTTAAATATGGACACTTGAACACCAGGGCATTGAAATCACCCTAACTTTGGTTAGAGTGATTTAAGTGTAATTTTGTACCTACCCTGTGTCTACAGCCACAATTCTTCCCCAACCAAACATCCACTTTCAGGCTTTCTGTTGTTGGCCATAATTGCTTTGCCAATCTTCAGAGCAAAAACAACAAAATTGTTCTGTGCAGGCACAGTATCAGGGAAAGTGACCTCCCACCAGTCCTGCAACCCTGACAGCCCTTGCCTTCCTGACTTCTAATTTAGACTTATGCTGAATCAAACATAATTTAGCACTAGCCAGATAGTTTAATAGTCAGGATGCACAATCCTATCTTCCTGAATACAAAGTTTTTCAAATCTTAGGTATAAGAGCAAACTCAGGCCCAATATATGCAAGATGTGGGTGAGCAAAGGTTATATAGAACCTTATTTTTTTACTTTTATTGACTTTTGAGTGACTAATGATGAAATGTTAAATATTGCATTGAAAACACTTAAGTACTCATTAAAAATGCTGCGAATTTGGTGGTTCACTTAGTACACAGAGGTTGCATCCACATGAGACGCTTACTGCCCAGTAGCCTAATAACACTGTGCAGTAGTGTGCAGGGCAAAAATTATGCTAATACACTACTGCACAGTAGTATTGGGCTACTCTGCAATTAGCATCAGTAAAAAGCTGTGCGCTGATGCTACTGTGCAGTAGTGCCAGTTACTGCACATTGATTTAATACTTGGTTATACAAGTACTAAACTTAATGTGCAGTAACTATGGCATATTAATGAATGTGTAGATGCACCCAGAATGGTTCAATGTCTTTGCTGGTTGCCAGTGGAAGCCGAAAAAGAATATTTTCCTCTTGATGAATTCTACTGGCTTCTGTTTTGCTTTTTTTCCCCCCATTGTCTTTGGAAATTTTGAGATGTTAGCCAAAGCTAACTCTGGGGGATTTTTGACTGGGGTGTGCTGATGCTCCTGCTGGTACTTAGGAAACCCATGATTCTCTGCTAAGGGGCACTAAATCTGATTTCAGGAAGGAATTTTCCCCCTTGCTCAGAATGACATGCAGAGTGGAGGTTTCTGCCCCACTCTGTTACATGGTTCTTTTCCAAGGATCTTCTGACCTTCTTATCCTTTAGTGGTATTGCAAAGACAAGGCATTAGCAGTACCCTCATTTTCCTTATTTTTCCTTATGTTTTAGAGCACGTTATAGGGTGTTCTTGTTATTTCTGGTATTGTGGCATGCTGTTATATCTGAGGATTTGAAGTGACCATTTTGGGGAGTCCTGGGGTGTTGGCCTATATATAAAGGGCACTGCTCTCAGCATCTCAGATGGCTCCTTTCAGTCCTATGTTCCTCAAGTAGGACAGTGTTTTGCTTTTCATATTTCTGTGTTCATATAAGCATACTCCACAACGGCATTTGTTCAAATATGTTTTTCTATTATGTTATTGCTTTGTTTACCATTGATAACTATCATAACTGCCCCCTTCTTAAATCTATTACAGGAAGCAAAGAAGATACTTCACTTTATTCTTATACAAGAGTTGGAAAGATGGATATGATCATAAAAGAAATAGAGCACGTAGTCAAATTCTTGCTACGGAAAAAAGGTACAATAAAGTTTTGTTATTATAATAAATGCAGACAAATAACTCTACACAACCAAATCATTTTACAATCAAGCTGAAGGACCAATATGAAATATTTTCATTGGCTTGAATAGAGTGATGAAGTGTTACTGTACCCCATATAGAACAATTGCACTGAAGGAAAGATGGTTATACACCAGCCCCTGCTAATGAAAGTGCCTAAAGCTAGAATGTAACTCTATAATTAGTTTGTTAAATTATGAGAAAATCTCATATAACTATGAAGATATTAATGTAGCATACTTTCTATTACTTTTACATTCCTAGAACATTATTATTTTCTATTTTGGCTCAGGGTGTTTTGCATCTCTTTATATTTTAGCGTTTTTCATTGGGAGAGTGAATTCTGTTTTAAAACAATAATCTACACTGAATGTACATTTGTTGATTATTAAGTACAGCTTGAGGTAAAATATCCATATGGAATGCTTGGAATGCTTGTAAGAGTGATCATAATTCAATTTTAGCTTCACAGATGTTTCTGCAGGTGCTCCAGCTGTCTGTTACCTTGACAATCAGATTTTTACTGTTTGAACGTCAATTAAGAATACTTGTTCCTTCTCTTGTAGACAGCATCTGTTACTGCTACAGGCCTGGCTGTAATTTGTTGTGTCACCACCAAATACATGTAATATTATGACCCAGCTTTGATATTGGTTGCAGGCACATATATAGTTTCTAGGCCTGTGGGTTTTTTTACCTGCAATTTGATTCAGATTGAGGATATTACTTTTTATGTGTTTCATAAGAAAACTCTGTGACCCCATGTTCTCCAGGAGGCCTTCACATACTGTTTAAAGATAAATGCTTTTTAAGACTCTCCGGCCCTATAAAGGCTTTTCTCAATGCTGCCACCTGTAATAACAGATATGATGTAATTCATTGCTTTTACATTTTTCATGAACCAAGTAAAGATTTTGTCTTGACCACTGATTCCTTCATGTATTAGTTATCACCTAAGAAAGGCTAGACCATGTTCTACAACCTAATCAAAACACTGTTTTTTGATTTACAGAGTAGGAAATAGCCAATTGTTACACATATTTTTTTTAAATTTAGCTTGGATTTGCACAGATAGATAAAAATAAAAAAAAATCCTTAAAAATATAAATAGGATACGATCCTTGCCCTACATGCTAGTCACCAACTGACTACTGTAAAAAAAAATAGAGCTACACACATCTTTGCTTCATAGCAATCTGTCATTTTTACTTCACAATACATCTGTTCCATTCTACTGTGATTTTGTTGTGTAAAGTGAATTAATAAGTACATGAAAATAGCTGAACAGCTAGCTAAGTAGCAAGAAGGAGATAGTATTGGTTAAAGGCCAAAGATCCACCTGAGCCCAGTGGCTAATTAGGCTAAAGTGGGTAAGGCATATTACTTTTTGTTGCCAATGGCATAAAAGAGAATAAGATGGCTAGCCTCATGTATGATCCAGATGATCGGCTCCCCACTTTTGTTGATGGAAAATAAGAGATTTCAGTCATTGATCAGATACAGACATTCAATTTCTACTTGGAGAATTGTCACTGTCCCCATAGAAACCAAACGTGTGCAGATATTTGTTTTTTTTCCCAGAGCAAAAATGGGTGCTCCAGGAAAAAAAAACACCTAGCAACCAGCATTGCTAAATTGCTTCCAGGAGAGTTTTCCAGGGTGACTGATCTTTACGCTTTCTCTTGGCTAAATTTATTTTGGGGACCAGGAGTTGAGCCAATGGAAAGTTCTTGTGCCTTGTTTAGACTGGGGTAGACTGGGAGATGAGGAAAGTAGCAGTCACTGGCATGGGCAGAGACTGTTGCTCCCAGTTGCTGACTTTGAAATTGCCATGCCACTGCCCAACTGGGTGACCCAGCTGATCCAGAGCACAATGGGGTGAGGCAGGCTGCTCTGCTACAGCAGCAAGGATCAAGAGCAGTACAGTGTGAAGGAGACTGCTGTGCTCCTGCCACACTCCCAAAGCCTTGCTGTAGCAGCTGAGTGCTCCACACACCTCCCTGCATTCCTCCAGGCTGACCTGGGGGGCTGCAAGAAATGAAGCTATTTTCATGCAGGGGACAATGGAGAGCAATCCCACCGTGAAAGAATTTCCCTGTCCTGCCAATTAGCTGATTGGCAGGAGGGTAGTGTGTTCTCCTTGGGCAGGAACTTTCTCTGGCTGTCTGACGCAGCTTCTACTTTTCAACATCTGCCAGCTGCCACTTGACAGCCTGCCCTGTTCTGAGGCAGGAGATAGCACAGTCTGTCCATTGTCCACAAAGGTAGTGATGGCCCAGGGAGCAGCTCCATTGGGCACAGACAAAAGTGACAATTTTCACTTGATCTGGCCATAGAAAGCAGTCTATAGCCATGACCAAACACAAATGCATGGCTGCAGACAGCTTCAAAAATGGGCAATCGGGTGAAAATCTGACCCTCATTGCATGGTGTGTGTGTGTGTGGGGGGGTTCCAATTCACACCCCCTGCCTGGGGAGAGCTGGGGAACCCCTAGAACAAGCTCCCTCTGCTCTCTTTCCTTCCTCCCATTCTGAAAACTCTGCAACCCTGCAGGGAGGAGGGGTCATCGCCAGAGGAAACTGGCTGCAGGTTGGCAGCTGGCAGCTAGATTTCCCTCTCCTCTGGGACCAACAGTGAACTTCTGTTTGTTCCAGGAGGTTGTTGTAACTCAGATGCTTCCTGCAGAGTCTTCTCAGGTACAGCGGGGAGCTGCAGTTCTGTTTGCACCCCGAGTGCCTCCTGGCTGGAGAGACTGCCTGTGATGCTCTCCAGCCATGGTGCTTGAGGAATGTCTGTATAGTCTAGCTTCCAGGCTATTTTTCCTTTTGGAAGCAATTCTTTTCGTGAAAATGAACATCTGTACGCAACCATTGTTGAAACCATGCCACTTGGAGATATGCTGACAGCTAAAACAGTCAATCCACAGTTTAGGATTTCTTCGAACTCCTACCTGACACTAAGCTTTCCTATAGTACCACCTTCAAGAAATATGTTCTAATGGGCCAGGAAGCTTCATTCTATCCTGGATGATGATGATCTGGACTCAACAACACACACCTTTGTTACCTCTTGGCTGGACTACAATACACTCTATGTAGATATAAAGGCTACAGTCCTAAGAAACAAGCAAATAGTATAAAATTAATTATCTGAATGGCCCCTTAGCAACAAGAGTTGCTACAATTCCACTAAGTCTATTTTCCTCCTCTGGCTCCCTTCAGAACAACACATCAAGTGTCTCCAGAACTAATTAATTCACAGAGATAATAAAAATACCTCAAATCTCATCATTTTTTTGTCACAAGTACCAAGCACTGTTTCTTTAGATTAGCCATTTTAAATAGCAACACATAGCAAATCATTAGAGGAAAAAAATCTTCAGACTTTTCCCTACTTTTCTGGTTCTTCTCCTTCCCCCTTCCACCATCCCTTGTCATTTGCCAATCCTCCTGAAAAGAGGAATAGAGAAACTCTTTATGGGTTCTGGTAGTTTCCATGAATGCATCATTGAAAATCATTTAGATACCATGGCAACAGGCCTGGTTAAGAATCTGGGTAGAAACAGAATCCGTACCTGATGGCATACATGTAAAGGAAGATGTGAAAAGTTTTTCTTCTTTTCTTGGAGGCTATGTAGCAAGATAAACAACCTGTGGTTCCTATCTTAACAGTGTATGTACTTTGGTACTTTGTATTCAGTGAAAAAATATGCCACTGAATGCACTAGAGAAATACATGTGAACAAAAATCATCCTGGAAGGAAATGCACTGCAGATGGAGAAACTGTTGAATTATTATATCTTCAAGACATAAGTAAAAGTGACAGATTGCTATGAAGCAAACATGCAACTGACATTGAAAAATGTTTGATATCCCTGAGCAGTATCAATCCAAACGCTACTTTATTATCAAACAGACAGTCACAGAAGAGTTGCAAATATTTAAGATAACTAAGTAAAGGTAAGACATTAAATAAAAAAATAGTTAACATCTCATTTGCATCATTTTGAAGAGAAACACTGATTACTATGAGATAATAGCAACTAAAGCTGTGCAGAACAATTCTGAAATTTGCTATAAGCCTGTTTGTTGTAACTACCTAAAACTAGCAGTAATGCTGAGTGACAGCAGAATGTCAACATCTTTCAAATACCAGCCATAACAATTTTCATTTACCATACTTCCATTCCTAATTTCACATAAAAGAATCATCACCCATTAAAATAACTTTCTCTGTGATGAAACAAAGGGGAGTTTTACATAGTTGTCTATCAGTACAAATATAATGGAAGTACATGTGCATGTGTGTGTGTTTGTCTATATACTTATTTTGTATTGCCATTTGCTCTAGACTAGCTTCTAATCAAGCTGTTAATGGTAGAACAGTGTTCACTTTCAATCGCACATTCATTCTGATGGCCAGAAAGTTGTGTGTCTTTCATTAAACTTAAGAAGAGAGTTCAGCGCACAACTATAAAGAACTGCATGTTGAATTCTTACTTTGAAGTCATACCTGTAGATGTGTGACAATCAGATTTTATGGGATGATGAGTGGGGTTGTGTGAACTTTTGCCCATGTTTTGTTTCAAAGCTGTTTCAGTGTGTTTTGAGCTTGAAATAGCGAAATCAAAATGAAGCAAAAACATTCGAAGCAGCTTCAAAATGGAACAAGGGAACTCAAAACGCTTTGAAAGTTTTGAAATGTTTCAAGTTTTGAAACCAGGCTTATTGGCTTCAGCACTGGTCCCAGCCGGCAGCACCCACCTCCTGTTATTTGGCAGGCAGATTGGGGTCCTGCACCTCGGGGAGGAGTCTGGCACAGCCCTCACAGTCCTCCTGGGGGTACGGATGAGCCCCTGATCTGCACGCAGGATTACAGGAGGTGGGAGCTGCTGCCTGGGGCCAGTGGCAGCACTGATCTTCTCAGCGCTTGTCCCAGCCAGCAGTACCTACCTCCTCTCATCTGGCAGGCAGATCACGGGCTTGCCTGTACCCCTGGGAGGACTGCAGGGGCTGTGTCAGACTCCTCCTGGGGGTGTGGGCCCCCAATCTGCTTGCCATATGACAGACCAGTGCTGGGCACAGCCTGCACCCAGCTCTGGGAAGATGGGTGCTGCCAATGGCCCCAGGCAACAGCACCTGCCTCCTGTCATCCAGCAGGCAGATCAGGGGCTCCCACCCCTGGGTGAAGTCCAGCACAGCCACTGCAGGCCTCCCAGTGGTGCAGGTGGTCCCCAAACTGAACGTGGGATGATAGGAGGTGTATGCTGCCGCTTGGGGCCAGCAGCAGCACTGATCTTCATGTTGCCAGTCCCAGCTGGTAGCACCTGCCTCCTCTCATCTGGCAAGAAGATCGGGGGCTCACCTGCATCCCTGGGGAGGCAGTAGGGGCTGCGCTTGAGTCCTCCCAAGAGTGCGGGCCCTTGATATCCCTGCCAGATGGCAGGAGGTGGGTGCTGCTGCCTGAGACCAGCAGCAGCATCAATCGTCCTGGTGCTTGAGTTCAGGTTGCGCCCAGTGCCAGTCTGTCATCTGGCAGGCAGATTGGGGCCCCACATCCCCAGGAGGAGTCTGGCACAGCCCCGCAGCCTTCCTGGGGGTGCAGGCAAGCCCCTGATCTGCCTGCCAGATAAGAGGAAGTGGATGTTACCTGCTGGGATTGGCACCAGGAAGATCAGCGCTACTGCTGGCCCCAACCCTCAGGACCTGCCTCCTGTAATCCTGCATTGAGGACTGCAGGGGCTCTGTCAGACTTCTCCCGGGGGTGCAGGACCCCAATCTGCCTGCTAGATGACAGGAGGAGGGTGCTGCTGCCTGGGGCCAGCAGTAGCACCTGTCTTCTTGGAGCTGGGTGCGAGCTGTTTCCAGTGCCGGTCTGTTATCTGGCAGGCAGAACTGGGGGCCTGCACTCCCACAAGGAGTCCAGCACAGCCCCTGCAACCCTCCTGGGGTTGTGGGCTAGCCCCCAATCTGCCTGCTGTATTTTATGATTCTCCATTACAACCTATGGGTGAAACGGTGTCAAAACAGCAAGACAGTTTTAATGAAATGAAATGGAACAGTGCTTTCAAAATGAAACTAAACTTGAAACGAAACACTGTTCCGCTGAAATGTGAAAACGAAAGTGGAATGGTGCTGCTTTGCACAGCCCTAATAATGAGCACCTTCCTTTTTAAATGTCTAGATGGGACAGGGTCACCCATTTTTTTCCTATTGCAACATGGAAATGTGGTACTAATGGGTTGAGAATGATATTATTTCAGATTGTGTGCAGAACAGAGGAGGGGAAAAAATGGTCCCCTCTTTTCTATATTAATCTTCACTTATATAGTAAGAAGTATTGCCTTGTGCATGAGACTTGCTTATTATTAATTAAGTGCCTTTGTGTTTCTTTTTGTGCTGATTTATCTCAGTGGGCTAGTCAACATTTCAGATGTTGACTCAATATTAATAATTATAAATGTAATGGATATAATTTTTGATGCTATCTTCTAAGTAAAGACATAAACAAAAGTGTGGTTTGAAGGTGCACACTGTTCCATCATTAACAACTTGATTTAAAGCCCATGAAATCATATGGGTCAGACTTAAACATTATAACTATTAACGTTTTATGGTTCTTATGGCAGAAATTTGTATCTGATAATAAGTCAGGTTACAAGCAAGCAAAAAAACCTTATTACTTATAACACTCCTTTGTCTTGACAATCTACAATTAGTTTAAACTAGACACCTCAGGGATTTGTGTTAAAAAATAAGGATGTTTATAATTAAAATGCCAAAGATTATATGGATGTGATAAACTCTGAATTACTGTTGCCATGATCATGTATACACATAACTATGATGCTATTCCAAAAGGGCAAATCTTGTTTGGGGACATATTAACAGAAGTGTTATATATAACATATGATTGAATAATTATTCTGCTCTACTTGCCTCCACTGAAAACTTGTCTCCATTTTGGGACACTGTACTTTAAGAATGATGCAGACATACTGGCAAGAATTCAGAGAGCAAGGAAAAAAAAGCAAAAGATTTAGAAACCGTGGCCTCTGAGGAATGTTTCGTGAACTGGGAGGCAAAATAGCTGAGAAGGGTGCCTTAGAAAGGGGTACCAGTAGTTGCAGGATGCAAGATAGCCCGTCTCTCACTCTTCCACTCCAGTAGGTCCCCAGGGCATGTGCTTTGGGCATGGGGGCAGGGGTGCTTTAATTAGAGTGCCTATTAGCTGCTGCTCTAAATGAAGCACCCATAACATTCAATGGGCTCTAGTTAAAGCATCCCTGACACCATTTTGAAGCATGAGGATGCTAAGTACACAAGGTGCCAAGGCTATTGAAGTGTGATAACTAGCATGTTCCAGCAAACATAATTAATTGAGCCTGCTCCAATGTGCTGCAATTACAGTGCCTCAGATCAGGAGTGCCACACATCTGCAGGCACTCCTAGAGAGTAGCTGAGTATAAAATAGGAAGTTAGAATGAACTAGGGTTTTATACTTACTTGGTGCAGGTAACAGGAACCTATTTTGGGCTATCCATATTAGAAATATTGAGATACCTCAGGGGAGATTTCTGCAGGGGTCACAAACTTATGAAAGGAGGTCTAAAGGTGTGAGAAACATTATAATTGAATTTAGGTTTCCATGCCAGAATAGATACTTGACCTAGTGGGAAAGCTGGCATAAGGCTCATGTGACAACAGCTACTACGGTGTTTGCCATGCCATGCTCAGTTAGTGGGACATGCCTTCACAAAAGTTCTCAAAATACTACCCCAAATTAAATAGATAGCGTGTCTGTTGCCAAACTGTAAGGAACAGAAACCCTATTCATCTTAATCAGACATAACCGAGTCTAAATGTATGTGAAATATATAGGGATTTGGATAAGTTAATGAATAGCAATAATTTTATTTACAATTTTTCTCTAGAATGTTAAAATTAAGCTATGTCCCCATATAGTGCTTTAGTGGATTTTCTCTGGAAATAAACTGCATGACACTGTTTTTTCTTTAGCAAACAGGTACCACCATTTCAGGCTGCTTGGCATTTTTACATGTGCTCTGAAGTTGGTGGCAGGGTGTTTTAAGAGGTAGTTCTTAGAGGTGATCTAATTAAAGCACCCACAGTGTCTCACGTATCAGTTTACCCACGCTTCAAAATGGCAGTGGGGTGCTTTAACTAAAGTTTGTCAAATTAGCTTTAGTTAAAGCACCCCTGCCTCCTTTTTGAAGTCCAAGAATGCTGATACGTGAGATGAGGAGGTTGCTGGAGCATGCTAATTAGCACACTACAGAAGTCTGCTCCAATGCGCTATAATTACAGCACATTGGAATAGCCTCCCTGGATGTCTACAAGCACCCCCTGATGTCTCCTTCCAAAGCAGTTATGTAGACCGAAGATAGTTCCATAATATTACAGAATCACATCAGGAACTTCCAGAAATGATGCATGCTGAATATCAAAGACTCACTTTATTAATTGAATTGCCAGCACTGAGCATTCCCAAAATGTGAACACTCCCTACTAAGAATGAGCAGGGGTTTCTCATCAGTGGAGGTAACGTGAATAAAAACCAACTGCCATTAATGTAAATGCTGACAGCAATTCATCTTTGACCATCAGCATCAGTATTACAGCATTGATACATGAAAAATATCCAGGCAAATATGTGGCAGTTTGATTCTCTGTTAGAACTCTTGGCTATATTTTCAAAATAGTATACATGGAAATAGGCCATCAATAACAGCAGAACTCTTGCAAGGCATACCTCAACCCATCTGGAATATTAACCTTACGTGGTGTATTAACTTTTAAAGTAGCTGAAGCTCCTCCATTTCAGAAAATTAACTATGTGGTTTGTGCTCTTAGGACCTGGTGAATTATATTGAGCTGGACTGATCTCGGGGCTTTTCTACACTGCTTCTGAATGAACCTGAGATCTCTGCTGAAAACACAAACTCTTGCTTAGTGTGCCAAGGATTATCCAGGGTAGTTGACTTAAAACAGCATGAGTATGACACCTCTCTCCCATCCTTCTGTTAGCACTACAATCCAGCAGACAGTGCTTAGGGATCGTTAAAGCATAATTAACCCTTAAATGGAGCATGAAATACAAACACAGACAACTCAGTGTCCTAAAATAAGTTTAACTTTATAAATATAACAAATGTTACCTTAGCAGTTTCTATATACAGAGAGAAAAACACTTATTACAATGATCTAACCCAATCCTAGATGCTACTTTGCTCAACAAAAAAGGGAGCCATGCCATTCCAGAAAGCCAAGAGTGTTTCATTGCCTGGGACTGTCCAGACAGGTGTTGACAGGTTTATGGGCCAACAAGAGGTCAGGGGTTGCTGGACCTGGTACTGACCAAAGGGGATGATCTAGTCAGCAACCTAAGAATTGAAGGAAAACTGGGAGACAGTGATCATAAGTTGATAACTTTCACTATCCATCACAAATCTGGCAAGTCAGTCAGCAATGCAAAAATCCTTGACTTTAGGAAAGTCAACTTTCTTAAGCACAGGAGGTTTGTGTCATAACCAAATTAAATGAGTGTCTCTGACACAACAGACTGTCCTTCCAAATGATTGGCATCATTCTAAATTTGGTATGTTCCGCCTAATTAGGTATTCACATTTGGCAAATTTTCATTGGTTATTCTAAGGGTATAAAGGTTTGCGTTGTTTCTGCCCAAGTTGGAGAGCTCTGAACACGTGGTAAGGTACAGAGGACCTCACCACACTACAGAGAAAAGCTGGCTGATTGATGACCCACCAACATCTCCCTGTCTGTTCCTGATGTATCCCTAGCCCTGCATGCCTGTTGCGCTTCCAGGTTTGTTTACCAAGCTCGTTGTGTTTTCTTCTTTCTGTAACTACTCAAGCAACTTTACCACCTGTGTCGCAGCCACCAGTGGCGTAAGTAAAGCTTAAGTAAAAGTTATTTTTGCAATCAATACGCTGTGTCCCACCTCTCCATCCACCAGCCCGCCTGACACTTAATCAACACCATCCCCCTCCTCGGTTGGCCCTGACCGGTCGGCTGGCTGAGACAGTTTGGATTTTCATCCATAGATGTTTGTCAACAAGTCCCAGGATGTCATTCCCCCACCACACTCAGCCTTGGTGAGGCTGCAACTGGAGTACTGTGTCCAGTTTTGGGCTCCACAATTCAAAAAGGGTGTAGAGAAGCTTGAGAGAGTGCAGAGGAGAGCCACACACATGATCAGGAGACAGACCTTATGATGAGAGGCTGAGAGCTATTGGGCTTTTCAGCCTGGAAAAGCCCAGGCTCAGGGGTGAGTTGGTGGCCACCTATAAGCTTATCGGGGTGCTCACCAAGATATGGGGGAATGTCTGTTCACCAGAGTACTTCAAGGGATGACAAGGTCAAATGGTCACAAGCTCTTCCATGACCATTTCAGGCTGTACATAAGGAAGAACTTCTTTACTGTCTGAGCCCCCAAGGTTTGGAATAGACTGCTGCTGGAGGTGGTTCAAGCACCTACTTTGAATGCTTTCAAGGGACATTTGGATGTTTATCTTGCTGGGATCCTATGATGACTATGCTGACTTCCTGCCCCTGGGGCAGGGGGCTGGACTCTATGAATCTATGAGAGAGTCCAGAGGGGAGCCAGGTGCATGATCAGAGGGAAAGAATGCAGGCCTTATAAAGAGAGGCTGAGAGCCATGGAACTCTTCAGCCTGGAGAAGTGTAGACTCATAGGTGACTTCGTGCCAACCTATAGGTGTATAAGCGTTGTGCATCAGGATCTGGGGAAACACCTGTACACCAGGGAACCTCAAGGGAAGACAATGTCCAATGGTCACAAACTCCTGGAAGACTGTTTTAGGCTGGACATGAGAAAAAAACTTCTAAGGTGCCTGCTCCTATAAAAGCAGAAACTTCCTAGGGAGAGGGCCCTAAGAGACAAGCAGAAACCTACTGGTACAGGTTACTATGGCAACAGGCTAACAAGTCAATTAGCCTACCCCTGCACCTGGTCAGCTGACTGGAAGTGGCAGGGCCCTGGACATATATAAACCCCTCAGCTGCCAAGGTAGAAGAAGCTCCCCAGAGAGGCTTGGCTGCCTGTTCTACTCTGGGTAGGATTAATGGGCTTCAGGTGGTCACCAGAGACCATGGCTTATAAGGCACTTAGTGCTGGGAGAAGTTCGATGTTTTAAAGGGACAGAGCACACCCTGAACCATTTATATTATATTATAGCAGAGGGTCTCAGGTTTCAGTTGCTGTTTGACTCGTGGATTGGATGGAAGCTACTGGGAAAGGAGGAGGCCTCATTAGGGGCCCATGATAGTGTGGGGACCCCAGAGTGCCAGAGAAGGGTGCAGAGATAAGGGGGTGAGCAGAGCCCAGCACCAGTGTGGAGCACAGCAACAGGGCTGTGGAAAGCCCAGTGAGGACAAGGGGCCGAGTTATAGCAAGGCCCAGGAAAGACAACATCAATACCATCTGTGAGGCTTGGGGCATGGTAAAGGGGTGGTTTTGGAGCCATGCATCTATCCCATAAGGCTAAGGGTGACCCGTGAGGCATTCATTTTGAGCAGGATCCGAAAAGGGGTCCAAGAACCCACATGGTTCAGTGGGGTCCAGTAGGACCGTGTCCAGAAAATAAAATCAAGGGCAGCCTCCCTATATTATAATTAACAGCAAGACATGGTGGGTGAGAAAGTGGGTGCCTGTGGGCAGGATTGGCATGGTCAAGGAGCCCTAGGGGTACATTCAGGAAGGATGTGGGTAACCTGGAGAGGGTCCATAGAAGGGCCACTCACATGGTTAAGGGCTTGCAGACCAAGCCCTACGTGGAGAGACTAGAGAACCTGGACCTTTTCAGCCTCCTCAAGAGAAGGTTGAGAGGCAACCTTGTGGCTGCCTATAAGTTCATCATGGGGGCACAGAAGGGAATTGGTGAGGTTTTATT
>JAGPOW010000261.1:70304519-70317043 GCA_030014935.1 Caiman crocodilus | reverse complement strand
CAGAGAGCAGATTTAGACTAGACATTAGGAAGAACTTCTTCACAGTTAGAGTGGCCAAGGTCTGGAATGGGTTCCCAAGGGAGGTGGTGCTCTCCCCTACCCTGGAGGTCTTCAAGAGCAGGTTAGATAGGCATCTAGCTGGGGTCATCTAGACCCAGCACTCTTTCCTGCCTATGCAGGGGGTCGGACTCAATTATCTATTGAAGTCCCTTCCAACCCTAGCACCTATGAATCTATGAATCCCTGGGAACCCCATTCAGTGACACTGTCCATGTTCCCAGAGCCTGGAATAGACTCCTTCCAGAGGTGATGCAAGCACCTACTCTGGACACTTTCAAGAAACATTTGGATGCCTGTCTTGCTGGGATCCTTTGACCCTACCTGACTTCCTGCCACTTGGACAGGGGGCTGGACCCGATGATCTTCCGAGGTTTCTTCTAGCCATAATGTCTATGAAATCTATGAAGGCTGGATTTATGATGATGATGACGACACACATAACTTTCTATGCTTTTCTTCAGCTTCACTCCTTAATAACTCTTTGATTTCAGATGGGTGTCCATATTTTATCCTGTCAGCATATTTTTTTGTTCAACAGACCAATCATGAGTGCACCTTTTAATTTGGTCTTTTTTTGATATCTTACTTTGGGCATTGTCCATTAGTCTCCCTTCATTAACATATCTAATCATTTCATTCAGTTGGTTAGTGCCAAGTTTAGTTTATTTGAGCAGGTAACAAAGTTATTGTTATATTATGTTAGAAAAACTTTTCACAGTGATAGAAAAGAAAAGAAACATCATGCTAGCAAACATAAGGCCATAAGCTGCTTGCAAGAGGCAAGGCCAGCTGGTATTGTAAACATCAGCAAAATGAAAAGTTCAGATAATAATGAGGCTATACAGAACTTAAGCAATGATTAAATATGGCTGAATATAAAAGAAAACTTTAATCAACACTGTAATTTCCCACAATAGGTGCAACTTTAAGGCATAAAATAAGACAAGCTACCCTAACACTTCTTCCATTCCCCCTACCTTGTTGCTCCCATGCTTAGAATAGCTGAATCAGCATATTGTGGGTAGTATTTTTCATTACAATAGGTGAATAGCAAAGTGCTAACCTTCAAGAGCTAGGAAGAAGCATGAAATGTCCAGCTATATGGCATGGTATTATCCAAATCTGCACCTGTGGCAATGCAGCTCCTGCATCATGTTGACTGAAGCTTCAGAAGATAAAGCACTTTCCATTGACAGAAGGGCATAGAAAGTGAGCACATTTGCATGAAAATTCTACCCAGAATTCCAGTGGCAGGTTGGGAACCACCATAATTGGAAGAAGCTTAAAATTATTTGGGTAAGGAACTTGAAGTAACTGCTAGAAAAGTTCTTAAGAATAAAGTGTTTGTGTCTAGTGACAAGGTAGTTGAGTATAAATATCATATGCAATTGTCTTTTTTGTTTCTGTGGGGTTTCTATAACGCTGGAAGAATTTTGGACTGAGAGATTATTATTATTCAAATGAGAATTTTGATGCAAAAGCAGTGATGGTTGAAACATTTGGCATAAAATGATAGAGAAGCAGAGGCCTTCTGGCGTAAGATGATGGAGAGGCAGTGAAACAAAAAGAGGTCTCTGCTAAAACTACAAAGGAGAAGAGAAAATCTGAGACACCCTTTTTAAATAGTGATATAGCCTTTCTCAAGAGGATAGAGATAGGCATACTTGAATGTACCTCAAGCCTTTGGGACTATGCAACAAGCTGATGCAAACTGGTGAGTAAACCTTACAGATGGGGGAAGGGTAAATCATCTATTATATAGTCATACCTGTGATACCTGTGACTCAGAACTTTATTAAATAGACTTGCCATGAGGTAATGTTTCATTTATGATTCTTATAGAAATATTATTGTTGTGTTTTCCAAAGGTTCATCCCCCATATTTTTCTTCCTTGATACATAGACTCAGTATATGCAAGAGTGAAAGTATCATGCACTGAATGCAAATGAAAAATACTCATGTTAAATACCCAAGTTTTCTAATGATTCCAGAGACTGTTGTGGATGTTTGGTGGTAAGAGATCATCCTTATATCTACTGAAAACCAGCTTCTGTTGTTGCAAATGCCCAGCAAAACATTCTGAACTTTGAGAGAGCTTAAAACACTGCACTTTGTCACTCTTAAGCAATTCTATGTTTGTCCAGGTCAACTGACAGTATTTTTCCCCCTGGGTATAATAGTTCTATTTCTAATCTCTTTCATTTTCATTTTTCTGAAATAAAACAGTATGTTCAAGACTGTGACTAACATCTTTACTATGTGACTGACCCAGAAACAAATCTGAAAGAAGATAAATGAAAACACCTGGTCAAATGAGTTTGTAGAAAGGCTTAGCAACCTTGCCCTAAAGGCCATTTCTCTCATTTGTTCCACCTCTGCAATAGATGAAACAGTTCTTCCCAGTGATCTCTTTGAATCTGTGACATATTTGAAATGTGCAACAACTATAGCATTTCTTACAAGTAACCTTTTTTTCTACTCTAAAATGGGTCCTGCCAGTGTTCTTCTACTGATCCACATGGGCTCTAGTGACACAGAAAAACAATGTTATGCTGTGAGCTGCACAAATGTTTATCAGTGTTAATGCTAGTTTGTGTTTGAAGCATTCACAATTCAAGACAATATGCTGTGAGGCCTGATAGGTAGGAATCCCCTCTTCCTATTCCAGGCACCCCTCCTCAACCAACACTCCCCACATGAGCCTGCCAAGTGAGCAGCGGTAATGGGGGCAGTGACAGAGGACAGGTAGGCAGGTTAACCCTTCCCTGCCTGCTCCCCTGGGACAGACAGCACAGGTAGCCACAAGTAAGCAGGGGTGGGGGGGGAGCAGTGCATGGAGATCTGGGGTGCTGGGGAGGCTAGGGGAGGCTAGGGGAGGTAGAGCCTAGAGTGGTTACATCTTAGTGTTACACAGACCAGAGATAATCTTGTCCTGCAGTGGCATAATTTTGAGCCACATAATGAGTTTCAGTTATCAATGTGTGGACAATTCAGGTGTTAAGAGCTCTAAGAGCCACTCAAAATTACCATGTACCCTTAGAGATTTATGTAATAGCTTCTGGAAACTCAGAAAACTTTACTTCTAACATATGAATCTCATGCAGATATCGAGATTAAGGTCATAATCTCGTCATGCATTTTATACCTCTTTTGTGCAGTGACCACAGACCTCCATTAAAGAGATATTTTAGGATTAGCCTTTTTCCATTCCTTTTCTGTCAAGAGTTTCCACCTGGGAGAGCAGTTTCTTATCTGCTTTATTCTAGGTGTTGGTGTAAGATTCCTTTGGCAGTAAACTGTAGGTTGGTAGCAAATTGAAGAATTATTATCTATAGAAATGAGTATTTACCCTATAACCACAATATTCCAGAATTCAAGATGGAAAATGAACAAACAAGAAAGCAGCGGTAACAGAGTAGCTTGTTTGCTTCCACAGCAATATATTCAAAATACAGTCTTCAGAGCAGGGACTTCCAGCTGTGTTCAGAAAATGCCTTGAGCACTGTAGGCATATGAAGTGATACGTCACAAAGATAATGGTAAGCAAACCTGAGAGCCTGCCTAGAGTTATAATGTAACCAGTGCATTCCCCATTTTCATCAAAGGAAGATGATATGAGGAATATTTAATTTTGGTGCATTATGATCCACAGCTTTGCATAAGGCAATTTCTCATTTCTAAGTTTACAAGGTAGTTATAAGATTCAGGGCAGCAGTCTGGTGAGTAAAACACTGACATTTACAAGTCATTTAACATATATACTACTCTACTTGAAATATTCCATCACTCATTTTATGGAGTCTCTCACTCTCCTCATACCTTTGATTTTAGCTCTGATTCTTATGATATGGATCTGAATGGCACAGCCAAAACAGCATCACATAGAGTGTTAGAGAAAGGAAAGGAAAACCTAACCACTGGAATATTTTGTATTTTATGTAACTAATCATAGTCTGTCATGGTGTAATCCAGGTTTGGGTTTGTGCCAATCTTTTACAAGAATATTTCACAAATTTAATAAGCTCCTTCTGCCCTGTCCCCCATTCAGGCATTGTCAGAGAGTATAGAAAAAGCAACAATGGATTCAGGGTTTGCCCATTTAGATTTGCCAAAAAGCTAGCATTTCGATTGTCTCAAACCTACATTGTTTCTTTACCATGTCAATAAATGCTGGTGTCAAGTTTTCAGTAATGTGGAATGTAAAAAAAATCCGATCTGTTTATCAACATTCATGTCATGTATGATTACAACTACATCATTATGGTATAAAAAGCTGATATTGAAAGACTGGATTATTATAACAAATTTTTGTGATTTTGACTAATTTGCAATTTCAAATAAATTTTAAATAACCAAATGATCTTGTCAGAAGAGTTAAAGAGCATAAAATAGAATATTAAATCTGAAATTTAGTATCATACACATACTGAATTTTATGTGTGCACTCTGTCATTTTTTCATTTACTAGGCAAATGCAATTAATTTAGCTCATTTCCAGAGATTATATATTGATTTTACAAAAAAAGCCTTGGTAGATTTGGAAACAGATTTTAATAATACTATGTGTTCATTGGGGCTTGAGACAACTGCAATAAACATTAGCCATTAAAAAAAAGGAAAAAAGATACTAGATTAAACTTTTGTCTATTACTCTGAATGGGTGAAGAATTAGTGTTCAAATTAGGGAGAGAAAAGAAGCAATTTTAAAAAGACAAAAATAATCCAAGATACATTTAAGATGCATTGACCCCAAATGAAGCAGGGTGTCTTACACTATACCAATAAGGAAAAATTCATAGCAGTATTATTAATTATTTGCTAAAAAGTCTTGACACACATTTCTATCTTCAATATCTGAAATCAGTTTCACCTTGAGTTCCTATTGATCTAATCCCAGTGGGGGATGAGGGTATTTAACATTGTGCATGACTGAGGACAAATAATAAAGCATTTTGTTAGGGAGAGAGACAGCATTATTTTTGATATAACAAAAATTTTTAGCTTGCTAGCTCCTTGCAAAAGTAATCTTCTCCCAACTTCCTTATGCAAATGAAGAAATGAATGAAATTGCATAATTAAGAAGTACCTTGTGATTTAAAGGGTTTTATTAAGGCTATGACAAGAACTAAATTCATAATGGGAGGCATACAGGGTGTCATTTCCATCCTACTGAAATCCCAAGAGAACTTTTGCCGTTGATTTCAATGAAGCCAGGATATTATCCACAAGATCAGAAACTCCATAAACGCAGATCATTGATCGCATATTTAATGTATGTGCAGATGTCAAACTATATGCAAAAAGGTAGAATTGATGCTCAAGTGTTTTGACTTTAATTTATGTCAGGTCATAGGATATATATACACAGTTATAATTAACTGATGAGAATATAAATTTAGAAAGAACTAATCCAGAGATAAAAATGTTCTAACAAGAGAGTTGCAGTTTGGCACAAGATTGTTGTTACAGTTTAGAAACATTCACTGTGTAGTGCAAAGCCATAATGTACATTTAAGTTGCTCTGTTGAATACTTATTGATACCAGAAAGAAAGTATATATAAAATTTAAGAATGGTAAATTCTACTTTTACTTACTTTTACTTTTACTCTTACCTTTCTACTTTTACTCTTAGCTCTGGCTAAGAATATAAACTTTATAAAGGAAGGGTAGATTTTTACCTGGTAGACTAACTAAATCTGAAATATATAGTATGAACTTTTGAGTATGGGAGGGCTCATACTATACATCTCTGACTAATCTACTGTGCCTTTTGTCTGACTTCAGGCTATCATGTCTAACACTGCTTAACATCATAAGGGCACATCTACACATTTATTAATCCTCTTTTGCTACTGCATCAATCCATCTGTACCTCTAATATAAGGTACTATATGGTGCATTAGGCTGCCCTAGTGAGCAGTAGCAAAAATGAATGCCATTTAAAGTGATGCTTAATGTGTAATAGACTAATTCTACTGTTCATTAGTGTATTAGCACTATTTTGATGTGAGGCTTTAATGCTCAGTAGAACAGGCTATTGTGCATTAAAGTGCACTTGTAGACACCCTAAGCCCATATACCACATAGTCTTCCATACTAACTAGACATATGGAGAAGATGAAAAGTCTTGAGACTTCACACATGCTGAGTTTCTTTATGATTTTGTCATTTACTAAATGGCATTTATTTTTTCTTGTAGTTCTAGTTTTGCCTCTGAAAGTTAATTTGGGGAACCCATTAGAAGCCTCCTAAGTCTCATTACAGTATTCCCTAATGACATATGATGATTCTTTAACATATGATGATTCTTATACAAACTGTGAAAATTATGTTGACTTATTGAACATTTTTTGTGCTGCATTGTCCTATAATGAGCTGCATTGTCCTAGAATATATTTCAGGGATATTACTATTTGAAAAGACATAGAGGGAAAACCAAGAAAGGCTTTTTCAGGCTAATGGTACGACTGGAATTTAGGTAGTACGCTAATCAATGGATTGCCCCCTCCCCCGTCAAAAAAAAGCAATAAACTAAACACAATTTCTTTGAAAAGTCTAGTTTCGAAGGTGACCATTTCAGTTGGGCTCAGTGAAAGAAAGTCAGGGAATGAAACACTTAATCAACCAATCTACTAGAGAAATAAAACTATAAATGCAGGGTTGAAATGTTTAAACCGGGGGGGAATATGGACACATTGTAGAAAATTACTCCTTATGCAAAAGCTTAAACAGTTCCTTTTCTATTATTTTAGTAAGATAAAAGTAGGCTGAAAATGAAAAAAAAAAAAAGTAAGAATAAGGAAAAAGAGACATATGATTGGCACATAAATAATAGTTTGTACCAGATTTCCTTTCCAGGGCAGGTGGTTGCTTACCCTACAATTTTGCTTTGCCACTAATGTATACAAGATTTTTTTCAAATGTGCACAAGTGCTTGACAGTTGCCTGATTCCCTTTGCAATATAAACTGGATGCCTAATTCTTTTTGTACCTTTGAAAATTCCCCTCATCGGGTATTAGACATAGATGTGAACATTTCAACTGTTGAAAGGTTTGCAGGGTTTAATTTCTGTGCTGTATCTGGAACTCTCTTTTATGTTCTCCTGCTTCTAAGCTGTTTTGTGGTTCCTAGGTTTATTTGGACAGCAAAGGTTGTCCAAATTAAGACAGACTGTCCCTCTGCTTCCCAAGTGATGAGTACTGCTGTAATCTCTGCAGCATGATGTGCTGCAGTTTTTTCCCCGTAGCATGTCATGCCTAGATCTATCCTAAATATGCTTTCTCCACCCTGGCCTTATGGTAGTCTTCCTCATTTCTACACAAAAAATATCCTTTACTGGCCAGAATAAGGGCTTGTAAAATGTAAAGTAGCTAGAATGGCCTTTAAAATCTCATATTGGGTGCCTAATGATATGCCTCTAAACCTAGTGGACTGGCTTATTTTTAAAGATGATTTAAATGGGAATTGTTGCTGGTTGTTGTCTTTTGAAATCTGCACTTTCACATCAGTGCCATAATAGGCATTTATGTCCTAAATTTAAGTATCCTAATTCAATTTTTAGTCTAGTGTCAACAGAGAAATTGCAGTAGAAGTGTGCTTGTATAATTGTATTTGCACATTGACTTTCTAAAGTGGGTGCTGCTGTATCAGGTGCATACTTTTGTACAGTGCTTAACTGTAAACTAAGAATTAATGACAGTAAACATCTGTGGCATGGGCATGCTTTTATATTTTTGTGCTTCAGTTACCTGCTCTTTTGTACTAAAGGCACCTCAAAGGGCAGCCCCATATTTTTACAGCCCATTTTTGCTGTTCAGTTCTGAGAAACTTCTGAATACATTGCACAAAATATTCAGTAATTTCACTGGAGTGATGTATAAAACTTCTTTACTGTCCAAATTAACGTAAGTGAAAATGCATCTGAAATGTACAGTGATCAGGTGGAATATATAGGTATCTTTTAAAAAATGTAAGTACATCAGATAGGTTTAAAAAATAAAGTATTGTGGGGGGGAGGACCTGCTTGTGGTTTGCTCCTGATTGGCAGGGAAGCAAAAACTGCAGTTTTAAACGTAGTGTCATATTTGCCTCCCTGCTGGTCAGCAGCAAGCAGTGGGGCCCCTTGACCAATCAGCAGCAGGAGGCAAAAATGGTGCCATATTTAAAACTGCAATTTTCACCTCCCCACTGATCAGGAGAAAGCCAAAATCAGGGTCCCTCTGCGAAGCAGTGGCAGGGGCACGTGCAGAGGGACCTACAAGATTAAAGGAGCCACAGCACATGTCACTTCCACTGTGAATTTGGTAGGGCCCTACTTCTAATATTTTTTTCAAGATTAGCATACAGTTATATAGAAAAAGAGAAATTGAAACAGAAATTTCACCCAATTTTGCTTATTGCAAGGAAATTCTTGAATTTTTAAGCTCTCTTGAAGCCTATTTTTCCCATATACCTGCTTTAAATAAGTTGCTAAGTTCTTTAATATGTTTTTCTGTGAGGAAAAGGCTAGTAATTCCTGTTGGGAGCCAGGAGGTGTTCTCAATAACAAGTGCACTTAGTACTTCAACCTTAGCAGTTGGTTTAACAAACAGACCATTCTTTACCCAAAGTTTTCAAACCAGACTATCAAGCTCAGACATTTATCTTCCCCACAAACCAGAGATGGGAGATGATGGTAAATCTTGGTAAAATTTTACAAAAAGGGCATATCTACAAGAGACACTTACTGTGCAGTTGACTAATTGACTGCACAGTAAACATCTCAGTGTCTACAAGAACACTCCATTAGGCTGGAATAAAATAACTTACTCTGCAGTGTCTCAGCCAGCCGACCAGTCAGGGCCGACCAAGGGGGAAAGGTGTTGATTAAGTGTCAGGTGGGCTAGCGATGGAGAGGCGGGACAGTGTATTGGTTTCAAAATAGATTTTACTTACGCCGCTGGTGGCCGCGACGTAGGCTGTAGGCTTGCTTGCTTGGTTACAGTCCGGGTTACCGCAATGAGTTTACCGACGAAAGCACACAGGGAAGGGGTATGTCGGGAGGTCGCTAACGGGGAGCCGTTGATGGGAGATCAGTCCGCCAAAGTCACTCTGCCACGTGCTCAGAGCTCTTCGCGGGGTGCTCAGAGCTCTGAGAGATCTTTCCTGCAATGTGGTCAGAATGTGCTCTGCTCTGACTTGGGCAGAAACTGAGCAGACTTTTATATTTTTAGAGTAGCCAATTATAAAGTGCCAAGTAGGAATACTTAACTATGCAGAACATGCCAAATTTAGAACAATGCCAATCATTTGAAGGGGTGGTCTTAATGCCAATCATGTGGAGGGATGGTCTATTGTGTCAGGGACACTCACTTGATTCGGGTTGTGACATGCAGTAGGGTAATTCTTGTAAATATAAGTACTATCTTGCTGTACAGTAAACAAAAATCTGAAGCAGGAAATGGGTCGATGCTGACCAGCCAGCAGAGCATGAAAGTGCCTCAGTGCAGGGTTTGTCTGCTGGGTTGAAGCACCCTCAGGACCTGGCCAGCCCCTCTGCAGCATGTTGAGCTGGAGGTCCCAGGCTGGCAGACTAACTCGCTATCACCCAGGGCTATTCCACCCTGGCTCACCATGCTGTGATCCCAGGCATACATGTAGATGTCTGGCAGCAATAAAGTTCAGAGCACTAAGCTCCAGAGTTTATTGCTGAACATTAATAGGCATATGTAGACATATCCACACTCGTCTAATTCCTAAAGGAAAAATGGGTGTTAAGATCATTTTATCTTTTATGATCTTTATCCAAAATTTCCATTTGGCCTTAAGTTTATAGGCTAGAAGCCTATTAGCTTTACTCCCTTTCTCATAAAATATCCAGTGTATCAATGGGAACTCTCAGTCTTCTTACACAGTAAAAGCATTTCATATGCCTCTTACCTCTATAATTTTATACACTATCTACTTTTAAATTTTATTTTGGAATGCTTAGCTTTCAAAGCTGTTAATTCCATCAAATTGTTTTGGTTTTATGCAAATTAATGCTAATACTTTCCCCCTTCATTGTAGTCTTAAAGGCTTTCCAAACCATTTTACTTTACTTTTCCCATTACTATCATAATACATCAAATGGACTCATTCTTTATTATCTCCTGCATCTCAGGATCTTCAAGCAGACCTATTAAAGCTCTGCATTCCATTTTCTGTATGAATCATCCCAAATGATAAACAATTAAACCATATAATTAGCCCAATATCAATATTACCCCAGATTCTTTCCTCAATATATTCACCCTAGATCAATATTAAAAACTATATATAAATATATGCTCAGTTATAAAATGTGTGTTCTTAGAGGATGAGTAGATGATTACCACATTTAACCATGCAAGGAGAAGAAAGAACTTGGTATCTCAAAAAATCAGGCCCTATAATATTGAATCATTCTGGGAAATGTCTAAGGACAGTCTTCCAATGAATAAAGAGAACAATTGTAACGCTGGTTCTAAGTCAATTATTTCTTTGTTTTCAATGTTATTTTTTGGGGAAGGTCATTTAAAGAAAATTAAAGAGCACTACATTGAGTAGTGCATTTGTAGACCCGGAGTCCCTAGTGTGCCCTCTAATTAAAACATCTTATCCATCTTTGTTTTTCAATGATAATTTCCAGACAAAAATGAAACCAAGAAGGAAAGTAAATTGGCAAGCTCCTTTGCTTTTAAATTAGAGGAAAAAAAGTGTGTGAATCATTTTTCTCTTAGTAGGATGCTCCCATTATCACTGACCCAATTATATCCTAATAATTAGATCCTGTTATGGACAAAAATATGCTAGGATTAAAATGCAATGGAAATGTACAAAACCCAAGCCATATTACTGGCATTTGTTCATCTCCCTAAGATGTAGACATAATGACCAGTGTATAACTAGGTGCGAGGTGAGATCTTGAGAATCATACCATGAGTGTATTTCTTAAAATTAAATGTATTAAAAACATCCCAGGTATGGAGACACATATAGACATAGTGGGCACATATAGATGAGCATGCACATGCCTGTTGTCTGGCCTCAAACCCCGTTGAGCCAGGACAACAAGCACATGTGGGAATGAAAAAAATGTTCAAACTTGCAGCGCAGGGAGAAAATTATACCCCTGGATATTCTGGGGTCTAAAAATCTGCTCTGCTATAGAGCAGAGCAAGGCATGGTTCAAGATCATGCCCGGAGCCAGTCCTCCAAAAGAGGTGCTTTGGTTTTAGTCAGAGCATCTCTTTTGTGTTCCTGCTGTCCCCAGTGCTGTCCAAGGTAAGTTGTGGGGGAGGGGGTTCATAGGTGTCAGGGGTGAGGGGTGGCAGGGGTATGTGTGGGGGAGTTGGAGTGTGGCGGGGGGGAATGTCCCTGGGGCTGCAGTGGGGGAAGGAGGTGAGAACCTGGCCCAGATCCCTGAGGCTTGCTAGTCTGGTTTTTCATTGGAGCAGGTTGCATGGCTTTGGGAGGTGTGCACAGGAGCTGTGCCTCCCGGAGCCCTGTGACCCACTCCAGTGCAAGGCCAGACTAGTGAGCCACATGGGGCTGGTCCAGGTCCTCACCCCACAACCTGCAGGCACAGGGGGTAGAGGCGGGAGCCAGCCCTGGGACCCAGCCCATGCTGACAGAAGCCAGTGTGGCATGCAGTTCCTGAGCACGAACTGCGCGATCCCTGGGTGAGTCATGATCCCTGGCCCAGCCCAGCCCAGCACGTGGGGTCCCTGGGAGCCCGGCTGCATCCTGCTGGCACGAGGCAGCTCATGTTCCCTGGCCTGGCCCAGTGTGCAGAGACTGTGTGGAGCCAAGTCAGGTCCTGCCAGCCTTGTGGCTGCTCATGCTGCCTGGCTGTCAAGCAGCATGAGCAGCTCCAGGGCCAGCAGGACCTGGCTCAGCTCCGCATGGTCACCACACACTGGGCCAGGTCCTGCAGTTATAGGAAGGGCCTGGCCACAGCAGGACCCAGTGTGGTACATGGGAACTGTATTATGTGCTGGCTCCTGTCAGCGTGGTCTGTGTCCCAGGGGTGGCTCCTGCCTCTGCCCCCTGTAGTTACAGGGGCAGGGGGGTGAGGACCTGGGCCCATCCCCATGTGACTCGCTAGTCTGGCCTTGCACCAGAGTGGTAACAGGGCCCCAGGACTCGACTGGTCTCCACGTGCCACACCAGGTCCTGCTGCCACAAGACCAGCCCGGCTGGGTGACAAGATCAGCCCTGGGGCTGGCAGAACCAGGCTGGACTCAGTGCATGGTCCCCCCACTGCTGCTGTTAAAGGTTAGTTATGGGCCCTGGGCAGGAGGGCTAGGGCTCTGTGTTGGTAGGGGCTGTGGCCCTGCAGGGTAGAGCTGGGACCCTGGGGGGGGGCCCAGGCTACCTAGGACCCTGGGCAGGGGTGCTAGGGCCCTGTGGGAAATAGAGGCTGTGGCCCTCCAGGGGGGTGCTGGGACCCTGGGCGGGGG
>JAGPOW010000261.1:70265488-70302526 GCA_030014935.1 Caiman crocodilus | reverse complement strand
GGGAGGGGCGGGTTTCGCGATGCTGAGAGAGAAAGAGGATAGAAACACACATACCCGTGACAGTGGTCTGTGATGGTAAAGAAGTAGTCCAAATGGTAAAGAGTCTCAGTCTATACGCAGTCTATCACAGGGGTCCTCTTCGGGTGGCGTAGGGTCATCGTCGTTGTCATCCGTGGTTGACGAATCCTCTTGAAGCGAAGGTTCATCTGGTGCAGAGGGGGTGGTGGTACAGGAGGTCCCCTCTGGGTCCATATTATTTATTATCTGGGTACTAAATAGCTTCCAAGATGTCAAAAGGTAGACAAAAACATGTCTATGATAAAAGTCATACAGAGAAGAAGGAATTGTTTTGAAGAAATTGAGCCCAGGGTCTTTGCTAGAGAAATCGATTAGGATGGAGGAGGGACTGGTTCTGTCCCCCCTTAATAAGGGAATATCTGTAGTTCAGCAGCTTCAGGGAGTTCTGAGTAAGTACATGTGAAGTATCCCTATAATAATATCTGTTTTATTTTTCAAGAGGCAACAGAACAAAATCTTTGCCACTCATTTTAAAACACGCACTAAAAGGGTAATACAGACACTCATAAAAACTATGGCATGCAAATCCATTTGAAGAATTATTAAACAAGTAGGGAATCAAAACTGAAAAGGACTGACAGATTCAGATGAATGTGTAAGGCAGTCTTACTGGTGACAGAAAAATGTAACGGAATACCTAAATACTGGAATGTGTAACATCTTCTACCAGAGAAAACTCAGCTAGTATAACTAAGAAATGATTCCAGAACTTCTCTTGGTGCCCAATCCTGTACAGTAGCATAAGTTAAAACATAAGTAAAAACACGATAGTATTGGATTCTGAAAAATTCCCTAGGATCTCTACTTAATTTCTTTTAAAATTCTATTTTTCTGTTAACTTCATTAGGAAGTTTTCTTAAGTAAGAAATAAGTAAAAACTGAATGAGGTAATCAAAATCTGAATCCCTGATTTAATGTAGCATTGTGGATACTTATCAAGGGCTCAGGATTTTGCTTGCATATAAAACAGGTTGAGCATCATTTATTAGAAAATCTCTGACAGTAGTTCTGTATTATCAAGTCCTTTTTGTGCTTCCTTGTCAAGAATGCAATTTATATATGCAGTTATATAAAGCTAGATCTACAAGATTCAATAGATAGATCTTTTGGGGGGTTTAATTAAGAGAAGTGGATATGGGGGAGAGAAGTAAAAAACCCAAACCAAATCTAGAAAGCTTACCTCTTTCTTAAAATATTGTAATAATGTGATAATCATATAGGGTGTGTCCACACATACAAGCATGTGTGCTTACAGGAGCTCAGATAGAAGCAGTAGAAATTTCAGGTGGGGCTTTGCCTCATTGCATGTAACCAGACATGCACTTTGGTGTGGGGTAAATTGTGCCACTTATGGCAAAATAATCCTGCCTGGCTCCTTCTTTTTATACTGGCTGTTCCCAGCAGTATAAAAAGCTGTCCTGTCCTGGCCCTATCAGTACTAAAAACTGTGAAGTAGCTCAGGGCTACTTGCTCTCAGGAGCTTCTGGGGCCCAGCCATTAGGTACCTGGGAACACTACCCCTTCAGCTAGTGGGACTACTGAAGCAGCCTTGAGAGTTCCCTTCACCCCCTACCCTCTGCAGCAGTCTGACAGTGGGGGCTGCTGCCTGGCTGGGACCTGCTGTGCACCTGTCAGACCCAGATGGGGACTGCACAGCCAGTAGAGGCATCTTCCATTCTGGGCCAGCTGCTAGTGGGCTGTGGCTGGCCTTTGTGTGGCACTACTGCCATGTGTGCCACCTGCCCGGCCATCTGGGCAGCTATTGCCCAGAAGATGTTCTGGGTGTAGTGGCCTGCTTTGAACTGTCAAAGCATGTCCTCCTGGCCCCAATTGTCCAGGAGGTCAGCCACCTCCAGCTGGGTCCAAAGTGCCAGCTCTGATCAGGCAGGGTCCTTCCACTTGCCTTCCTAGCAGGAATTCTGATGGTCCCTATTTGAAAACTGAAAAATCACTGGTAAAAGAAATCTCAAAGTCACTCTGTAAAATACCCCAAAATCCAGGTTCCTCCACAATTAAAACAGAAAAACACTATATATACATATATATAGAGAGAAAGAGAGACAGAGAGAGAGACAGTGATCATTTGGACAATGTTTTGTTGATATATCTACACTGTTAAAGCAATTTGGAAGCCAACCAGTGTCTCTACCATTATAATAAAATTAATTCTAAATACCAAAATGTTTTGCTGTTTGCTTTTGGTTTCCTTACCATAGAGCAGTTAGAGTTTCCCCTGAGCCCTTTCCAGGATGTGGGGACAGCTGCCCCTGTAGCCACAGCTCCTGTGAGCAGGTCTCAATCTGTTTGGCAGCTGGGCATGCAGGGTGTGTGCTAGGAGGATGTGGGATTTGCAGGGGGGGCGTGGAAAAGGGAATGGGGGAGTGTGGGGGCACATGGGGTGTATGGGTAGGTGTGGGTGGATTGTGGGGGGACTGTGCATGGGCCCCACCCATGCTTGCTTCCCCAGCCCCCCAGATTGCTGCCCTGCCTGACCCCATTCCCTGCTGGCTCCTGCTGCCCCCCCGATGGCTGTCTTACCTGGCCCCACCCTCCACCCACTCCCCCAGGACTCCCAATGGCTGCTTTACCTGACTCCATCCTCAGCCTCCTGACACTTAAAAAAAAATGCCTCACACTCACCAGCAGTAGCAGCTGCTGCCCAGGTCACTGGGGCTTCATGGCAGAGTGCCCCTCATCCCCCACATGCAGAGCATGGTACAACAGGGGACAGCGGGGCATAGCCCTGGCTTCCTGGCACCCACACTGCCAGTGCCACATTGTGTCAGTGTGGCTAGGGTTGGCAGAATGCTGCATGGCTCCGTGCACTGTTGGGTAGCTGGGGCTGCTGCAGCTGGCACCTGGGCCCTGCACTGTGAAGGGGGGCTCTGCCATGAGGCCCCAGTGACTCTGATGGCAGCTGCTACTGCCAATGAGCCTGGGGTTTGTTTGTTTTTTTTTAACTGCTGGGATGCTGGGCTGGGGCAGTGATCGGGGAGTGGGGTTGAAGAGCAGGCGGGGGTTGAGGCTGGGTGGAGCAGTTACTGGGGGCTTCGGGAGCAGGTGGGAATTGGGGCTAGGTGGGGCAGTGATTGGGGGGGCTCCAGGGGCAGACAGGGAATGGGGCCGAGGAGGACAGTGATTGGGGAGGCTGGGGGGGGGCAGGTGGTACATGGGGCCAGATGGGGCAGGGATATGGGGGGCTTCAGGGGCAGGGAGGGATTGGGCAGGGCAGCTACCAGGGTAGTTTGGGGGCAGGTGGGGGCTGGGGCTAGGCATGGCAGCTATTGGGGGGCTGTAGGAGTGGGCAGGGGATGTGAGCATGTGGGGCAGTGATCATGGGAGCTGGGGGAGTAGGCAGGGCCAGAGGGGGACCTCTATGGCCCCCTCCTATCTCATCCATCCCCCTTCCCCCTACTTACTAGCAGGATCCTGAGTCCAGCTTCCTGTGGCTGGCACACTGCGGGTAGCGCAGGCAGGCAGCTTGCTTCAGCACCAGGGAGAGGGCCAGCCATAGAGATGCTCTGGCTGGCTACCAGAGTGCCTTTGTGGAGGACCGAGCCTCCGGTTAGCTCAGGGTATGATTCAGGATTCTGCCCTGCCCCACGTTTTTCCCCTGTGATTTTTTTTTGACCCCTGGATATCCAGGGGTCTGATTTCCTCATGTGCCTCTTCAGCATCTCAAAGGGGCCTGAGACACTGCAAGACACACATGCACACTCATGTGGACACACTTGTAGAAAGCATATGTAGGGAGTGGATGCTCCTATTAAATATGTAGGGCACCTGTACATGCTTTCTCTGTTATACTTGGGAATGTGATTTTGGGACATGCTTTGGCTTCTCTCTCAAATACAGCAATGCAGTGAGTGATTGAGAGGTGCTTAGAGGTTCTTTATTTTGGGGGATCTTTTGCTGGCTTAGGTTCAGGACTCTCTGCAGCAAAAATCTTGCCTCATCTTTGGGATTTGGCATTTACAGTGTGGGCAGGCTGAGACTGATGGCAACCTGTCTTTAAACAATGACAAATCTGGAGGATTTGTCTATGGAAGTCTTTCTAGTCTAGCAAAATCCAGGGAGGTCCTTTGGATTTATGCTGGTATAAATAAAATCTGGATTTGGACCTCATGGTTCGAACTTTAATCCTGACTAAATTCAGACAGAAATAAAGGACTCAGAACAAAATGTTTTATAAATGTTTGATCATAATATTTATCAAACAAAGTTGCCCAAATTTGAAGCCATAAAAGTCTCTAATAACTGTTCAGTTCATTCTGAAGGGAAAAAAGGTAAAATATTTTTCAGGGCTGGCAGAAGCCAACAAATGTTCAAGTAGACATCTCTTAAAATTACAGAGTACTCCTATTGCCAAAAATAGTCTCATCTTGATTCTGGTTTTACACAAGATTTAATCTGTTGTAACTCTAATGACTTCAGTAGAATTGCTGTAATTTTAACTATTGAATAAAAGACATCAAATCTTGGGTTCATATTTATTTTCTAGTGTAACAATACTTTATTATTTATTGTAAGTATTTATAAGATGGATGCAATTTTCAGAAACATTTTTAAATACTCAGCTGGCAAATGTACCAGTTATGTACTCAATAGGCAAATTTTCTCTACAGTATAAACTGCATTGCATTTGCCCATATTTTAAATATTTAAGGATTATAAATATAATTAATAGTATCTTATACTAAAAGGATCTTGCTGTGAATTTTGCCCTGGAGGTATAGGACTAAGTGGTATTAATAGCCATCCATAGTGTCTCAATCTTTATTTCTTAAAAAATATTGCATATTAGAAGCATCTTTCATAGCATATGATAAAATAGGCTGTTGCCTATAAAAGATTATGCCTCCCTCCCATGCCTTCATATTAGGACCCCTCTATACATTACAAGTATTAATTTAATCAGTGTGCAACTTACAGCTCCCCACTTTTAAACATATGTTTGAAAAACAACATGCAACAAAAAGTCGTTACTTAATCTTCAAAGTAAAATTTGTTATTCAGTGAAGATAGGGCAATACTAACATAGTTTGTTTTCATTTTCCAGTTTATATGCATCTCTTTGATGGAATTAACCTTGCTATGGACAAGTAAGTGCACATTATTCCAAATTTTAAACTGCAATAGCCGCAAACCTACAGCTTTTCAAGGGATTTAAAACAAAATGTTACAACCTTGGGGAGTGCTAATTTACTAGGTCACATTTAAACTCTTCATAGGCACCATAGTTACCAATAATAGGCATTTGTGAAGTGTAAAACAAAGTCACGCATATTCTTCAGGCATATCCAGTTTAACAGTCTGATTATCTTCCAGATTATGGCATTCTGATACATTGGATTGGCTTCTGGCTCAGAGAAAAGTCATGTGACTATGTGATGATGCTTAAAATGTTTTGTTTTTCCTACTGCCATCATCTCTGAATATTACGAACCTTCTATTTCCTTGCTTTTCTAGCAAAAATGAAACATCCTCCTGTCTTTTTAAAAGAAACTTATATAGCTCTTCTGGGACTAAGAAAATTTAGGAAATTTCTGATGGAAGGACATTGCTAGGTTAATTAGGGTTATCTCCTGGAAGATCAGTTCCACTTGAGAAAACACACAGTAGAGTTCACATCTACTTGGTATCATTTAGATAAACACCTGACTTTTTCTATAAAGAAAACCCAACCAACTGACCTGAAAACTCCACAAGCAGCCTCAAATGTGCCATATAATACTCTTGGATTGGGAGCCTTAAGCACATATAGGAAATTTCAGGTTGAGGTGGTGTGCAAAAATGGCTGAAAGCACAACACTGAGTGCTTGCTTACTCTCTGGGTATAAATTAGAGTAGTTTAATAGGTGCCTTAGCGGATGTCAAGTGTAAAAGGCAGGGTGATAAGAGGAAATCATCAGGCAGGATCCCTGGTTTTCAGTGGCCTGGATAAATGGAGGATCCCTGGTTTTCCAGGATGTCAAAGAGCTTAATTGTCAAAATATAGAGGATTAAAGGACAAATATGATAGAGTGGAAGAGGGCCATCTGTTTTTTCAGTTATCTTTGTTTCATTTTCTTTTGCTTGGTTTAGTTTTCACAGGTATCTTGGGCATTATTTTATTTAGCACCATCCTCTGTCTAGTAGTATTTTCAATTACATTCAAAGTGCTACATTGGTGTGATATTAAGGCTGCTTATTTCAATTAAAATGTCAAGAAATGCAAACACTGAGATTTCTGGAGCATCATTAACTTGGGCAGAAGACATCTGTTTAATTTGAACCATTTGGTTTAGTTTGTTACATCTAGCAATATAAACATTAATATATGCTGTGTGCAAACACTTCTGGGTTAACATACCTAAAAGAACCTTCACTCTTCCATTTCTCTTATCTTTCTAAAGCTCAATATGCTCCTTTGAGGCACAGAGCTGGTGGAAGATGAGATGATCATTTTTTCTATTTCATTTGTTTGGATTATTTGAAATGTTGGCAGTCTGGTAGGAACTTAACCCTTGAGAAGCTTTAATTTCCCCAGTTCTGAGGTGTAACCTAAGCAATATCTTTGGCTTTCTATTTTCTAGACAGTATATCAAGAAAAATTTCAAAGGCAATAGCTATTGTAGCAGAGAGGGAATTGGTGGAAGAAATTTCAAAAAAATTAATAGTGTTCCTTGCTCGAGTTCTCAAAAAGAGACTTTAACTAAGCTATTGATTATTTATGGGCCACATTTCAGTGCAGTGTAATATTCTTATAAAAGAAATTTGTGCATTTAATCCCTGTGCATCTTCCTTGCTGTTCCTTTAAGTAAAAGATTTATCCCATACTGTAATCCTTTATCCTGCCTATCAAGCTATTTTTCTAAATGCTCAATAGGGACTGTATCATGGCACAGAGCACAACACTACCTTACAATGCCACAGCATAGATTGACAATAAGTGTAATTCTGGGGCCTGAATAACTTCACAGTTTATAAGCATCAGATTCTGGAGTGTCTCTTATTGAGATGCATGAGACAAAGGTGTTTTTAAGCTTTTTTTTAGGCTTCTCTCACTCCTGGGGCTATCCACGTGATAGTTTGGGTCCTTAGAATAAATTAGAGCATCCAAATCTGCTGCCAGGTATCTAGGAATTCCCTAGGCATAAGTAAGCCTCAGTTATACCTGACTTTCCCTGACCAGTATCCCTGTACTGGTGTTCAGAGAAAAACAAGAAATCATTACAGAGGGTCTGCACAATTCAAGGATTGCCATAGTAGTCTTTTTTTGCTTGCATTGCCTAACAGTCCCAGTGATATGACACTTGCTATGCAAACACACTACCTAAAAATAAAAATTCTCTGAGCCACACAGCTTGCAGTCTAAGAGTACATGAGATGATATGTAACTAGGGTTAGGTTGCTCTAAGTGCTGATCTATACACATATGTTCAGGGAGGTTAAATCAAGCAAAAAATGGCTGGCCTGATCTAACTTAGTTCACTTGCAGGGTGGACTAATTTAGATCAGGCACAGGTTAGTTCAATCTACTGCATGTCCATACACATTTGGTGTGCAGTCCTAGTGCTGGAAAAGCCCAACTGCTTGCCCCAACCCCAGGGCTGTGTGTTTCTACACACCCCCAACCCTGACCAGACTATTTTTAATCTGCCACTCGCTCTTTCTCTCATGGACCACCAACATCCTTGTGGACTTGCCAGCTTCCCCTATCTTCAAGAAAGGGAGGAAATTGGATTTGGCAAACGACAGGCCCATCAGCCTGACCTGTATCCCAGAGAAGGTCTTAGAAAATATTATCAAACAGGCCATTCTTAATGGACTGGCAGATGGCAATACCCTGAGAGATAGCCACCACGGCTTTGTTACAAGTAGTTCGTGCTTGACCAATATCATTTCCTTTTATGACCAGGTGACCTATCACCTGGACGAGGGGGAAGAGATTGATGTCATATAGCTTGACTTTAAAAAAGCCTTCTATCTGGTATCCCATGATCACCTCTTGGCAAAACTGGCCAATTGCGGCCTCAGGTCCACCACAATCTGCTGGCTGTGGATTTGGCTCCGTGGTTGGACCCTGAGGGTGGTCATTGATGGAAGTCAATTGTCATGGTGCCCTGTGACCAGTGGGGTTCCCCAAGGCTCTGTCCTTAGACCTATATTGTTGAACCTCTTCATTAATGATGTGGACATTGGAGTCAGAAGCAGACTGTCCAAGTTTGCAGATGATACCAAAATTTGTGGTAAAGCATCCATCCACACCTGAGGACAGGGGAGTAATCCAGGATGACCTTGACAGGCCCAGGAAATGGGCAGATGAGAACCTGATGGTTTTTAACACTGAAAAATGCAAGGTTCTCTACCTTGGGAGGAAAAACCTGCAGCATGTCTATAGGCTTGGCTGTGCTATGCTGACTAGCACTACGGATGAGAGGGATTTGGGGGTCAGGATGGACCATAAGATGAACATGAGCCTTCAATGTGTTGCTGCAGCTAGTAAAGTGAGCAAAATACTGGCTTGCATCCATAGATGCTTATCAAGCAAATGCCAGGATGTTATTCTTCCGTTGTACTCGGCCTTGGTGAGGCCACAGCTGGAGTATTGCGTCCAGTTTTGGGCTCGGCTCCACAATTCAAAAAGGATTTGGAGAAGCTTGAGAAAGTCCAGAGAAGAGCCACATGCATGATCAGAGGTCAGGAAAACAGGCCTTATGATGAGAGTTTTCAAACATATCTACCAGCATGGAAAGAGACCCAGATTTTTTTTTTCTTTATTATAATTTGTAATTATAAAAGATCAATAAGCCCAGTTCTGATCTATTTGTAGCTGCCTTTAATTTCTTCTGATGATTCACCTTCTTTCTCTGAACTGATGGAAAAGGGTGGAGGAGAAATGACACATGGAAAAAGAAAATGTCTGGAGGTGGAATGGAGCTGAATTGGAGCCATTACCAACTGTACCTGAAGTAGGCAGATAGACCTTACTGTGTTGCTCACTTAAGTAAGGGTTAGCTAGCTTGCTAATAGTGGAGATTTCCAAATTACGTAAGAAAGGAGCTTCTTCTTCACGTCACGTTAATAAAGCTGTTCTTTTATGCCAGAAAACCAGCTTCTTTTTTGACCCCCACTATCATCTCCCACACAAATAAACTCAAGTGCTTAATGAAGTGATCAGCAAAATTGCTGCAAGGTTAATGTGTATAAAGGACTTTGTAGAATGACAACTACTTAGAAGGGCAAGTAAAATCAAAATTGTAAATGAAAAAAAGGATAATATTTATTGTCATTTTTCAAAAATAACATTTTTATATTGGAAAAAAATCTACTACTGCTCTCTATAGATGTCAACCTGTAGCCCAACTTTGCAAATCCCTGAACAAAAATGACCATGTTCTTGCATCTTCACAGGTTTGCCCTTGGTGCTGTCATAAATATTGGGAAATTAAACAGTTGTAAAATGCTGCTGTTCTAATTTACAAGTTGCAATATCTTTTCATAGGTAAATAAATAAGTTAGGTAAAAGAGAGTGGAGAATTAGGCTTGGTGTTTTGTTATAACATTATACAACATGATTTATGTACTTCTAAGGGTACAAATAAAGTAAAATGATTCTGAAAAGACTGTGTCTTTTCCCCTCCTTTTACTACCTTGTACCTCTCTGATAAAAGCATTTGGGCTTCAATAGCTTGAGCATGTGCCACCTTTTAGAATATAAGTAGCTTCTTTAAAGAAGGGCACTAAAGTGAATAGATAAAGCATATACTGAAATCATTTGCTGAAGTTGTTTCTAGACTCTAGATTCCATTATAGGTTTTTGCAAGAGTTCTTTGGATACATTACTGCAAATCCTTTTTTCATATTGGAAAAATAATTACAGTGTTGGCATCAAATAGTGAGGCATAATATAATTGATGGGTACTGTTATTGATGAAACATAAAATATAAATGCAAAACCATATTCTCCCAATTACACCAGTCACACTCTTTGACAGTTTCAAGATAGTCCCAATATTTCTATATATTCTTCCTGGATGATTAGCTTTTAATGGATTCTACTAGTTTAATCCCAAAGTAGGGTTTGGTGAGACATTTCACATCATAAAAATAGGTTGGGTGTTAAGATATTCACTGGGAATATCTGTTCAAGGTTATTGTGTGGTCCAAATAATTCCTTTTTTGGGTAATATCTTGCCCTATGTCAGACCCCCGGGCATGAGTCTTTCACTATGTTGTATTCCATGCATTCTGGCAGGATCCTTTTTTCATAGTATCATTTAGTATAAACTTTGTAATAGATGATTAGGGGTTATGTGGGCATACCTTGTTATGCTGCAATCACATTGACAATATAAATGTAGACATATCTTTAGGATGATGGGCATCTCTACACATCATAGTTAACCAAGGAGAATCCATGCTAGTGCAATTTAAAGGTTGGGCTTTTGCCAGAAAAAGAATGCATAATTTCAAATGATTTATAATTGCAGAACCATGGTCAGATTAGGTGATACAGAAAAATATTCCACAAAAAATGTACTTATCCTAAAGTTAGTTTTTTTTCAGAAAGAATTCCAAAAATGTCATTCCCTTCAAAAATCATTTTCATTCAATCTTCCACTAATTCTGCTTCTGCTACAGTATATTTCAGTAGCATAGGCATATAGCAAAATAGCTATTCCTAATCTGTCAGATGGAAATGTTTCTCAGGAATAACATTACATTGCAGGGGTAACATCTTGAATTCTTTGTAGGCAAATGTTCATATTTATATAGTGGCAAAGACTTGACCCTCTTTTATAAATTATAGGATTGAATTAAAATCTCAAATACATAAGTGTAAACCTGGAGTAACTTTATTGATCTCAAAGGAGTTATTTCAATTTTCCATCTGAATAACTAAGTAAAGTTTGCTCTATGTTTGGTCCTTGATTGTCCTGCTACACGGCAGGAGAGCTATCTGAAAATTTCATTAGCATAGACTCTTCTTGGTTAACATTTCTACTGAGTCTCAACAGGTCTAGAGGCAAGATGATGAACATCACCAGCCCCCTGCCCCTGTCTTCCTTCATTTAAACTCCCTACTCTTCACATCCTTCTTTTCTGTGGATCCCAGACTACTTGTGGTGAGCCTTCTACCAGATGAATATTCTCCCCGGTAGCTTAGGAGAGTGAACAGTGCTAGGCCTGTGTGAAGTAACTAGTATTCACTTTGGATTCGGATTCGGCCAGGTCGGGGGACAGTGATTCGATTCACTGATTCCAATTACTGAACTGAGTCAATTGGGCTGAATCTCCAAATCAGCCAGGGCAGGCCCACCCATTGCCTCTCTCTCAGCCTAGCAATGGATGCCCTGCCTGTCCCAGCTCACAGCACATGGGGGAAAAAAAGCCCTGGCTCAGCAGGTGCTGCCAGGCAGGATCAATTCCTGCTGCCCCTCACTGAATGGGGGCCTCTCCACAAGCCCCCAAAGTGCTCCCTCAGCCCCCTCACAGGTGCCCCGCATGGGTCAGCTCTGGCCCTTTAAGAAAAAAAAATCTTAAGAAACCCTGGGACTCACTGCTCTTGCTGGCGGGGGTGATTCCCTGCTGCCCCACACGATGTGGGGGACTCTGCATGAGCCCCTGAGGCCCCAAGGCTGCACCAGGAGCAATGAGTTCGGAGGCTTTTCTCAGCTTTTCTTTTTTTCATAAAGGGCTGGAGCCCTGGCAGGTGGGGTAGTCGTGGGGGGGGGACAGGGAAGCAGGGAAAACTCGAGGGGGCTTGTGTAGAGCCCCTCCATGCAGTTGGGGGGCAGTGAGGATTGCCCCCCACCCGGCAGCACCCAGTGAGAATCCTGGTTTGTTTTTTTTAAAGTACTGGCAGCTAAGGTGGGTGGGAGAAGCCATGGCAGGGCTGGGGGAGCAAGTGGGGGTCTTTGCCAAAGATCTGGAGAGCGTTGAATTGATTGGGACCTTTAAATTGCTCCCCTGATTTGATTCAGATTTGGAAATTTGGTCCCTGAATCAGGTCGAATCGCCTCTGAATTGAATCACCATCTGAAGCTTTGCACAGCCCTAAACAGTGCTTTGTAAACAACTGAGACCTTCTGCCATATGTACGGTAGATCTCCATATGGGGAAGATCCTACATGTACTTGTCTCAGGGGAACAATACAAACAACAGTTAATCATATAAAGTTACATAAATTAAAATGATGCACTATCATTTTACTGAACTGACATTAGTTGAAGCTATTCCATCTTTATTTCTTATTTATCTAAACCTTTCTTCAGAAACACCAAATTAAAAGATATTGAAAATATGCTCAGAAGAGAATCTCTTCTAAAACATGTCCACAAAATTAAACCACACAATGTTGCATTTTATAAAGATGACTCTTGGACATGAGTCATTATAAAGTTGTAATTTAACCTGAAATAAAAGCCTTCTTTCAGACAAAGGTCAAAGTTACTTATCAGGCTCCACATCACTGGGGATTTATATTGATGTACATTCAACTTCTTTGTTTTCTAGCTGTTGACTGCTGCTGTGTAGTGATAAGCCAAATGTTTGCAAGCCACATATTTTTAATAACAAAATTAAGGAAAAATTCATATTATTCTATGTGGAAAATGCTGGTGGTAGAAATAAATTAAAAAAACTTTGCATGTAAGCAAATGCATGCAAATATACCACCATCTCATTGCTCTTGTTGGCAATATCAGCAGGAGAGCTGGTTGGGGTATATTTATAACACAGGCTGTCACAGAGATGTATCACTTTGGATGTGAAGGTTTCTCAGTTCCCTGGTGAACTCATCTTTTTGAGAGAGAGAGAGAGAGAGAGAGAGAGAGAGAGAGAGAGAGAGAGAGAGAGAGAGAGTCTCTTTGCAGGTGTCTTCTATCAGGTTTTCTATGAAAAAATGCGCATTTTAACATAAAGTTATGTTTTATGGAAACCTTCAAGAGGCTTCAAAGTCATTCTAGTGTGAGACAAAAACCAGAATTTGAAACAATATGTTGTTGGTCCTGGCTAGCTTTGATCAGCGGATATTGAACATTCAGTGAATGGATAGATAAATAATTTCAGGATCTATTTCTTCTAATCTAGCTCCTCTCAATCAGTAAATTTATAGTGCAGTATAAAAGATAAGAAAACAGTATTTTGCAGTGCATTAAATGGAAGAAAAATTATAAGACTTCTGGTTTGATTCAAAGAAAGCGCTGCGGCACTGAACAGTAACCGACACAGGCTTCAAAAAATCACTTGGATGGCTAGACACCAGACATTTCTTTCTCTATGACAAGTGCAAGTATATTCCATAGGACTGTCCCAGCTGCCTGTAGTGGGCTGGTTTGGGATTGAGAGAGTGGTCAGGGTGAAAAGGTAGAAAAAGATATATTGATCTAACAAACATGTAATTATGCAAAGCTTAATAACACAACAAAGAAAGACAGTACATCTCTGAGTCAGCAACTTATTGGCAGTCTCTTTTTATGTCTTGTATACAACAAACATCCTGAAGAGCAGCAAAGTCAGGAGTCCCCAGTTTATGCTGTCCAAAGGGGTACCAGGAAGAATCCTGGTATTCAGTTTTTGGGCTTCTCAGGACTCACTGCTCTGCCGAATTTCAGGTCTGCAGCTTTTCTTTTATAATGATAGCTTTCTTTATTACACCACTTTTTTTCTGCTGATTTCCGGATGCTCCAGCAAATTTATAGATTTTTTTGAGCTAGCTGTTGGCTTGCTGCTAATTATAGTTTTCCACTACAAACTTTTTTTATGTGACTGACTAATAGCAGTACAAGCCTTTGTGTTTTCTTTATATGATTAATTTTAGCTGCACTATAGCTAATGAAGCTGGCTTTAAGCTATGGCAAAATACATTAACAAAATACAGGAAATGCTTAATTACAGTTGCTTCCTTTTACACTCTTTCTTCTAGCTATAAGCATTCCGCAATATATAGATAAGCAGCAGAAAACCAGGTTTAATCCTTAGAAAGCTGGTTTAGCTGTCACAGGATGCCTTAGCAAGCACTTTTTTAAGCAGACACTATTTTGCTGTCAAGAGACATGACTAAGTCACTACCACATTTTACTTCTTGCTTGTTGAAGCATTCTGGGACATTTATAGCTGAGATGCCAAAGCTACATAAATTTCATTAGGGAATGGGGAGGGATTTTTGAGTTTAACTTGCATAGGCATGGGCAGATTTGCAACAACTGTTAAAATACTATTTAGCTACTGCAACTAAGGCAATAAAGAGTACTATAACACTTAAGGTGCTCAGCCATGTGGTTGATGTGATATATGGTGACATCTGAACAGCACAAATTACATTGTACTATTTACATGGCTCAGGCACATTGACAGCCAAACCGATGATTTTCTCACCCTCCCAAGCAAGGAGAGCTAATTGAATGCCTTGCTGAGCTTTTGCTCCAAGGCTTTGCAGCTTATCTTTTATTTTAGTTCAGTTTTATAATTGTTGCATGTCTACATCTGTTACCCATGACATGGGTATTGTAAAGTTGAGGTTTATGGTTTTAGAAGAGATTTTTGGCTATTTTAGGGTAATAGTCTGGTTACTTAGTTGCAGCAAAGCAACAGTTTTATTCTTAGCTCTTAAGCAACATGAACTACACAAGGTTTAGGTAGTACCATTTTAATACAGTAAGTGACTTGGTCTTTTTTAACAAACACATTGCCTTATTGTTACATATGACGTATTAAGTAGTTATGTTCACAGGTTATATTGGGCGGACTAAGAGGCTATTTTTTATAGGGTTCTTAATTTAATTAAGACATTATTGATTTCAACTAGAGGGGATTGTGCTACATACCGGGGGCTATCAGGGGTATCTATCTCTCTCTCACATGGGACGATGCAGATCTGGTCTCAAAGGCATTCTCCTCCTAGCTCTGTGCTAAGCAAATAAGCAGTGGTCTAACTTCTATTTTTAATTTTATTCATTAGGAATGAACACTTCTCTTTATTACAACTTTTTTCAAGTGGTAATTTAGGTGCTTTGATAGGGTCATCTCTTTTTAAATGTTGTCAGCATTTCATGATGTTCTAAGCCAGGGGGCCATTCTTTGTTTTTAATGTTGTTTATTACTTGGGAAAAATGCATGTTTAATGATAAGTGAACTTGTGCACAGGCAGTACTTTAAGTTTGATTTGTATCGGCTTTAAAAGCAGTGTCTATTATGGCTTGGGCAAGACAGGTTGTTTCTAATTGTATATCTGTTATTAATTCATCAGTATGCTCTAAGGTTTTCCCCTCAAGCTTGCCTCCCCTGGTGAGCAGCCACTGAAGAAGTAACTTGTTGGTTACTTCTTCAGCAATTTTCTGGGATTTGTCTAAGTTTTATACATTTATAGCTGAGTTAAGTTTATTCCAAAGATAACCTGGAGCCTTTCTTCATTTGCGGGACTTAATTGTATTTGTGGAATGGAAGATGGTTGGCTATTCTTACTTAAGTAACTCCTTAGCTACACAAACTCCTGCTGAACAGTTTGAAAAGGCAGCTTGGACATACTATTGTTCTGGTCTGAATAATACCCAAGCAGTGAACAATGAAGTGTTTAGGAGGGTCGGGGCTTTAATCTATGACTGCCACTAGGGCGTGGTGTTATACACAGGTGGTGTCAGGGCCTCTCAAGGGGGAATGACCAAAAACAACAGTGAGCACCCCATCCCCTTACAGCTTATATTTATTTATTTTTCCTGTGGGAGCCTGCAACTATGTCTTACTTTCCAAGGTGTGGAAAAGCTCCCATTGTTGCTCATGAGGACAATATAATACTGGGTTGGTAAAACAACATTGTCCTGGCAAAATTATAGCACTAATTTGCTTTAGAAATTTTACTAGTATAAAAGGATGGGGATAATTGGGCGAGACTTGTGGATGCAGCTTTCTTTTAGTTGTAATAAAGTAGGTACTATTTTACTACACCTTTGTGTAGGTATGATTTATAAACTATATAATAACTTTGTTTTAACTTGTAGCACACCCTCCCACCTGGAGGGTTTTACACTATCGCTGGAGAGTGTTGTCAGCCATAGGAATGGGAGGGGGTAGATTTTTCTACAAACGTAGTGGCTTAAGAGACTGAACAGATGTGGAATGCTGTGGTGGAGGCAAAGACTTAGGGACATTAAGTTCAATGGGGTTTCCCTCAGGAAGTATGTAGCAACAAATTTATAGACGAGTGGAACTACAATTACTTCTTCTCTCGCAGTTAGCCATTTCAGCTTTCAGGTAGAGAAGGAACCCAAGATAATAACTGATGCCACAGGAGCACTGACAGTTATTACCTTGTCATTCAACTATTCTGGTTTTTTTGCACAGCAGCTAGGATTTTACCTGTTCTGGAGTGGCAGGTTTTTTTCAATTTGGATATTGTGGCTGGACCACATGAAAGTCATCAGAGCATGTTTCTGGGGGATACTTTTCAGGGTCAGGGTACTCTTTTAAATCTTCAGGAGTAAGTTAATTAATATCTGGGATAAATGGAAGTGTAGTAGACATGCCCTACATAAGAAACACAATAAGGCGTTAGTAAGAAGAACACAATTATAACAGTTTACTTCTTCATGGTGCCAGCTGATTTAGACAGGTGATAGGATAGGACTTGTCTTCAGTAGCAGGTTTAATTAGGAATGGCTACGGCTGTGCTTGCAGACAGATTTAATCTGTAGGAATAAGACAGTAAGGAGTTTGGCTTTTGTTAGAAGAATTTAACTTATATACTTACTAAGTATTATGCACACTTTTTTGCCAGTAATGTTTTCTCTCATTTATTTTTCTGAGAATGTTTCACAACTACTTGATCCCCTGCCTGGAGCTTTCCCAGATCACTACTTCTAGGTCTCTCTACTGCCAGCTCCCGGGAACCACCTAATTTAAAGGCCTGTTGCATAGGGCTACCTCCCGGATGAGATCAGTTATTGGCTTAATTGATAGCTTGATCTAGGAGCAAGTCTAAGTTTTTGAGAGATGGGCCAGCAGCCAACTGAAAATTGCATTCAAGGATGCCATTGGCTCACTTTACTAATCTGTTAGACTGCGGATGGTAAGGGTTGTGATACGTTTATAACATACTATGTTTTGCAGTCTAGTCATATACAAGATGATTGTGGAAATGAGGGCTATTATCACTCTGTAATTCAATGGGTGGTGGATATATGGGTAGCAAAGTTTTCAGAGTTACACAAGTGTCCTGGTCAGTAGGTTTTGCTGAGGTGCAGGCAAACGTAATTTCCGTAATAATTCTACAGCTAGAAACACGTACTGTTTCTTGTGGGAGGTTTGAGGGAGGGGGCCTGTGAAATTGCATTGCTATACTTGCCATCTCACCTTCCTTTTACATAATGACCAAGGAACAGTTGGGGAAGGGTTTAATTGCATCTTGACCTCGTGGCTAATAATGCATGCATCAACTACCTCTTGTGCTTGTTTTCTAGTTACATGAATGCCTCAGGATGCAGCTAGGTGGGCGGTTCCATTGTGCCCGGAGTATCCATGTTCTCAGTGTAGCTATTCTATAGCTTGTTCTCCAGGTCTACAATGGGAGGAGGAGCTGGGCAAAGATGGGCTGCTTTATTTTCTTTTTTAACATACAAGGTTTCAGCACCCTCTTTTCTTGTTAGCTGATCAACTCGTCTATTACACTTTGCTTCTGGGCCTTCTTTTGTTTATTCTTGTGCACTGCACTAATGTGTTGGATATGTAGAGGAAGCTCATCTTGGGCTAACTTCTATAAGGTCTCCCATTCTTCGTGGTTCCAAATGTCTTGTTCTTGTGTTTTAAGTTTTTCCTTATTTCATAGGGGTAGCCATTTTCTACATCTTTCCACCACCATCCAGAAGTCACTATAAATATAAATGACCTTTTTAGGACATGAACCTTCTACTAATTCCCATTCAGCCATGGCGAGTACTTCTTGGAGCTCAGCATATTGCGCACTCTTTCCGAGGCCCTGTAATACTACTTGTTTGCCAATTTGAATTCTCAAGGTGGCTGCCCTCCAGGCACAACCTTGAGCAGACCCATCTGGAAACCAGACTTCAACATTGGTAGATACCTCTATTTCAGGCAAGAAAGGAGGTGCTTCCTTGATAGGTGAAGGTTCATTGCAGCTTATTTGGTCAAGATAAACATTAATTGTACTTTCTGTGACTCTTTCAACTAATGCAGGGCATCTCTTTGGAGTTACCCTTTGGACCTGGCTTAAGATGTAGTAGATCCACTTTTGGACTGTGGTGTCTTGGGCTCTTCCCCCAGGTGGCAGTTGGCGGTCTGACATAGCCATTTCAGGATAGGTAATGGAGTAGTGATAACTGTGGGTAATTCTCCCCTTAACGCTTCCATGGCTCCTAGGGCCACCATTGTTCTAAGAGAGTATACCTTGCTTCTGGCATTCTCCAGCCTTGGCTTTAGAATCCAAGGGGTTTTCCTTCTGCTTCCAAGGACTCCTTCTGCCATAGGTTCCAGTGTGGTCCTCCTTCTGAGAAACTTACATGAAGTTAATGTTCTCTTTCTGGATGTCGTGCTGCTAGGGAGGCATGGATAGTTACTGCTTCCTTAAGGGCCTGTAAGGCATAATCATGTTCAGGACCCCATTTTTATTTAGTTTTCTTTTTACACAGGTTATACGAAGGATGCGCTAATACACTAAACTCAGGAATGTGCATACGCCAGAAGTTGAGCACTCTCAATTGGGCCTGCAATTCTTTTACATTGGTGGGAGTCGAGGTCTCCACTATACTCTGCAGCCTTCCATTTGGTATCATGGGCCCCACATTTTGCCATTTTATCCCTAGGAATTCACATTGGGGTCCTACTTCTTGGACTTCCTGGTCAGACAATGTGAATCCAAAAGCATACACGTTCTCCTTTAATCATTTAAAGGCTTTGATGACAGCTTCTTTGTCTTGACTGCCCACTATGATGTCATCTATATACTGTCACATCAATACTTCGGGGCACTTCTTTTGGACCTTATGCACTACTGTAGCTAGAACTCTGTGAGTTAGGGTGAGCCTGTGTATCTACCTCTGAGTATTGGTCCAAGCACTGAGCCCTGCGGAACCCCACTGCACACACCCTTTCAGGTCGAAACTGATCCATCCACCACAACTCTATGGGTGCGACCCTCTAGCCAATTTGCCACCCACCAGACTGTGTGGTCATCCATGTCACAGCCTCTTAACTTGTTCACCAGTATGGGGTGAGATACCGTATCAAAGGCCTTCCTGAAGTCTAAGTATATGACATCCACCCTTTCTCCTGTGTCCAGGTGTTTTGTAACCTGGTCATAAAAAGAGACTAGACTTTCATGGGAGGCAGGGTCAATGGGGTTATGCTACATTGAGCTACAGGCATCATAGCCATTTCTTTTGGTTCTTGGTGAGACACTGCACATCCAAACTGCAAATTTTCTCGCTCAAGGGCAAACTTCTGTCCTCTTAGTATATTTAATCCCAGTAAGTTTGGCTCCACTTCAAGTATTACTGCCACTGCTGTTACCTTAAAACCATTAGGTAATGCAAAGGTTGCTCAAACCAGATGTCCTGGTTGTCTAGTGCCTCCAACTCTAATTACTTGATAAGGGGTTCCTTTTTCTCCTTTCCAATCCATGGAATCTAAAATGCAAATCTGGGTACCTGTGTCTAATAGCATGTTGATTGACTTCTCACTTCTATCTAATTTAATCTGTATGGGTGTCTGAATTAAGGAGCCAATATTAGATGCCGGTCCCCAGCCCGCTACTGCCCCCATGGTGGCTCCTTCTCTTGGGGGTCAGGCCGGCCAGACTGCCTAGGCTAGGCGATTAGGAACAGGTTATAATGATGTATAATCTTTGCATATAAGGGAACCTGGATTTAAATGACCCTGCAAGACAATGCACAGAAGCTGTATTTAGGTACAAGATGCTTCAGGGAAGAATAGAAATGGATCCCCTACAAGCCTTTCTCCCCTTTCTTAAAAGAAAGCTATATTAGAGGAGACCAAGCTACATCTATCATGCTAATCCTATTAGGTAGTTCTTCTACCATCAATCCCAATGGTTTTGCAGTTATTTTGTTGATATAGAAGAAACATTTTTCTCTGGATACTGAGGAATACTGATCATATACTGTGTGTTCAATATTTTTACTCCATTTTATTTACATTTTTCTAAGTAGAATCAAATGTTGTTGGTTTCTGGCCAAGCTACTAATAGTTATTTCTTTTTCTGCATAATGTGATATTTGAATTTCCTCCTTGTGTATTGTTAGTGTCTACCATCAATTTCACAAAACAGTCCTATTTATCCCTAAAACTGGTCCTACGTTTTCTGCAGTCTGCCAGTCAAATCCCTTCAAAATCAGAGCTTAATTACATTTAGAATCTTCCTTCCTTCCCTTGTGACATTTCAACAATTATCTTCCTAAAGCAGGATAAAGTGTTGAAATTTAAACATTTTCACAGAAAAAAAATGATATAGTATTTTGACTTTGAAGTGTCAGTGTTTCATTTCAACAATATTTGTCAAAACTACATATATTTCCATTTCTTCAATCATTTTGTTTTCATTTTGGTTTTGTTGAGCAAACCTAAGTACTCTATTTTGAGTCAGTTCAATGTTAAACTTCATTTTCCTATTGTGGCACATTGCCTCATCAAGTTGCAGTTGAGGTTGTGATAAACCCAACCTACCCTTTTGGCAAGCTCCCTGGGCAGCCTACATTTCTGATGGTGCAACAATAGGCATGTGACTCCCATGAAGCATCATATAGATCATTTGAGGGATAAATGTATTGCATTGTGGGAGATAGAGAAGAGGGAAAGGACATTTTAAGTCAGCTCAGTAAAATGAATTACACTGACCCGTGATTAGATATACAATTTCCACCCTGCCCCCACTCCCATGCAGGAGAAAAGTGTTTGACAAAAGATGAATTCATTTGGTGAAAAAATTCAAAATATAATTTTTGTGAACACTGCATTTTTCCTCAGAAAGTCATTCAGAAAAAAAAAAAATTCTGACCAAATATCATTCACCATGATATTTTAACCATTTTTTTTTCTTTCTTCTTTTTGGTGATCCATACTACCTATATTTGCCTTAAATCTTCCATTATTTGCCTAACACTTGTCCTCTGCTGGAAGACACTTGTCTCTTTCTGGCTTCATTGGCAGAAACAAAGAAAAGAGCTAATTAGACCTTAACAACAAATACGAGTTGAATAGTTGAAAAGTTAAATAGGAAGAAAACTTAAATATAATATTTTAAGAGAAGACATGGAATCAGATTTTCAAGTTTCCCTAAGAAACTGTCCAGAGATGCTAAGTTAAATGGAAGCACAAACCTCTTCAAATACATTAATTAACTGCCAACTTCAGTAATGTTGAAGAAAGGCTACCCCCTAGGGGCTAAGAATCTCTTGGGAGGCACTGAACAACTTCATTTTTGTTCAATAGAAGTACCTCAACAGACTATCAGGCTATCATATAATCCCACTGGGGGTTTAAGGCACAACGTGTATTGAGCTTCCCTTGGCTGAGAGAGACAAGGGGAACATCTCCAGAGACAAAGCCCATGTTTTTCAGGAATTGTTTTTGGTCTAACTAAAAACTTTTCTGTTTAAACAATAAACTATGCCCTTCAGCAAGGGCCTGATTGAAAGTTAGTTACGGCTACAACTGGCTGAAAAATAGAAATCTCTTCCCAGGGGAAAGAAAAAGTTATTTTGATTTTTTTTTGTCATCACAAATCAAGACAAAATATTAAAAATGGGACATGTTTCACAAGAAAGGATTGCCAGACATATTTCAGTTAAGGAGAAACAAAATGTGTGTTTAGCTTGATGACTGCCTGCAACAAAGTTTCTTCCTATAGACAGGAAGTGAAATTGAACAGGTAGATTGCTGGAGCTTAAGAACTCAGGCTTTCTGCTTCCCCAGGCAATTTGGCTAAGAATCTGGAGCTCTCCACCTCCCTGCTTTCATTCTAGTCCTTTGGTAGGTCCTCAGCAGCTTACCTGGAGTTGTCATTTTGGCTTTCTCTCTGAAAGTGGAAATGAAATTGGCGAAGAGCCTTCCAAATGGACAGCAAAGGACTACCCATCTCAGCTGTCCCAATAGAAGTTTAGAATTTCCCAGAAGAGTGAATATTTTTAAATGTAGTTTTGCCTAATAGATTTTTTCTGTCAGAAAATTATTTTGACAAAAATTCCCTGATCATCTATAAGTGTTACCTTGGTTCTCTTCAGGACTGGTGAGACAACTTGCCAGTGTACACCCATTTATAACTTGCTTTTTTCATTGCCTCCTTTTCATGGTACAGGAATCTTTAGGAGCAATGTGAAAGTGGACTGTATTTTCAGATCTGTGCCTATTTCAACCAATTGCACACTCTGTTCCACAATCTCCATGATTTTTCAGGCCATTAATGGATGATGAAACCAAACCCAGCCCAAAATCATGAGCAATGTGACATCTTCCAAGACTTCTCTGGATTCATTTGCACACTCTAGAAGACAATGACCTGCACTCAAATAGTCCAGGTTTTCACATACTTTTTCTATACCTAAGCAGTGAAAAAAAAAACCACAAGTCAGATCTAGTACTGGTAGACTGTGTTTGGTAGGAAACTATCATGTGAGAGAAATATGTGTATGCTAGTACTCTTTCATGACTACATATGCACTTGTTTTAAAATAAAGTGTGTTTCTTCCTTCGTGCAGAAGAGGGGAAGGTAATTTGCTTGGTAGCTGAATGCAGGGCCAGTACCACAATCCCATTAAGTGGTAAATGAAACACTGCCAAGTTCCCACTTTAATATAGGAAAATCATAGGGATTAGGATCACAAGCCAACAGGCCAAAGGGAGGAAAGGTAAAAGTTAAAGGAACACAACTATTGTGATAATGTACACTCCGTACCTTAATTCGACCTCCTCAACACCTCCAGAGGTGTCCTCAAATAAGCCTTTAGTCCCCAAGGACTCAAATAGCATCAGTGTACAGCTGCCCCCAAGCCTGAATCCAACTCCTTCAATCCACACAGGCCTGGATGACCAAACCAATGAGATCCCAAGCTCCACTATGCACTCCTTCTATGTAGGCCTGATGGGGTTCTGTGTGCAGGCTGTAATTTCTCTTTCTTCTCATTCTGACTCTTGGGGCTATTTATAAACATTAGGTTTTTCTAGTTTTAATCCAGAATACAGCTGCCACTATATACATGTGGATGTTTGTAGTCTGAATTAAAATTGGATCCAGTCTGAACGAATTAATCCTCTAAATACAGATTAAAGTTAATGCAGATTAAGGCAGTCTGAATTAGGCAATTAAAACTTAATTAACACATATATAAGGTGTTGCTTTTAAGAGAAACAGTCCATAGGAACTCAAATAAGCATTGCAGATATCAGTCCCTGCAAGGAAAACTCATCTGGTTTTTGGAACACAAGAAAGGCAATCAGGCGCAAAGTAACATCTTTATAAAGTCAAATGTGCCAACAACTAAGACTAGGGACAGAAATTACACACAAACTGGTTTTAATGATCAGAAACTGGGTTAAACTTGTAACAGAACATAAATTCAGTGCACATAAAACAGTTTCAAAATGGCTAAAATGGGTTTAAGATAAACCCAGTTGAATGTAGTATCAGACTTATCTGATTTGGGTCAGAGCAATTTATGCAACTTCTGTCCCAGATCCCTTCCTGGTTTAAGTTATATCAGAGTCCTCCAGCATCCCAGAAAGCTCTGCAGCCCTAGGCTGGGCTGTAGTCTTTGTGTCAGAGAGCAGGGCTGGTCTCGCTTCTCTGCTTTCTAGCCTGAGCAGAGGTGGGGGCATGGCCCTGTTAAGGCAAAGTGGGCAGGGAGGAGGCTGATTCATCCTCCTTCCCCTCCCTGCCACCACAGCCAGGGTCTGCCTGTCTGCAGAAGAGCAAGCAGCAGAAGCAGTAGCAGGCTGGGGCTGGCAGATCCCAGCTGTGGTCCCCAGGGGCAGAAGGAACACAGGGAAGAACTAACCCTCTCCCTGCTCCCTTCAACCAAACAGAGCCATGCACCCCGCCCTTGCCACTGGATCAGTGAAGGTACAGGGAGGGGCAGCAGCCTCTGTCAGGTGCATAAGAGGGGGTTTATTGCCCACCCCCTTTCCCTGTCCCACAGGCAGGGACTGCAGCCATTCCAACTTGGTCCCATTAAGGCTAAGGGGCCAAGCATGGGGTTAATCCCCAAGCCCACACACACACTGGGGGAACACAGCCAGACCAGAGCAGCTCCTCACCTCCCCAACTACCGCCATGTGGTGGGGAGGGGGGCTCTTCCCCCTCCCTCTTCCTCCCTGCCTACTCCACCACCATGGGATGTAGAGGGAGGCTCTGTGTCACATTGTCCGACCTTATTGCCCAGACCTAAACTCTTCTCCCTCCTCCTCCCCCACATACCATGGGGTGGGGAGGGGGACTCTTCCCTTTTCTCCTTCCCCCTCCCTACACTGCTGCATGGCATGGAGGCAGGATCTGTACAGCACTGCCTGGCCCAGTCTGGCCCAGCCCGGATGTGGAGAGCAGTAGTCACTGAGCTGTAGCTGCCGAGGAAGGCCCTGCCCCTGCAGTCCAGGCTGTCCTTGCTTGGCCCCAGCCAAGACAGCCACATGGTGTGACCAGGCTGAGCTGCAGGAGCAGGGCCATTCTCAGTGGCTGGAGCTCAGTGACAAGGAAGCTAAGTTATGTCAGCAACAGCAGGCTGGCCCAGTGTGCATGGGTGGTGGCTGGCCAGGCAACAGGCTACCCAAGCCAGCTTGGAGGCACCTGCAAACCTGGAGCCCAGCAGCCACCCACCATAGGTGCTCAATGCAGACACATGAACCCCCATAGTGCCTCCTAGTCTGCCCAAGTAGCCTCAGGTTGCCTGTTACTAAGATGCAGCCATTTGAGGAAGGCCTTGTCCCTGTGGCCCAGGCTGACCCTGCTGTGCAGCTGCCTCAGCTGGGGCTGAACAGGGCCATCCCAGACTGTAGAGGCGGGACCCTCCTTAGTGGCTGCAGCTCAGTGACAGCTGCTCCCTTTACCTAGGCTGGGTTGGACTGAGCTGGGCAGTGCCACACAGAGCCCCACTCCCCACCCCCATGGTGGTGGGAGCATGAGGGGGATGGAAGGGGAAGAGTCCTTCTCCAGCACTAAGCACAGCCCCCTCCCTGCCCCAGAGTATGAGAGAGGAACAGGGGGAAGACTCCCCCTCCAGGGCTGAGCAGCACTGCACAGAGCCCACCTCCTCTCCCTTCAGTGGCAGGGTGGGAGAGGGGGAGACGGAGGGGGAGGGGGAAGAGTCCCCCTCCAGCACCCCACAGAGCCCCCCCTCCCCATCCTGTGGCAGTGGCAGGGGGGAGGAGGGGAAAGAGTCCCCATCTAGGGCTAGGTAGCACTTCACAGAGTTCTCTTCCTCACTCTGGGGCAGTGGGGGAGAGGCAGGAGGAGGAAGGGAAAGAGTCTAGGGCTGGGCAGTGAAGCTGTGTGCCCGGATTGCTCCTGGCTGTCTGGGAGCTGATGTGGTGGGCGGTCTGTTGAGGCTCTTCCCCTTCTCCTTCTCCCCTGCCATGGGTATCTGGCCAGACCCCAATCTGATCAGGCTCCTTTTTTGCCCACTCTCTGAACCCTGCAGGCCAATGTGGGGGTTTAAACCCCTCCCCAATTATACTCAGGCCTGCTGGACCCTGGCCATGCCCCCTTGCTCAGCTCAGCTACCCTGTGCAAGGGAAGGGAGGGCTGTTCTAGCATGCCTGGTCTTCTGGCCTGAGCCATTGCAGGCATGTTCCTGCATTTCTGGAATGAAAATAGATATCTGTCCACTTTTCAATTTGCTTCAATATCTGCAGTTTAGACTAACCTGCAAAGATTGAATTGATTTACACTCAGGCTTTATGAATGTCTGTCCCTAACTTAAGTGACTAAGTATCAGGTCAATTACAGCTTCTGGAACTGCACTTTAGGTAACTGAAACAATGTAGCAGTACTTAAACAGGCTTATTATCATTTCCTATTTACTTTCAACCACCATCAAGTGTATAGAAGTGGCTGTCAAGTGTAAAGATTTGTATCAACTGTGGAAATCTGATTCAAACTGTGTGATGCCAATCAGTTAACATGGCTTAGAAACTGCTGAGAACATCTACAAATGGCCCTCCTTTCTTCCTCTCTTGGCAGCCTCTGGGTGTTTCTGAGAGTTGTAGTCCAAACTAACAGTCATCACAGGTCTGCAGAATACACCCTAATTCCATCTGCTGTTACACGTGCTACTTATTAGATTTACAAATATTACTCATTACAGTGAATTAAGCTAGGCCCTGATTCAAATCCCAGGAAGAGTCATCACCACTCACCAAAAGAAGAGAAGGGACAGCTGTAGGGTACTAGGAGAATGTTGACCATTGTCACCAATCCTCTGGTGAAATGGGTATTCATTTGAGTTAGGGCTATAATAATGGTTACTTAGAGGTCTTCAAAACTGTGATATATGCCAGTAAACAGCTTTCATTATGACATCTCAAGGGGAACATGTAATTGGCTTTACTTTCCATAGCTTTTCAATGCTTAAGATGTTGCTATTCAAGTTTTTAATTATATCACCAAAACAGATAATGTAGAGAGACTGTTCTTCATGAAATAAAGAAACAATTTAACCCAGCCTATTAGATGTAGCCTACATGATGGTCTACATGGCTATATACAGTGGAAGAGGATATCAGGACTTGGAGGAAAAAAAGATTACCTACAGGGGCTTTTTGAATAGCAGCGCTATGTAAAATGTCACGTGCATTTTTTTTTTTTGAATTAACAATCAACTTTCCATTTGATATTTTTGCAATACTTTGGACTGCCTTTTCATGAATATTCAAGTGTGCAAAATTTTGTTCATATGAATGTTTGGTTAAGAAGATTTTTAGGTGCAAGGTTGATACTTGCTTTACACTGAAGCTACTGCATAAGTTATTAGTATTTATTTTTCTGTACATTAACTGTATTCATAGGACTTGGGGAAAGTAACAGCTCCATTTTTGTTTCAATATAATTTCTGGCACCATCTAATGTTTAATAAGCACTTAATCATCAGGTTGGCTGGAACTTTATTACTAACTGCACATGTACATAACAGTCTGAATTGACTAAGGTGGGGATACATGTACTTTATATCAGTCTTACTCAGAGGCTTATAATTGCCAGTAGCACACTAACTCCCTTGACAGTTCAGTATCATATTCATGTAGTCAAATGCTACAAATCTAATGCATCTCTTTATGTTGCCAATGTAAACCATGTTCAGTAGAATGGCAAGATATAATGCAAATATAACAATGATGATACCCCCAGTGTACTCTCACTTGTTTCCATTCATTATTATAGCAGGAATGCTCTTGTGAGAGCTTGATGAAAACATTTATTTGGAACCACCTGTGCAAGACTTTTTATTATTAATAGAAATAACTGTCTAGAAGCTGGACCAGAATTATAATGCTTGCCATTTATTTTTTCCAGGATGTTTTCTCCAAGGGCAAACCACTCATTACTTCCCTTATCTTTCATAAATATACTGTACATAATTGAATACAAAGACTGAATAGCTTACAGGTGATGTTCTAAGGTGTACATTCCCTTGCTACTCCCTGAATGGTATTAGAAACAGCTTTGGATCCCAACTCGGTCAGTGAACAGTAAATCTACACTAACAGAATTGTCTCCTCAATAATCTGAGTTTGAGCCTCAGAACCAGTAATAAAGATCATTCTTATTTAGCTCCAACTTTACAACCTCTAGGACTGTTTACTGTAGAATTCTGACATTTATGAAGTCCTTTATTTTTTCTTCTAAGGCTGCTGCAATAGTAAAAGATAAAAGTAACATTACTACATGCATCAGTTTTTGATGAAACCTCAGTGCCTGCCTGCTTCACACTGTTGATAAGTGTCTTCTTCCTCACTGCTGGTGTTTTTCATGTAAAAGAAAGGGCATTTTTGAAGAATGACTTGAGCAGAAAGATTTGACATAACAAAGTGCCCTTCAGAAAAAATAGAGAGAGATTACTGTTCTACAAAATATATATTCCATTATCTACACTAATACTGAGAGGATTTTTTTAAAGATGGACAAATAGAGTGCACTGGATGATGGTTCATTGATTTGCAACTGATCTAGGGAATTGTAAAAAAGTCCAGGTATGCTCTGTTACTGTAAGCTGCTCTGCATGAGAATTTTTTTTATAAAAAAACGAACAGAATCTTATATATTACAGGTATCTCCACATTGCTTTGCTGTACTATAGGATATGACTACAAGGTATAAGTGCTATGCAAAGATGCTTGAGCTTGGTTGTGCATTGAGCTTGTCAGCATTGAGTTGTGCAGATATACCCATATGTGCCAAGAACAACTTCTGAGTCAGCTAAGCTCATTCCCTCAATGTAATCATTATCTACATTTCAGATTTAACTGTAGAATTGTTAGAATGTATAAACTGTGAAATTAAACATAATCATTCCAATATATGGGATAAATGACACTCCTATAGCTTGAATACCCTCCATGATAGCTCTGTTATTGACCTCTGGACTTCTGAAACCAGGCACATATTCAAAAAAAGAGGAGGAAGGTGAGTGATGACACAGGCCCCCTCTACACATTACAGGTTTTGCACAATTAACAGGTTAATTGTGGAATTAACTAAAGCCAGCTATATGTGCAAATTACCTGTTCCTCCATGAAAAGGTCCAATCAGCCATAAAGTTAGACCTTGACGATGTGGATATATGGTTGGTATCCAGCTTGAATTTGCATGTGTAGCATGGCCTCCTCTGTGGGAGTCTTGTTAGCTGACTGAGGTCCCAGACCCAGAGGCACAATATATCCAGCCAAGGCTAGGAGACCTGCAACTGAAAGGTTGATTCTGGGTTCTGGTGATATGCTTCCTTTTGCTGGGATCCAGATGGGTCCTAGGAGCCATAGGATGTAGCTGTGATTGTCCACCCCCAGGAGTTTCAGCTGAGGAGGCTCCCAGCCACTGGAGCTTGCTTCTTGCTGGTCTAGGAAGAGACCAGGATCAGTTTCCCCCTGCCCCAGCTACAAGGTATGATTAGATCTAACGTGCAATGTCACAAGCACACCTCCTACAATGCACGTGTGGTATGGACTGTGCATTAGATCCCATTGAATCCTTACCTGTATGTGTAGAGGGGCCCGTAGGCTAAGGAAACATTTGTCTTATTTTCTGCATAGTGTTTTAAAATGGAGCCTCTACTTGTAAGATGTTTAGCCCAATTCTGCTCATTCAGGACAGTTTAGATAGTCCAGGTCAAATGGGAACCTTTGCATGAAAATATTTCATTAAGGTGTCACTGATTTCTATAGGAGAAATTAAATCATCACTGGGCTTTTTGCTTGTTTGTTTTAAATCCACATTTATATGTATACCTGAATTGGACTCAGACTCTGAATCTTAGGTTCCCCATTTCCAAGCAACAGCAGATTTAGAAGGAGCGAATGTGGGTTGTGTTCAGAAACTGTAACCTTCTTCATAGACAAATCACTCCCTGAGAGACATCTGTTTTACTGGCAGAGATATGTTTGTATTGCTTTTAATCTGCGTCACTCTACAAGCCCATGAAGCTATGAGAGAGTGAGTTGGATTCTATAGTGGCTTATGAGCCACTGACAGAGAAGTTGACTGATCTCAACTGCTGGATCATTTTTATGGCTGATGATGTGACACACAGAAAGGAAGTAGGTTGCTTGTCTTTCAGAACCCAAGTTGAGTTTGCAGTTCTAACAGTGAAAAACAAAGGTTCTCACAGTGTAAACTGAACACATTTGATGTAGAAGTTACTTAAAAAGAGCTGAAAAATGGAATCCTAGATTAGAGATTTATGTTTATAAATATAAACAGCTGCATATGATTTCTGTTACATTTATTGTATTTATAAAAATGCTAATTGTATTATTACTGTTATGCATTTTATCTATTTATTTTTATATTTATGTAAACAATGATTCCTAACATTTTGTTAAGTGATTTATGCACCATTACATTTTATTACCGCATTTACCTGAATCCAAGATTACTCTAATTTTAAAATGACCTCCCAATAATTAGCTTCTATACATGGAAAATGTATACATGTGTTATAATTTTCCATGTATAGAAGCTAATTATTGGAGAGTTGTCTTAAATTCATACCTCTTCCCACCACATGAAAATTCCCTTCCAGCCCCATATGGCAACCAGTAAATCCCAGAAGCATAGAAATACCCATAGCAGACCATCAGCATAGCTTTGTCTATATTGTCCCTGACCAGTGGCTATCCAGCCTTTTTCTGAATACTTCCAGTGATGTAGAGTCCACAATTTCCCTAAGCAGTCTATTCCACTGTCTCACTGTTCTAACAGTGAAGATATCCAATCTGAATCATCTTTGCTGAAACTGTAAGCCATTGTTCCACATCCTCCTCTTTGCAACAAGAAAAAAATCAGATGTTTTCCCTCTTCTTTATGGGAACCTTCAAGTGTTTGAAGACTTCTATCATGTTTCTTCTTAAGTGACTTTTCTGTAAGCTAAGTATAATTAGCCCCTTCAACTTTTCCTTGTATGACTTGCCTTCCAAACCCTTGAACATTTTTGTTGCCACCTCTGGACCCTCTCTAAGTTCTCTACACCTTTTAAAAATATGGAGCCCAAAACTGAACACATTATTCCAAATGAAGTCTAAGCGGTGCCAAGTAGAGAGGTACTATCACCTCCCATGCCTTGCATGTAATGCTTTTATTGATGCATCACAAAACTGCATTTAACTTTTGTACAGCTTTACCGCACTGAAGACGCATATTGAGCCTGTTATCTACCAAGACTCCCAGACCCTTTTCCATGGTGCTGCCATCCAGCCAGGTGTCACCCATTTTCTATTTGCATTTTTGTTTATTCTTACGGAGGCATAGTGCCTTGTATTTGTCAGCATTGAACTTCACCCTATTAGCTTCATCCCAGCTTTCCAATCTGTCAGTATCCTTCTGTATTGCACTCCCATCATCCAACATGTTTATAATCCTTCCTACTTTGATATTGTCTTCAAATTTGCTAAAGAATCTTTCTATGACAGCATCAAAACCATTAATAATAAATCCATTGAACAGTGCTGGGCCCAGAAGAGACCCCTTTAAGACTCGACCCAAAACTTCCTTCCACTCTGGCATGGATCCATTTATAATTAACCTGTGCTTGTGACTGTTGAGCCAATTGTCTATCCACCAGATAGTAGTTTTGTGTAGCCTGCATTTCTCCAATTCGTTTATGAAAAGGTCATATGGGACCTTGTAAAAAACCTTCATCTACCTAAGTAGTTACTTTGTCAAAGAAGGAGATCAAGTTTGTTTGGCACAATTTGTACTTAATAAATCAATATTGGCTGCTTGTGATCAGCTTTTCCTCCTCCAAATGCTCATAGATGAACTTTCTGAGGATATGCTCTAGTAACTTTGGGTATTGAGATTAGTCTAGGCAGTGTATAGTTCTCCAGATTTCTTTTTTGCCTTGTTTAAAGAGAGGCACTGTCACCCTTTTGTCCAGTTCCCCTGTCTCCTATGACTTTATGAATATTATTGCCAAGGGCTGAAAGGTCTTTTCTGCCAGTTCTTTTAGTACTCTGAGATGAAATTCATCAGGCCCTTTTGCCTGGAATTTATTCAAACCTGTCAAAAGTTCTCTGACTTTCTCTTTTCTTATCTCATTCTTTAGCTTATGTCCGTCTATTACCAAATAATTCTTATTAGGTGTCTTATTATTTTTGTGAAGACTAAGATAAAGTAGCTGTTGAGTAACTCCACCTTCTTTTTTGCATCTTTTGTTAAGAGTCCCTCCCCTCTTCCTCTCCCCCAGCTAGTGACCAGTGGGCCTACAGCTTCCTTGGTCTTTCTTTTCTAGCCAATATGCTTATAGAACCTCTTCTTGTGGTCTTTAAACTCCTTTGCAAAGTGCAGCTCATTCTTTATCTTTGTCTTCCTGATTTTCCCCATGCAGGTTCTTGCAATTTCCTTGGTGACCTGTCCATTTTTCCAGTGCCTATATGTTTTTTCTTTTTTTGCATTTGACACATCTTAGAAGCTCCTTGTGCAGCCATATTGATTTCTTGCCATTCTGTCTTATTCTTCCATAGTGTCAGAACAATTTCTTGTTGGGCGTCCAATAGTGTGCACTGTAGAAGCTCCCAGCCTTTCCAGATGCTTTTATCCCAAATGGTAAAATATTACTAAAAATCAAATGCATCACTTATATCTGAATTCATTAGGGTGGGTTTTGTTGTTGTTGTTGTTTTTTGTTTGTTGTGGTTTTTTTTTTTTGCAAATCATGGTATCACAGAGCACTGAGGTGCCCTGCTCCTGAAGAGGGGAAACTGGTAGGGAGGGAGCCCTAGCAGTGACTAAGGAGCCCAGTTGTGGGTTGCCAGGGCAACCAAAGAAGGTCAGCTGACCAGAGGGGGCAGGGCCTGGCTCCCTTATAAACCGTAGGGGCTAAGGCCAGAGTTAGTTCCCTGCCAGCAGCCAGAGAGGCAGGGGCTCCCTAAGCCAGGATGCGGGAAAAAGCCTGACCTCAGGTACAGCTTATGGCAGCTCTAAGATGCTTGAGCAATGTTGTTATAGCCAGCTGGCTTATGTTTAGGTTATAGCCAAGAGACTTGAGTTTCTGTTTCATTTTGTTGTTACACTGGTGGTTTGGGTGTGGCTGTTAGGGGTTGGAAGAGGCCTCATAGGAAACCCACAGTAGAGTGGGGACCCCAGTGCCAACAAGGGTGCAGTGTATGGGGTACATAGACCACAGCCCCAGAAAGGGGGTAGTTTCTGGAGAGCCCCAGAGAGGGGGCATTGTTAAGGAGCTCCAGTGTGGACATGGTGAGCCCCAGAGAGGGGGCTTTCTTGCTGAGAAGCCCAAGATGGACACAGTGAGCCCCAGATAGGGGGCAGCATTATTAACGAGCCCCAGTGTGGGCACAGAGAGCCCCAGATAGGGGGCAGCCTTACAGAGAAGCCCAGTGTGGGCATGGTAAGCCCAGATAGGGGGCAACCTTACTGGGAAGCCCAAGTTGGGCACAGTGAGCCCCAGATAGGGGGCAGTATTATTAAGGAGCCTCAGTGTGGGCACAGAGAGCCCCAGGAGAGGGCCGTATTATTGGGAAGCCCCAGTTTGGGCATGGTGAGCCCTAGGAGAGGGCATAGCATCACTGAGAAGGCCCCAAGGCCCTGGAGAAGAGGGCACAGAGTGAGATTGGTGCTAGGGCTCTCCTCAACCCTGAGGGAGTGCATCCAAGGAAGGGAGGCCCAGAGAGAACAGGAAGGGGCTAGATAGTGATAGACCTGAGTCAACGACTATTCCATCGGTGAGGTGTGGACTGCAGTGTAGGGGAGGAAATGGAGCTGCAGATAGCACCCCCTGGCAGCGGGGCAGTACAAGGGCAGCCTCCTGCTAATTAACACTGATTAATCAATTATCAACAAGGCATGGCAGGTGAGTAGGCAGGTGGTTGCCCCAGGAACAGGTGTGTGGGCCACATTTTAACCCGGCCCTGAGTGGCCACCTGTTACACATGGCTATCAAGTTATGATGGAGAGCTGGAAAGGGTCCAGAACATGATGAGAGACCATGATGTATATACTTCAGGAGAGATCAACAAGCCTTCAGGAAATCAGCCAAATTGTTCTTTTGGACCCCTCTTATCCAAAGTTACTAATGGAGAAAAGGAATAAAGCAGTTATGAGGCATAAAACTATTAAAGACTGAGGAAGACTATTAGCTATTAAGGAAGACAAGAAGAGGAAAATAAATTAATGGAAGTTGTTCCTTAATGGAGACAATATATAGGGTGAAAGAAAGGAAGCAGAAACAAAAAATGGATGCAGATGAATGTGAAGAAGTAATAAAGAAATGAAGAAAGCTATGCAGTCAGCAAATACTTTTACTTCTAATTTAATTATATTCAGATATGTTATTTTCCTTTCAGAAGTGAAGCTGTTGATAGCTACGACAACCTGTCATGCCTCGGGGGATGCTCAGAAATAGTTGAGATGTAAATGGAAAGCAGGTGAGGGACAGTGAATGAATATTTTTATCATTCAGAACAGAGCAGTTTTAAAACAATTTCCTTGTCCAAATATTCGCTCATTTTTGTGGTGGAGAGCTGAAAGTAACATTTCATGTGGATAACCTCAAAAAGAAGACGCATTACCGTGCCTCTGCCTGTGTCTCCCCACCATGCTCCAAAATCATTTCTTCAAACTGGTTCATGTGTATTGACTTTCAGGGCATACTGCAAAACTCATTTGTCTTGCTTCTCTGTGAGAGAATGGGCAGGCTCCAATGGGAGACCATTTTGACCTTTAATATGTTAAGTTTTCTACAGCTGGGTTGACCAAATAAGAAAAAAAAAAGAGAACAGCCTATTTTTACAAGTTTATTTTTAAACTGTGTCAAGTAGCTCCTAGGGAAACTAAAAGTGAAATTTCTAAATGATTTTGATCTTGTGCCATCCTTTATTTTTAATAACACTTAAAGAAATTTAACCCTATATGTACTTTTTTTATAAAGTCAGTTCAAAAGGAAAATGTTTTAAAATTCATTTTTAGGCTAAGCATATTGGCAAAAGTACCATAGCTGAAATTCACAGATGGAAGGTGCTTTAGGCAGGGCCATTTTCCAGTACCTGATGCTAAAAGTGGCTTTCATTACAATTTTTACAATGTTGTGCTACCAGTTGTACCATCTGGCTACTGTTTAGTGTAGTGCATGTAACATAAAAGAATAGATTTACCATCTTAAAAAACACACAATTTTGAATTTTAAAGTGATCTGTTTTCCACCTTTTAATTCTGTTGGCCACACTAACTCTTAATGAAGAATTAGAGGATTAAGACTTTTTTTCCCTTCACTTATAAAAAAAGAAGATAAGTTTTTAATTACTTTTTGTTCATGAATTGGCCACAGGGGAGAGATTAAATTAAAATGATTAAAGGACTACATTTCCTACATTTCAAAACTACTTTTATATATGCCTTTCTTGCTGGTTGTTTGATAATCCTCATTCTTGCACATCATTCCAATGTCAGGGAATTTAAGTGATACTCAAGGAGAAAAAGCTTTAGTAAAAGAGAAGGTTATTGATAACAACCTTAGAGAGAGCTCGAAATTTGAGATTCTTACTGAAGAGTGGAATCAAAAGAAACAGGAACTAAAGTATTACTGCTGCATAGGACTTGAATCTAGCTCTGAGGCCAGGAATACCTAGTTTTCTAAGACACTGACATAGTTCAGATAGTCAAAACCAAAGGCAAATGCATTTACAATACCTGTGTCAATTGAAACTAAAATTCTAAATTAAAAATCTATATGCTTTTGGAAAATTTCTTTAATTATGTCCTTAAAATTTAGCACCATGGCATAACAGCTTTAAATATGTGTAGAATCCAATTGTATATTTGGGGGGTTTGGTGATAAAGTGAGAATGTGTTCTAGAGACATTAAATTTGAAACTTTGAGAGCATTGCTAGGAACTGTTCCTGCATAATCAAGGAGAATTGGAATGCTTCTATCTCCAGACATCTCATATCTATTCCTTCATTTCTTGGTGTGGCTAATGCTTTTTAAAAATACCTTCAGAATGCAGACTATTCACCCAATGTAATTAAGCACTTTTGCAAAGCATTATCCTTCTGAGATAGTACCTAAGATCCTTGTATCAAAGAAGCAGTGCAAGGATACCTTAAAGGTGTCCCTAAAGAGTTTTGGCATTGACCCAGAGCTGTGGGAACAAATTGCTCACAACCATCCATCCTGGAGGTCCCAAATCCAGAACAGAGCATTGGCCTTTGAACAGCAATGCATGGCAGAAGCAATGAAGAAATGTGCAGCCAGGAAAACAAACACCTCCCGTCTCCATTCTTCATCAGTCTCTTGCCCCTGCTACAGCAGATTGTTCAAAACAACAATCAGACCTATAAGTCACCTACTTACTCACATGACCTAGCCTCTACCCGCCTTCATTGTCTTCCCTTTCTCTTTTTCCTCCTTTACCTTTTTCTTTCCTACTTCTTTTCTCTCTTCTTCCCTCCCCTCCCTCCACTGGATGTGATTGTCTTTGGCCATGAAGGATGAATACAACATCCTTCTGAGGGCCTCTCCTCATGAGTTTCCACAACATATAGCTATAAATCTCTCCATACAACTTTTCCTTGGTTTCAGTGGGCTTTGAATTAAGCCTTTATTTTATTAATCTCTCTCAACAGCCTCCCAGCATTACATAGCTCTCCTTTCACTCTGGCTCAGGCAAAGGATTTTAGAATTTTCCAAACCTTCTTTCCCAACCATTGCCCAAGAGCCTTCTAGGGTTCATAATTAAAGTACTCCATAATAAAACTATCTGGAGTATGACAATTTCATTGCACAGCAGTCTTTGAGTTTTCAAAATCTGCTTTCATTTTACATTGGGGGGAAAACAAAAATAAAAACAAACAGCTGTTTAATGTTTTCATAAATCAGATTTGTGTTGAAATGTCAGTGTTCAGATCAAACCCAGATTTTTTGGTGTAAGATGGCTTTTTGCTCACAGAAAGAAAAACACTCACTGTATTACCTAGTGGTTAGGTATTGACTTGGGGGCTGGGAAACTGAAGACCTGATTTGCTTGATTTGAATTAATCTGGGATGAAAAAATGAAGAGTAGAGATTTAAGCTGGAGTCTCCCAGGCCAGTGCCCTAACAACAAGGTATAGAATTTGATACTATCATAGATTTCATAGACATTAGACATGGAATGGACCTCACAGGATCATTGGGTTCAGCCCCCTGCTCAAGGGACAGGAAATCAGCTGAGGTCAGATTGCCCCAGCAAGATTAACATCCAAGCATTTCTCCAGAGTAGGTGCTTGTACCACTTCTGTGGGGAGCTTATTCCAG
>JAGPOW010000261.1:70229940-70256445 GCA_030014935.1 Caiman crocodilus | reverse complement strand
GGTCCTGTGACCCCAGCACTCGTTCCTGCCACTGGCGGGGGGTCAGACTAGATGGCCTGCTCTAGGCCCCTTCTGACCCTAGTTACTATGAAACTATAATTCTGCAATTATATCCATTTCATGGCCATATTTCAGAAGTCATTTGAAGAAATGAAAGAGTTGATTAACTATTAGGTATTCTTTTCCAATGTGGATTGTAACTGTGAACCTTACTGACTGAACTACATTGCCTAACTATTTGAGAGTTACACATTTGGGAGATATTCCAAGGGAAGAAAGATGTTTTTGTGATTAAAGCACAGTACTGGGAAATCTGATTTATTCTCAGCTCAGCCACAGGTTACCTGTGAGATCCTAGACAAGTCACTTTAAATATAGTTCTACTGAAGAAAGTGCCTTGAAAAAGTAGCACCTTATTTTTCAGCAGACTCAGTGCTAGTGGTGTATTCAAAGTCATATCTGCTGACTTTAGTGGCCTAACCTCCCCCTCCCTGCCCCCCCGTCTTTTAACTTCTGTTAGCCCCAGGTAACTTTTATGTCTTCGGAACAAGAAGCTACAGTGTGTTTCTTCTAGTGCATCAATTGACTGTTAACTAAATTCCACAGCAGGATGACTGCTTTCATTTGAGACACTGCCAGATGCATTTGCAGAAACAAAAAAACCTTCCCTGCACTGCATATTTGCAGCGCAAGGGAAAAATTAGACCCCTGGATATCTAGGGATCAAAAACATCTGCACCACAGAACAGCAGGGCAAGGCATGGTCCCAGACCATGCCTGGAGGCAACTCAGGAGCTGGTCCTCCAGGAGAAACACTTTGGCATTAGGCCAGAGCATCTCTGTGTTGCTGTGTTGCTCCTGTTGTCCCTGGCACTGCCAAAGGTAAATTAGGGATCTGGTGTTGTGGAGTTTATGGGCGTGGGTGGGTGTGAGGAGTGGCAGAGGGATGATGGGGGGTGTCAGGAGTGGAGGAGGTGTTGGGAGCTATGGGGAGTGGAGTGGGATTGTGTGTGGGGGTGGGGGATGTCCCAGTGGCTGGGCGCATGAAGGAGCTCAAGTTGGTGCTGCCACATCCCTGCCCTCCCACCCGGCCCCTGTGTCCCTGGTAGCAGCAGGTAGCGTGGCTGTGGCTCTGCGGCAGGCACAGCAGGCAGTGATGTGGTGCTGTGAGTTCTGGGCTCCATACATGCTGAACAGACCTGGCCTAGCCCACTAGTGCACAGCCTTGGATGTGTCAGGCTGTATCCATTCAGTATGTATGAAGCCCAGGTCACACAGTGCTGTGTTACTGCCTGCTGTATCTGCAGTAGAGCCACAGCCCACACAGCAATGCTTGCCTGCTGCTGTTGGCACTGCAGCTGCCAGGTTGGGGTGTAGGCATGTGGCAGTCCCAGAGCCATTCCCAGGGGTGTGTGGGACTGGGGGTGGCGCATGGGGGGCAGGGGTGGTGAGCAGCCAGAGTGGGAGCCAGTGGTGCATGGCAGCTGTGATGGAGCTGGCAATGTGTGGCAGGACCTGACCCAGCCCAGCCTGCTAGCCAGGCTTTCAACCAGAGTAGGACACATGGCTCCGGGAGGTGCAGTTCCTGTGCAAACTCATGCTAACTGCTCAGGTGCACCTGAGCCTCATGGAAAATGCGCCCTGCCAGTCTGATGCAACCCAATCTGGCCCAAGCCATGCAGCTAGCGTGTGTTTGCACTGAAGCCATGCCTTCCAGAGCTGTGCATCCCTCTCTAGTGCAAAGCTAGGCTAACGAACTACACCAGGCCAAATCCTGCCACTTGCCTTTTCTCTGCAGGCACCATGGGGCAAGCAGCGCTGCCACCAGGGGCAGGACCTAGTGCAGTACATAGTGACAATGCATTGAGCCAAACTGGGCCCTGTGATCATTGGGGCAGTTCATGCTGCCAGGCTGGGCTGGTTCCATGATGGCAGGACCCCACATGGCCCACAGGGACCATGTGTCACACCAAGCTGGATCGTGCCACTATGGAACCAGTTGGTCCTGGTGGTGCAAGTGGCCCCAGTCCCGGCAGGCCCCAGCTCAGCTTGGTGCACTTTCCCTATGTGCTGCGCCAGGTCCTGCTGCCTTGGAACTGGCCTGGTCTGACAGTGCAAGCTGCCCCAGGGCCAGCAAGTCCTGGCTTGGTGTGACACACTGTCCCTGAGTGGCACTGGCCCCTGGGTGACACCTGCGATTGGTGTTGATTCCTGATGAGTGGCACAGGCAGTGTTGGCTCTGAGCTGCTCAGGGTCACACCATGCCATGGTGGGTGTGGGTTGGCACAAGCAGGCTCTGAGCACCCCACTCCAGCTGCTGCTGTAGGGGTAAGCTATGGGCCCTGCACAGGGGGCTGTGGCCCTGCAGAGAGCCTGGGATCCCACAGGGGGGTTTGGGGTCCTCCAGGGTGGAGCTGGGGCCCTGCGGGGGGAGGCAGTCCATATGCTGTGTCAGGAGTATACACCCTGTGGGGGCCAGGGGACGCACCCCTCCTGTGACACTGCTAGGCTTCCAAACTGCTTATAACATTGTAAATATATCAATAAAGCATTGCCCAACTGATCTCTCTCTCTCTCCTTTATATATCTGTCTATCTGTATATACCTATAGAGATACAGATAGATATAGAAGTATAAAAATCTCTCTCTCTCTCTCTCTCTCTCTCTCTCTATATATATATATATATATATATGTGTGTGTGTGTATATATATATATATATATATATAGTGGGCTTTTGTTCTAATTGTGGAAGAACATGGATTTTGGGGTATTTTAAAAACTGGATTTGAGATGCTGCTCCAGCAGTCCAGCTGATACAAAGGGCTAGAGCCCCCAGATACCAATTGGCTGGGCCCCACAAATTCCTGAGAAGGAGTAGCCCTGAGCTGCTTGCTAGGACAGGTTTTTATATTGCTGGAACCAGCACAGGGCAAGTTTTTATACTGCTGGGTCCAGCAAAGAACAGCTTTTTATACTGCTGGGGAAAGCACAGGTGCTGGACCCAGGCTCAAGTCTCCCCTGGCTGCAAATCTGGGAGGAGCCAGGGAGGGTTATTTTGCCCCAGGTGACAATTCGCCCTACACCAAAGTGCATGTCCAGGCACATATGCTGAGGCAAAAAGTCACGGTTCAAATTTGCACTGCTTCTTTTTAAGCTGCTGCAAGCACATGTGCTTGCATGCGTGGATGCGCCTGATGTGTGGATGTGCCCAATGAGATACATAAATTTACCTTTAGATTCATCACCAAAGGTAATCATAACACTTTTCAGTCACATAAACACAGTAAAAGCTTCCTTTTCATTAGTAATAATTTAATTCGCTTCGGGATTGTGTCTCTGAATCTGACAGAACATTTATTCTGAAATACCCATAGTGATCTACTTAGCCCAATATTTCTGGAGCAGAGTACCTCCAAAATGTGGCTCTAGTAATCTGGACTGAATTAGCATTATAGGTGTTGTTCCATCAACACTAGTGTTTTAGTGACTGGTTGACATTGGTAGGTATAATGACTTCAAACCATTGTGTTTGCCTACAGCATAATGTACCGAACATTGTACAGAGATTGCTCTGAAATGCCTTTACACTTTGATCATTTCAGAGGATGACTTGCTTTAGCTCATCACACATTCAATATCAAAATATGAAGGACCAGATGCTATTTTACCTATTTGATCTCTAAGTTGTACTTAAGCATGCATCCAAGTGTGATCTGACTCCATGCTTCATGAGTTTTGAAAAACCAGTAATGTGTAAGATGGTCTATGGTAGTTTTATGAAGAATTTAAATAATGGATTTGTAGATGGTGGTTTCGATAGGGATGCTGCTGCTTCAGGTAGAGTTGTACTAGGTGACTTCCTACTTGTTTGCGAGTCTATCCATGGGTCATCATCCTTCACTCTTAGCTTTAAGACTAAGTAAAAAAATAAAATGAAAGCATATTATGAAACTAGACACAATTGCTTTCAGGTGTGAAGCAAGATGGAATCAGGTTTTCACTAACATCTAAGTACCATTTATATTTCTAATACAATGTCTAATGGGATCTGGCCCAAAGTACATTCACCAACTTTATAAACGCTGCTAATTCTTTTAGCCACAATATTCTGGTTGGATTATATAAGACATAATATCCATGATAATATCCACACGTTACCTTACTGTAGGTAGTGGTGCTTTACACCACTGATTATATTATTGGTGAGAATGAGAGTTGTCCACCTTAATACAAGTGTGGCTCCCATTTTAGCAGGGGTTTAGGTTGTAGCCGTGTTGGTCTAAGGATATAGGCAGACAAGGTTCCTTGGGTGAATTTGGTATCTTTTATTAGACCAACCCAAATGGTTGGAAAATAGTTATTAAGCAAGCTTTTGAGTTCAAAAACCCTTTGTCAGGCTCAGGAAGCTGCAGCAGTTGGTGTGTGTCTTCCTGGATGGAATGAAAGGCAAAGAAGCCAGGGGCTGGGCTGGGCTGGGGAGTCAGTAGCCAGATGGACTGTAATGTATCAAAAATCCAATGTCTATGTTTAGTCCCTGATCTCTAGTATCCAGCAGGTTAATGAAATGGAGCTCCCATTTTATACATCCTCTAAGTGGAACTATATAGAAAATAGAAGGATCTATATGGTACCAAATTTAACAAGAAAGTTTAAGCATCAGTACCAAAAAAGCACAATTGGCTATAGGTAAATTTATTAACTACTATAAATCTGGACTTGTTTGCACTTGGAAATTGACTGAGATAGCTATTATGAAGTATATATTAATTGAAACAACTGCATAAAAGCTCTATGTGGGCATTCTTATATCAGGATATGTATCTTTTTCTTATTTTAGCTCCATTTAGGACCCACATAAAGGTAGACCCTATATATATATATATATAATATTTCTGGTACATTTCCAAGTTTAAAAAAAATATTTTCCACATTCAGTATGAAGTATATTGTGTATTATAAAATATATTCCTTAAGGAAATTAACAAGTTGAGATCCTCTTAAGAGGCAAGGGATCCAAAAAATCAAACCAGTAGCTAGAGTTCTTGGAAGCATCTCATAAAACCCTCTCCACACAGAATTTAGGAAATGTATTTTTTTAATGGATTATTTTAATGAAGCTTACTGATTTGTTCTGTGAGAAAATTCAAAATGCCACAGAATCTGAACAAGAACAGTACATTTTCAAAACTTCTTGTTTTGATGCCCCCCACCCGCCCCCATTATTTTCATTTATCATCCTGATTCAGGATGAAAACAGAAGTTAAAATATCAGAATTTCCCTCAGGATAGAGACTTGCTTTTCCAAACAGGCTGTCAAGTGATTTTAGAATCTCATTCAATAATGATGTAAAGCCATCTAATGTTTTACATTTCAGGTTGAGATAGAAGTAAAGGGCCTATGGATTTCTTTATGTTGGGATTTAAATAGTTCTTTAGGCTTGTTATTACTTGGGCTTGCAAAAGCTTATGTATCTCTGTATATTCAGATGTGGCAGGTGCAGAAAAAAGCAATATACCAGCGAAAGACATTCTAATAATTGCATTTTTCTCTCAGGAAAATGTCACATAAATTCTTCCAGAAAAACTGTTGCTTAGAAGCAAAACCTTTGTTTGAAAAAAGTTCAAGAATAGAGCATGAAATTAAGATCTGTTCAAAATATGGACACTTTTATTTATTGCACTTTTAGATTTTCTGGCTGATAAGGAAAAAGAAAATCCTCATTCAATGATTAAACCTGAAGGCTCAGCTTTAGCTTTGATGCGTCATTTTTTAACAGCGTGGACAACTGTGCTAATAACAGACTATGACCTATGGGTACCAGTAGATTCAAAGTATATAAACTTGTGATACTAAGCTTCTGTGTGTGTTAGGTTGAACTGACTGATATATTGAATTTAGTTTTTTGCTCTCTAGTTTCAGCACTGATTTTGATTAAAGTATCTCAATTTTATGAACAAGTGAATCCTAATGGGTTTGAAATTTTATTAGCTGAAAAGTATTAGGGCTTATGTTTCTCATATACCTACTCTTTTGTTTAATAAGGAGTGAAAGAGATAAAAGTTTGTATGTTCTCTCTCACATAGAAAGTTATTAAAAAAGAACAAAAAGTTTCTATTTTAACATGGATAAGTTTTCCTTTACTCTCTAAATAAACACTCTGTGTAGATGTGAAATAAAGGGGAGCTGGCCATTTTGTAAGGAGGCAACAGCATCTACTAAAGTGAGACTGACAGCTTACCTTGCTATAGTATCAGAAGTAGCAATATGGATAGGGTCCACTATTTTTGTAAGACTATGGAGGATGTATCAGTGTCCTGGTGGTAGAGCACCCTCAGGACAACAAGGAGTTTGAACTTGATGTGCAGTGGAAAGGAGAGTGAGATGCCTACAAAATAGGAATGGTTCAAATGAAAGATTAAAGAGACTTTGGCAGCAGAGCTGTGGATGGACTAGAATGGGGTAAGATTTGTTCATACTAGCATGTCCCAGAGAAGGAGATTGGGGTATCTCAGGTGCAATTTTGTACCTCAGAGTGAGACAGAAGACAAAATCTTGGACTCATAATTTGTAGCTTTTCTGCTCAGAATAGTTTTTGCTTTGCTTTATCCTGTTCATATGTTCCAGCAAAATGCAATTCTTTTTTACCTGCTTCCAAATAAGGTGAACCAGATTGCCCATTCACTCAAAACACACTTTTAGCAGAATATGGTCATATTCTTTTCATGATGATGTCATTTAGCTTATTGATGTTATAGTCTGCTGATTTCTACTCATATTTGTCAGGGAATGAGAGGAAGACCAGTCAAAAGGTAGCGGAGTCTATTCTTCCTTCTTTTTTCCCCATGAAGCAGAAGATTACAGAGTGTAATCACTGGGATATGGGGTGCAGTTGAAACCCTGGTAGTATTTTAGTAGGAACTTCCTGGTATTTTTGCATGGCAATCTAAATTGCCATAAAAATGTACATATAGCACAGATGTAAATTAAATCTCTTGTCTGTCCCTAAATATATAGATGAATAATTCTTCCAAAACTGTAGAAATTCTGTCTGTCTTGGGTTCCACTTAATTTATTCTTGTCTTTTTATCTTAATTTATTCTTTATATAGAAAGATATTTTCCCCAGGGATCCTTTTTTCCATTACAGGTTTCTCCATTTGTTGTTTCCACAATTATTCTCCAGGAGGCCTATTTTTAAATGTAATTAAATTGTTCTCTATTGGAGTAATTTTTATCCTTATTCTCCCATTTTGTCAAATGAGGCAAATATTTGATCAAAAAGTTTATTTATGTTCTTCTTTTATAGATAGCAACAGGTCAACTAGTCAGTAGGCCTGTGTGACGTGGCTAGTGTTCACTTCAGATTCACATTTGGCTGATTTGGGGGACAGTGATTCAATTTGGTGATTCAAAACATTGTCCCAAATCAATTTGACTGAATCTGACTGGGAGATTGGGCTGCTGTTGAATCTCCAAAAGTCCAAATCACCCAGACCCATTCTCCCAGCCCTGGCAATGGCTAACCCATCTGCCCTAGCTGCTGGCACTTTGGGAAAAAAAAGTCCCAACTCACTGGGTGCTGTTGGATAGGGGGGTGATTCCCTCTATCCTCCACTGCCCCACACTGCATAGGGGGCTCTGCATGAGCTCCCCAACCCCTTAACCACTCCCTCAGCCCTCCCCATGGCTGCTCGACCTATCCCAGCTCTGGCTATTTAAGAACCACCCCCCCAAACCCCAGACTCACCAGTTCCTGCCCAGTGGGAGACTATCCCTGCTGCCCCCCACTGCCCCATATCACATGGAGGGCTCTTCCATAAGCCCCTCAAAGCCCCGAGGCTGCTGTAGTATCTGGTGAGTTCCAGGGTTTTTCAGGGTTTTTTTTCTTAAAGGGCCAGACTTGGCGTGGGTGGAGCAGTCTTGGGGCAGGGTAGGGGAGTGAGGGGGTTAGAGGGGTTGTGGGAGAGCCATGCAGCATGGGGAAATGGGGATCACACCCCCACTGGGCAGCATCTGGTGAGTTGGGGCTTCCTTTTAAAGCACCAGGAGCTAGGGCAGGCAGGAGCCATGAGGGAGATGCTGAGGGAGTGGGCGGGGGTCGGGGGAGCTGGGGGATCAGGCAGGGGATAGGGCCTGGAAGGGGTCCCCCCATGGTCCCCTTCTCCTTCCCCCAGTCCCCCCTCCCCCATTCCCTACTTGCTGGCATGGAGTCTGGCTCCAGCTCCCTGCTGCAGAGGGTGGGGAGTGCCCAAATCACTGAAGCTTTCCAAATCTTTTTTGAAGATTTGGAGAGCTTCATATCAATTTGAACCTTTCTATTGGTCTCTTGATTTGATTTGGATATGGAGATTCAGCCAGCAAATCGGGCTGAATCTCCTCCAAATCTAATCAGCATCCAAAGCTTTGCACAGCCCTACTAGTCAGCATTCTGTCTATTTTCAGGTTCTCCTAATGTGTCTTTTTCTCATAAGAAAGTAGCCTTTAGTCTACTTCTCACTAGTTCTACTAGTCACTAGGTCTGTGTGAAGCTTCAGATGTTGATTTCAATTCAGAGGAGATTCGGCCTGATTCGGTGGCCTTATCTCTGAATCAAATTAGAAGACCAATTAAAAGGTCCAAATTGATTTGAAGCTCTCTGAATCATCAATTCAGAAAAGACTGGTAGAGCTTCAGCCATTCAGGCAGCCCCACTGGCTGCCTCAGGGAGCTGGACCCAGGCTCCATGCTGGTAAGTAGGAAGTACGGGGGTAGGGAGGCACTAGAGGAGGGGAGAGGGGACCATGGGGAGACCCCTGCCAGCCCTCATCCCTTGCATCCTCCCGTAGGCCCCCTGAGTGCCCTCTGACCCCTGCCTGCTGTCCTAGCCCCCCCAATGGCTGCCCCGCCTGCCCTAGCTCCTGACTCTTTAATAAAAAGCCCCTACTCACTTGCTGCTGCCAGGTGTGTGGGGGGTGATCCTTGCTGCCCCCCTCTGCCCCACACTGGGTAGGGGGCTCTGCCATGAGCCCCCACCTCTCTCCAAGCAGTCTTCCCATGGCTGCCCCACCTGACCCCAGCTCCTGGCCCTTTAAAAAAGAAAAAGGAAAAAAAAGCCCCAAATCACTGGCTGCTGCCAAAGAGGGGGGAGATCTCCATTGCCCCCCCCATGCCACATGGGGAAGCTGTGCCATGAGCCCTCTGATCCCCGCCCATTCTCCCAGTCCCTGCATGGCTGCCCTGCCCACCCCAGCTCCTAGCTCTTAAAAAAAAAAAGCCACCACTCACCAGCTGCTGCAGTGGTCTCAGGGCTTCTTGGGGCTTGTGGCAGAGCCCCCATGCAGCATGGGACAGTGGGGGGGCAGTGAGGATCCCCCCACTTGGCAGGAGCTGGTGGTTTGGGGCTATTTTTATTTTTAAGAGCCAGGAGATGGGCTGGGAGAGTGGGAGGGGATGGGGCTGATTGGGAGACTTGGCTGATTCAGTGGCAGAGGAATCTCTGAATCAGATTCAGCGGAACCAATTTGGGACAGTGATTCCAATCCCTGAATCAAATCACTGTCCCCCAAATCAGCCAAATCCAAAGCAAATACTAGCCACTTCCCACAGGCCTACTAGTCACCTGTTTTCTTTAGCAGTTTCATTTCACTTCCTAATTTGATTGTGACATTTCTTTAACTGTTTTCATTTACAATAATTTACCTTCAGTTTCCTTTAAAGTTGCATTCAATGATTTATATAAGATTTTTTTAGCACTCTGTTGGAACATCACCTCACCATCCTTTAAATCTAAGTTCATATCTTTAGATGTATCATGCAAATAAACCTACACATATCAAGCAGACACATACCCGTGTTAAAACAGCATTACTAAGGTTACAACACTGAGTGACAGTGAAAAAGCAAAAGTTAGAAAATGCTAGACTTAAGGTTGTCTGTGCAATCTTAATTTGATGATGACACATCCTTTACAGTGTCATGATCATATTTTTTTTTCAGGGTGCCCCTGCTTCATTTAGGATGAACACTGTTAATTCATGGTACTTGTTTTTCCCCCTCATTCAGTCCCTGGCTCTGTACCTTTTTATTGCAATCAGTTAAACCCTTTTCTGAAGACAGAATTATTAATTTCTCCAGGAAATTCATTTTTAAATTTTCATCACTATCATATCCAAGTGTTTTGGACATTAATGAGTTTATTTTCACAACCCCATGAGATAGGTAGAACTTTATTCCCTTTCTGCTTTCAGCAGGCTCCTATAGAGCCTGCACTTCCAGCCTCTGCAGCTCTGGGGCAGGTCCATCCATGTAGACTACCCTGAACCCAGGGCTTTGAGGATGTACACATGTGGGCTAGCCCATTCATGGAGTCACAAACCTGAAAACTGTACTTCTCACAGGGGCTTGGCTCCATTCTCCCCAGCCGGTAGCTGTGGATGCTGTCCGTATTTTAGCTTAAGCATTTATGATCTACAGTACTGGCTCTTTATGAGGCAGTTCGGAAGCTCCAAAAATGCCTACAGCAGAGTTAGGAGCCTGAAAATTACTTCTGCTGGAAAGTAAAGGAACAAGTAACTCTGATTGCAGGTATTAACGCTTGTCTGTCTCCACACTATTTCTCCAGTCTCTGTTCCTTCACCTAGTGCCCATTATCTCTCCCTCACTCCCAAAACATTCTCTTCATGTCTATTAAACTTGTTAAGCAGAGGAATCTGCTTCATACTGTTTCCTATACAAGTCACTGGCAGGAGTTCAGTACTCTGCTCACGCTTCCTTTGCACGTTTCAGCCTCATAAGCATATACAAATAGTTTCCCAAGATAAATGCAATGATTGATCTAAGTGCTTCTATACAGTTATGAAGCCTTTTCCCCTCAAGGTCGCTAATTTAGTTCAGGTAATAGCAATTTCAATTTAGATTAAATCTGAGGAGAAACTTCCTAACTGTAAAAGTAGTAGCTGAAGGCAGGTTTGGGAGAGTGGGAAAGGGAGAAATATGTCCTCTGCGTGATCCCTAGACTTTGGGCATCCATGTCCTCAGGCTGTGCCCCTATACTCTACCATGCAGCATACCACAATGTAGACAAAGACCTGACATGGAGCCCAGGAGAACCCCATGAGTACGCATGTCAGGAGACGGCAGGGTCTCTATATTAAAAAAGCACAGAGGGTCACTTGGCCTCTTAACCTCTCAGTTTGATATTATTCTGGCAGGCCAAAATGGATCTCTGCTTTGGGTATTTGCCTGCAGCCTGGTCCCACCCAGATGGCAATGAATCAATAACCACAAGACACCAGGATAAAGGTTAAATGGAAAAATGTATATTATAAGAAATTCACAAACCAATACCAATAACAGCAACAATAACAAACCAGAATCACAAAACAAACCAGTATATACAGTATTTACAAAGAAGGATCCAACAACACCACCATACTACCACTAGATAGCATTCATGCCTAGTGTGGAATATGAGACTGATCCTCCAGCCTCCACCACGCTCTGCTGTTCCCAAACAGATACTGAACACCTCAAAGCCAAGGGTGGGTGATACATTACTCTCTTAAGGAACAGCAGGTATGCTAGGCAGGTTGGCAGGACTCATTCCACTGGTAAATAATCCACTGGGAATTAGGTCCCTCACTCACACAGGCACCTCCACTACAAGTCAAGCACTGATCACCTTCTCAAGGACTCACACCACCAACTCTTTCCCCAAACTCCTAATCACATGAGATTGCAGTCTCACCCACACTCACAATACAGACACTCCTGGTTGCACCAAATCCCACTCGCATGCAATCCCAGACACATGCACACTCCTGCACGTAAGAACTTACACAGGTTTTATACTAGTTATATCACACCACCTGTCAATCATGTCTTTCAACCAATTGTCAGCTGAATCACTCTGTCAGTCAGTTGTTCATCACTGCTGGACCACTCAAAACTAAACACAATCACCTAAAAATATCACCTCACACTTCATTAACTTAATTCTCCTGCCATTGCAGTTGTATAACTGTAGTGGAATGCACTTGCTCAAGGCAAATTAATGCATGTATCTGGGTCATGACATCATCAAGGGTAGAAATTCAGTCTTTCTGGAATCTTTAGACCCTCTGGTCATGCACGCATGCACATAGGATGTTGTGATATAATTACACCACACAGGCCAGTGTCTGGGGTCTACAGGCACAGCCCCATGGAGCCCAGCTGGCCTGCTCTACAAGTGTGAGCAAGCTTCCTACCATTGCCTGATTGTAGCTGACCAATGCCTGTAGCTGACAGATGATGCAGCAGCAGTAGAAATCCTGCTCATGCATGCCTGGCAGCTCAGTTGGGCTCCATGGGGCTGAACCCACTCATAGGGGTTCTCCTGATCTCTGTGTCAGTCTGTGTGTATACTGTGGGGTGCTTCATGATGGGGTTGGGAGGGGCACAGCCCAGGGATGTGAGTCTTCTGGTCTTAGGGCTCTTGTGGGGGACACAAACATCTCCCTTCCGCCATCCTATAGCCTGCCAGTGGCTGAAAGATGCCTGTGGCTGGCAGTTGATGTGGCAGAGGGTATGCTTGTCCAAGGCCGGCAACCAAACAGGGGTGGCCTGGGTGCTCAGTTGAGCTTGGCAGTCTCCAGCATCCCAGTGAGCCCACAGGGCACTGGAGCACCCCAAACCTGTTGGCCTTGGCCATTGCAGGCAGCTTGCATGCTCCCCCATCAAAGGGCAAACACATGTTTTATTCGAGACTTATCTAACTTAAACTGTTTACAGAAACCTGTGTAGGTTAAATTGATTCTGCTTTGGGGTTTTTCAATGCCTGTACCTAGCCTAAGACTGATTCTGATTATTATCTGATGCAGGCTTATCAGTAAGTGGTCCATATAAAATGTGCAGAGATGCATTAAAGCTATAAAATTCAGTTCTGAATATAAATTTTGAATATCACAAAGCTTGGGAATGCTCACATAAAATAAATAGTTTGATTTATTAAAACAACCAAAACATCAAACCACTGGACAACAGACATTTTGTTTCAGGCATTTGAAATCCACATTTGAAATGAACAGACATTGATTTCAAATGTCAAATTCTAGATCCAAATTTTTAGTTTGTTCCCATTTATAAAATTGTGTTGGTGGTTCCATTTAAGTTTTATCTTATTAGTGCATGAGGTAAGAGTGTCTGGGGCTCAGCTTGAGAACAAAAGGGATGAACAACAAATGCAGTGGTAGAAAAAAAGAATGGCCAATATTGGAAAATCTTTTACATAAATGGTTTAATACGCAAGGGACAGAAATTACACAAACTACTATAAGCAATCAGAAACTTGCTCAAATCTATAACACAACAGAAGTTTACTGCACATAAACTGCTTTCAAAACGGCTGAAGCTGGCTAAAGATAAATCTGGATGGGTATAGTACTGTATCAGGCTCAACTGATTTAGGTTAGCTTGGTTTTTGGAACTTCTGTACCAGATCCCGTCCTGATTCAAATTAATTCACAGTCTCCCAGAATCCCAGGATGCTTTGCACCTCCATAATAAACCCCACCTCACAGCGTGGGTGGACTAACCTTGACCCAACCTCTAGCCCCTCACCAGCTTCTGGTCTGGGCCACTGCAGGCATTTGGCTGCATTTCTGGTATCAAAAGTGAATGTCTGTTCACTTGCTTATTAATTCATCTACATAGCTAAGACTGACCTGTGAAGATTGAATTAATTCAGCCTTGGGCTTTTTGACTGTCTGTACTTAGCCATAAGGTAAAACATGAGAAGAGGCATCAAAATACTTTGGAACTAGATTCCTTCTCAGTTCTTACAAGATATATTGTAAACTACAGTAGTACCACCAGACATCAAACTAAACTTTAATTAGGGGTCTTCCTGAATTCCTATTATAACTGCACGTGTGTATAAACTGAAAGTAACCAAAGTGATTTAAGTTTTTAAAATCTGTTGGCTAAACAAGTGTGATCTTTCCATCCTACACCTTGGACATCTTCCCTTGGAATTAGACTTAAATTATAACAGATTAAAAAGGAAAAACTATAATGGGAAACATCCCTCCACAAATTGTATTCCATTTAATAATATGGCAACTTGAGTACTGGATTTTAAATCTTTACTGTGCAACCTGACTCATTTAGGGGATTCCTGAACTACTCGTTTCACAGTACAGTTTTGGGAACTGAGACTGTAGCAGCCGAAGTTACAGAAGAAGGTAACACCCTGAAAGACTTATTCCCCTCAAAGATTAATTGACCACAAGGTTGGTTGCTTAATTACATATCTATAATTGCTTTTTGCATAGTAGAGATGAACCACACTTTTTAAAAATAAGCAAAACTAAAAATGGTCTTGATTATTTTCAAAGAAAAGAACATCAGTAAGTAGATTGGGTAAGACAAACAGCCATGAGTCTGAAGTTTTCTTTTTTCTTCTGTTTACACAGCTGTATTCCTTTTCTTTTATACAAGAAGAACATTGTGTATTATTTCATATAACTTTCTGGTATCCCTTTTAATTCCATTTGGTCTTGAAGTGAGTAAAATCCTTTGCAAAGTACTAGGAACAAAATAAAATTAACATTAAACTTAGTGCAAAACATAGCCTGAAATTTTCACTTTACTAAAGTAAGTATTAAATGAAATGATTAAATGTGTGTGTGTGTGTGCAACTTTAATATATATGGCTGTCAATGAGAGCAAAGCCCAAGTAAATTGAATTTTCACCCAATTCTAATATTGAAATTGTAATTCCACTTCAGAATATGTTTGTTTAATATATACTAAACCATGATTCTGTCCCTGGGGTTCATAAACTCACATAATGAAGAGCCTGGAGGGCTTTTGACTGCAATGGGAAAACACATTAACCACAGAAAGATATGATATGTATCTAAAAGAAAAAGAGAGATGCTGACTACAGTTGTGTACCATGATATACAAACTAAATCAAACACAATAAGGACTATATTTGTATTCTTGCATGTGGTCAGATACCATTAGGCCAATGTAAGTACCATATTTCTTTCACAGTGTATATGTCAACCTGTTTTCCAGTGTGAAAAGTCAGGATTAGGATAGGCATGGTGTATAAATCATGGCCGGGCTCAGCACTTGGCTAGCACAGCCCTATTCCCTGAGTGACACTACATGGGCTGTGCCAGCTGAGTGCAAAGCTCAGCCCCATCCCAGTTCCTGTCCCCTGTGAGCGGCACCAGGCTCAGCTCTCTGCAGCACCACTTGCAGCAGATCAGGCTCGGCTCAGCACTGTGCTGGCATGGCTTAGGCAGCACAGCTTACAGGGGCTAGGGCTGTGGCTGCCTGGGCTGTGCCAGGCAAGCTCGGAGCCCAGCCCCAGCCCCTCCAAGCAGCACGGTAGAGATAGGTTGGACAGGCTGGATTCATCATCACCATGTGCAGGCAGGGGGCAGGGAAGGCAGCCAGCTCCAGTGTGAGTGGCATCCTGCAGTGATGTGCGAGTGACAAAAGAGCTGTGCACCACAAGGCGGCATTGCCTGCATGGGCCACAAGCACCCACTACCTGCTGGCAGTTTCGCACCGTGGGGGTAGTATGTGGGGAGTCCTTACAGCCCACACACTCACACCTTCCCCCATACCCACATCCTGCTCACCTAAGCTCCATGCTCTTACCACCCACCCTGAGCACAGGCTTCACATTCCCACCAGCTTCAGCCCCACGCTCTGTGCTGCATCTCCTTTATTGCTGCTGTTTCCCTACCTGATGTCCCAAGTAGTGTAGCAGGGAAACAAGGAGCTGCTGGACACATCGGAAGCTGAGTACTATGGCAGCTGCAGCCTTGCCTGGAAGCTGTGTGATGACTGAGCCAGACCCTAGATATTGTGTAGAAGTTGAGGTGGAAATGAAAGGGTCAATAATTAGACTGTCTTCTACACTGTGAAATATGGTAGATAGATTAAGAACTCTTCTCCCCTTTTTTAAGGTGTAAAAAGTTTTGGATCAAGCTAGATATAAAAATGCAACTCTAGTTATCAAGGAAACTAATATGTTATAGTTTGATTCTAAAACCTGTTTTTATTTTTGCACTTTCCTACAGAGTTTCAGTGCTGATGATTTATAATCACCAGGCACTGCTACACTGAAGAAATAGAAAAACATCTCTGAGCTTAAGGATCCTTTCCACATCAGAGCTTCAGCAAGAAATAGGATTCTTGAAAAATGCTTGAAAGATGAGGGATTTGATGGAAGTAGTTATTATATAGGATAGGCAGCACCTGTTTGCTGCTGCAGCATTTGAAATATTATTTTCTTGATGGAATAAACGTACTGACGTTCAGACTCTTGACAGAACTTTTTTTACACAGAAAAGTAGGAACTCATGCTGGATCAGATTAAGTTGTCCATCTCATCCATTGTCTTTGTCACAACCCAAATCAAGTGAGTGTCCCTGATACAATAGACCGCCCCTCCAAATGATTAACAGCATCTTAAATTTGGTATATTCTGCCTAATTAAGTATTCCTACTTGGCAAATTTTCATTGGCTACTCTAAAGGTATAAAAGCCTGCGTTGTTTCTGCCCAAGTCGGAGAGCTCTGAACACGTGGTAAAGTACAGAGAACCTCACCACGCAGCAGAGAAAAGCTGGCGGACTGATCACCCACCAACATCTACCCGTCTGTTCCCAATGTATCCCTTGTCCTGCATGCTCATTGCGTCTACAGGTTCATCTTGCTAACTTGTTGAGATATCTTCATTCTGTAACTACACAAGCAACTTTATCGCCTGTATCGCGACCACCAGTGGTGTAAGTAAAGCTTAAGTAAAAGTTATTTTTGCAACCAACACGTTGTGTCCCGCCTCTCCATCCACCAGCCTGCTTGATGTCTGCTTAATTAACCAGCGTTTTCCTCTGGTCAGCTCCGGCTGACTGAGACAGTCTTATTTTTAGCAATGACTAGTGCTACCTGCTTTTGAACAAGGTGTAAGAAACCTGCTCAAATTGAGAGAAACTTTTTCCAGAACATATTTTCTCAACTCCCTGAGTTTGAGATTGGCTTATACCCTGAAAGCTGAGTTTATAACTCAAAAAATGCTACTCTTAATTTATTATTTTAGTGTTTAGTCCACAAACTCTAGGTGCTCTTGATATCAAAATAAACATCTAATCATATTATTATTATTCCTGTTAAACTGTTGATCTCAACAATTTCCTGCAGCAATTATTTTGAATTTTGCCTTGCAACAAAAGCATTAGTGCATTTGGTATATTCATGTGGAATGGACTATATGACTATTGAACATAAGCCACCTGAAAAAATGCGTATTCTGCAGATTCCCCACCTTTTGCCTTGGAGGATACTCAGCAAACTCAGGTCTAATAGGAATTAAAAATTCGTATGGTGTCATTGGAAGATCTGGGTGAACAATTAAGTCAGGATTCATCTCGTTTATTGTCTTTTTGCCTGGATGCTCCCACATGATGAGTATTTCATATTTGTTCCACTCCAGATGGAATAACTGAAAGAAAATGATTATCTACCACTAGAATTATATTCTAGAAAGGCTCTTGTGCTCTGTTCTTTTCGGTTCATTCTGAATTTCCTAGATTGGTGACATTCATATTGGCTGATATGGAAAACTGAACCTAGAATTTTCTATGAGTTTATCACATAAATGGAGACTAAGAGCATTGGAAATAATGACTTACTTTCCTAAAATCCTGAGCCTAATTAAAGTATGTTACAATCCTGGTTGCATCTCTAGAATTTTACTACATGGACATTGTTGACACCAAAATAATATTCATCCATACTGTCCATAACACGGCAAGCTTTCTATGGCAGCAAAGAGTTGGGGTATTTTTTTTTTTAGACAATGCATGGAGTGGAAAGTGATGGAAGGAAGGTCAGACTTTTATCTCACATTTGTTATACCATACTTTACTGAAATCAATACCCAATATCCAGAAGTGTAGCCACAGTCTATTCTAAAAAGACATAGAAATCCAGGCCAGGATTTCTTTAACATGAACCAATGTTGTTTAATGATTCAACCCCTCTTCAAGTCAGATGGATCATTTACTGGACTTCTCTTTCATTAGATTCTCTGGGTGCATCCAGGCAAGTGCTCTTGCAGCATCCCAAACCAGTTTGAGATGCTGTAAGAGGCACGCTGCAAATGGAAAAAAAAATGTTTCCTGCAGATTTCCAGTGCAGGATCAAAATTTGATTAAAAAATATATATATATATTAAAAAAAAAACAACACAGGAGAAAATAGTGGGGTAGGCCATGGTCCCACACCATGCCCTGAGGTAACCCTGAAATTGGTCCTCTGGAGAGACACTCTGGTTTCTGGCTCTGCAGTCTGGGGCCCTGGGGGGATGGCCTGGGGCCCTGCGATGGGGTGCGGTCCATGTGCTGTGTGGGAAAGCTGTTCTCTGTGGGAGGCAGGGGAGCTACCCCTCATCAGAAGCCCCCTCACAGTCTCCCCACAATCCCCCACACCTACCCAAACAATCCATGTCCCCTACATCCCTCTACAACCACCCACACACCCACCTGCATCCCCCCATACCCATTCCCAGCCCCTTCCTGCAAACCCTACATCCCTCCATCACATGCTCATCATGCCCAGCTGCCAGACAGGATGAGACCTACTGGCAGGAGCTGTGGCTGCAGAGGAAGCTGTCCCTACATCCTAGTTAGTGAATGGGTCACGGGGAGCTCTAATTGTGGAAGATCATGGATTTTGGGGTATTTTAAAGAGTGAATTTGGAATGTTTTTATCAGAGATGTTTTAGTTTTTAAATAGTGAACACCAGAATTTCTGCTAGTGAGGCAAGTGGCAGGACACAGGAACAGGAGCCTGCTCAGGGTTGGCACCCAGGACACAGCTGGAGCTAGCTGAATTCCTGGCCACTTGGAACCTCAGGAGGAGGTTCTGGAGATGGAGGTGGATGGGCTGCAGTCTCGTGCACTCAAGCGTCATGTGCGCCAGGGTCTCCCTCTGCCCACAGAAGAGGTAGGAGACTGGGGGTCTGTGGAACTCGCCACATATATGCCCATGGTGATGGCTCCATGGAGAAGCCATCAGCTGAGGTTCCCCAGTGGTTCATGGGATGAGGGTGGCATACAGACTCAGCCACTGGGGTGCCACAGCCACATCATCACTGAGCAGGTCCCGCCACTTGGTGTCTGAGTGGGACCCGAGAGTGTCATGATGGATCATGCAGCACACAAGCCCCAGACACTCTTGAGACTAAGTAGCCCTGAACTGCTTGCCAGGGTAGCTTTTTATACTTCTGGGGTCAGCAAAGGGAGGATTTTTATACTGCACAGGAAAGGTTTTTATACTTCTGGGGCCAGCATAGGTGTTGGCCCCAGGTTCTAGTTCCCCTGGCTGCAGATCTGGGAGCAGCTGGGCAGGGTCATTTTGCCCTACGTGGCACAACTTGCCTCATGCCAAGGTGCATATCTGGGATTGTGCACTGAAGCAAAAATCTCTGGCACAAATTTGTGCCACTCCTATTTGAGCTGCTGCAAGTATACATGCCTACATATATGGACATGCCCTCTGTCAGTACACAGCTCTCCGAGAGTTCTGTATCTTAATATTAAAACCATGCAGCAACCAAATGGTTTTTCCATGTGCCATTTCTGCCCTGTGATCTAGATATTCCCTTTTCCTTCTCTGGATTAAATTAAAATAAAACATATTAAATGTTAAATGATAATATGACAATGAATGACAATAAAAAATGATCAATTCTTAAGAAATTTATGTTTTTAAGCCAAAAAGATCAAATGAAAAAAAGTTACCCAGGAAGACAGACCTACAGCAGGCTCACATTTGACAATTAGCTGTAGCTTGTGTATACGTGGACACGTTTCTTGTACTATTTTACACTAGTTAATTGTATTGGAAACATTGGGGTTGTTTCTCATTTTCACTGGCATAAGTGAGACTGAAATTAAGTCTAAGTTTCTTAAATTGTCAGGATTGGATCCTGTAAGGTTCTAAGACTCACAAGAGTCATGGTTTCATAGTTTCATAGCTGGTAGGGTCAGAAGGGACCTGAGCAGATCATCAAGTCTGACCCCTGCCATGGCAGTAAAAAGTACTGGGGTCAAACAACCCCAGCAAGGTATTTGTCTAACCTCCTCTTAAAGACCTCCAGGGCAAGAACGAGCACCACTTCACTTGGAAGTTGGTTCCAGATTCTAGCTGCCCTGACTGTGAAGTAGAGCCTCCTAATGTTTAGTTTGGATCTACTCTCTGCCAGCTTGTGACCCTTATTTCTAGTCATTCCTGGGAGTGCTTGGGGGAACAGGGGCTCCCCCAGTGCTTGCTAGTCCCCTCTGACTAGTTTGTAGCAGGACAATAGATCCGTCCTCAGCCTTCTCTTGTGGAGGCTGAACAGGCCTCTCCTCGTAGGGCCTGCTCTGCTGCACCCTGATCATGTGAGTGGCCCTTCTCTGGACCTGCTCCAAGTTGTCCACATCCCTTCTGAAGTGCGGCGCCCAGAACTGGACGCAGTACCCCAACTGCGGCCTGACCAATGCCGCATAAAGGGGGAGGATCACCTCCTTGGACCTTCTTGAGATGCATCTGTGGATGCATGACAAGGTGTGGTTGTCCTTCCTGACTGTGTCCCCTCACTGCCAGCCCATGTTCATTTTGGTATCAATAATGACTCCAAGATCCTTTTCCGCCTCTGCACTGATGAGAAGAGAGTTCCCCAGCCTATAGGTATTCTGCTGGTTCTTCCTCCCCAGGTGTAGCACCTTGCACTTGTCAGTGTTGAAACCCATCCTATTTTCATCCACCCACCCCTGTAACCTGTCTAGGTCTGATTGCAACCTATTTCTCCCTTCTAGTGTGCCCACTTCCCCCCACATCTTAGTGTCATCAGCAAATTTGAACAGGGTGCTTTTTACCCCGTTGTCCAAGTCACTGATGAAGATGTTGAACAGTGAAGTGCGGGTCCGAGGACTGAGTCCTGTGGGACCCCACTGCCCATATCCTTCCAGGCTGAAAATGACCTATCCACCACCACTCTCTGGGTGACTCTTAAGTCTCTAATCTGGTACTGACTTTCTACAATCCTTTGCCCTATTCTTGGCTTAACACGTGTATTTTCCAGTGAAATGAGCTGCTGCTCATGATCTCTTGAATCTGGCTGATCAGTTACCTTACTTAAGCTAAAATTGCTCAGAATCTCTGGGAGAATGTAGGGTTTTTTCCTGAGAGAATTACCTTATAAAATAGTTTCCAGTTGTTGATTATGTACTTCACTGTCACACCATTAACCCCAGGTATTCAATTTCCTCATTGTGAATGAAACTGATCCTCAGTCAGTATTATAGTATCAATAGCAATAGTTTTATTCATAAAGCACTATTTTATTCATCAAGGCACTGTAAAACATAACCTTAACATTAAGCAGATATGAGCAAACAAGGATATCCATTTTTTAAAAAGAGGGAACAAGTAAAAAAGGGAGATTGAAAGGCAATGTAATAACTGTAGATCAACATTGAACATCAAAAGAAGAAAAGAAGGATATTAGCTTTAGACATTGAGACAGCAGTTTGCAACCATTCAGGTTACATTTCAGAGTCATCTTGTAAGCAGTGTAACAAATATGGTTAAGTTATCAAAATGAATCAAACTCTATCCTGAGAAAATTAATGAGTTCTAGTATGATGTACCTGAATCAATATCCAAGTCAATTCAAGAAATGTCATATTCAAAATAAATGTAGCACAAATTCTACCACTTTCAGGTGCAAAAATAGGTTTTCCTTTCCAACTTGCCTCATAGCTCATCTGGTTTCAAAACTACTATAGTGTCAACCTGATTTTCTTAAATAAAGGTTTGTTTATATAGCAAGACAGAACTTGCTCCAACTAACCTTGTGGGGTATCAGATAAGACTTTCTCTTATCTCATGGCCTTCATGAAGCCAGGACAAGAACTGTAATATTATTTAATAAAAAATAATTTCTTGTTTTGTAGGCAACTAAAATAATTCAGCACAACAATATCTAAAGATACTATCTCCTTCAGCAACAATATCCTCCAAGCCATTTCCTTAAGGTAGCCTGCAGTGCCATGACAGTTGTCTGTGGGTAGGATATTCAGATCAATTCAGAGTAGTAAAGAGGAGGTTTGGGTCTAAACTTGCTTTCTCATTAACTCCAGAAATTTTATGTTGTATGAGCTGATTTGATTCCATAATAATTTGATGTGATTAAATAAAAGCTTATTTCCTTTATTTTACCTATTGAACAACATGCTTAATTTCTAACCATAAATCAAATATATTAACTATGGCAGAGATAAGCCCTTGAACTCACTCAGGCTTATGATTAATTTCTTCCAACAAGCACAAAAAATATTTTGTGCTAAATAGATGACACTAGAGCCTACTTTTGTACTGCTAAACTACTCTGATTGCTCTGAGTAGTAACGTGGTTGCTAGTTATGAGTTTCTCTGGTAAGTTACATCAGCAAGACCAAAACCTGGAGCGCTCTAATATTTTATTCTGTCCCATTACATGTAATGCATTTTGGGTAGAATAGGGCAACCATATTTGGCTATGCATTTGCTTTATATAGTCATTACTTTACACAGCCAGCAGAAATACCAGCCTTAAGGCTACATGGAGAATGAATGTTTAAATATAGAGAAACGTTAAGTAATAAATAACTGAAATTGATACCTTAATTAAAGTCAATCTTGTAGCATAGAAGATTTCAGCAAGAGCATGCAGAAAATTAATAAGTTAGAAAGGCAACAGGAAGCCAAAGACAATTATTTCAAGAAGCATATACAATACACTCTCTAATTATTAGATGTAGTGCCACCCATGTCTAGATTTACATGCAGTCTTGAAAACAATTATGTATCCAAATATTTTAGAAGAGGAAATGTTTTCAGAGAACAATCTTTCTTATAAGTGATCTAGTGCCTCTGCCTTCAATTTAGGTGTAAAGGCTCTAAGATCAGCCTTTCTCATGGTGATTCAGAGTCTGAGTGAAAATGGAATCAGAATAGCCCAAATACAACTGAGTGGATAAATGAGGGAGGCTTCTGATCCTTTCAGAACATTCACTTCACTTCATTTATAAAAAATCATGGAAGACATGGAAAGAAGGAAAAAGTGAATTTTTACTTTTTCTTCGGCGGGTTTCACTTATATCTCAAGGGTGAATTTTCTAAATATTTTTCTAACCAATCAGCAACATCCAAAACTAAAGGTGCTGCAGTCAGAAGGTCACATTACTCACCTTCAGTCCTGCTGTGCCAATTTAGAGTAAGGAAGGATCAGAATAGGGCTCTTGAATTACAGGTATTTAGTCTTAATGTTAAAACTGTTTCCTTATGCCAAAGTCTACTTTCCTTCATTCTTGTCTTATAATGTTTTCTGTATGTCATACTATTGCCAACTGTATCAGCATGTATAGTGTTGCCTTGAATTACAGTTACAGGCTCTGTAATTCATTTTCCCTGCAGTTTCAAATCAGGAAATCCCAAAAGGTTATATCTACCAGGGTCTATAACTGACATTTCAAAAACACTGACCTATATCAGTGCTCCAGGTAGCAATTAAACAGTGTCCATTAAACATTTTGGTGTCTGTTTCTTAGAATTACAAATATATATATATACAGTTCTTTCTTTCTTTTTCTTCTTTCAGCACTAAAGTGATTTAACTGAAGGGCTGCAATATGTTTTCTAAATACTTCTGGAATCATGTCAAATCTTTAACTATTGGTTTTGATGTGGGCTTACTGTTTTGAGAGGAAAATCTCATTTGCCACACAACAGTGAGTGCATCTACACAAGATGTTTACTGGGGAGCAGACTCATTAGCTCCACAGTAAATGTGTCAGCGTCTATATGTTCAGAGCTATTAGGCTGGAGTAAACTAATAAACTCCACAGCAGGGTAGCACTTGTTCTTACAAGTGAAGTTTTTTACTCTATAGCAGTGTATGTGTTGATGCTGATGTGGCTGGCTGGGGCATGAGGAGGCTTCAGTATGAGGGGCGCCTATAAGCTAGTCGCATATTGGAGCACCCTTGTGCTGTAGCCAGCCCCTCTACAGCATACTGAGCAGGTTCGGAACAGCCGCAGACTGATAGGCTGACCCTCCCACCGTCCCCTAGTTCCCTGCCAGCTGGGGCTACTCTGGCTCAGCTAGATGTGCTACAGTCCTGGGTCCATGTGTAGGTGTGATGCCCAGGACAACACATCTAACAAATGTGAGCTTATTGCATCCCTTTAATATGCATGTGTAGATGCACCCAGAGGGATGGAAATGAAGTAAATCTTGTTTCTCAGCCTAAGAATACATTGCATGTAGCTAGGAGAGCAAATGTTAAGATTGTTACCAAACTCACTAGGAATAACTATTTCAAACATTCAGCTGTGTGACGGCAGCGTGCTGCCATCATGGGCACCAGAAAAACAGGAGGAGGGTCACAGGGGACCGGCAGACCCTCCAGGGGACCCTGAGGCGACCCGCTTATCTCCCGGAGGGTCGACAGCACCGGAGCCAGGAATGCGGCAGCAGATGCCGCCATTACAGCTGCACGAGCCGCTGCCATGCCGGGCTTTGAAGCGGCTGTGCACCGCAAGGGGAATGGCGGAGCCAATCGCGGCAGCCAGTGCGGCCACCGCAGGAAAGTTTAAAAGCCCTTCCAAGCCTTGCGATGGAGAGGAGAGAGAGAGGAGAGGATCAGGCAGGCAGCAAGAGGGGATTGTTGCAGCTCTTTGGGAGGCTGTCTCCCAGGCAGGCAGCACTCCCTCAGCCCAGAGGCGGAATCAAGTAATTAAAGCTCCGGGTTCTCCAGAGGGGTTTATCCCCGGCGATTGCTCGGATCACTACTCAGCCCCAGGAAGTCCCTTGGGGGCTTGAGGAGTATTTCTTCTGAGGGACAAGAAGGGAAGAAGTCCCATAATAGGAAGGATTACGGCCGGGTGTGAGGGTGCGCAGACGGGGTACCAGTATCAGCCCGAACCCTGGGACCAACGAGTGCCAATTGACTGATGGACCTGGGTCCTTCATCGTGACCCCAGCAAACCAAGTGACCGGTTGGTGAGTGGATGGGGTGTAGGGTTGGCGGAGCCCTGTGGAACGTCGGACTTCGCAATCATGAGTACCCCTCAGTAGGGAGTCCCCTCTAGTGATAAGATCTCCACTGAACCCCTTTTTTAAATAACGAATGTCAACAAAGTCATGGCAGGCGAGATGATGGAGAGGGGCGACCCATGATGGGCGTCATTGAGTGCGACCCACCAACGTCACAAGCTGTCTTGTTCAGCATGCATGGTTATAAATTACTGAAGTTGAATTTTTCAAATTGATTAGTCCCTGTCTCCTAGAGCACATATATAAATGCCCATAGTTTTCCTTTCATCCCAATGGAAACCAAACAAAAACATTGTATTTCATGTTGCACATAAAATATTACAGAACTTAAAATTGTGAAGGCCCATGAGAACCAGTTTTTGCAATTTGGAAGCTTCTATCAGTTGTTTAAAGAAGGCCTTACCCACTTCCTCCTTCTGGTTTGGTGGCCTGTAGCAGACACCCACCATGACATCCCCCAGTGCTTTGGCCTATGACCTTTATGTAGATACTTTCAAAAAGTCTACTTCCCACTTTGTATTACACCTCAGAACATGTCTCTTTCTATTTATAGACATTTATATACTATGGCAGGAAGCATGGGGAACAAATAGGAAAAAATTGATGTTCTAGTACAATCAAAGAATTATGTAATTGGAATTATAGAGCTGGGATGGAATAATTCACACAACTGAAGTACGGCCATAGGTGGATATAGCTTGTTCAAGGAGGATAGGAAGGGGAAAAAGGAGGAGGCTCTATCATATATTTATACATCAGGGCCAGAGTTATGCTGTTTTTTCCCCTGTGGAGGGGCTGGGCTGAGGATGTGTGGCAGTGGTACTGGGAGGGGAGGCTATGGGGTGGGCTATGGTCACCCCAAAATTCCTCCTAGCCACCTTTCCTAGTACTGCTGGCCACCCTGCCCCACCCCCACCCCCCCAAGTGCAGACCTGGCTCAGCCAACCCACTGGGAAGAGGCTGGGGCAACCCCTGGTCCCAAGCCTACAGTGGGTAGCCCGGCCTCATCCCATGCAGAAATCCAGGGTGGGGGCACATGCCCATCATACCTCCCCTCATGGTATGCACTGTAGCAGGGAGCTGCTCCCTTCTCCACCCTCCTGTGCCCCCTGGATGAGCCACCAGTTGCCCCATCCTACTCCTGCGGTTGCATTCATTGCCTTGGCTGGGCAGCACCTGCTCCTACCCCATTCCCTCTCTCAACATGGGAGCATTCCTGTAAATTGGCTATTGGATTGGTATCAATTGATATGGCAATCAGCCAAGGACATTTTTATCGGTGCACCCCTAATCTATCTATTGATCAATATAAAGGTGGCTCTCTCTCTCTCTCTGTATATATGTGTGTGTGTGTGTGTGTGTGTGTGTGTGTGTAT
>JAGPOW010000261.1:70215802-70229840 GCA_030014935.1 Caiman crocodilus | reverse complement strand
GCAGGCCACAAGATCCCCCCTCAGCCTTCTCTTGTGGAGGCTAAACAGGTTCAGGTCCCGTAGCCTCTCCTCATAAGGCCTGCCCTGCTGACCCCCGATTATACGGGTGGCCCTCCTCTGGACCCTCTCCATATCATCCACGTCCCTCTTGAAGTGCGGCGCCCAGAACTGGCGTCATGCCCTAAAGCAGCTGTTGCCACCAACTACATCCCTGGGCCTCGAGCGCCAAGCATCCCTAGAATGTTGGGCTAATCATGGGCCAGTGGCCTCACAAAGGAAAATAAATAGGCAAAGAAAAGAACTAGGTGATCCTACCCCACCCCCTTCACTCAAGCTGGGCTACTGTTCCTCCTGGAACGCTTCAACATCCAGTAATCAAAACGTCCATGGCATCTACTGCTTCCCCCAGCATGGTGGGGTCACCTGCCCACTCCCCACACTCAACTCCAGCTGGTCCTTTAAAACCAAGTCCCCTGCCACCAGGTCCCAGCTGGCATCAGCTTCTTTCCCCCTTTAATAGGTTGACATGCCTGCTTCCTGGGCTTGTCATTGAAACATAAATAAATAAAAAGAAAGTAACCTTGCTCAATAAAGCAGTGCAGTGCCAGCTCTCCTGATTGCTCCTTCCCTTGGCACGTCTCTCGGTTGGTGTCTTTTGGAAATTCCTTACTGGTTTTAAATATTTATCAGACTAGATCATGCCTCTTTCCAGGAATTACCACAATAATTGAAAATTTATAAGAGGACTTTCAGAGAGGACTTGCTTCCCACAGGGCTTCTAAAAACCTGGATCCCATTGCTGTTGTGATCTACTAAGACTCCCAGATCCTTCTCTGTAGTGTTGCCATCCAGCCAGATGTCACCCCTTTTGTATTTGTATCTTTGATTATTCCTCCTAAGGTATAGCATTTTGCATTTGTCAGCATTGAATTTTATCTTGTTAGCTCTAATCCAGTTTTCCATTCTTCTTGCCCAAAATTGCTGACATGCTTGACAGGGCTTTAAACTAAGATTGCCGGGGACTGGCAGACAATCACTAGTACAAGCCCTGGAAATGACAACCACAGAATCAGCAGGTCAGGTAACATAAAGGAACTCACTCCTACCCCAGCCCAAGGACAGGACTTTTCTAAGAGGACAGGGAAGCCCAGTGCTTCTGATGGCAGGCTTAGCTGCCTGTACAGAAATGCCAAGAACATGGGGAACAAGTAGGGGGAACTGGCCCTTCTGCTAAGCAAAAATGAATACAATATCATATGGATAACAAGGACCTGGTGGGACTTCACCTGTGACTGGACCACATGTATTGATGGATATATCATGCACAGGAGAGATCGTGTTGCAAGGAAGGGCAGGGGTGTAGCTCTCTATGTGAAGGATCAGTACATTTCCCTACAAGCAGAGATTAGCACCCAAGGAGGGCGACTTGAGGCCCTCTGGTTTAGAATACAGGGAGAATGTGGTGAAGGGGATATAACTGTAAGAGTCTATTACAGACCTCCTAACCAGGAGGAAGAGCTTAGCCCTGAATTTACTAGGGAACTGGCCAGAGGCTGCACACTCTCAGTGTATGGTTATTATGGGAGACTTCAACCACCCTGACATCTCATGGGAAGAGCATTCAGCTGAATCTGATCAGTTGCAAAGCTTTCTCACTTGCATTGATGAGTTCTATTTGCCTCAAGATGTCTATGGGCCGACAAGATACCTCTTGGGCACTCTTAATCTCTTAATCTCTTAATCTTAGGCACTGTTGGATCTGGTACTGGCCAAAGTGGATGATCTAGTCAGAAACCTGAGAATTGGAGGGAAGCTTGGTGACAGTGACCACAATTTGGTCAGTTTCTCTATCAATCACAAAGCTGGCAAATCATTCAGCAATGAAGAAATCCTCAACTTTAGGAAAGCTGACTTTCATAAGCTCAGGAGGTTGGCTGTTTAGGCTTTGAGAGACCATGATCTGACAGAGAGGGGAGTACATCATGAGTGGTTGCTCCTTAAGGAAGTGATCCTAAAAGCACAAGGGAAGTCCATTCCAGTCCATAGGGAAGGTAGCAAAAGGGCTTGGAGACCTCCTTTGGCTCAATAGGGAACTCATGGACCTCCTGAATCTGAAAAGAGAAGTTTATAAAGGATGGAAGTTGGGAACTACCACTAAGGCGGATTATGCAGCACCTATAGGGAGTGGACCAGAAAAGCCAAGGCTGAAATTGAACTCAAACTGGCTATGAACAGTTAATCAAGAACAATAAAAAGTCCTTCTTCAAATATGTGGAAGTCAGAAATAAGCAAGGGCAACATTGGACCCTTGCTGAACCCAATGGGTCAGCTGACAACTGACACACAGAAAAAAGCTAATCTCCTCAATGATTACTTTGCATTGGGTTTTCCACCAGAGGAAAACTTTGCATTGGGTTTTGCCTGTTCCTGTTCCAGAGAGCCCCATGTGGGCTGTGGGCAGCTGCACCAGGGAGCGTTGGCCATGGGGTAGATGAGGGGCCACCTTTCTTTGTGCAGGGACAGAGCCCAGGGAAAAGCTGAGTGTGGGGTGGAAGCGGGCCTTCCCCCACCCCATGCCCTGTGCCCCGTGCTGCAGGCACTTGCAGCCTGCATGGGGCTGTCCAGAGTATGCACAGGCAGCCCCACGCAGTCTGCAAACAGCTGCAGCACAAGGCACCAGGCATGGGTGGTGAGGGGCTGCTTCCCCCCCGTGCTCCTTCCTTGCCCGAGGTCCCCCCACGCTTACCTGAGCCTGCTGCACCAGGGCAGCCCCGTGCTCCCAGCCCAGAAACCCTAGCTGAGGCTTCTGGCTAGGGGACAGGGTCAGGCAGGCCCTGCTGTTGTTGGCGCCCACTGGGCTTCCCCTGGGTCCTACTGCCCTTGGTTCCTGTCACTTTTGACAGGAACCAAAGGTAGAGAAATTAATTTTCCAAAATTTTCTAGGGGCCCCATGGGCCCCATAGAATGACCTTGGGGGCCAGATCCAGCCCACAGGCCGTATTTTGCCCACCCCTGCTCTTTTGGGACTCCACTCAAAGCTTCCGGCCAGTCTGATTTAGATCTATTTATAAATAATGCTTTGTTTGTGGTCATTGAGCCAGGTGTCTATCCACCTTGTGGTAGCTTTGTCCAGGGTACATTTCTCCAGTTTGTTTTTTAGGATGGTCATGTGGGACCTTGTCTAAAGCTTTCCAGATTTTAATGGTTTTGATGTTTCACTATTCAAAATATCCTTTCTTCTGCAATTTTGCTGTTTCATAGCCATTCCTAGTAATGTCTCTCTTCTAGTTCATAGCCTTTCAGACTGTTTTTAGCTTTAGCTAAAAACCTTAACTCAGGTATGGTAATATTAACTTACATGTAGAAATGACTGACACTGAAGTAGTGGAGTCACTGTCAAAACACTCAGAAAAGTCAAATTTTGTTTTGCGAATCTGAATGAGATGTACATTTAACTATAATAACTCCAGGACTAATGAAAAACTATCTTTTGACTATTTTTGCCTAGTTCATTGTATCTTTAGACTATATAAAATCTAGGAAATTAGTTTACATTCCAATAATTTTATATTTATTTTTGCTTTAAATTATTTAAAAAATTTAATTTATCATGGAAATTCCAGCTTTAACATAAAATCTATTTTCATCAAAAATTCAAAACTTGAAACAAAACATTCTAATCAGCACGAAATATGTGCTGTGTGTTCTCCCAGCCCACAAACCAGCAGTCCAGCTAGCTTTGTAAAGGAAAAGAACTGAATGAGAGAATGGCCGGATATTGGGATAAGGTAAGTAAATGCACAGTGCTTCCTTTTGAGAGGAAAAATGGACCTGGAACTGGAATTATATCTCCGTACTACAAAATCAAAGAATGAATATAGTATTAGGAGGGGAGATATTTTCTTCTTACATGGGAGAAATATTTTAAAGTTAGCTGGTGCTATTGTTAATTGGGATGCCTTGTAATATTATGAAAATGGTATTGAGTTAAGGTATTATTCTAAGATCTACAAATGTATATTTTATTAGCCACTAGTACATTAAGGAAACTTAACTAGCCAGTCAAACATCCTGTGGAGAAATCCTGACACCATTGAAATCAATAGCAAAAATCCTATAGACTTCAATAGGGCCAAGGTTTTGCCTGTTAGATTTGAGTAGCAATCATCTAAAAAATTCCACTGTCCTTTGCCCTGGCTAAAGGGAAATTATTGTAATATATGAAAAACTTGAACATCCTGCACCTCAGTCATGCCCTAGTTCTTTCACTGAATGCTACTACTCAATTTAAGGACACAGTCTCTCTTTCTTTCTCTCCCCTCACTGTGTCCCCCCTGCCTTCAAAAACTAGCCTTGGGATTTTATTTTTTCTTATTATTATGTACTTGAATGACTCTATTTTTTAGATTGATTATATACTCCGACACAGTTTATTTTTCTCACCGTAGATGGTAACACATTCAACTTGTTATTTTCACTTGAATTAGAGCCAGCCCGGGACATATGCTTGGCATTAACTCTGCAATCCAGTGTCAATGAAAATCATGAATTCTATTAAACTGAGAGTAGTCCATGTCTGAGATTAGATCACATCTTATTCAGTTGGCTTCACTGGTTATTTATACCTTGGCAGAGAATGAGCTGCTGTATTGCTTGTTGACTGTAGGAGTCTTATTTAAACATAGGACCCTGAAATGGTATGAAGGCATACTCTCCACGTGTCTTTTTAAACTGAAGTTACTATTGAGGGTATCTTTTCTCTCATACTTTTATTTCCTAACAATGCCACAGTCATTCTGATTTCAAGTGCTTAATTTAATCTGTTTCCAGTCTCAATTCTTTCCTATGAGGGACTTCAGATTTCCTTGAGCAGACTTTTAAGTTAAGATGTTCCCATATGTGACTTAAAGCCAATATTAGCTACACCCAAAGCTTGTTTTATTTTCTCCATTTTTCTCCAAAAAAAAGACAATTCCTTTCTTATTCTCAGTTATTTTTGCTCCCATTGTGTCAATCTCACTGTCATTCTCAGCTGTCATCATAATCTTTTTCATGTTTATATAAAAATATATCTTTACAGTCTTATCCAGTTATGATTTTTCTCTTCTGTGTTTCTTTAATTACCATCAAGACTTCCTGCTAGCAAAAGACATTTTTATTTGAAGTGGTTTACAACTAGAAAGTGATAGTAAGAAAAGCAAAAACTTCAATGTGTTGCACTGAGGAGGTGGGAGGAGGGAAGAGAAGGTGGCTCTTTAGTGCTAAGTACAGACAGTCAAAAAGTCAGAGGTTGAATTGATTCAATCTTCTCAGATTAGTCTAAGCTGCATAGATTGAACTGAGAAGCAAGTGAACACACATTCACTTTTGATTCTGGAAATCTAGCCATATGTCTGCAGTGGCTCAGGCCAGAAGCTGGGGGATACTAGAGTATGCCTCCCAGCCACTAACAAAGGGAAAGGAGGAGAGAAGCCCTTCAGGGCTTTCTCCCTTTTCCTGGTTGAGCAGAGGCAGCATGCCCAGGCCTCAGAAGGGGATTTAAACCTCCTCCCTGCCTCAGCATGCCAACCCTAGGCTGGGACATGGCCATGCTCCCCACTGTCTGCTTGAGTGAAGGAGAAAACCCCAGGAATCTTTGTCTTCTCCCACCCTTGAGACCCTTGCTCCCTGCTTGATTGGAGGGGCAGAGGGCATGGCCAGGTGCTGACCAGGCCAGCAGCCTGAGGCAGAGGGGAGGGAGGGGGGTTTAAACCCACTCACCCCCATCTGCCTCAGCACGCTGGGCAGGCCGGCATATCATCACACCTCCTGCCCTTGCACTCAAGCTGGGAGCAGGGGAAAAGCCAGGCAGGAGCTGCTTCACCCCTGCTAAGCAGACCCTGGCTGCAGTTCTGTGTAGGTGTGGGGGAGAGTTTAAACCCCCTCCCCCAAACCTCATTGTGCTGGCCTGGCTAGCATCTGGCCATGCCCCTTCCCCCTTCACTTCAGTGGGGAGTAGTGGAAAAGCCAGGCAGGAGCTGCTTCACTCCTGCCTGGAAGACCCCAGCTGGGGTCCCTTGCAGGTGTGGGAAGGAGTTTCTTCCAGCTCAGCCTGCTAGCCTGGATGACATCTGGCTATGTCCCCGACCCTTCCTCCACCCCACTTTTTCAGCCAGCTGCAGCAGTGATAGTGCTTTGGCTAGGGAGCAGAGGGGCAGGGCAACCCTAGTCTGCTGGAGCAGATGGCAGAGCCCAGGGCTGCAAAGCACCCTGAAATGCTAGGGGATTTTGAGTTAACTTAAACTGGGAAGGGGTCTTAGACAAAAGTTTGAAATAATGGTTTTACCAATCAGTTCAATCTGATATTACATTCAATCAGATTTATCTTAATCTGGTTACAGCCATTTAAGTGGTTTAATTGCACTGACCTTCTGTTCTGTTATAGGTTTAAACTAGTTTCTGATCACTTAAACTGGTCTATGCATAACTTCTGTCCCTAGCCCATAAGAACTTTGAGGCCTTGAATTTTAGCAGATGAATAGGTTTTTAGCCACACCGATGATAGAAATACAGTCAATACTATGCAACCAATTCCTTTTGTTGCTCTCTGTCTGTAGTTGGTTCAGTAGATAAAGTACAAAGTTTGAAGTCAGGAGAGAAGTTCTAGTGTTGACATAGCCACTGACCTTGGACAAGTCTATAAAACTCTTAGTGGTATACAAAATGGCACAACTAATACTCGGAGAATTTTTTCAGCAATATGTGCATTCCTTGTAACTTATCTCTTGAGAATTGTTCACACAAAACAAGTTCTCTAAAGATTTTGTTCATGTTCAAAATTATATGATGTCTGTGTTTTTTTGCAAACTTAATTGAGGTGATTGATGGCTAACAAATTAACTGCAAGTATTGAATATTCACAGTGCAAAATATGAACTGTTTAATTGGAAAAGTAGGTTACTTGGGATGTTCTTTTTACCTAATGGAAAATACAGTAAATAGCCTGCAGTATGTTCCTGAGTTTATTTCACAGAATCAGGTTTTCAGTGCAGATCCTCACAAAAATATTGGAAACTTGTTTCTGCAATATTTGCCTAAAACAGCTATTTTCTAGATTATTTCCTGCCGGAAAACTTATTTTTTGCTGGCAAACTTCCGGGAGTTAGGCCACTCACAGAAAAGGAACACAGATTATAGAAGCAAATTTCTTGGAAAAAATTGAGCAGATGTTTGAAAATAATTCTTTTCAGTATTTTGCCACCTGCCTACACACTATTTTAGTTATGAAAAGTGCAAGTATGTTCACTGAATAACAGTGTAAATAGCAATAAATGGGGAATGTGGGGAAAAATGGGGGAATGTCAAGAAAAGATGCAACTCAGTTGTTAATTCCCATTCAGCAAATTATTTAAACATATGCTTCGCTTTTACCACAATATTTGAGTGTGTGCTTACCTGCTTGCTAAATAATTCTAGATTTAAATGTAACTTGCATTCCTTGATAACTAGCACCAAAATGATCATGGGGCTCTGTTGGGAGAAACCCTCCACGTCCCTCCTCCAACCCCCCAACCCCCCCCCAAAAAAAACCCCCAAAACAACTGTGGGATAATGGAACATAGACAAGGAAACATTAATAGATCCCTAAACAGAACAGAACAAAGCAAAACAAACAAACAAACAAACAAACAAAAAAACCTCTATACAACCTTGGAAAAAGCTTGGTTATACTGGAGAAGTCATGTTTTCTTTGGTGATATAGATGATTATTAAAGTAGATCACTACTATTAGTAGTGGTATTTATTATTTGCAGCACTTTAGTTCTAGTAATGGACCAGAGTCATGTTTTGTTAGGCCCTCATAGACCACAAAAACCTCTTCCCCAAATAATTTATAATCTACGCATTAGACAGGAGGCAGCAGGTAGATTCATAATGAGGAGGGAATTACACTCAGGGTATGTACTCACATTCACAGGACTCAGTTTATGATCACACAGCTTACTTCCAGCCGCGTGATTGTAGATCAGGTTTCACTTGTGCAGATGTTTGCCAGTGACAGGAGCTGTGCAAGGAACACAGTCTAAGTCAGGCTGGGGGGAGTGATGGGTGGGATTGCGGGGGGGGAGGTGTAAAAATGTGAAGGAAAACTCTCCTGACATGATAGCAAAGGGTGGGGGGACTTAGCCGTCCCACTGGAGCCAACATCTAAGAAAGAACAGCAGATGACATGTTTTGTCAGCAGCTGCTCTATCAGGATCAGCCCTGTTTGCAGCAGCAGGGGTATTTCTGACCCACTACCATGGCCACGGAGGGAGTGAAACAAACACAGACAAAGGAGGAGAGTTGGGAACACTGGGACACTGGAGTATAAGCCTCCGATCCTGGGGAGCCAGTGGAGATGGTCCTTGAGAGTCCAGAGGGGCTCTGCTACAGAAGCCTGCCATGACAAAGGTTACAGGGGTGGTCAGATTGGTATGTGCTGTGGGCATTTAACAGACCTTGTAGCAGCAGGACACTGACAGCCATTGTCCTCCTTCTTTACCTGTTAAAGGGTGTAATGCTTTTGGTGCCTTTGGGCAATAAGCCTTGTAGTTGTGACTCTGTTGTTAACAAGCATATTCTCAACTCCATCTCATAACACCCCATCAGAGATGATCTTGGAATCCCCACAGGCCTTGATGAGGCAAGGAAAGCCATCAAGCAGATGAAGAATGATAAGGCACATGGAGCTGATTAAATCACTGCTGAAATCTTCAAGAAGGGCAGAGAGGAGCTTGCATTACAGCTTCATGCCCTCATCTTCAGGCTATGGAATGATAAAAAAATCCCAGATGACCTCATGACTGTGACAATCTTCAAGAAAGGGGACAAGTCTGGTCATTACAGAAGGATTGCTTTGCTGTCCACCACAGCGAAGAACATTGCAAAAACCCTCCTGAACACTATCCTTCCATTTGCTGAATACTTGCTTCCAGAATCTCAGTGTGGGTTTAGGGCATCAAGAGGTGCAACTGACGTGATCTTCACTGCTTGTCAGCTGCAGAAAAGATGTCAGGAACAACATAAATCTCTCTACATAGCCTTCTTTAACCTAATGAAAGCTTTGACTCTGTCAACTAAGAAGTGCTGTGGAGTATGGCTTCTGAAGTATTGATGCCCACTGATCACCACTTTTTGCCTGCTCCATAATGGTATGTGAGCAGTGGTTCTCAATAATGGCTCTATCACAGATCCCTTTGAGGTTAAGATGAGTTAAGCAAGGCTGTGTTATCGCCCCAGCACTCTTCAATATTCATTGCTGTGATCTGACCACCAATAAACTTCCAGTCAGAGTGGAGCTAAACTATAAAATGAACAGTAAACTGTTTAATTCCCACTGACTTTGAGCCAGAACCAAGACTACCCTGATGTCAATCACCAAGCTCCCGTGTGCTGATGATTCTGTAAATGTGTACTTACTCAGAAGCAGACCTTCAGGCAAATGTCAACATCTTCATAAGGCATGAAAGAAAATGGGACTGATATTTAACATTCAGAAGACAAAGGTCCTCCATCAACAAGCTCTTAATGAGCAGTCCCCAGCTCTCATAATTCAGATTCACGGGAAAATTGGACAAGGTTGAGTATTTCTGTTCCTCAGAAGCCATCTTTCACAGAAGGCTGACACTGATGCAGAAATCCAGCACTACCTCAAAGGTGAAAGTACAGCCTTTGGACACCTGAGAAAATGTGCCTGAAGATTGCAACATCAGCTCCAAAACCAAGCTTATAAATTATCAAGCAGTCATTATCTACACCTTACTGTTCAGAGCTGAGTCAAGGACAGCGTGCAGGAGACATCTTAAGCCACTAGAGGAGTACTATCAACACTGACTGTAGAAGATCCTTCAAAAACAGTGACAAGACAGACAGACCAACATTAAAGTTCTCTTGCAAGAAAATACCATAAGCATCAAGGTGATGATCACCCAACATCAACTTAACTGAGCCAGACATATCATCCAGATGTCTGACTCCAGACTCCTGAAGCAAGTTTTTTTCTCCCAGATCAGTCAAGGCATATGCTCAAGGGGAGGGAAAAGAAAGCACTCCAAGGATGTCTGTACCACGTCAGGGTCCCAGGGATGGCCAAAATGGCCCCTGGAGACTCCATGACTGTGCCCCACTCATCCCCTAGGGTACTTTCTCATCTCGCCTGTCATGCCTTGATGGAATAATGATAAATAGGGAGGCTGCCCACAGACCTTTGCATAGTCCTGGTTCCACTGAACCCCTGCTAGGGTCTAGCACCCTACTGGTCCTCACTGATCCCCTAAACTCTTGGCTGGGCCTCTATAATCCCAGGCTCTTGGCTGGGCCTCTAATCAGGTTCTTGCCCAGGTACCCAAAGCCTTAAGGGCTAAGTGTGTGGCTCCAAATTCTCCTTTTTACCATACTCCATGCCTTGTGGGTATTACAAGGATGTTGTTGCCTTTGTTGGTATGTCAGTCCCCTCAGCCTCTGCCCCTTCAATCCACTGAATCAGTCTTGGCTCTGAGGCATTAGCTCTCACTTGTCTTTTCCATCACCAGGCCCCTGGACCCTGTCTGCCAAGCCCCAGGCTTCTGTGTGGCTGCACCTTCTCTCATACCAGGCCCCTGTCTGTGTCTGTGTCCCTCTCTGGTAGCCAATACTCAGCACAGCATAAACACAGCTCCTGGGCTATAACATAAATAACATTGGGAATTGCCCCCTGTCCCTTTAAGAGTGTAGGCCTTTACTTACTATCACAGCATCCTGGGGTTCACTGTTCCTGCAGGTAGCAAAGCAGGCAGCAAACATCCTTGAGTGGCTCTCTTGGACAGGAGCTCCTTCCCCTATGGCTGCCAGGGAGAAAAGCCCCCAAGCCTGCCTCAGCCTTGGGCTTATGATCTCCCAGGGCCCTGCCTGTATCTGGTCAGCAGCCTGCTGGAAGATGACTGCTAATTGCTCCATTAGCCTGTTATCTCGATGACCTGCAGCTGTGGTGTCCTGTCTGGCCTGCAGTGCTCCCTGGGTAGGCTGCTGCTTCCCTTAAAGTAACAGAAAGCCCCAGGCTCTTTGTTTCAATGTCCCCAAGGCCAATGTGAAAACAAATGCAACACTGGCATAAGCCAATGGGAGACTATAGCCCAGCAGCACCACAAATGAAGAAAGAATATGCTGGAAGGATCTCAGAACTCTGAAAACTTAAAATGATAACAGGAGATCAAAAAGCAGGAGCACCGCATGTTGCAGAAGGAATCAAGAACCCAGAGCCACTCATGTCACACAGAAACATATCCCTGCAAAAAAGGCTGCAACAGAATCCGTTGATACTGGATAAGCTTCATCAGCCATCTTCAGACCCATGGATAAAATAGTCAAGGAAGACAATCATCCTCAACTGCAAAAGACTGCTGGTGATGAGTTGTGCAATGGGATTGATTGTGTAGTTTTAAAAACAGGTTAGACTAGAACATGTATGGGACAGTTTGGATAGGGATGATCTTGTCTTCAGTGAGGGTTTGGACTAGATGACGTCCAGAGGTCCCATCCAGCCCTACTTGTCTATGATTCTGTGATTTTTCAAAGTAGAGTGTGTTTTTGTTTTTTTACAGTCTGTGGTATTCAACTTATCTTAAACATCTAATGATTTTACCTTTAACATTTGTGTGTTGCCATATCTCTAATTTGAAGTGAGAAATGTGATTCCTTTAACTGTAAAAACATGATTATATTACTTATTGCATTCAGTTCAGTAGCTGGACTTGGCTTTTCATATTGTACCATTAGAAGCAACAAAAAAAAGCCAGGTCATCTCTTGGTCCTCTCAAACATTTAGCAAAAACAAGAATGGGCTAGATTCAATCCTTATATAAGTACAGGAAACCCTTGCTATTTACAGGTTTGGCATTCATGATTTCAAATATTCATGAATGCCAAACCCACATTCTAAATACACTTTATAAACTTATAGGAGCTCCTTAGGAGCTCTGTGCTTGCTGCTGCTGGGTTCCCACTGCTGCTGCTGGGCTCCCACCACTGTGCTTCTGCCATTGCAGCCGGAGCTGTGCCCCTCCCTCCCCCCAATCCATCGGGGGCACTGCGTTCATGAATGCAGTGCCTTATTCCCAGATTTTTGCCATTCATGGGGGATACGAGAATGTATCCCCCATGAATGGCAAAGATCACCTGTACATTAAACTTCCTTCAGGTGATATCTTTTGCTGTCATTACATTAGAAATAACAACAACAACAACAACAAAACTAGTAGAATAGACCTGCCATTCTGTTCCAAAACAAATTTTTCAACAGAAAACAGTAGAGACGATCTCAAAAAATTCTGCTAGAATTTTGAATAGGGTGTGTTCAAATTGGAATCTACATCCATTTATGCTGAATTCAAGAACCAAGTTCAAATGTCCAAACTATCCCCACTTCCTCAAATAAAAAAAGACAACTATTACAATTATACATGAGACCTAATTTATACACTACTGTAGGGAGCTTGACTTGTCTATCTATTTCATGCTTTATTTTCTGATATCTATTGTTATTACTTAATTTCTCCCAGTGACTAATTAGTATGTGTGGTTGAACCTTATAATTTACTGAAGTAAATATTTATTTGATGCTGTAGTACTTTTCAGCAAAATGAACAGGAATAGAGTAGCTCATAAAAGACTGGTATAGTGCTTTGAGATCCACATATCACCAGTGACATAGGACAAAGATGTGGAAACCAACCACCCAAAAAATAGCTGATCCAAGGCAGATTTATTCTTAGAACTTGTACAAAAAGAATGAAATATATAAAATTGTTTTAAAACATCACAATTTGTTGATATCTTTATGAAATATGTGGTTTTATATTGCTAGTACCTTATTTGTTGTTTTTAAATATGAAATGTTAAATATTAAAATATTTTTTGATTATATAAAAGTGTTTTTAAATGTGCTACCTTTAAAAGAAAAATTTAGACAGTTAAATTTCTATTAAATCAAATCTAAAACAAAAATATAATAATTCCTCCAACTATAATGTTTAAGGGAAAATGCTGATGTTGAGGAAAGGGTGTTCTTCAATTAAAAAATTAATTTTTGTGGAAAAAACCCTAATTTACTGTACTAATTTCAGATTCTTGCCATTAAATATTCTGGTGGGAAATAAAACTTTCTTCTAAAGGGAAAAGAATCCATTGTTATTTTCTTGGAAGAAAAGAGAGGAATGGAAGATAGCTTTTACTCAGATTATTAGCTTTGGGTCTTATCCAAAGTCCACTGAGGCAACGACAGCCGTTGACTCCCATGAGCTTTTAAATCATGCCCTACAGCAGCCACAGAAATGCAACAATCTGGGAAGCTCAGGACAAGCTGGTAATGTGGCTGTAGATTGCAGATGGCCAAGCAGTCAATTTATATAGATTGTACCAGAGATATTGCTACTATCCATATTTTAATTTCAGGTTCTTATTTTCTCCATTAAAAAAATAGTTCCACTGCACTCAACATTCTATACAACTCTGCCACATCTGCTAAAACATTGTAATCAAAAACAATACAGTATACTCTGGATAATTCAGCAGCCCAAAGGGAAGGCAGATAAAGTAATAATTATCCAGTGGTGACCAATTATCAGAAGTTGATAATGAGGGAGGCAGGGGGCATACCCAAGGAAATCAGAACAATGGCATATTAAACCAGGCAAATTATCTCAAAGGGAAATTGCCAGAGATTACTCAATATTAAAATGAACAGCCCGCAGTTTCACACTATAAAATGGAGATAATTTTAGTCTTACAAACTTTGCCTCTAAAAACAGAGGCATGTAATTGGAAATTAAAGAAGCATTTCCATAAATTTATTTAGCAGATGGTTCTGTTAGTTCTAAGTATTAGCTCTTTCATAAAAAGTAGTGTTATAGAATTATATATCAATAGCATTTGTTACAACTTGCATCCCTGTGTTCTGAGTATATAAAGTATACATTACTGCCTTACTGCAGGAAGAATGTTGTGCTCTAGATAGCCCATCCCTGAATCTCAGCAAGATCTT
>JAGPOW010000261.1:70178475-70204585 GCA_030014935.1 Caiman crocodilus | reverse complement strand
CAAATTTAAACCATAGCACAAAGACACCATCTTCCAAATTCTCAACTTCTGTTTAGTGGTCAGGGATCTGATAGGCCATAACAACACCATGTGATCTAGAGTGGATCTTGCAGCATGAGGGGTTGGGGTTTGAGGGTCTGCCTGGGTTGTCCTTCTGATGTCATGAACCATGTGGTGCTGGTGTCACACAGCACATGACCGGGGTCAGGGGAGGAGTTGCTGATGTCACGCACCACGTGACCGGGGTCAGGGGAGGAGTTGCTGATGTTGCGCACCATGTGACCGGGGTCAGGGGTGGAGTTGTTGATGTCATGCATCACGTGACCGGGGTAAGGGGGTGGAGTTGGTGACGTCACACACCATAAAAGGGGAAAGGGGGCGGTGTGAAGGGGTGGGACCAGAAGTCCCGCCCACCTGTCACATTTGCATTGAAGGGCAGAGAGCCTATATACTACTCGCACCCAGCAATTACTTTCCATCTTTCTGCCAAAAATACAAGAAACAGATTTACAAACAGAAATTTTCATCTCCTTGGGGAAGGGTGAACTTGGGACCAAGTAGGGAAAAATTCATTCCAAGATGTTTCATATTTGTGAAACAGTAGATGCAAACATTTTACAGAGTTTTTTTTTCCCCTAGACCAAAAGCAAAACTAACATTATAAAAGGAAGTTAACAATTTGGGTACTACTAATTATGATATTTCAATTTCTGCTGCCCTTGAAACCAACATTAGTATGCATGTTTTTAAATTTCCAGGCCTGTGATTGAATATGAATTGACTGCAGTGCTGAAGAGTGAATAGGAACATATACTGAGCAAGGTATTGTAGATCCTTCCGAAAATAATTATAATTCTGCTCTATAAATTTCACATAATATTGCAATTTTCTATCTTTGTTAAAGAAGACTGAGAAATTTTCATTTGTATGACAGTTTTCCATGGAGTATTTCCATTGGTTTTAAATGCTTCCCATCTAATCTTCCAAAACTAAAGAAAAGTGTCAGGAGGAGAATGAGTATGTGAATAACTAGACAAAAATCTTAAGATTAGCAGGAAAAATGGCACATTAGTTCTATTTACCACTTACTGGGCTCATTTACATGTGCACTTCACTGTGGAGTAGACTAATTAGCTTTGCAATAAAGAGTCACTGTCAACTAGGGGTGTGCAAAGTAGCCCTATTCGATTTGGACTTGGCCCAAATCGGGGACAGTGATTCAATTCATTGATTTGGATCACTGTCCCTGATTCGATTCAGCTGAATCTGATGATTTGATGCTAACTTAGAGAATCAGGGATTTGGACACAGGCGCAGCTTTAAAAGGGTTGGGGTTTTTTTTCTTTACATACCCTGAGGTAGCAAGCATGGCTTGTGCATGCAGCATCCCACAGGAGTGCAGAGTGGGGGGTGTCTCTCCACGTGCTCAGTGGCAAACCCAGAAGTGGACTAGAAGTACTTCCAGTCCTCTTCTGGGGAGCACACTAGGCCCCCCCCCGCACCCTCCTGGCTTGGTGATCAGCTGCAGTGGGTCCCTGGGTGCCCCCCTAGGCCCAGGAGGCACCAGTCACTGAGCTGGGGGAGGTACAGGGGCCCCCATGCATGCTTCCCAGTGGACCTGGATGTGCTTGTGGTGTGCTGCTGAGCACACTGGGGAGCCCTGGTGCTTCTGTGGAACACTGCATGTGCCCCAGCATTGCAGCATTCATGATCCCCTGCTACTTAGAGGTATGTAGAAAAAACATTTAAACCTGTCTTTGTCAAAAACTATGAATCAATTTGATTCGGACAGATTAAAGGTTTCTTTGACTTGATTCAGATTAGGAGATTTGGCCACCAAGTTGGGCCGAATCTTTGCCAAATCTAATTGGGGACAGAAGCCTTGGACATTACTACTGTCTACATGTGTGACAGTATTAGGGTACATTAAACTAAACTAATTACTTTAGTGAAACAGGACTATCTTATGGCAAAGTACTCTTACTGTACCAAAACACGTGTGTAGATGGAGACCAGGGCCATAAATTGTGACTAGTCAATCCAGCCAGCCAAGAGCCTACTCTCCTCCAGCTCAAATTGCTACTGTCCCAGCTACACATGTATGTGGTACACCTGACAGCAGTTGACTTCAGTTCAAACTGTCCTGGAGTTGACTGTGTCACATTAATTGCGCATGTAGATGCATCCACTAATTTTGTATTCAAGGAGGGCATGAAAACCTTGCTATGAACTTGTGTAAAAACACTGTTCTGTAGTATGTGTCTACTTGAATCTGCTTCCATTAGAGTAACAGTTGAGAAGTTAGAAACTCCTAAAAGGTCTTTCTCTGTAGCCACACTGAAACACTGCTGCTATTATAAACTAGGTATTAACTGTATTGACAGTATAACTCAGTTTGGAGACTAGATATGAATAACTTCCTACAGGCTTGAGTCTCATAAACTCATAATACTGTGATTTTTAGCAGTGGTTATTTTTTGCCTATTATATGTGATCTTGAAATACCATATGGCAGTGGACAGGGGAGAGAAGGAAGGACCTTCAGTTTTGGTCTATAGGGATATGATTCTATTTAGCTAGAAAGTAGTACTTCTATTCTGCATTCCATGCAGGTGCAGTCATGTTAAAATGATGCATTCAGGTCTCTACTTCATTACTAGAAGACTGAAAAAATTGGAGGGAATTAGGAGAAAAAACCACAAGGATTGTTGGGGAATAGAAATGTATTGACTTACAGTATTCTGTAAAGATCTTTGTTCACCTCCTCTAGAAGTATCAGAGGGCACTGTAGTTTAATGTAGACAAAAGAGTTCTCTGAGGAAAATGACCCATTGTTTCTGGTTCTCACACACACACAGACAAGATCCCTGGATATTGGGAACAGAACATGCTACTGGCTTTGCAGGTAGGCGAATCCTGGTCTCCTGATGGATGTACCTGGAAAATATACTGCAGTGAGAACCTCAGAATTGGTCTCCTTCCAATCTATTCCTTTTTTGAGGGAAGGGGCTACCCAAGTGAAAACAGGACATACTGGGAGCCCACATATCTAAGAGGTGCATACAATGATATAGGAGAATCCCTTAGCCTCATAAAAGGGAAAATAATGAAACTAGGGCTTCTGGCAAAAGTTCATTTAAAGGCACAATTGGATCTGATCTCCAATCCCCTAACCTCCTGCTATGACAAACATACATACACCTCACCTCTTTCCATAACATACATGGTAGGACATGTGATTTTTGGGGTTGAGGATTGGATCTCAATCCTTGCATACTAGCCAGTGTGAGGGAAGCCTAGGATCATGATCTCTAGTTTCTCTTGCTGGTACAGGGGGAAGTCAGGTGCCTGACAATAAGCTGACTGTCAGCTTGGCCAGGGGACTACACAGGGGTCTGTAACTGACCCAGGCGTGGTTCCACTGGGCCAGCAATCAGCTAAGAATTGATTGTGTCCAGGGACTGCACGAGGGCCTGGACCAGCCTCAATGAAGCCGCACTGAGCTGGTAATCGGTTTCAGTTCCTGAGGTGATTCCCCAAGAACTACCAGCTATGGCTGTTTAGTGCATGGGTTTAAAGTCCCTGGCAGGGCAAGCCCTTCAAACTTCTCCTCCTCCCAGCCTTTGGCTGGGCCAACAATCAGCTGATTCTTGGTCACCATCCACATGTTAAATTTAAGGCACCATAAAAATGTTCTAAATTATTTATGGAATATCTTTATGGCTCATTCCACCTCTTTTTATGATGCCTTAAATTCAATACATATGTATCGCCCTTCCTAGTTATGCTGTAATTAACATGTTAATCCCAATATAAAAATAATGTGTAGAGAGGGCCTATGAAAAGGAATATCAGGAAGTAATTCAGCCTGAATAATACTAATATATAGTTGCCTAATTATTTGTAAGTAGTGAATTCTAGTTAATCACTCTGTAAATGTGATTTGTCCTGTTTTTTTAAAAAAAAAAAAAATTCTAGTAAATATCCAGAGTTAGATGGACTGGACTGTAGGGAACCATACTTTTTTTAGGAGGCATTAGCAAGAGTCACTTGGAATCAATTGTTGGTTGTGAAGAAACCTGTGCTAAGCTATGTTGATCGGTAAGAACTCAGACACTGAATGAAACAGACACCCTGGCTCTGAGTCGCTTCTGAATGATGCACAGATAACTTAAAGGATCTTCCATGTCGAAATTAGAAACGTTGACTTCTTAGATCTTTTCTCTTGTCTTTAATTTCTGAACTTGTCTAACAGTCACTGGCAATTCCTCATGGGGTATAAGGAGTGGAAAACATACTGTTTTCTGTGCATGTTGTACATGATTCCCTGACTGTCTGCTGGAGGGGCAACTACCATTTTGTGAATCACTTAATGCAGTTTTTGTAGAGTTGAGGCATTCTGTGCAAATTCTTTCCCACTTGGGGAGAGCTGGAGTGAGAACCTTGTTCTTAGTCTAGTTTCTTGACATTTTTATCTAGTGCATAAACAGATCTTGCATCTCCTGAACTGAGCCACAGGAGAATTTCTCACACTGGTGCTAAGATAAAATCATAAGGCTACTTCCTCAGAAGTCTTAGTATAGGGAACAAACCAGAATGAAAGTGCTGTGGAGACTAAGTAGTATGGCAGGGCACAAGGCACCCAAAGGAAGATGTTCTGATTTAGGTCATGTATAGCCATTCACTTTCTCCTGGAAGAGTCTCTGCTGTCCCAAAAAACCCCCCACAAGTGTACAGCTATTCAGGATTTTTCTGCCAGAGTAAAAATGGCTACTTAAGGAGAAAAATAACTTGGAAACAAGTAGGGTTAAATTACTTCCAACTGAATTGCTCCTGGGAGAGTCAACTTCTTTACATATGCTCTATTAAGAGAAGCACAGAACAGTTCTCTGGCATCACAGCGTGCTTTTCTCCTATATCCTCCCTCTGCCATCTAAGTTCTCCTCTAGCAGGGAGACTTGCTGGACTCTGTTGCTCCATGGCAGAAAACCTTCCCACATTGCGCTGCAGGGAAATTGATTAGCTGAACCAGAATCATCCCATCTGCCCTGTGCATTACTGCCACCTGTCACCAGGCAGACTTGGGAGCCTGCAGCACATGCTGGGATGCATGTGCAGAGTCCCCTGGATGTGCAGCATCTACTCTGCAAGCTCTCTGCTCTTCAGAGGCTCAGCACATGCATGTCTGTTTAGATGTCTCTGAGTAAATTTTTTGTACCAAGTGAACAAACCTGAGAGAACTCTCCAAGATTAGTTGAACATGTATATGCAGCCTTACAGCTGACCTGTTTTTTGTCAAGTGTCTCTACCCCTGGGGGAGCTGATCAAGGGATTAACTGCAGTTTGGCATTTTAATTTTGGATTAAGGGTTTTGGGCAATACATTTCAGAATCTCAGACTTTATATCTGTTCTTTCTTTCACTATTGGTGGAAGTGTAGGTGGGAGGTTATCAACCCTAATTGGAAATTAGTTGGGTTGATGAAGATGCATATTTTTTCCTGGTATAACATGGGAAAAACAATTAATACCTTGTGAAGTCTCTCTCTGTAGACTAGTTCCCTTTTTCTTTCAGCTTTATTTAAAGATGCATACGAGGACGCTCAAATACGAAAGTTATGATAGGCTGGTCATGTCGCGAGGAGAGAAGACAACCGTTGGTCAACTCGAACAACCTTCTGGTGGCCGTATGACCGTAAACGACCTCGAGGACGTCCGCCAGATCACTGGAGAAAAAAAGTCGAAGTAAACCTAGGCAAGAACTGACAACAAATCGCAAGAGATCAAGGGACTTACAGACAGCGGCTGAAGGATCTGCTCTACCATAACGATGGCAGATGAACCAGATCTTCAAGTGTTCAAGTTCTTTCAGCTTCCTAAATTACTTAATCTTCAGCATTGACTTTCTTTCTCTATCACTTATCTCTTCTTCATGTGTTTAAAGGTAAAACTAGATTATTATTCTTCTGAATTCATTCGACTTCTGGGCTATTAAAGCTTTCATTCTCTCCCACCATGTAGACCCCTTTTTCCCGGAAACTACAAGGTGGCAGATCAGCATGTGCAGGTGCCTTCTATCAATAATAGCAATTTGTTCTTTTTGCCTTTCCTTTAACCATGACCCTCTGGGTGTGCTTCCCTCTCCTCCCCTCTCTTAATTCTGCTAAATGTAGTAGACTTTAAGTATCTTTGCTTTAACTCTGTCATAGCTAGGCCTAATCTAATAAGATCTTGACAGAATCAGCAGGATGGGATGCATAATGGCAGCAGGGGAGCATTCAAACTAGTAATATGCTTTCTTTTTTGCTACCTCTTCCTTTCATTCTCAAAGTGTTTTATTGCACAATCTTTTCTCCCCTCCCTCCCTCCCATCTTCAGCAAAGAAGGACAGGCACTCCTAGCATACCAATTAAGAAAATACTTTAAAAAGAGGTATTTGAACAATATATATAACAAAGAAAAGAGCATAAGTAAGTGTAGCTGATATAACAATAGTTACTTTTAGGATATTGCATATCACACTAGCTGAGCCAGAAAGGATTCACAATTGTGTTCAGTCTCTCGGGGATAGGTAAGGGCATTAAGCAACAACCTACATTGGCTAATTCTGAATCTCAGCCAGGAGTAGAGCTGGGAATTGAACTGATCAAACTTTTTCTGCTGAAAACAGAATTGTACAGAATACTACTTTTGGGTTTTTTTTCCCATTTTCAACAAATAATGACTTTCACCCAAAACAATAAATTTACCTTATTTTGTACTTTGATTTTTTGGGGGGCAGTTGTTTTCAAAAGCAAAACAAAACCATATCGTTGAACAAAAATGCAAACCAAACTTTTTTTAAGTTATTTTTGGTATTCTGACACTTCCAACTAAAATTTATAAAACCTCTTTTAAAATCTTTATTGGAGAAAACATACTTGTCAGTCTGCTTTAGGGCAATATGTTTTTACTCATGTCCCAAAATGTGGGTTTTCTTTTATCCCACCTAGTTTTAGTGTTCATGGGATAAACACTTTAGTAGCATTCTTTGAAACACATCTTGGGTCACATGTGGCTGTCAAAATACAGCCACATAATCTGGTCCCAATAATCCCTCTATCTCTATATATTTGCATGGATTTATAAAGGAATCTTGGGGGCCTATTTACATGTTAATATAGGCATTTCCTGGAGCTTTTTACCTATGGATTATCTGCATGTTTTAAGCCATGTAAAGGTGTTAACACTTGTTATGCAGTTTATAGTTATGACACTTCAGGAGAGGATTCTCCCTTGATCCACATAACCCAGTTTGTGTTCCATTAAGGTGTGGCCACTGCCAACAAATGTACCACTCAAACTGAAGGTGTGACTGCGAGATGGCACTAAGCTGATCAACATTTGTGCAACTCACCATGTAATGTGTAACATAATCTAGCACTAAATGACTGTAGACCTATGTTCCCTGAATAGCATTTTATTCCGTGACTCACTTCACTGAAATGAATGGGACTGAGTATTTGAGTAATAAGAATCTATAGAACTGACAGTAGCGGAACTGAATCGTCTGATTATTATTTCTCTTCTCCAACCCCCCCATCAGGATTTCAACTGAATTTAGTCACCCTATTCTCCCAATATATTTATCATAACTTAACAAAAAGGAAGAATCGCCATACTGAGGTTACTTTGTATTTTAGCTATCATAGACATTTCCTGAAGAAAGAAAATAGTCCAAGTTAAACACCAAAGCATTCAAGTATAAGTCAAATCTAATAGGTGGCAAATTCTGAATACTTTAGAGCAAATTGCTGCACTATATACTGCAGAAACTGGGGAAAGTATATAGTCATACTCGTGAATGATCTAAATCAAAGATGCAAACAAAATAGCTAAATGTGTCCTTCTGCTCTTTTACAGAACATTTCCAGGTTATTTTGAGATTCTTTTTCAGTTCGTTCTGCTTTTAAATTCAAATTGCTGTTTTGAAATGTGGTCCCAAACGTAATTTGTGCTTGGCCTGCTACAGATGATCTCACATTACTAGTTTTATCAAAGCAGTTCTCAACCATCACAGGTGCCTTGGATGTTGACTTTCATTTGACTTCTATAATTTAGCACCTCCCTTAGGTTGTCAGTGAATGGAGACATATTGCCTTGTCACTGCCAAGTGTTGTGTGTTGTTTGTTTTGTTTCTTCCTGCTTCCCCATGTTATTTGAACACCATCAAGATCTTTTCCATGCTGTGGACCATGTAAAAAATGTCATGGAAGACTTCCCCATTCATGATCTCATATCATCTATGTGCTAGCTACAGTACATACTGAAGTTACACAAGGTCAACTAGATATTACACTCAAAATATCTCTGACTTCAGAACATGAAAGTATACAGCTACAAGCTCTTAAAAATCATCCCCTGATTATTTATTTTTCTTTTCATTGACTCTGGCTTCTCTTGTATTTCTTGCTTCTCTTCAAGGTTTCAAACATAGTCTTTTTTTTACAGGTGAGATGCACTCATGAAATTAGTCCTGCTGGATTCCATGTAGCTCACTCATGTCTATCTCTGTGTGTGCAGGGGTGGGTGGGAGGTTGAGCAGCTGTGCTATTATAAAATAGTTGATGGCAGCCTCATGGGTGTTTCCTTGGTAGTGGGTTCTTATTTGCATTCCTCTATTGGTAGTAGCAACCCTTAGTCAAAGGTTCTATGCTTGCTGCTATTTCCACGGATCTTTTTTTGGAAGCTGCTGGGTACATCTATACATGCACATTTATTGCACAGTAACCAAAATTAATGTGCAGTACATGTGCACATCTGCACATGCACATCCATACTGTTAGCACTACTGTTTCCCAGACTGTGCTTTCATGATTTCTTAGCACTACTGACCCTTAAATGGAATGTGAAATACAAATGCAGATAACTCCAGTGTTCTAAAATCAAAGTTTTTTATTAGTATAACACATTATCTTAACAGTTTCTATATTCAGAGAGAAAAATATTCAGTACAATGATCTCGCCCTATCGCTAATGTTACTTTGCTCAACAGAAAAGATGGCCACTCAGCTCTGGAAAGCAAAGGGTGAATCACTGGCTGGGATGGTCCAGGCAGGTGTTGAAAGCTGGATTGATGATGATACCACACTTAACTTTCTTGCTGCTGCTTTTTCCTTTTCTGCTTTTTCTTTAACATCACTCCTTTGGCTCTATGCTTTTGAATTGGTCTTTCTGTGGTCAGCATACTGTTATACTTTTGTTCAACAAACCCATCACGAGCACACCTCTTATTTTGGCCTTTTTCCAGTGTCTTACTTTGGGCATTGGCCATTGGTCTTCTACATCACCTTTCATTATCATATCTAATTGTTTCATTCCTCTGACTTAGGTAGTTAGTGTGAAGTTCAGTTAATTTGAGCCAATTAACAAAACTATTATGTTGTATTGGAAAAACTACTCGCGGTGAGAGAAAAGGAAAGAAATACTGTGAGCAAACTCAAAGCCATAAGCTTGCTTGCAAAAGGCAAGGTATCTGATATTGCAGACACCAGCAAAATGAAAAGTTCAGATAACAGTGGGGCTATACAGAACTTAAGCAGTGATTAAATAAGGCTGAACAGAAAAGAACACTTTAAACAATACTGTAATTCACCACTCTATAAACAGGTGCAACTTTAAAGCATTAAACGTGGTAAGCCACCCTAGCAGTAAATATGCTGATTTATGCTGATGCAAAACCCACCCACAACAGCCAGAGTCTGAGCTATGAAAAGCAGCACTCTGGGACTGATCACTGTAAGGGTGGGGTGGGGAATGAGAGTGTTGAGAGAAAGTGGGGTATTATCTCTTGTGGCCACCAGCTGGACTTATTGTCTTTTTGTTATCACTGTCTCCAGGTGGACTACAGAACCTGTAAAGCATGCTGGGATGTGTATTCTGAAGCTCCTTGGTCAGATGCCCTCAGCCTTGCAATCTGTCTGTAGAGTAAGCAGCCAGTTGGGTGAAAGCTTGTATGACCTAGAAAGTCTCTTCAGTCACTTTAACTGAACTGTTTTAACTTCCACCAGTCCAAAGGAACACTTTTTTATGCATCCTTAGACACAATTTTTCCATCCCTGTTTTTTCTTGGTGTTTACAAGAGAGGTTGCTTTGCACTGCTTATCCTATTAATATGTGTTAAGGTAAGTAGGTGGTTGACTTCTTGCTGAATCACAATACAGTGAACGGTGTGGGATTTTTGTCAGGTTTTCAGCTTGCGTGACTCAGCTAGGAGTTTAAAAATTGCAGCTGGCCTAGACCTCAGCCAGTCATTGGGTGGGTGGGGGGAAACAGTCAAGCCTTCCATTAAGGAAGAGTCCTCTAAAAAGGAGCAGAGAGAACTAACTTCACTAACAAATAATAGTATTGGTTGATTACTAAACAATGACACCTTCAAGAATTATTAAAAAAACACCACCCAAAAATGTGTAGTTTTTTGTGGGTGGTTGTCCCCTGGAACCGGATTCTGCCTTGGGAGTTGTAGTCTCAGCATGCCACTTCAGGAACACCTCTCTTTCTAACGATGGCCCAGGAATGCCTCCACAGCTCCTTCATCATTTGAAATAACATACCTACCCTGTGTTACCAGCCTATTCCTACTCTCTTCGACTGAAGAGAGAAGGTCAACTGCCTACTCCTTTTGCAATATGTAGATACAGCTATTTTGTTTAGCTCTTCCCTGACTGCAGAGTCAGCTGGATTGTGTGGGGAGGGAATAATAGAGTTCAGGGTTCCTTGGTATTCTGGATTCAGTTTCCATATTTTGTATCGGCGAGTACTACTTCCATTGTCTCTGTCCACATGGAATTTACTTTCACAGTACTGACAGGTATCCACATCTACTTGCTTACCACCATTACAAAGCCTTCTCCAACAGAAGAGCATTGAGTACTAGAGTGGTAAGGGCTCTTCTGGTACTGCTACTTTCCTGTATTTGTCCATAAACCCTTTCCCTTGTGACTATTTAGTTAGGAAAATACTTTGATATGGGCCTACTGGTCCTTCCATGAAATGATTCAGTGAAACCAAAAATAAAAATTGGTCATCAGTTAGCTTCTTGTTACCAACTGAAAATAACTGCAACACTTTGTTGATATTTGCAATTTGAAATGCTTTAACCCAAAACAGTTTTGGGATTTTCACAGTATCAGTAGTTCAGAAACCCTTGCTTTTTGCATTGACTTAAAACAAACCTCTCCCTCCTTTCTTCCTGGTTTGGCCAGTAAAATGACAAATCAATTATGAGCACAGCACTAATCTGAAGAGACTGGCTATACTCAAGAAGGAAAAAATAGGAACATAAACTACATTTGCTGAATAGAATAAATGTTACAGCTTGCTGAAACTCCAAAATGGATCTTGGAAGGATAGTATGAGGTAAATGAATCGCAATGAAGAACATTAGAATAAATGCTCATTAATTTATCATCAGAACCCTGTTCTCCACTTTTGTACATCATTGAAATATTCATATTCTGATACATTGGTATGATCTATCATGAAAATTAGGCATTCTCAGGCAGTGCGTCTTGGAAGAGGACCGGTTTCAGTAGTGATATATTTAAACTTATTGGATATCCTAATTATTAAATCAGGTGGGGATATAAATATTATGAAAGGACCCATACATTAAAATGTAGTTTACTTCTGGAGTTGTTAACTCTGTTTTTATGAGTTTCTATTAGAACTCTTCTATTATTAAAATATTTTCATTTTTAATGATAAACTTAACTTCTAGTATGAAGATATTTCTGATATAGATAGCAACAGTAGTTAAGGTTGTAAAATCCCTGACTGATCTGGTGATTTTTCCTCAGTCAACCAAATTATAATCTATTAAAACATGCTCTCTTTGCATGCAGAATATTTTTCCATAGTCTTTCTCTTTGTCCTTGTAAAATATTCTAGTTCAGTGGGACCATGCTGTGCATTCAGAGCTAATTTAATTGAACTGTAAAGAATGGAGTGAAAATGCACATTATGTCTAGTGCAGAGGAAAGGGAATCATTCCTTTAGGCTTAAAAAGGTGTTACGGATAGTGGACACCAGTAATCGTTAGTTTATATAATCCCCCACCCCGCTAAATAAAATACTAATTTAGATTACTAAGCATATGTGTGTTTTTTAAAATGAGAGAGTCAAGGAAAACTATGATGAGAAATTTGGGGGTGCATTTACAAAGGCATTAGCTACTTTAATTTTGTCTTGCTATATCTTAATTTCCCTACGGGCCAGTCAGTGACTTTGGGTGTTTAAGTACCTTAGCAAATGGGCCTATGCTTATTGACTCTTAGCACTACTGTATGCCATGCAAGTTCCTATGTATTGCAGTGACCTTCTAGATAGGCTGTATTTTGCTCACCCCCTAACACCAGTCCGCCAGATGGGGGTTTTTTTGTGTTTTTGTTTTGTGTTTTTGTTTATCCAGCCTGTGAGAGGGTGCCTACCAGTTCATTGTATCTTTCCCTGCCATTTCCCTACTAGTGAGGCTGCCTCTGCTGTAGTCACATGAGGTCAAACCCCACTCTTACTCTTGCAGGGGCAGTGCACGCTGTACTCCCACCCTCACTAGTGTGGAGGCCCCGGCCCTGACCCCAGTCCCACTGGTAAGGAAGTTGGTGTGAGTGGGGAAAGTGGTGGTAGTGATAGTGGTGGGCAGTGGGGTGGTGTGGTGGTGCTGGTAAGTGGGCAGAGGGAAGAGAGGAGAAGGGAGACAGTGAGTGGGCAAGAAGGTAGGGAAATGGCAGGGACAGGCGGCAACTGGCATGGGGAAAGTGGTGGAGGTGGCAGGCGGTGGGAGTGGTGGTGATGGCGGCCATGGTGACAATGGGCAGGTGCGGTGGAGTGGTGGCAGTGGCAAGTGGGAGCAAAGCGGCAGCTGGACAAGAGCACAAGGCCCGTGACTTGGCCCTGGGGCTGGGTCCAGGGCTCACAGGGACCCAGAATAGGGCCGCAGGAGTGCAGAGTCTGAGCGGGTGGGGACATGGGGTCCATCTGGCTCCATTGTGCAGGGCTTGCATAAAATTCCCAGGTTCTCTGCCTGAGCCACGTGCCTCCTGTGGGGAGACCCATGCATTGGAGACATTGGCCCAGGGAACTGTGGGGAGCTCTGTGATATGGAGCTGGGCTGGCTCTGCCCCCTCTCTGCCACCCTGGCTGAGCCTCATGATCTGTGGCACCAGCTTCATCACATGGGGCTTGGGCATGCAAGCTCCATGTGATGATGGTGCTTGCAGCCTGGCCACATGCAGTCCTGGGGCCGGGGGTAGGGAGGGGGGCTCTGCTGCAACAAGCTACAGGGGCTATGCACAAGGGGGGGCATGTTTGTAGGCAGCTCCCCCCTCCCTACACACACTCCCTACACACACTCCACCATACACATGCATCCACATGTCCCAGGAATGCCGTGTGCCCCTGGAGGCTGGAGGGGTACACATGCTTCTGTAGGTGGTGGTGGTGCTGTTGGAAGTGGGAGCATGGCTGTGGTGAGTGGGGAGTTCCTGCAGGAGGCCATGGCACTGTCAGCGGGGGGGGCAGTGACCACCCACAAATGCCACCAGCAGCATTGGCAGCAGCCAGCAGCAATCGGGGACCATCTGCATTCACCACTGGCTGTGTGTCAATGGAGGGTGAGGGTGGCAAGCAGTGACCACAGTGGATGCACTGCCAATCTTGGGGTGCATGTGAACCCATATGTACCCCCTACGCATTGCTAATGCATGCCACCATTCCCCCCCCCACACACTCTCACCTATCCATGCCCTCTCCCATCCACTCATGCCCAATTCCATGAAGAGTACAAGAGTAAGATTTCATTCTGGTCTATTATGTAGTCACTTCTATGTACATAACACAAATGCATATAAATCAGAACAATTTTTTTTTGTAATAAAATTAAAATATGTAATTGTAGATCAGGGGTTGGCAACCCCCGGTATGCATGGCCTGGGAGGCCACTTTCCTTGGCACATGTTGGGGCCAGGGAGGCAGCAGCTATTTGCAGCTTCCTGGCTGCAGCCAGCCCCAGCTTTGAGTAGCTGCTGCCAGCCAGGAGCCCAGGCTGCTCCCAGCAGGCAGCTGGGATGCTGCAAGTCCTGCTGGGAACAGCCCAGATTCCATGGCTATCAGCAGCTTCCCAGAACCAGGACCAGCTGCAGCTGGGAGGTTACAAACAGCTGTTGCATCCCTGGCCCTGGCCCCAACAGGTGCAGTGCTTGTACCTGCTGCCTTCCCAGAGCCCAGGCCAAGGTGGGAGGGCAGCAGTTGTTTGCAGCCTCCCAGCTGCATCCATTCCTCACTCTGGGTAGCTGTTGATAGCCACAGAACCCAGGGCTGCTCTGATGGAAGCCCTGCTGCAAGCAGCCCAAGGTTCTGTGGCTATCAACAGCTACTCAAAACCTGGGCCAGCTGGAAACATATGCTGCCTCTCTGCTCTGGAGAGGCAGCACATATTGGCAATGCTCCCTGCTGTGCTGCCCCAACTGCTTCTGCAAAGCAGCACTGGAACCTGGTTTTGGCAGGGTACAGCAGGGAATGCAGATAGCTGCCTGCTCCCTGCTGCCCTGCCACACTTCCCCTGCAGACAGGGCAGCAGCAAGGGGCATAACCCTGTGATGCTGCTCCTGTGCACGCAGGGGAAGTGTGGCAGGACAGCGGAGAGCAGGCAGCTCTCTGTGCCCCTGCTGTGGCTTGCCACGCCAGGTTCCAATGCTGCTTTGCAGAATTGGTGAGGTTAGCACAGTGGGGAGCATTACTGATATGTGCTGCTTCCCTGGAGCCCTGGGCCGGGTCTGGGAGACAACTGGGGTCATGGCCAGGGCAGAGAGGCAGCAGATGTTTGCAGCTGGTTCAGATTCTGGGTAGCTGCTGACAGCCACAGAGACTGAGCTGGGAGGCAGGGGCTTTGGATGGGGGGCAAGGGTCACGAACAGGATTGGGGGGCAGTGGCTTTGGGTAAGGGGCAAGGGTCATGACCATGTACCTGCAATGTACCCCCTGCCCCCATTTTGGTTTTTTTGGCACGCTGGCACTCGGGCACCTTCCAAGGTAGTCATTGTGGGGTTTTTTGACACTGGCCAAAAAACCTTGCCTACCCCTGTTGTAGATGTTTGAGTTTTTAGAACGTAATTTTTATATCTGGTTCTAAGATGCCAAACTCCCTTCCCAAAAGTAGTACTTTTGGTGGTAAGGGGAAGGAATTTGGGTGGCAAATGTCAGGGGTTAGGTGCAGGACTTCTGGTCCCAGGATGGTGACCATGGGCAGGGCACCTGTCAAAGAGTGTGGCTACCCTTGTTGCCCTCAACAGCTCACCAAAACTCATTAAGCAGCCCTTCAGCTGAAATAATTTCTTACCTGTTAGACATAAAGCTGGCTGGGAAACTAAATAGCACTGCTCCTTGTTCACCTCCTTTGCAATATTGGGGTTTTAAAGTATTTTTTAAATCTCTAATGAAAACCAAAAGTGAAACCTCAAGATATTTTTTTGGAAGGAAGCTGAAATCCTGCAATATTTTGTTTTAGAAACAACTAAGTGCTGGGGGACTGAAGCAAGCTGTAAACCAGGAAGGTTTCCACTAGAAACCTTCCTATGATCTATAGAAAACTTTATTCTAATCAACATATTCCCACAGAATAAGTTGGCCTCAATGAATTGAATTGGTATATTCATTCATTCATATGCATGTATGCATTCATACATATGAATAAGATTCACTGTTTTAGTCATTCTTAAGAACTAAAGCTTTGTAAGCCCGAGGCTCCTTTTTCAAGTAATATAACCTCTTAATTTTCCCAATTATCTACAGCTTTAAAAAAAAAAAATATATATATATATATTAAAAACTGAAAAACTCCATATGCTTTATAATTGGAATAGTCATGGTTATTTAGAATATCCTTTTTTTTTTTCTTGATAAAATATACTTTCAAGTCACACAAAATAACTCTGTTGATCTGAAATTTTAATGAAACATGGTCAGTTAATGTCCTTCTTGAAGAATCTTTGGAAAAATCTTCTGACATTGTCAAAATATCTTGTTCTGATATTTTGGAGTGAAATAAATTTCCTCTGTTTACTAGAATTTTTAAAAGATTAAAAAGTAAAACATGTTTGACTGAATAGATTTCTTTTTAAAGAGTCTTGGTTCTTGGAAAAAATGAGACTTGATGTTTTGTCCTGATTCAGGATAGAAATACCGTGTTTTGTTTTGTTTTGTTTTGTTTCTTCTTTTCTTATCTCTTGAATCATTTTTGTGATGCTTTATCTATTCTGCTCCTGTCAAAATGGGTACACACACATTTTTAGTACATATTTGCTTGCTTACTGTATATTTTCCTTTTGCTATGAATATCCTTAACACAAAAAAAATGAAATCAATTCCTTCATGTGTTTATTTGCTAAGTTTCCTGAAGAATCATACTTGCCACTGAATGGTGTGTGTATTTTCTAGAATAACAGTTTATCACCACCAAGATCTTGTGCACCATATAACATGTACACAGGTATTACAATTAAACCACTGAAGTATCAAGTTAAAATATGCTGTCCATGGCACAACCCAAATTCAGTTCAGGTGACTACATATTTGCTTTGCCCTCATTTACAGTTTTCCAAATGAATAGATAGGTTTTGCAATATTCAAAAAGGTGAATTAGCTCAGTTTCTTTGAGACCAATGAATTAACTGAGTTTTAAAACTGTAACCCTCTAGGAATATCTGTCTTTCACTTTCACATCACTCAGTGATTATGGAGCTCTTGCCACCTAGCTCTATTTTGTACTACATTATGATCCACTTAAGATACTTGGGCTGTTTAAAGATGCTATGATTTGTACAAACTCATAGTACAAAATTCTGAAGCCCCCTGTTGCAGTGCAGTTCCAAGATGGTGCAGTCCTTATCTTCTATCACTATCAGAAATTATATGTTCCTTATAACTGACACAACTTTACAGTAGCCCAGAAACTGCTAACTCATTTTTTGGAGCAGATGCACCTGTGTCGGCAGGGTGGTTTTAAAGCTTGTTTTGAGTTTTAGTTCAAAGCACCCTGCTGCCATTTTTCACAGTGAGGGTGCTGATACACGTGATGCTCCAGACACTTTTAATTAGTGCAGTGCTAATGAGTATAAATGTGTTCCATAATTTCTTCTGGAACAAAAATGGCTGTTCTGGGAGAAAAATAACTCATCTCCCATCTGGTAAAAATGGTTTCTTCTGGTTCATTAACTGTATATAACATGGTTGCCTACAGTATCAGGGAACTAGATTTGAAGACCCAGGAGGTCACATGTTCATCACTTCTTTCCTTTGCAAAGCACAGGCCCGATATAGGAAAATGCATCAAGCCTTTGGCCTCCTTCTTATGGTAAAATATAATTTGGTGCTGCAAAATTTTAAGTCTCATTTCAATTAGTCCAACTTTTAAAACTAGTTTTTGTTTGTTAGTTTGTTTTTAAATGAGAAGAGCAAAATGTCTCAACTACAGATGTAATCCTGTAATATTTTATGTCCAAATAGAGAAAAGTATTATTTGAGATCAACAGATGTTGAGTTGTAATTTACAAGATTTTCTTAGCCAAAAGATATATTATGCTGCAGTATTATACCACGTCAAGAGGTGTTTTTATTTTTAAATAGAGGAAAAAAAGCATTCCCCCAATAATATTAATTGACAACTGCTTCAGTTTAATAGTATGGAACATCACATACTATTACCCAGGAAAGATTATCAAATGGCAATACAGGTGAACTGTGCTTCAGCGCACATTTGCTACAGCTTCCATTCTTCAAGAGCAATTGGAAATCATCTATTTGTGTGGGCTCCTCTGTGGCAGGTTTCTCACTACAACAATGCCTTGGAGCCCTTAGATATTCTGAATGCATTTTTTCAGACTTTTTTTCCAATTTTTTTTCAATATTTCCTAACTTCAAGGATAGAATAGGTTGTTAGGCTCATATTGCAGGATCTAGAACACATCAGAAATTATTTTGTACCTTGCAATGTATTCTGATAAGTAGTGAATGTAATAGAGGCTACTTAAACGTGTTAATGTGTGACAGTCCAGGGGTTAAGAGGTCCGGGAGCCACCTGGAATTAACATGTAACAAGACCTGTAGTCTTTCCCATAAATGGCTTTAGGGATTGATGGGATTTTTTTCTGAGTATCTCACAGTGCTGCCTTCCCTATCTAGCTGGCTCTTTTAGCCTGAGAAGATGCGTAAAATGGACAATTATTTTCAAATCTATGCTTTCTCTCACTATATGCATTCCATTCAGTGTGCAGATAAGCACAGCATAGATAGCATATTATAACATAGAATTTTTACAGGAACACTTATATATATTTATTACATACATACATCGGATAACATTATCGAAGAACACAGATTTTCCAGCACACCAAGACAAAGGCAAGACACTATGAAACATACCATGAAGCGTATTGGAAAGGCAGCTGGCAAGCTTTGAGGGAAGGGCAGGAGAGGGGATAGAGAGAGAGATGTAAGTTCCACCTCTCCCACCTGAGATGCAGCGTCTTTGCTACAACAAGCAGGCATGAGACTTCCGTATGTTCAACAGGTAACAAGGAGAGGGAAGCAGTGGCAGTGCTACTGCCTGTGCCTGAGTCTACATCCAGCTATAACCTTCCCACCCCCCACTACCACCACGACAACAAGCAGCAGCACCAGCATGACAGTCTCCTCCACCTCCATTTCACTTCCCATGGTCAGCCTTCCATTGCCAGCTGGATCCAAGTTCCATAGTAAGGGAAAATCTGAGGAAGGAGGGAGAATCATCTGATGTTGTGTTCCACACCCCTCAAGTTTCCCCTAGAGCCATGTCTTCTTTCCCAGAAGGTACTTTGGAAGAGGCTGAGGTAGGTGGTGTGGAGGTAAGTGGGTCAGCTGCGTTCACTTCTGTTGCTGTACCTCTGCCTGCTCAGAAGGGGGGAAAGGCAGCATCTGCATGTGCACCCTAGAAGAAAGTGGGTAGTTTGGTCTGGGATTATTTTTGAGCTGGCAGATGATCCTATATATGCTATCTGCCTGCACTACCAAGCCCAAACTAGCTGGAGCAAAGGAACAAAACACATGAACACCACAGGGATACTGATGCATCTCTGTAGGCACCACCCCCTTGCCCTTGCTCCTCCTAAGCCTGGCACCAGCAGGAGCATGCCCAAAGGGAAGTCCTCCTCTCATTCCAAGGTCCCCATTCCCCCAAAGCAGAGGCAGGCCATCTTGGAACAGTGAGGGAAAGGCAGACAGAAAGGGGAGTATGTTGCAAAGGTGAACAGGATCACCTAGAGCACTGGGGAGAGGCTTGCTTTGGATGGCCAGCCCTTCTCCTTAATTGAGTGGCCAGGATTCAGGTGGTTCATGGTGTTTGTGGCCCTATCCTACCAAGTGCCTGCACACACCACTTTCAGCAGGATGGTGGTGCCTTCCCTGGATGAGGCATGGAGGGAGTACTTGAGGGAAGAGCTGTGCAAGGCAGGTTCACAGGTGGCCTTTCTCTTCACCTCCAACATATGGAGTAGCTGGGGTGGAGCCTCACAGGGCACTAGTGTGACCAGTCAGGCTGTTGGTGGACTCTCCTTCAGCCAAGGTGATGGATGAGTCCTACACAGCAACAGAGATTATAGGGACCAGAACCACCTGGTGCAGGGGTGGCTTGTTGAGTAGGGTGAGCTCACCCGTGGGTTCATGGTCATCAGCAATGGACCCAATATGGTCAAGGCAGTCTGTAATGCCAACTTTGGCATCCACTATGTGGCACAGAAGTTGCAACTCATTGTCAGGGATGCCTTGGCCCGGGACAGGCTGCTGGTGATGGTGCCAGCACCACCAGCAAAATCATTTCCAAGTGCAGGAAGATGGCAGGATTCTTCTACTGGAGTATCAGGGAGATAAGATGCTGTGGGACAAACAGGCAGAGCTGTACATCCCACAGCACAAAATCATGCAATACATGGAGACTTGGTGGAACACCACATACCTGATGCTCAAGAGGCTGGTAGAGCAACAGAAGGCTATCCATGAGATGGCCTTGCTTGGGGAGATTGGGATCAGCAGCCCCTCCTAAGAGCTGAATGGGATACCATATCCCAGATCTTGGTGGTCCTCAAGCCCTCCTCCCTCAAGGCCACTGGGACGTCAGCACTGGCAATGCCCTCCTTAGCCAGGTGATCCCTATAGTGAGGGAACTTGAGAACCAAATGGCAAACTTTCAGGGGATTTGTTCCTGGTTGGGGCAAGCCACTGTCACCAGCTGTCAGAACAGTGGAGATGGGGAGGGGGAGGAGACATAGAAGAGGGGGATCTACTGTCCTGTGCCAGCACACCGTCCACCAACCAGTCTCCTCCTCCACCACAGGTGCTGCTTATATGGGCCAAGGGAATGGCTTCCAGCAGCACCAGACACCACCATCAGGCAGGTAACCCTCAGGCCCTAGGGGCTGCCTATGTTGTTATTTGAAGTGATGGACCAGCTGAGGTTGTAGGGGAGATGGGGACCTTATTGGGGAACACTATTGTGTTACGTAGAGGTCCCAGCATTAGTGAGGGTGCACCTTAACATGCTCATGCATGCACACACACACCTCATGAGTTTTGCTTGTCAGCAGCTTGAGGTCCAGTTTCCCAGAAACCCCTCCACCTATCTCCTTGAAACCTAGCAGGCTTCATGGCCTCAGCAGGAGTTACCATGTCTGCTGTTTTCACCCCCACCTGTGCCTTCATGCTTACAAGTGACATGAGTTTTGCTTTCAAGATTTTGAGATGGAGTTTTCCAGAAACTCTTCCTTGAAACATGACAGGCTTTGTGGTTTTAGCAGGTGCTACATGGTTTGCTGTTTTCATGTGAATCAGTCAAGAAATGACAGATTTATAGACAGTTTTGTGATTCCCCCCCATTATAGCCCATGAGCCAAACGTGAAAACTGCGTTGAAACAACGAAACAACAGTTTTCATGAAACGAAATAGAAAAGTGCTTTGAAACTAAATGAGATTCTTTTGGTGAATCTGATATCTTTTATTAGACCAATTTAAATACTTGGAAAACAATTATTAAGCAAGCTTTCAGGTTCAAAAACCCTTTGTCAGGCTAAGGTACAACCTACACCCTTGAAACAGTGAAATGGAAGTCTAAACAAAACCGTGTTCTCTCATACAGGCCTACCAGATACAGTGAACATGCATTAAGATACTTAATCTCCATTACCAGGAACTGAGGGGAGACAGTAGCTAGCTGTATATACTGTTTGTTAGTTGATCATATTACAGTACTTTTATAGGAAAATCTGAATTTGGAGTGAAGCTATGCTGCTAGGCTTTACCTCATATCCTTCAAAGCTTCATACTGCTGACATTTTCCCTTTTGAAATACTTCCTCTGAGTTGCAGTATGTAGTTATCATATTTCAATGATAGTGAAACATCTATTGTTTCAATTAACAGAGCAAGGACACCAAAAATCCCTTCAAATCTCTCCAGAGAGAAATGTAATACATTCCTGAGCTTGTTGTATTTCTACAATCTTACTTGGCATTTTAACAATAACAACAACAATAATAATAACACTAACAAATCTCTCAAAACTGAGCATCTAAAAAGCATGAAAAAAAGCATCTAAAAAGTACTTGAACAGGCTTTAATATACTGGCAGACTTGAAGATACTAAATCGGAAATTGGTAGTTGCCAAAACAGCTATTTTTTCCTACAAAACATATTATGAACATATAGGGATAGCCAAGTCAAAAGTATCAGCAGGATCACTTAAACAATTATGGTGTTATGTTTAAAACAATGTTACTCTTCCTCCTCAAATCCACAAGGAAAGATGTCGTACTGTGAATTTAGTTCTGTATTATAATATTTGGCATTCAGTTCTAAATCACTGGATGGATCCTTATTGATGGAGATGGGTACTAGGTATAGTACACAGACAAACATATTTTAGACGTTTTACAAGGGCTTCACCTTTTAACAGATAGTTACTGTTTGGGAGTGTGCATCTGCTGTTATAATCTAACTGTTGCATCTTCATGTTACGTAGTGGTTCAAATAACCTAAATTGCCTTACTTTGTTCCTGAAACAGAGTTCAAGTTGGAGTGATTTAGTTACACTTGTGTTGCTACAGAATCAGGCAAGTTTAAAAGTTGCATTTTAAGAGCTTGTGCCAGCATCATTTGATATCCCTACAAATGTTCTGCTTGTCTATACCCATAAAAAGTAGAAAAATTGCATCTTTGCAGTACTGACAAACACATGAAGTCCTTGGCTTCATGAAAGGATCTGGTATCAGATGGAACCCATATTTACCTTGCATTGCCAGATTGTGATGTTGGTTACACCAAAGCAATTCCATTTTTTAGTGGTCTTATACAAAAATAAACAATTTATGCCAGCATTGAGATGTTTTTGTAGAAAGGAAGAGGCATGTGTCGACTTATTAATTTGAGCTGTATTATAATGTTTCTCTCTAAGTGAGCTCGAAATCTGTTTTGAAAGGTATTTATGTCTGATGCTTCTCTGAAGGGAGAAGACCATATTTAAATGGATTGTTTGGTCCCCTGCTCTGTTGTGTTATCTTATTTGTTAAAATCTGTCAAGTTTTGCTCTATGGGATAGGTCATAACTGGTGGAGTACTTGGGCAGAAACAGGGAAAGAACCTCTCTCTCTCTCTGCCAGCTTGAAACTCTAACCAAGGCCTTCAGGTTTACGTTTGAATGGCCTAGTGCAAGAGGGCCCTGATATATTATGGTTCAGAATTTCTTATGTTTCTGTTGTTTAGTAGGTTTTTTGTACTGTATGTAGTTGTATGTAGTCAAATGAAAGCCATAGTTTGGAGTCTGCAAAGTACACCATAGACAAGGAAATTAAAGTACAAAGTTCCACGCTCACCTTTCTAGGTGACTCTAGAGGAGAGCAAGAGGAGGAGAAGCAAGAAAGACAAGAAGAGAGAAACCCTCAAGTCATCTTGATGTTCCTGCCTACATTTCTAAAATACTGAAAACAATACTTCTTTTTTGCCCTTTGCTGCCCTTATGGAATTTTTGAATACTGAAGAGTTGAAAGGGAGATTGTAAGTCAGTCAGCAACTCTTCAAGAAAAGGCAGAATTTAAAATTCACACTCCACATTGCTTTTCAGATCATCTTCTGAGGTTGTAAAAATACTTTTATATTTATTTATTTTCATCCTAGCAAAAGACTTTTAGAGAACATTTTGAAATGTCTTGTTTAAGCCAGTTTCAGACTCCAAATGTTATGAAATACACCTTTTGAAGCAAATCTTGAAGTATATGAGTGCATTGCAGAATGAGTTTTATTTGTTTGAGTCAAGATTCATTTTTGCATTCTTTTAGTTTTACACCAATCTGACTTCACTGAGATTTCCAGCACTTAGAATAAGAGTAATATGGGCAGTGGTTCAGGTTCCCCGAAGAAAGAGGAAATGACCACAGAAAAACCCATTCTATGTTTTTAAAAGAGAGTACGTGGGGTTTTTTCCTATTCTGATCATTTTGACGTGCTCTTTAAATAGCAGTTCCATAGGCAAGTGTTGCTGAATATATTTATAGTCAAGGTATTCAGTGTTTTTATTCTGCTCAACTGGCCTCATTGTGAGCTAAAATATTGGTACCTTCAACAGTTCACGCTGTGGCTAATGGATAGTGTGAAATATGTGAGCTTTGCCAAAGAAACTTATGAAGTCTTGTCTACCAGAACTAGATTTTCCTGGCAAATGACTTGCTGAAGTTCTTGGCACCTATCCTAGCTGAGATTCAAGCCAGAGTCTAAACTATTTTTGTCAGTTCATTGTATTTCCTTTAGCTATTTCCCAAATAATTGATTTTTCTCCAAAAAAGGTAAGATTTCTCTACCTCTCCCCTCTGCCCCAGGACAGAATTAGGCCAAAACTAGTGAAAAATATATCTTTAGCTATCAGCTGCACACAGAACCGTTTTTGTTTGACCAGCAGTAGTTCAACTGACGGTGGGAGATAAAGGTAAAATTGGTGAGCTATGAATAATATCAATAATTATATATTAATTATGATAATACTTATCTTTAGGCATGTTCTGGTAATTATCTGATAAAAAAGAGCCCATAGTCTTTTATAAATTACTATAATGGAAGCCATTTTAACAAAAATAAGTAATTTTAGGCAAGATTTTTCCCTCAACTGAAATAATAGAATAAGGGTCAAAATCTGCCCTCCGAATGTTTTTTGGACTTGTCTCTACAATGAAGTTAAGTAAGCTTTTTTTTGTACTTTTTATTTTGTACAGAGATGCTCACAACCTCTGAATAGTGCCAGGAGCACTGCAGTGAAGTGCAGCATGCTGCATCCTGAAATGTATACATCAGAGTGGTGCTGAATGGGTGCCATTAACCATGCTGTCTTGGGATCTGCAGAATAGGCAAGCTGTGCTTAGCTGTGCCTCTCCCTTGTTCAGTCTTTGACAGTGTAGGCACGTCATAAGTGCACATACAGGGAGTTAGCTCAGAGAAGTTAGTGCACTGTATATTCTCTTCCTAGCTTACTTGTCCACACGAAGATAAGCCCAAAGATCCCATCATAAGCATTAAAACCATGGGGAAGTAAGTTCATAACTTGGATACTAATAATTATTCCAAGCCTGCCTGGCTAGGCCCTGAAGCTGTAATAATTTTCATGTGGGTCAGGGTCCTGTAACTGGGGACTTCTAGCCCCTGCTACTTTAAGGGAACAGCATAATAGGGCTGCAGTCAGTAAGCAGCTGAAGCAGAACTAGCTGCCAGAAAGTAAGCAGCGGAAGGAACATAAAGGTAGGAGCCACAAGGCTACAGAAAACTACTTGGGAGCAAGCTGCACTGCAACTGGTAACAAAGGACAGAACTCCAGGTAGGTAATTAGTTAGTGACTGCAGTACAGTGGGAGCAGGCTAAGTATGATGCTAACTTGTGCATGTTTAGGAAATTAGAATGGGCAGTGCTCAGGGGAACGGTTCCTGAGCTAGTGCAGGTAGTCTGGCCCTGGCTTTCGAAAGAAAGGTGCTCCTGCCAGCAATAAGCTGGGTGGAGGGAAAATTGCAGACCCAGAAAGACACCCTGCAAGCTGGGAGGAAGCCAGCAGACTAGGGATAGGGTTTTGTGACAGTGTAAAGACTAGGGCTGTGCAAAATTTTGCTGCCGGTTTTGTTTTGATGCTGTTTTGACTCGTTTCAAAATTGAAACAGCTAAACGGAAATAAAACAGATATCATTGAAACAGCCTCATAACAAACGGAAGTAGGTTGAAACATTTTGCCCATCAGCTATAATGGGGAAGCTCCAAACAGCCTGTAACTTTTGTCATTTCTGGCCTGATTTGGAATGGTAGCCCGTTCTGAGGGCATGAAGCCTGCCAAATTTCAAGGAGATAGGTGCAGGGGTTTCTGGGAAACTCCACCTCAAGCTGCGGACAAGCAAAACTCATGGCACGGGTGACACTGTGTGTGTTAAGGTGCAGCAGGGTGAAAGCTGCAGGCATGCTAGCCCCTGCTACAGCCAGGAAGCCTGCCAGCTGTCAAGGAGATAGGTGCAGGACTTCTGGGTTCTGGGGCTCTACACTGGCTGCTGACAGGCAAAACTCATGACATGGGTGAGTGATACTATGTGTGTTCAGGTGCACGCTTCTTGGTGCTGGGGCCTCTGCACAACATGGCAGTGTGCCCCTGTGAGGCCTCCTTCTCCCCTACAGCAGGCTGTGGTTCAGGAAGCACTGCAAAACATCAGTTCAGTAATAGGGGAGATTAGGGCATCTTTGGTGTAAAATGTAATATTGAGAACAGGGGATTGACCTGACAGTGTTATTCATTGTGTACTTACTTTAAATACCCTGAAACTGTACAGAGATGTATCCAAGAAGGATGTGTGTGTATACCAATATGCAGACAGTGTGTGTATATAATATACACTGTCATTAACACAGTGATCCTGTTACTATCTCTCTCTCTGTCTCTATACATGGGGATAGTGATATAGATATTCATGTGTCCTCTTTGCATATAACCATATACTAGTGTCTGTAGTTAGTGTGTGTGTGTGTGTGTGTGTGTGTGT
>JAGPOW010000261.1:70150474-70178375 GCA_030014935.1 Caiman crocodilus | reverse complement strand
GTGTGTGTGTGTGTGTGTGTGTGTGTGTACTAGGTGCAACCACCGATGTCATGAGTTTTGCCTGTCAGCAGCTAGGGGCGCAGGGCCCCAGAACCCCCATGCACCTGTCTCCTTAACAAGCTGGCAGGTTTCATGGCTGCAGCTGGGGTTAGCAGGCCTGCAGCTTTCACCATGGTGTACCTTGACACACACAATGTCATCCATGGCATGAGTTTTCTTGTCTGCAGCTTGATGTATAGTTTCTCCCAAATCCCTGTGCCTATCTCATTGAAACTTGTAAGGCTTTGTGGCCTTTGCAGGGGCTACCATGCCTGTAGTTTTGACCCCACTGTGGCTTAACACATACGCGTGACACGAGTTTTGCTTTTACAACTTTGGGGTGCAGTTTCCCTGAACCCCCTGTACCTATCTCCTTCATACTTGACAAACTTCATGCCCTCAGAAGGGGCTACCAATATTACAATTTTCATCTAAATCAGGCTAGAAATGACAAAGTTATAGGCTGTTTTGAGCATACCCATTATAGCATATGGGCGAAACGTTGAAACAGTGTTGAAATGGTGAAACGGTTTCAATGGAATGGAACAGTGGTTTTGAATCGAAACAAATTTGAAACAGAACAGTGTTCCATCGAAATGCTGTTCGAAATGGAACGCTGCCATTTCGCACAGCCTTTGTAAAGACCGAAGGTGAGGTTTAAGTTTTGGGTTACAGACTGGTGTGTTTTGTGTTTATTTAAACTGGAGGCTTGGGAGTGGCTACTGTGGGGGGGCGCAGGTGGTGAATTGGAGATCAAAGTAGATGCCTTGGAGGCACTCAGTGATTTAAGCTCTGCAAGGGTCAGGGATCTGGGGGAAGGGGGTAGATATAGGGACCAATGAATGGAGTTGGAGTAAGACCTGTAAGGCCATGTGGGAAGCTTCAGGCCATTATTAGAACCAGTAATTCAGAGGCCAGTGATGTTCATGGAGTGTTTTTTACTGACTAAACTCAGAGTTTGATGACACAAGTAGAATCAGGGAAGGTCCAACTAAGTGAGGGAAGTTAGGCAAGTGGAGAGCCATTAGGCTTACTCTAGGACTTTGGAGACTAGCCTCCCAAAATAAGAAAAAGTTTACATCAAGGCATGGTAGAAAGGAGATGGAAAAGCATAAAAGAAGGAGAAGCAGAAAGGAATGGAGTGGAGCTGGATCATTATGGGCACCAGAGGTTACCACAGCTGCCTTTAGGGATAGGTGCTTATACAGCTAAAACAAGGGAAACAAGCTTCTTAGCCCTAGTGGATTCTGGATGCTCTGTTAAGTATGTTCCTTATCCTTTGTTTTGTTCTGGGAACTGAAGGAAATTGCAAGCAAATGATGGAGAAAATATTCCCTTAGCAGGGAGGTTTAGCTGTATTACAAGTACAGCAAATTTTTGGGCAGGCCCATATCCAAAGAATTGGCATCATTTGGGAAAAAGGGATATAATTACATTTCCTGCATGATCAATGGCAAAACTGGTGTTGATTTTAATGACAGCAGGATATTCATCTGATCATATTCAAAGGGACAATGAATGCAAGAACTTTTTAAACCCCCACACGTAGTTTGTTAACATCTATGCAAGCAGGCCCAAACTGTGTTTTAATGTAGGTGGTATCAGATTTCTGGTCTGGTCTGAATTTTAGTAGCTTTGGTATATTAATAATTTGGTTTCTCTAGAAGACCTCTGTCTTGCACAATGAAATCATTACGTCCTGACTTAAGGTCCTGAGTGCTCTCAATTATCATGGAATTCAGTAGACAGATTGCTCAGTAGCATCCTGCATGAACTCCTCAAACATGTTATCAAAAGTATGCGACTGTTGTGTTTCCTGGTATGGCAACACTTGTTCTCAAATTTTCCCTTTTAAATGTCTCTATATGCAGGATAATAGAGCCAAATTTCATCTGTTAATGACCATTGTTTACTAAAAAAACATTTTTACAAATGACAGGTTCATAGTCAGGTCATATTGAACAGAACTACAGTAGGAAGAGACTAGAGGTATTATTATATCGTTCTAATGAGATGGACTTCAAGTAGAAACCAGTACTGGAGGAATACTCTAAAATATTCACAAATGGTCATTGAAAAAAACCACAAACTAATTTGGGTATCCCAATTCAAGTGCATTTTTGTCTGCAGAAAGTGTCATGGTTAAACTGGAAAGAATAGAAAAACAGAAATATGCTTATCATATATATTTGCACAATTATCTTCAGAGTTCACTATATGTATTTGAATCAGGAAGTAGAAACAATGCCATAGGACTTAGTGACTAGTTTCATGAGAGAGAAGCAATTGTGACAGTGAGTATTTTGAGTAATACAGCAAGTGAAATAAACGTATGCAAACCATTAATGAAATTAAACTGTATAATTGAAACCTATTTGTATGTAGCTTATTTGAAACAAGGAGGGTTATTTTTTATCATAGTCTTAATTGAAAATAGATCTCCTCTTTCCTGTAGTAGCATTTTCTTTTTTAAATTCAAGAAACAGCAGCATGATTTGCCAAGAGGCAATATATCTAAAGCTAAAAGTCAAATTCAAAGTTTGAACTTAAAGCAAATTGATCCATATTATTACAGTAGCTGTACCTGAGGGGGCAGAACGTCTCAAAAGATCATCTCAGCAAGAATTAATCAAAGGCTGTAGCTGAATGAAAGAGTAGCAATTTATGCTTCATGTACAGATGGCAAACTACACAGACTTATGTAGTATATTGACACCCACCCAGCAGATCTAATGGATATATAACTATTTGCAGATGGGGTGCTCTATGTGTGTCAATCGCTTGATAGTATTGTCTGTCCTTAGGCATGTACACTTGTTAAAACAATACTTAATTGGTTGAGAGAGGCTGGAGAACTATTTTAAAAAAATGAGTTTAATTATCTTAAAGAAAAGAAAGGAACAAAGAAAAGCTATCCTAAGACTGGAGGGTTTGTTTTCTACCTGTGTCAGCCAAGTATCCAGGAAGGTCACTAGTTTCATTTACTCTTCTTGACAAAGTTGAATAAATGTTTGAGATGCCCCGAGTATGGTAATTTGGACAGAGCTCAGCATGATCAAGTTATTCCATTAGACTACAAAACTCTTTAAAGCAAATATCCTGTTACTCTTCCAATTTATTTTTCCTCAATGTATGTAATGTATTATAGGCAGACAAGGTTCTTTGGATAAATATGGTATCTTTTATTAGACCAACTAAATAATTGGAAAAATTGTTCTTTGCAAGCTTTTGGGTAATGTATATAATGTATTATAATCTATAATCTCTATCCAGATTTAATATTTTGGGATCCAATTAAATTTAGCTGTTAATTTAGACTAACTGGATCTAACTAAAATGTTTCTTACACTCTTGAGTGTGTATAAAATCAGTCCATTAGGGAAGGACCTGACTGACATCCCTGGGGACTGAAATCCCTTTATTTAAGGAACTGCATGGACAGCACCTATGCAGGCTTTAACAAAAATACCCTGAAAATGTACTCATCCTTCCAGTGCAAGTAGAGTTAAGACACCAGTTAGTCATTCCTTGGGCCATAATTGGCAGTTTGTAATATAGATTCTTTTGTTCTTACCTCTGCTTTACACTTCTCACAAGCAACCTCTTATAGTACAGTTGTTCACTACTTTAAACTTCCCCTGTATGTCTGATCCACAGCTTCTAAAGCTATAAGGAACAAGGTACAATAGATCCACAAAGATGTGTACATGCACCTCATTTCCAACACTTTTTGAGGTTTTGGACCTTATTCCTTGAATTTGAACTACGGGCACTCATGGTTTTAAGTCCAGGATTCTACAGTTCTATTTCCAGGCACGTCCAAGATGTCAGTCATTGCATAAATAACGTTACAAGGGGCAAATGATCATTCCTTATTATTTAAAGGACAAATTTTGCAAATCTATGCTTTGTGGAATTTCCATCATTTTTCCAGTGTGAGTGGCATACAGTCCCTTGATCTTTTCCCCATCAAAGGTAAGAATTCTTTATAAGTGCTCTCTTCCTCTGTTCTTTCTTGCAGTGCTGCAACAACTGATACTGTTTTGCTTTGGCAGGCAAAACCCCCAAATCAACACTGATTTCCCCTCCCCCCTTTTCAAAACGAGTTCCATTTGACCCCAAAGAAATTGTGTGTTGCAAAGGAAATAATGAAGAAGGCTCAGTAAACAGGAAGCACTCCTGAGTGGCTTAAAACAATAATCCTTCTTCTGAAGAATCAAAATTCTAACACTGTCACATGGAATCTCTAAGTAAGAGGATGCAGAAAGTGAGCGAAAGTTGGGTTCAAATGAGATAACAGTGTCTTGGAGACCCGGGACAAAACTGAATCAAGATCTTGGAGAATTTCTGAGACCTTAATTTTTTCTGCTACTGGCACTGTTGCTCAGTAGATCCTGGGGTAGAGTACAGAAGAGGGATGAGAGAGATCCAGTTAATTTTTTTCTTTTGCCTGATGAGATGAAATCTTTCTCTAACTTTTAAGGGGAATGTACTAATGAGTAGGCTATGGGGTATTCTAGGGTAAGGTGCCATCCAGTCTTTTCTCTTGACATCTTTTCATTTCCTATTCCTTATAGCCTAGTGGTTTGGACAACTACCTGAAAAGTTCTTGTTTCAGTGAATATTTAAGGGTTTGTACAAAGCATACAAACAAGAACCATTGATAGTACCTCATCTTAGAATCAAGTAGTAGAATCAATATAGTAGGTACTTGCTTTCCCCTCTTTCTCATACATAGAAATAAAACATCTTTCACTATTAATTTTATTCCTGCAATAGTTCCCTATCGAAGATGGGGCAGGGAAAAATATCCCCTCATCTTAGAATTGTGTACATGGGCGATGGGAGGCAGGCAGGCGACTGCTGTGGCTCAGACTCGGGGCCACAGCCACAGCTGTCGTCTGCTTCTCTACTTCTTCCTGTCACCTCTGCACCCTGTTATCTCCCTCCTGCAGCCTCTTCCTCCTATCTCCCTCCCCCCAGCAAGAAGGCTTCCCTTCCTGCTCCTCTCCTTCTCACCCTTACCTTTGCTCTGTGCTGTCAGACTCCATGCACACTACAGCACTGGACACCAAGCACAGTCTCAGCCTGACCACAGCAGTGGAGCGCAGTCTACATAACTGCTACAAGAACTAGGCTGGGGCTGTGCTAAATACCCCAGGCTACAATGAGGAGGGAGCCTGCTGGTGCAGAGCAGAGGCTTGCAAGGGGGAGGAGGGAGAGGGAGAGAGTGAGAATGGAGGCTGGGGAGGAGCAAGAGAGTGGGAAGCACAGGGTTGGGGGGGAAGAAGGAGAACAGAGGCTAGGAGGGAGGGCAACCCAAGGCTGTGGGAGCAGGCAGGGGGCAGAGGTTGTGCCAGGCAGGCATAAGCTATTTGATCTCCCCACACCACCACAAACTGTCTGCCCCACTGCAGTGCTAGGAGGGATGAATTAAAGATGGCCCTCCAATAATTAGATTCTATACATGGAAAATTATACATTTGTCATAATTTTCCATGTGTAGACTTAAATTATTGGAGGAAGCTGTCTTAAATTGACCCCAAACTTAGATTTAAGTAAATAATTATCCACCTATCTTAAGTCAGAAATAAGTTTTTTTGCCTTTCCTTCTAAGCCCATTCAGTCCATTTGTCAAGCAGACTGACCACTTTATGTCTATAGCTGGCAAAATATAAAGACAAGGAAACCTATTCAGCACAGCCTACCATTTTGTAACAAACCTGGTGTAGTGCTTACAGTTATTTCCATGACTGGGGCAGGTGTTACATTTTCCCAGGATAAATTATGCCCATGTTTGTTCCAGAACAGAAAAGTCTTGGCATTGGCATGAATGTACATCACCCTTCCAGTCAGGGTTTAGTGAGTGGGTGAATGCACTGCTACTTTTTTGCCATTGATTCAATGATATCATGGGGCAACTATTCAGATAAATGGTTCATGATGTCCCAAGACAAACTGCTTCCACATTTTATCCTGGGAATCTTTTAAGGCTTTGCCTTGGGACACGATATAGACAGCTGAATGATCTCAATTTGTTCTGGGATAAATGTTTCCCACCCCTCAAGACAAATGTGATATCTGTATGTAATTTAGCCCTTTAAACTGTCTGGTTCTAAAATCCCCTGGAGAGCAGTGGGCTAAGGGGAAACTGAAACATGCCTGAACAATTACTGGTGATGTAAGACAGTTCATAACTTTCTTTGGAATAGACATCTCTTCTGTCTCTTACAGTAATGGATTATCTATATAAGAGAAGGAGAGAATGTAATTCAGAGAATAGTGACTCCACTGAACTGATTTAAAAGTAGTAGCTCTGACTGCACTCAGAGGGCACTGCTCCTCAAGTCAAACTGCTGATAAAATGTATGTTTGTGTGTAGAAACACTGACAAATGCTAAAAATCAAATGCAGCCCAATTCTTATAATTAAGATACTGCTAGTGAATGCATTCTGCAAGGCAGAGAAATGTATAGCCCTTTTGCCAGTGGGTATTAATATTCATGACGATATGCTTTGTAAGGAAGAGCTATTGAATTTTAAAAATGAGGTAGAATATTATGAGAAACTCAATTACAATAGTTTATCTTTCATTTTGATATTTTTCAAGACTGAATGACTTGCTAGCAGGGCCTAAATACAGAAATGAACTAAGCTTATGAGAAAGCTTTGCAGGTCTTAAAGGAAGGATTTTAAAGAAGATAAGCAAAGTTTCATTATGGAGGCTCTGAAATCAGTGCTGTTATTTCTGCTAATGATAACCTTCCAGTTGTGTACAACAATCTGGGAATCAAAATTCACTGACCTTGATGCATGATCAAGAACGAACAAAGAATGGGAAAAAAAGGGTAGGCTCAAATGAGATAACAGTTCCTTGCATATCTTAGACAAAACTTGGTAAAGATCTCAGAAAGCTTCTGAGACCTTTATTTCCTAGTAAAATGTTAAACCGACCATTAAAATGTGCTTCACTTTGTGACACAAGAGGCAGGCTCTGGGTGGCAGCGGAGGTCCTCATGTCGAATGCACACCAGGTGAGGTAACTGGGTGGTAACCAGGTGTGCACCAGGTGTGCTCGGGGTCCTGGGTAGGTGGAGCTGCGCAAGGGGAGCAGATAACTCCGGAGACGCGAGCAAAGGTAAATGCAGAAAACTTTACTTACTGAAACTTTGGAGAAACTTATGTACACAGATGAGGTGCGAGACGTGGCAATCAATCAATACAGGATACAGGTACAATGCACGATACAGACACGATGGCTGCAGCCGGATAGAAGTGTACTGCAGTGCTTATCTTCAAAATCAGCGATCCCCAAATCTCAAAAGGGGAAGCCTCTGAGAACCGGGGTGACACCGCCCTAACTGAAAGCCGCAGCTGTCAGAGTAGGCCTCGAACTCCTACACCTCAGGAACTCTCACAAACGACCAACACCAACGCTCCCAACTCCTAACGCCCACACCCTCTCTAGGGCGCAGATCCTAATATAGATTCTCCCACCAATCGGGGCGCTAGTTTGGTCGATCCTTCTAGAAACGTGTCAATCATTTATGTAGGTCAGGCTCTTTTAACCCCTAAAGTGCAATGATGGTAATGTGCAGGTATCCTCTGCTACTTCATTGCTCTGACCTTGGTCTTGTCACTTAACTTGTAAACATAAAACATAACAATCATAATAACTTTAACCAATTATTATGCAAGGTTGACAATCTGGCGGGAGTCACTATGCTATTGTTGCACACACTTAAATACTGGCTGGAAAATAAATGTAGTATTTTATATTAATAAGGCCACAGGAACAAAACCGTACAGATGAAGGAAACTGTTATGTTTCAATCTTAAAATTAAGCTTGACTAATGAACTTTAGCAATGCCCTTGGACAAGAAAAGTGCTTCTTAAGTATTATTCGGTATAATCAGTATTATTATGATGAAGATAGTCAAAATTAGAAAGAAAAAGACTTGTGATACAGCAAGTTATGGTATTTCAAATTCAGATGGAACTGTAGAATGTTTTCCAATTTGTATGTTCTCAGATAAAGTGTGGTTTTTTATTTATTTATTTATTTATTTATTTCACTTCATATTAATCTGTCAAATTTAGGACACAAAGGCTGTGTCTACACATGCGTTTAGGAATCCCTAAATTTAATGTATTAGCTTAATGCACATTAAGGTGCTTTAGCTCTCATCTATATGTTCACATGTTAAAACACATTAACTCCATGTGTGCAGACTGACATGGGGTTAAAGTCAGTGCCAAGTCAGTCCATTCATAGTATTAATGTGCCTTAACATGGCTACATGTGCATTAATGTGCTTTAGCTATTTGAGTAGTCTAAAGTTGCCATTTTTAAGGTGCATTAAGGGCATGCACGTGTAGATGTGTGCCCTTAATATGCCGTAAATTGGGCTAGAATTCCTTAAATCGGCACGTGTAGATGTGCCCAAAATTGCTCATTTTAAAGGTCAGTGCTGAAACTGGAAACTTATAAATATTGTTTAACAAAATGGGAATGAAAATGGGAAGTGAGCTTTTATATGCTGTGCCACTGAATCTTTTGGTGCACAAATGAAAAAAACGTTTGCTGTTTTTTATTTAATTGTCCTTCTACCATTATTCTCTACAGCCTCAGAGGCTGCCAAAGGCAAAACTGACTCCAGCACTAGTAAGTATTAGCAGCCTTCAGACTTCTTCAAGGTAGAGTGAAGGATAACAGTGCTTAAAGAGACACAGACATGCACTAAGATCCAGAAATGATTCTCTGCTGGCCAGGATCATCACAATGCATCACGTGCTAGACCTTCCCCTGAACATGCCTATTGCTACAGAAATACTTAGGTACTAACTTAAAGTACCCTTTTTTTAGAGCAGAAGAAATAGGATATACCTGTACATGAAAACGGCTTGATTAAGTGCAGCCAGTGCTTATAGCTGCCAGAGAAGCCAATGTGAACTTAAGGCAATTAGCAACTTTGAAAATCAGGCCACAGGTTTTTATATTTTAGTTACAAGAATGTGAGATTATTTTACATATATATGCACACACACATATATACAGTGCTCTAAACCAGCTAATGCACCACCTACAATCACATCTATTTTCTCCTTCCACTAGCTGTTTAATGTTCATTCACTGAATGATGAAGTGGATGGAGCTTATGCTGAACGTGCTCTTATTGAATTACCCCAAAGGCAGGAAAAACTGTTACGTCTCATCCCAGCATCTATTTGAATACTGGAGATAGACTGGCTTGGCACATGGCCTTCAGCAGCTTTGAAATTTTTATTTCTCTCAAGTCCAAGAAATTAATGGCTGTACACTTATGGACTTTTTGAATGGAAACTGGAGGGTTTCCGCTAAAACAGTGTTAATCTCTAGTTAGCAATTTGCTGCAGCATTACTTCAGGCTCACATTCTAGGATCTCAAGAGAGCAAAGAGCAATAGAAACCTCTTAGATGATTAAAAGACCTCCCAGTAATAAAAACTTCTGAAAGGGAATATCCTTTAGTCAAACTTCAAAGTTTTTTTTTCATCTGTGGTTCTCCTCTTCTTATATTGTGTATGCTGTACACTTCTTTGGCACTTAACTACATTCCTCTATCAGTTCTTTGGCTGCTTGTGACTTGCTACATGCTATAGTGTTGTGAAAACTAGTCTTTAGCCTGTCTCAAAAACACCATGTGATGTGAAATTATTTTACCTATTGGCATATAGATTTATTTCTTTCCCTCTCCCCCTTCACTCCCACTTTTGTCATCTCAAACGATAACTCTCACTGTTTTTCATTAAAATGAATGCAGGGCTTTTGAAAGGTACTAGAATGAGAGCCTTGGGAAATGAAGTTCTGTGTCCACAGAATATAGAGTGTTATGAGAAATGATGTTGTGAGCTCTTTCAAATAGTATTGTTAATGAGCTTATTAAAACTGTCAAAAGAGACCACCTATAAGGAACCAAAGAAAGTTTACTGAGACAGGCAAGAATGACAGTAATTGAAGAGGCATAGTTTGTGATGCCAGCATCTGTTCACTAGGGCTTGATTTGAGCCCATGGATGTATTTTGCACAGGTCAGTGAAGAGTCAACAAATGATAATGACTTAGTGAGAAGCCTGATACAAATAACTGTGTATGCTTGCCTATTAAATCCTTACGTTCTTGTAGAAAAAAACATAAGGGATGGGAATCTGTGGATCAAAATAACTGGAAACATACCAACTGATTCAAGCTTGAATTTTGCCCATTCTATATCACCCAGTAAATGAGTCTTAAGCATCACATCTCTTATCACAAGCATATTTCAGAAAACTTTAAAAATCTTTACACACTGAAATGTTGCATAATGTTTGGCACCTCTATAAATATTCCTTGTTACTCCTTTTCCTTTACATCTCTACGTTTTCTTCCCTGTTGCTTCTAAAACCTGGAATATCCTCCCTGATTGTATGTACCAATCAGCTGCCACTTTCATTTATAAAATCCCTCATCAACCTCCTCATCCTTGTCCTTTCCTTTTTAATGTCTTCAGTAAGGATTTGCTCCCTTATATATATGTGTCTCTCTTGCTTGATGGTTGCTGTCTTTGTTTGTGTCAGGCCAGTTCATCTAAAGCAGAAGTTCTCAATTTTGTCTTTACCCCATATTGCCACAGAAAAGAGTTCCAATTACTCATAAAGAAATTAATGTCAGTCATAATTTCTCAATTCAGATATGTTTGGGACACATCTCAGTATGAAAAACAATAATGGCCTAGACAATAATCTTCACTATATCTTCATTCATTAATTCATTTTTAGCTTACTGTAGCCAGGCTAAAACAAATGCATGTTGGCAATGGGATTGGAAAACCATGCACTTTTCTTAAGTTCTTTGGTAGGTTTTGTCACTGTCCTCCTTCTGGTAGTCACATTTAGAAATTTTCCTAGGTTAAGTCCTTGAATCCTTGATCAGGAACCATGCTTGATGCCACATATAGACATTACACTTTGACAGGTCTAAGCAAATGTGGTGCACATAGACCAGTTTAAAAATGGCACAGGCAACTTGGAATAGACCTCATCTAAGGTGTATTCCCTTGAGATTGATTCAGGTTAGACCAACGTATTGGACTTGTGTACAGTTCTCTTACAGATTCAAGTTGGATCACTGTCCTCTAGTATCCCAGCCTGTTTTGTCCCTCCTCCCACCCCTGGTACCTCTGTTCCAGGGAGGTGTGCTAGCATTTGGTCCGTGCTCCACTGCTGTGACTGAGCATCCAGTAAGCTTGGCCCCCAAGCTGTCCTAACACTGAGCATGCACAGCCCTTCTCCCCAGTCTCCCCTCCCCAGACAGGCAGCAGTGGGAAGTGAGGCTCTGTGTCCCTCACATGAGCCCTGAGAGCTGGGTGCCCATGTTCCAGGGCCATGCACTTGCACCCTTAATACTCTGTCAAAAAGCACCCCATGGCATACATGCAGAATCCAACATTGAGCCCAGGAGAACCCATGTACTTGGGCACAGAGTCATGATGCTAAACACTGGGATGCACACCCAGCCAGGGAACCCCATTTCCCCACACTTCCCCCATTCCTCCACACCACCATGGACCCTGACCCTAGTACCTGTACCTACAACTAAAATGCCAGATCCAGATACTCTGCAACATGGGCACCAGCATAGACATGCCCCCTCCCAAGCAGGAGCCAATGAGGGCAGCTTTTTCTGGTGGGTTTCGGTGGTGGTGGGGGCAGAACATTGGGACTGGGTCTGCACAGAGGTGACCCTGTGACCTCTGTAGTTTGGTCACTGGAGGTGCCAGAAGGATTTTTTGGCCTATAGCTACAGGTTCCTGGAGTACTATCACTGGGAGTGGGAGGCCACTGAGTATCTGAGCTAGGGCAAGCAGGCAAACACTCCTGGGAACTTCAGAAGCAGGTGAGGCATAGCCAGCCACTTTGGTGTTGCAGGTAGAGGTCACTAAAAATTTCCAGGCTGTGGTGTGGAGTGTTAGCAGAATCACAGGGTGTTTGCTGGAAGCCCCTGGAAAATTTAAGGTTGTGGGGTGGCCTGGTTATTGGAGCTGTAGTCACTCTGGAGCATGGGTCACACCCAGCTGGTGCCACATGCTGGGACCTGCACCTACATACATCTGTCATTCCATCTATCTACCTTGTTGCAGTTGAATCCTTATTCACCTACAGTTGCCAAGACCCTGTAGGCAGTTCTACAGACCAGTTCTGGCAGCATAGGGAGCCCATAAGGTATGCTGAGATGTGTGCAGGAGTGTTTACCACCTGCAGTCCCTTCCCTTGCCCCTCCCTGCCAGCATGGATGACTGGTGCTTCTTAAGTCAGGCAGGGCAGGTGCTCCCACAATGACCAGTCAGCAGCCGAGGGAAGGAGATCCCCACAGCCAATCACACATGGCTGATCCCACTGATCCGGGGGGGAGGGGATCTCGCTCACCAAAAAGCAGCCACAGTGCCTCCAGAAGTGGTTATGGCTGTTTTCACTAGTGACCCAGCTTCCCAGCCAGCACTCACTCGTGCACAACTTGGGAACATGGCCACTTCACCTGGTGCTCCCCAGCTGGCGCTCACAGGGGGAGAACTGGTTCTCCTGCCTGCCCCCCCCGCCCCTTGTCCAACCAGCGAGTGTGGCCATCAGAGGGTCACCAGCACTCTCAGGTATGTGCACCCCCATCTACCCCTTATGCATTGCCAATGCTTGCCAGCAAGGGAATATGTGTACTGCTTGCTCCTGATCTAAACTATATCAGTCAGAGGCAACCACATAACTTAGATTGATTCCTCCCCCTGCTTTTTGAAGTCTGTACATGGCCTGAGTTTATTAATACTATCCTTTGTGCTAGAACAGGTATACAAGGAGCAGGCATGATTTAGCAATGCATTCCTGTACCTTCTGGTTTGCAAACGCCAGAGTATCACTGTAAGTATATGCCTAGTTTTGCTTTCATTTTTTGTGCTTGAATCCTCTCCAGTGGGAAGGGTGTGTAACTTATGCTCCTCTACCAGCATGTTGTGCTGAAAGATTAACCCCAAAGGAGAAGAGTTTGTATTTCTATTTGCTGGCGGGTGCCACCAAGGGAAAGCATCTTGGTTTTGTAAACAGAGCTGCTTTGAAACCTTGCTTCAGAGGCTGCTCAGGGGATATGCTGAACCAGCTCTGCTGGGGTTACTTGTGCAGTTTGTTACAGTGATGGGATACTGAATTTATAACTGCCTGGGGCCATATCTTCCCTAACTCATTCTTGCCCCCTTCCTCTCTAAATGCACTGTACATAAAAATTGTGACATTTCCTTCAGTCCACATGTCATGCCATAGTAATTCTGTTGTTATTTTGTGGATATGAAAATTACCACCCTACTGGCTCTTCAGAGGTGTTGAGCATGTCTACGTGTTTATTAATGTGCTTTTGGTAACACGCATTAAATTTAGTACATCCATTGTGAGGTACTAGAAAAAGGCACATTAGCTTATTTTAATGCACAGTAGCAAAAGTGCACTTCTTTGTGATGCTTTAATACACATTAAAATAGGCTAATATGCATTAAAGTGCACATGTAGATGTGCCCCCTGTCAGTCAGGTTAGCCATTTATAGAATCTGTTTGCAATAGGAGCTGGTCCTCAGAAAGCACTGGAATGAAAATGCTGTTTTTAAATGGTCAGGTGATAACTTTAAATCTGTTTACTGTATAGACTGCTTAAAATTTTGAGCTCAAATATGTTGTTTTTGCTCTCTAAACTCATTGAACAGATAATCAGATCTGTGTTTGACTTACACTAGCTGACCTGTAATTGCATAAGTAGAATTCATCAATCATGTACACAAAGGAGAAAATATTACTTCAAAAACTAAAACAGCCCTTTCACTAAGAGTTTGGGGGAGTAGGTTAAATAGTTATGTACAATTTTTTGGCATAATTTTTTCAGTTTGAGTACATCAAAAACAGTAGGTTGCTATGCTCAACAGTTTGAGCCATATGTTAGTTTAAATGAAGAAAATTTGTGTGCAAGAAACAATAACAAAAATAGTGCAAAAGTGTATTGTAATATCTGACCTGAATGCACTTCTTAATTTATGACTTCATCCAAAACAGAAATCAAACCCTGAATGCAACAGATTCAAAAACATTGCATAAATGCTATTTTCCCCTGAAACTCTAAGAAACTTTCAAATGACTTCTAAACTTCCCTTTTTAAATTAAAGACAAAAGAATTCTTTCTATATTATTGGGAGCTTTAAACTGATTGTGTATTAAATGATCTGTTCCATAATCGCTCTGCAATATTTTGTTGTTCAGTTAGTGAATACTCTAAATTCCTATTTAGTCCTTGTGCAGATTGAACTCCTATTGATTCCAGACAGAGATTGCCTGAAAAAAACGTTGAAGGGTTTTCAGGGCTGGCTTTACACGGAAAACTTGGGTGCTAAAACTCATTTTAATATTGGATTCCCTGCTAGTAGAATTCACAATCCCTAGTGTGGCGAGAGTTAGGAACCTAAAAAGAGATCTATAGAAACCGCTAATCAGAGCAGCTGGCTGTAGGCAAGTCATGGAGAGGAAGTAAACTCTGCCTCTCAAAAGTGTTTTGGTAAACAACTATGGACATAAGGGAAGCACTTCCCTCTGCTTGGGATTGAGAACTGGGAACTCTCTCTTGGACTTGAATCAGACTTCTTTCCTGTTCTCCCTTGTCTCCCATTAAAAAGGCAAAAGGAAAAGGTGCCCCTTTAACTCTTTTGCTGAATATCCCAATGGTTAGGGCACTTACGTGGCATGTGGGAGACCCAAGTTTAAAACTCCTCCTGTGCTGGAGGGACAAGAATTTTTGTCTCTCATCTGCCAGGAACATGACCTAAATATCAACTCATGCATATTCTAAGATGATGTACTCCAGTGGTTCCCAATCTGTGGTACATGTACTACCTGTGGTATACAGACAATCTGTCAATAGTATGCATTAACAGCTTTATTATAATTACTTTATATGACAAAATTGCTGGTGGTACTTAAGGTTGTGTTGTTTTAAATTGGTGGTGCACAGTCTGTCAGAGTTTGGGAACTACTGTTTCTCTCCTGGAAACCATTTCACCTCTTGCTTAAAATGGTCACTGGTGCAGGAAGTAGGATTCAGGGTCTCCCCTTTCCAGGGGTAGCCTTAACCACAGAGCTATGCAACAATTTTTCTATCTCTGATCAAATGAATATTTTATTATTGTATATTAAATGTAACACTTTCAACACTCTCATCTGAATCATGTATATTTTGGGAGGTGAGAGCACTCAATCTAGAGATGTGGGTTAGGTCCCATCATACAGAAGAGGAATGAAAACTCAGGTCTCCTATATACTAGGTGAGTGTGCTGGGATAAAAGTGTGTGGAGACTTCCTCCTGCTGCCAACCTTTGTTAGATATATTACTCTTATAGCTATATGGCCTCACAGATGAGACAGGCAGGAGAATGTCTATTTTGTCAATAGTGTCAGGATGTACACAGGAGCTGCTCAGCGTTAGTAGGATTTAGGCAAGTTGTATAAATACCCAGAGACAGAAATATAGGCAGTTAGTAGACTTTACTAGTAGAGACTTGAGCTTCAGAATACATTAGGTACCTACAAAGGTGGGTTAGTAGGTAGGCAGGATTATTGTGAATGCCAGAGGCATCTCAGTGCTAAATGATTCTTGGTCTCCAAGGAGTTCCAAAGTTCAAATCCCTCTCATGAATTTAGCCTTAAATTGATTTTTGTATAGAGTTAAAAGCTGGGTGATGTTCATACTCAAGCTAGTAGTTTTCTACCTTGCCAAAAAAGGAGGCTGATAATTTAACAAGTTTCTAAAGAGGATTAGATAAAATCATTATAGTTTAGTATGCAACCTACATATTAGGACTTAGGCCTCTGACTGCTAAACACTGGCTGCATTTATATGAGACACTGACTGAGCATTCATTACTGCAAGTCATTTAGTACTTCTATACACAAGTACTAAATGACTGTGTAGCAACTGGAGTTACAGTGCAGTACCATCACTGAATGGCTTTTAGGTGATACAGACTGTGCAGTAGCTTGTTACTGCTGCACAGTGGCATCACATCACACTTTGTGCTACATGATGCTACTGTTTTGTAGTAACAAGCTACTGTGCACTCAGTGTCTTGTGTATGCGTGGCCACTGTAAAGGAATAGGGGCAGGGGACAGATCAGTCTGGATAGGCTCTGCATATATATTTCCACCCTTACATGAACTATCTGCCCCTGTGAGATACAGAATAGTGAGCTGGACAGATAGTTTTTAACTTCTTAGGTTTAACAAGTTCCTATATATTCATGTAATAAGATTTTGAGTGTTTTGTGTTTCATTTTATTGTTCATTCACATATGTTATATCTATCTATTTGTCACCTCATAGTTATGTGGTTGTAGGTGACATGCAAGTATTGAAGGAAAAAATGTTCTTTTGTGTGTGTGCATGTGTGTATGTGCATACACACATACACATGCACACACGCATATAATTACATTCAGAAAAATATTTGTCTCTCTGGAAACACTACTGACTTTCTGTTAATGAAAAGATATGCTTTTCCAGGGTTGTATCTTCTTTAGTTTCAATACATCAACTCTAAAAGTCAATTAGCTTTGAAGAAAATTTAGTGGTTTAATAAACTAAATAATGTATTTTACTGACTGTGTGGATAACGATTCTCTCCACAAGGAGTGGGATTGATCTCAATCTTTGTGTTTTCCATTTCCATATTATTGTCCTGTTCAGTTAGATTTAGAAACTAATTAGTTTTGTCATGTAAGCAAGCAGTGAATTGCATAACATTTCAAGAAGGCTCCAGCAATGGTTTAATTTAAGGCCTGAAATACACTCCTTGAAAGCTAACAGCATATACTTATTTGAAATATATATTTTTATTGTTTAGTCCCTTATTTTATGGTTATTGCACAAGGAGTCTTTGGCTTTGGGGGTGGGGGGAAGGGTTTTTTTGTGTTTTTGTTTTGTGTGCAAGTTGTGTAACCAAACACTCTGCTAAACATCTCTGGTGAGAAAGCCTGACACACGTTTCATTGGCTATGGCACCATTACAGGACTTTTCAATAGTATTGATAGACTTTGCTTCCTTGTCTAATCTAGTTAAGACTTGTACTTTCACACATTTAATGAACAAAATGTACTAAAATTGGTTAAAATAATTGCCTCAAAGCACACCACATTTACTTGGATCCCAGATTGGTTTTTTTTTTTCCTAATCAGCATGGTGAGGGGTCAAAGGGGAAGCCCCTTCTCTTGGATATATGTACAAGGTAGCAGCATGTGGCTGCTGTGGCTCTGGATCTAAACCTGACCTAGGCTAAGGGCTGGAGTTGGAGCTGTAGCTGCTTCCTCCCTCCCCCTCTCACCTCTTCTCTCCTGCCTCTCTACCACTGCCTTCTTCCTCTCCTATCCTCTCTGCTTACCCTAAGTCATGGTTCTTGTTCTGTTCCAGTCTGAGACACAGACTATATGGTGGCTTCAACCCCTGCCTGGCCAGCCAGCAACTATTGCAGTGGGAGCACATCTAGCCTTGATCTTGGCATCTGTCTAATAATGGAAATGCAGGCTAAAAAATTGTGCTTGCTTTCCCAACTGCTGTCCATTGCTCTGATACTTGAATTCCAAGTGTTCCCAGCAAAACCAAGAAGTTTTATGTTTAGCACCATTTTCCTCAGGAATTCGTGAGGGGAGAAGCGAGTGGGACGGGTGGAAATATCTATTGCTATTGGAATATACCTATTATAAATCATTTATCAAATCAAATTCTGTGGAGCTCCTTGGCCATCATTATCACAACTGACTACAGCTTGCATAGCCTTTCTAATACATATTTTTCATAATTATTTTTTTGAGAAAATGAAGACACTTCATTTAGAGGTTGGAAGGAGAGGAATCTATGGAGTTATAAAGGTAACACAGAAAATAGGACCTATTTTGTGCTTGTATGTGGCAGCATCAGAACATGAAATTAAATCAGAACAAAGTCATATAAACATAAGCAAGACAGAGTAGGATCAAAATTGTCACAAGGCTCATTTGTCTGTTTTGGAATTTAAGGGATGAGTTGTATTACCTGTGCCTTTTTAATGGTTCATAAAGCCATAACATGCACAGTGGGCATGTCTACACATTCATTAATGTGAGTGCCTACTGTGTATTAGATTTAGCACTCTAGAAGTATTAAATACATGTGAAGTAGGCTGTCCTACTGCACATAAACATGATTACATGCTTTTTTGGATGGTTAATATGCAGTAGACTAATACTACTACATATTAGTGTAATAGCATGATTTTTGCTGTGTTGCTGTAATGCGCAGTCCATTACCCTACTGCACATTGACTCTTGTAGATGTGCCCAGTGTTCTTTATTCTACAACCAGATAGTGAAAATTCTTTATAGGGATTATAGTGCAAAAAGGGCTAGTGTTTTTCCCCCTCTGCCCCACCAGTTAAAAATTCTCCAATCTATCTAGATTCCCTTAGCTGCAGGATCAATAGTCCATCATCTGGAGCCATTCATGAGAAAAAAAGATAGAGAGAGTGTAAGTTGCAAAGGTCTTCTGTTGATAACAGCAAAATCATTCACTCCACTGCCAATTTAACATCATGATGCACCACTTTATTTGGAGTATAAATTACTCCTATGTGGATATCACCAACAGGATATCAGCAATATCGCACATATTCTAAGAGTGACAGAATTAGATGACATTCTGGTTATGTCACAGCTGATGACTTAATGGGTGCATCTACATGTGTGCTTATCTGCAAAGTTCACCAATTAACTCCATAGTAAATCATCACTGTCTACTCTACATGTGCACTAGTATTAAAGTCCAGTAAACTAATTAACTGTGCCATAGGTCATAGGATAGCACTGTTGGGGACATACTATCTTATGATGGAGTAATAAACTGTGCTGAAACACACGTGTAGATGGTGACTGGGCTAGGGCCAGACTCCTGGTTGTTGTCTAGCCATATGGCTCTACATGTTCAACACCCCAGTCAGCCCCTCCACTACTTAACGCCATCACCCAAAGCCTGGGGATGACCCCCAAAGCCTGCTACCAGCCCAGGCCAGGTCTGAGTTGGCTCAAAGTGCTGCTGTCCTGGGCAGATGCTATGCCCAGGAGCAGTTCACTCCACTCAAAGTAGTCTGGAGTATATCACGTTGCACTAATTGCATGTGAACATGTACCCAGTATGTAGAGAAATTGAATTCAGCCTGGGAAATGAGACCATTTTAAAAGGACTGATGTGAATTAAATGTTTTTTACCGATGGCCTTTAATGTAGAGAGATCTTGGGATTTTTGGTATCTGCTAGTTAAGAGGAATGAAAATTACCATTAGTGCACTCCAAATAGTGCAATGCAACTGACATTCCATGCAGCATCAGTATAGTATTAAAATTTACCTAAGCTGATAAGAAAATGTTCTTTCATGACCCCTCTAGTCAAAATCTCTTAGCAAGGCCAACTGGAAAGCCTACTATAGTATAGTCTTCGGTATCTTCCCAAAGCAGGGGCCAAATCTCATATAGAACCTGGACTAATATCTACCTTTAGTTTAGATATGCTGTAAATGGGTAGTGTATTTGTTTCCAGATAAACCTTTTGTCCCTGAATCCTACAGATATTTATGTCCATTGTCCTGTTTCAGATTCCTGTGCAGTATGTCCCCTTTTTCCCCTCCTCCCCCCCATACACAACATCTTGGTGCACCTATAGGTTAGCTGAGGCTCACTGAACTTGACTGTAGTTATTTCAGGATGGATTAGGGGGCTCTGTGGTTTTCCTGGACACCGACTGGCAGAGTAGCCACACTGTAGCTTGGAAGGTCTACATATATAAAGGATTCTGCTGCTTCTGTTTTCATCAGGGTCAAAACTTAAATAATAAGAACAGCCTCAAATGAAATTTTCTGTTTTCAGCTTTAGACAGTTGTTTAGGAGTGAATGGTAAGGACTAAAGATACTTCTATTCCAATTCCATGTTAATTTTTCAAAACAAAATTGTGAATGGGACATATTTTGCTCCCTGCTGGAGCAGCAGAGTCTACCAAGTGACACGCTGTTCCTGTGGGGGAAGGGGACTAAAGGATTATGATCTCTTCTGAGAAAAGCCACAGTATGAACAAAGATTTGCTGTCCAAGAAGAAAATCTTCTGGTAAAGATTTAACTCTGGTTGTTCTCATGTTATTTTTCTCCTGGAGTGACCATTTTTACTTTGGGAGAAAAAGCCTGAACATCTGTATACTTGTGACTTCTACTGGGAAAGTAGAAACTCTCCCAAAAGATATTGAATATCTTTACAAGGCTTTTGTCTATTTCTATTCAAATATAGTTAAGTGCAAACAAAATCTTATAGGACTATACACTGGTATGGTAATAGCAGAAGTGTTTATCCTTTACATTTACATGTCAGACAAAACATTGCATGTTAAGGAGACATTGCAACAAACATCTTTATTACCTACAAACCAAGCCCTCCCTTATCTAATACTAATAGTACTGCATATTAGTGTATTACGGGCATGGTAATGCCGTCTAGTTATAAAGAAACAAACTGTATTCTGTCTTTGCTTGACATCAATAAAAGTTCTAAGCTTGCAAAAAGGATATGTTAATTTTCTATCTGGCTTACTCAGTGCTTTCTCCATCATTCTTTTATTTAGTTTAAACACATGTTTAGAATTAGAAATGCAATGAAATACACTTATCTCATTACAGAATTATAGCAGCATTGAAAATTTTGACGAAAGAGGTAAAAAGACTAAGTTATGATGAATATTCAAGAGGGATTTAATACAAATCATACTTGTCTCCACTTTTTTATAGCATGCTAAGTAATATCTAATCAAACATTACATTGTTCATAACTTCAGAAACTATTTTGTACGGTACATTAATCTACAAGTAGAGGGAGCCAAGTCATTATAGCCATCTTTTATTTTCTTCCTTTATGCAATAACAAGTCATCTTAAAAATCTTTCCACGGGGGGGGGGGTGTGTGTGTGTGTGAATGTGCACATACACGTGTATTTGTACGCATGTGCAAGGCCCTGGAAATACAACATGACTTTCTAAGGCCCTGATTATCAGTCATTAATTGCTGAGGATTTACTTACCATAATTTCAGTTTTAATGGTGAAAATATGTGGTCAACAGGCTAATATTGAGACAATACTGTAGGAACTACTGACTAAGTAGGTGCATATTAGCATAAACTGTTAATTAATGAATTTAACATATTGCTAGCAATTATTTTCTAGGGGGAACTTTTGCTTTAGAAGCACACATAAAAAATGTTTAGGATTATCTCAGTCAGAATGATGTATGCAGCTGGAAGTGGAATGTTCACTGCTAAACTAGACAGAAGGTTGTAGTATCTATTAGGTAGATAGCTCTGTAATAACTGATGCAGAATGATAGTGCAAGCCTTCTCATATGAAACAGGATATGATTATTCATAAGGGGGTAATGCTTTATATACGTTCTGGAGACATGTTTTTTGACTTCTTTGTTAATTTGACAAACATCATTAAGCTGGAGGAACATGTTAAATTTCTGGATTTTCTTTTTTAAAAAGTCACAAACTGACTTTTTATTCCTGTTCATAAAGTGCAAAGTACCCTAGGGGTTGTCTCAAATGACTTGGGTTTTTTTTTAATACACTTAATAATCTCTGGATCAGGTCTAATTGAGATTGGTGGATGGAGCAGCTGCCATTCACTTGGTTCTGTGTTGGTTTTTTACAGAACCAAATGGCTGAAAAAATTAGCAGCCTATATGCAGGCATGTTTTACCACCCAAATAGACCCATGCAAATGAAAGTGTTTGTGGGAGGGAGATATTTTGTTTCCAGAAGAAGGCATGTGTGAGAGCATACCAGCAACAAGAAGTCTCTAGAAATGGAGAAGCTAACAAGTAAGCATGAGGGACAGCTGTAGATGGATTGTTTGTAAGGCTCTATGAAAAAGTTAAAAGAGCTTGTGGGCCAGTTGCTGACTGGTAAGTTAATGAAGCAATGAGTAAAAAAGCATTCTCCTGCTCTTTGGTTCTGGTTGTGTTCCAGGACATAGGACTTGATTTAATCTTATTCATTTATGAAGAATGCACAGAGACTTGATTTTGTCATCTACATACAGATCTGGAATTTTAATATGTTAACCCAGGGATGGGCAACATTTTGTGGCTGAAGTGCCAAAAAACCCACAATGTCTACCTTGTAAGGTGCTGGAGTGCTGCATGCCACAGAAACAAAATGAGTGGGGGTACATGGGAGGATGCACTGCATATTTAATACAGTTACTCATCATAAATGTTGCTTTTTTTTCTTTTTCATTTCTTTTTTACGGTAAATACCAGGCTTTCTAAAAATTCAAAACCTGATGACAATAAATAAAACTTCATGAACTGTATTTGTCTTTTTTTTGGTTAAGCTTGTTGTGATGAGAAGAGGGAGAGAGGAGCAGGGAGCAGCAGGCACCGGGCGAATCACTGTGGGCATGCTGGCCTGCCCAGGTCCTTGGGGAGGCTGTAGCTGGAGGAGAGCTGAGATCAGGCAAGGAGCAGGGGCTGCCCCAGGGCTCTTCAGACTTGAGCCACAACGGGGGGGCCCAGCAGCACCTGCTCTGGCCCCAGCCCTGTCCATCTGCAGCTCCCTCCAGGGGCCAGCCAGGCTGAAGTGCACAACCTGGGAGCAAGGGACGGGGACAGTAGAACACAGACTGTGTCCCTGCCTGTTTCCCCCTGGCTTTGCACTGGGGCCTGCTGTAGTGCTGAGACTAGTAGTAACTTAAAAAAAAAAATTAAACAATTTTCTTGCATGCCTCCCTGTGTGTTGGGAAAAATGTCTCCACTAATGGCACTCATGCCGGGGGCTGCTGACCCCTGAGTTTAACCCCTCACTTCTGTAACAGCCTGAGAGAAGATAGTTTTGCAGCATGCTTGGAATTTTTAACAAGTTCCAGCAGACAATGTGGGAAGTGGGTTCTAAAAACTAAGGGCCTATCACAGAAAATACATTGCCAACACTTTTGTCTTACTTAAACTAACTGAGCTCAGGTGCTTCTACTGATCTCAATTATGGCAGTAAGTCACAGCGGTCTAAAGCCACTTTCAGCATTTTATAAATTAAAAGGAACAGCATGACTTTGACTTGACTTGAAGCTTATTGGAAGTAAATACAGATCAGAGTGGTAGTCTAATTATGATCTGGAAAAAAAAATTCTAGAGCCAAGACTTAATGAATTAATATTGATCTCAGTAAGAACCCGTTGTTTCACTGCAAGAGTAGGTAGATGTTTAATAGCTGGAAAAAACAGCCATTGTAATTGAGAGTGAATCCAAATCCCGCTGACGTAAGGGAGTCTTTCCTCTGGCTTCATTGGTCTTTGGATCAAACTGTTGTACAGACAACTTTGTCTTACATTCTCTGAGTAAGAGAAAATGACAGTGTAAACAGGTCAGTCAGGTAAACAGGATGGGAAAACCTGTGCCTCATGCTGAAACAAACAATTCAAACACTTACACTACAATTTATAAGTTAGAATTCAATATTATTTTTATAAAGGGCAGGCTTTTCCCCTTTTCAGATAGCTGAATAATAAATGTAACTAGCACTTTAGATGGATGTTCAAATAACAGGTATGAAACCTCTTGCTATATACAGGATATATTTCATGAGGGCTTCTTTGTGATATCTTAAAGGAAGTGTTATCTTAGTGGTAAACTTTAAATAAAATATCAATTAGTCACTATTGCAAGCTGAACAAAAGTGATGTTAAACTAGTTTAGTAACTTCAGATTAACAAAATCAGGCCAAACAACAATGGCTTCTAGAGTTGCTGTGTTCCTACTATATAATCAAAGCAGGCAACGCAGGAAGTTGAGATGCTACTTCTGCTATATAATCATAGAGAAAGGAAAGGGAAAATTGCTCATTCTGGTCCTACTATGTAATCATACTGGGAGGGAAAGAGGGCAATTTTCTCTTACTGTAAGTCAGCTGCCTCCAAGTTTCCTACAGAACTGTCAGTGTTTTTTTTTTCTAATGCCTTTTATAAAAGAAAATTTTCTTATGATGCTTTTCCCTTAGTCAGGTATGATCAATCCCCAGGTTTCCTTATTGAGCTCTGAGGCAAATACTCTAATAACATCACAGGAGCCTAAGAAAAGGCAACACTGCTTTCCTTCTGTGTCACTAATCTCCCCACATTTGCTGTTAATTAACCAAGCATAGTCAACATGATTGGCACTGGAAGAACAAACCATAATTCTTTCTCCATGAATCCTAGTCTGGACTACAGACATATTTTAAGGGCAATGGTAATGCTCCCCCTGTTAAGGTTGCCTACCATCTTCTATTATAACTTTTTTCTAAATGCTAATGGTACTAATTCCTATAATTTTTCAGACAATTTGTTCCATGCTTGTTCTCTTGCCTGTGGGTGACACTTTCTTTATAGGTGTCATTAAAAAAAGGGTTTAGGTAGGAATCTTATCTAAAGAGTGTAATTGTGTAATTAGAACATTCATGATGCATAAGCATAAGGAGCCAGAGCTAGAGTAGCACACTAACCGTAATTCTGACATATCTTAATTTTGAAGTGCTTGCCTTGGTAACCTGGATAGTCTTTTAGGATGTAGTCCATGTTGGAGTATGGAACAAAATAGTGCAGGAATATACAGGGTGCATCTACACATGTAGGCATGTGCACTTGCATCACCTTAAATAGGAGCGGCACAAATTTGAGCCAGGGATTTTTGCCTTAGTGCACGTGCCTGGACGTGCACTTTGGTGTGGGGCAAGTTGTGCCACTTGGGGCAAAATAACCCTGCCCAGCTCCTTCCGGATCTGCAGCCACAGGAAATAGAGCCTGGGCCCAGCACCTGTGCTGCCATGGGGACTGTGCGATGTGCCAAGTCAGGTCCTGTGTGCATGGCCCCACGTGCTGTCAGGCTAGGCAGGTTCTGTAAATGCAGGACCCGCATTGATGTGACAGGTCTTTCCCATGAGAGATGCAGGGTCCTGGGTGACAGCCTGAGTGGCTCAGAGCTGCCCAAAGGTGCACGGTCCCGTGTGGTGTGGCTCCAAGTTAGGCCTCATCCATTGCATTTAGCAGAGGCAGTGCCGGTTGCCAGATGTCTGAGGCCAAGCTGTGCTGCTCTGTGCTGCATGGGGGGCTGTGCCATGAGGCCCCAAGTGCCCCAATGGCCACTGCTGCTTCTGGTGAGCTGCATGTCATGAGAGGGGGCGAGGCCCGGCCCATGCACAGGGGCATATAGGCCCTGTGGGGGATGGGAGGAGGACCCACCCCTCCTAAGCTGCCCCTCCTATAGTCTCCCTGAGCCATATAGTCCCCCCTCCCGCCCACTTACCTGGAACAGAGCCTGGGGCCAGGTCCCTGTAGCCTGTACTGCTGTTTGCCATGCATGGGTAGGCACTGTGCTTCAGCACCGGGGCAAAGAGCAGCTGTGGAGACATTCTGGCTGCCTACCGGAGCATCTCTTTGGAGGACTGAGCCTCCAGTTGCCTCAGGGCACAGTCCTGTGACCTGCCCTGCTTTTCTTCCCCATGTTTTATTTTGATACTTGGATATCCAGGTATCAGATTTTGAGCCCCCACTGCAAATATATGGGGAACATTTTTTTGTTCCCAGCATGCCTCTTGCCACGTCTCAAACTGCTTTGAGACCAAAGATCTGAGGCAAGGACATTATCTTCTAATCTTGAAAGTTCAACTGTGTTAACAACTGACCTACAGCAGGCTCATGAAATTGAGTCTTAAAGATATGTTCCCTCACTATAAGTGTCACAGAAATTAGATTTCTTCAACAGTCACTAAATCCCTCTATCAATTGCCTGACAAGTACTAAACATTTAAATCAGCTTCTGAATGTCAACAAGGTTATAATGGAAAGGCTTCAGATCTTGTTTTGACTTATTTCATAGGAGCTGTCAGCCATCCTTTCTGAATACACAAGCAAATGGAGTAGGAACTGGCGCTTTGCATTTTCAGTAAATTAGAAATGTGAAGTACAAAAGGGCTAAGCCTAAATATTAAAATATTTATTAAAATTACAAAAGTTGATGGCTGAGTTCTTTACCAAATAGGATTTAAATGCTAACAAACAATGTTTTGGGTGCAGAAAAATGTCCTTCAACAAAGTAAACTTTTCCTTTTTATGATTCAGCAATGATTTTCCAAGCAATTTTTCAGTTAAAAACAAAAGAGCAAAAAAGAGCAAGGGAACTGGGGTATTCATATTTAATATTTAAAATCTCTAAACTTTAAAAATGTGTCAGAAAGAATGATACTTAATTCACTGTGGCCCTAGGACACAAGTACCTTCACCATTTATGCCACATAGTTACTTTAGTTTTAAAATTCCATTTACTCTGCAGATATATATAAAAATAGAAATAATGACACCACCTGCATCACTGAAGAAAAGCAAAGGAATCCAACTTAAAATAATTGCATTAAAATATGAAATAGATATCCAAGTCTACTTATGCATCATGTATAGTCATTGTTACTTTCCTCACCTTCTCCCTCTTCAGTGCTCATTGTTTTGAGACCAGGAGATCACCATGTTTCAATTTACCCAAAGTCAACAAAATGCTATCAAACCACAGACAGTATTTTTTTTCAAAAATGGCCATGCTTGTTTAGTTAAACCCAGCCATTCAGAATACAGTAGAGAACAGACCTTAGTAATGGGGTTAGAAGATTGAACATCAGCTCAGCATTAATGCAATGCTGAGTTAAGTTTGCTCCACAAAAACAAGCAACCCCGCCCCCCCCAAAAATAATCACTACCAATATGCAGTCTATTTATAATGCACCGTTCTCTGTGGGGTAGATAAAGTCCATCAAGATTCAAATCTAAAGGAGTTTTCTCAGGCTTCCTCTTGTCCTTCAATGATGCACCGTGATATCTGTCAATGGCTGTACATATAAAATGGGGAAGGGCAACAGAACTGTTGCCAAGAGAAACATTCCATTGACCAACTCTCCTGTGCAACATAAAAACATCTTACCAAGGAAGAAGAAAATTCAACATCCTGCTTGCCATCAGATACCTTTGAGGTAAACAGATTGTTCCCAACTTTTATTTCAACCCTATTTGCAAAAATGAACTTTTCCGCCTAAGGGAATGTATAACATTCTTCAATTCTCCTGTGCAATATGAAGTTTCAATTCTACCTGGGAGAAACCTTTGCATTCCTCCCTGAGGAAGAGTGCATGAGCCCAAAAGCTTGCAAAAAAAAGAAAATAAAAGAAAAAGAAAAGCAACGGGGAAGGCGACACGAGGTGTGTATCGCAGCTGTAAACCAGTGCCTTCGGGGTTGGTGTTATGATGTGGGCTTCGGATTCTTCGATCATAGCCCGCATTTCTCTACGCGGAGCATGCTGGCGGAGGATGGACTTCACCTATCGCCTAAAGGTAAGCGTTTCTTTTCTTCTAGGTTGGCTGATCTCGTGCAGCGGGCTTTAAACTAGCTTCGCCGGGAGACAGGCCTACCGGGAGAGGAGAGGACACTCTGCCACTGAGCCAGGTAAGTCGGGCGAGCGTAGGTAGGGGAAACAAGGTAGTAGTTTGGGGGAAACAAGTGGAGAGGGGGAGGCCGCAGTGGGTAGCCACAAATGCCTCTATACAAATGCTTGCGGCATGGGAGGTAAGCAGAAGGAGCTGTCTCTCCTGATGGCTGTGGAAGACCCAGATTTGGTTGGGCTCACAGAAACCTGGTGGGACCCGACCCATGACTGGGCCATAGGCATCGATGGCTATGCCCTTTTCAGGA
>JAGPOW010000261.1:70114031-70150374 GCA_030014935.1 Caiman crocodilus | reverse complement strand
TACCAAGAGTTCTGACTATTGGCAAGTTGAATATGTCCAAGTGCACTGGCAGTGTAGGATTATCATGGACTCTAACTAGGAAATTTACTGTAGCATTTGTCCAGTGGAGATGAGGGAAAGCAATGTTACTGAAGACTTGTAATCATGGGAGTGGAATGTGGCACATTGCACCCAACAAAGTGATATGCAACTCAATAACTGTTCTCTATTTTGATATTGTACATTTATATAAATTATTATATAATCTTGGCCCGTCAGCTTCACTTCAATATCTGGGAAATTACTAGAGCAAATTATATAATAGTCAGTTTGTAAATATCTGCAGATAGAAGATGTGATTATTAATACCTGGCACAGATTTGTTAAAACAAATCAGGCCAGCCCAACTTGAATCACTTCTTTGACTCATTTGGGTAAGTAAGGGAAATATGGTTTGCATAACTTACTGCATTTTAGTAAGGCTTTTAACACAGTCCCACATGACATTCTCATAAGTGATCTATAGAAGTGTAGGCTAGATTGAATTACTATTAGGTGAGTACATAAATGGTTGAATAATCACAACCAATTTAATGAACAAATGTCAGATTGGTGAGAAGTCTCAAGTAGCACAGTCTGGGTTCTGGTATCAGTGATGTTTAAAGTCTTTTTTATTATTATAGACATGGGTACAAGGGTATACTTATTAAACTTGCAGAAGGCACAAAAATGGGTAGGGTGGCAGACACAGGAGAGCAAGACTAAAATCCAAGGAGACTCTGATAAATTGGAAAACTGATCTCTAAATCACAACATGAAATTTAGCAGACAAATGAAAAGTGCTGCACATAAGGGCACAATACACAAATAGCAGACGACACTAATAGTGCTAAGAAGGATATGGGGGTTATGATAGAAGATGAATTCCAGATGAGTCATAAATACACTGAGCAAAGGCAATTTTGAGTTGCATTACCATGTAGCACTATTCTATTTGGTGTTAGTTAGGCTTCAACTAGAGCCCTGTGTACAATATTGGGTAACACATTTTATGAAGGATGTAGAAAAACAAGAAAGGCTCAAAGGATGGCTCAAAGCATGGGTGACAGACATGATAAAAGAGTTGGAATGCAGGCCTCTAAGGACATAGGTATGTATATTTTGGGGGAAAGGAGCTTAAAGGAATATGTGATAGCAGTTTTAACTGCCTCACTATATATATATTACTATATTGCTAATATCTTAAGACTCTCTTTTTTTTTTCCCTAGGATACCTCCTAAGAGGTATCCTAAGAGACCAAAGTATTCAACCTTTTCATGTAAGTGTTATTAAAGAGTTTTCAGGGGTGTAGGTTGCAGCTGTGCTGGTCTAAGGACATAGGCAGACAAGGTTCTTTGGGTGAATCTGATATCTTTTATTAGACCAACTTAAATAGTTGGAAAACAATTATTAAGCAAGCTTTTCTCTGAAAGTAGTCTTTCTCTGTTTCAATTTTATCCAATCTTCAATCCACTGGTTCAATCTGAACCTTATGATCATGATGCAAATGCTGAAATATTGAAATTTCCTATAGAATTAAGGGTATGGGCATGTGTCTATTTGTAGTGATACAAAGTACTGAGGCAGTACATAAAGCCTCAACTTCTTGACAGCTCATCCCATTGAAGTGGGAGAGGAACAGCGAGGACTGTGGGATGCTGAGATCTGAGAGACCCCTACAACACACACTGCATGTGGAGATACAAAATCTCATTTATTCTCCCTAGAATATCTGTTTCAGATATTCTGTATTTTTTGATAGGTGTTCTTTTTATATCTAAGGTTGGAGTGATGTGGTGACCATGATGATCCAGGAAATATGTGAGAGGCAAGGATTCTTATAGATGATATTTTTACTTGGATCAACTGAAGAAGAATGCACTGCATTCACAACTTTGGCTAAGTCTATCCCAATCATGCAGTTGTTCCAATAAAATATATCATCTACAAATATCCTTGTCTTTCATGTATCTAGATAAACTATTTTCTTGTATTGCACGTATCTCTTTATCTTTGGTTTTTATAATTTTTTATAAGCTTACAGAACAAATGTTTTAATCAAATACAGTCCTGCTGTTTCTTCTGTTGAGAAAAGGATTCTAAGTGATACAGACCAAAAGTGCCACAATTACTTTCCTTACTGCATAACCACATGGTGTCAAATCTCATACTGAAAATTCCCCTGGCATTTGTTGTACTACTCTTGAACCTCATCATTGCCATATGTTTAGTGAGACAATGACATTTTGCTATTTTAGTATATTAAATGTACTTCTTTGGGCAGTTCTCTTATTCAGACATTTAATATACAAGTGTGTTTTAAAATGAAACACAGGGACTGCTAATATGTTTAAATTGAAGCATTATAGGCAAAAATAAAACCATTGCATTCTAGAAAATACTTATTCAAATAATTGTACCCTGCTGCATATTGAAATTAAAGCTGGCCAGAAACAAGCTATAGAATTCTTACATGTTTTCAAGCACTAACTTTATAGCTGGATAGTTATTTTTATTATGTGATAATTAGTTTGTAGGTGTGACTGGTCTAAACTACAATTAACCAGTTAATTGTGTGACAATTACATTGTGTGATAATTTACTTTGCACTTGTGTCTGGTCTTACTTTGCACATACAGACAGTCTAAATGTATTTTGTGATTAACCACTTAATTGCATAATATATGTAATGTGTAGCAGCGGCCATAGAAACAAATTATAATATTAAGTGGGAAAAATTCAGTGAAAATATTTAGAGAAATTGTTTGACTGCCAGACGTATTTTAGAATATGAAATTTTATGTATATGTAAGTATATATGTTAAATAGAAGTAGAAGTGTATAAAATAATCTGAGTGTAATTTTGGGAAGAGGAGATAAATATGAAATGATTTTGGTTAATAGTTCATTACATTTATTTTTTCTGATAGCTTTTGACAGTATTAAAGGTATAGCATTATGTATCTCTTTAGTACAATATTTGATATATGTAGTAAATATTATTAACAGTTTTGTTGGAAAATGGATGTAATGAGCCATTGGACGAAATTCATTTAGCGTGTCTCTTCCCTTCTCAAAGTTATACTCAGATGATTTTTATCTAACATATGTAGATGTTACAAAACTTTTGGTATGATTTGTTATAGGAGTGTAATTGGAAAACATTTATTTGGAAAGGAAAACAAGTTGATTTGAAACACCCATTCTATAAAATAGTTACACAGTTAACTTAGGTGACTGACACACAAAAAAATTAATGCATTAATTTTTTTAATTAATCATGGACATCATTTTGACCAGTGGGGCAGACCAGCTCTAGACCAGCTGAAAGCCATGTCATGTGCAGAGCCCCAATCCTGCCCCATACCCACTCCAGACTTACTTGCCCATGCTGAGCAATGATACCAGCCAGCAGAGTTGACCCTAGGGGTATGTGAGGCCTAGGGCATATCAGGCCATGTGGGGTGGGGGGAAAGGGAGTGGTGAGCAGCCAGAGCACAGATCTGGTGGTGCGCGGTGGCCAGCAGGGCCTGTACAGCACTGTCCATGGGGCTCTCCAAAGCTCAGGGCCCAGGGCAGTCACCCCAATTCCTCCCCCTGCTCTCCTTCTAAGAGGCGGCTCTGCCAGCTGGGCAGAAGCTGCTACTGGCACAGGGAAAAAGTGGTCTCTCTGCCTCACTGCTGCTGGTCTCTTCTTGCTGCAGCCACCCAGAGCCCATGCCTGGGTTGCCCTCCATCTCCTCTCCATTGGCATTACCACTTCCTGTGGGCCACCCAGTGGGGCATCAGTGGCAGCGCAGGGTATTCACAGGGCAGCCCAAGCATGGGCTGCAGCAAGAAGGGCTAGCAGCAGTGAGGGGGAGGGGCTGTTTTTCCTCTGTGCTGAGCAGCAGCTTCTGCCTGGCCACTGGCACTGCGCAACATGGGCAGGTGAGTCTGGAGCAGGCATGGGGCAGACCAGGGTTGGGACTGTTTGCATGGGTTCTGGTTGGGGCAAATCTGGAGTGGGTATAGGGCAGTTTGGGGCTGCGGCTGTGCACTATTGGTGGTGGTGGGTAGGAGCCTCAGGGTGCACAGGCTCCAGGCTTTTGGATTAGGGAGGAGTGTTGGTGCTGAGTGTTGCTTAACTGTGCAATTAATATTGTGCTTAATTGCAACTATTTTTTAAATCTCACACTTAATTATAATTACATTTTTTAATCATTTGTCAGCCCTAATAATTTTATTATATACAATATCAAAATGGAGGAAACAGACTGAGTGGTATTTTACTGCATTAGTATAGCCCTCAGACAAACTCATTTTGGTGTTAGGGGGATATAGTTTTGAAGATATTGTTAAGAGATTTTGTGTGAAATATATTTTAAATGCTGTGGTTATTAATCAAACAGCAGTTTTAAAAATTGTCAGAAGATAAGTCTTAGTGTCCTGAACAAATTTCGTTCTAGGCAATTGTCTTCTATCTAAAGTTAGTTTCAATTATAAATTTCTTTTCTTTTCTAATTTGTTGTATTGCATTAATAAGTAAACTGACCACAGAGTTCTGTCCATACACTTTCATTTTATTGGTGACAAGTTAGACTCCTCAGTGTCTAATATATATACACCCATATCTCTATGATGACTCAAAGTATTTTTGTAGGAGAAAGGGTTTGTGGAGGGAGCTTTTAAAGCACTTTAGTTTCCTCAGGGATGAAAACTGTTATATAAATGAAAGGTAGCTTTAGAGAGTTTGAAGCACTTCAACTCCTGTAGTGAGTTTGCCCTAGAAGAGCTCTATATGATTTCTATTTAGTTATGTTCTTTAGTCAGAAGTTCATTTCTCCTTTTGAAACACTTGTATAGCTAGGAAATTTTGAACAATAAAATATTCTTTTTTCTGCTCCCAAGGTTAAATTAGTACAGAAGCCTGAATAGTGAAATGGAAAAGTCAAACAGAGGAGAGATCATGCCTTATGAATGTTTAAGGTCTCTTTTTCAGAGTAAAAAAAAAAAAAGTGGTAAAATCCTGGGGTGAAATCCTGGTGAGTGCGATAGCCATTGGAAGTTTTGTTATTGAATACAGTTGAAATGGATTTTCAACCCTGGTCTTTTTCATAGATCCAGGTTCATGGTTCAAATATATATGTATGAAATCATAAATACAAATGTTATGAGTGCAAAAGGCTGTGACCACTAACATACAGAGACTTTTAAAATAGTTAATCACAGACCAAGCAAAAAGGTTAAGATATCCTCAAATTAAAAATATGAGGAATATTTAAAAAGATATGGCAACTATATTTCTCATCTGAATATATAAATATATTTTAAATCATTTATATATATATATATATATATATATATATAAATTTAATATATATATTAATAATATATAAATATATATAAATATATATATATTAATATTAAGACATGCATAATACTTGTTTCTGATTCATAAACATTGATTACACCATGGGATTAGAAGAAGATATGAATTGGCACCTCAAAGGGATAATGTGTGGTGTTCTCAAAAGATCAAAGAATTAAGCTTACAGAACAGTAAAGATTGTTTATTCAGAGAGCAGTACTTTGACTGCAGTTCTGCTGTTCCCTCCATCACACCCCAGGCAAATGTAACAACTTGTACATAACTCTCTTAAAGGTATCTACACATCTTCCCCCTTCATATGTAGCATATCCCCATTGAATACTGACATTGGTGGTTTAGTTCAACCCGTAGTTAAAGCACATTTTACCAGGTCTCCATTAGTCTTTGTGTTGGCTTTTTAGCTCTAAATTATGTTTTCATTTTCTTTGCATTTTCAGTCCATATTGGTTCTGTTCTTGTTTGGTTTCCTAATTCAGATGTTTCTACTTCTGTGTCATTTTTAATCTCTGTTGTTTCTTGTTACTTTGATGATAGCTCTTATTCTTTTAGTGAATCTTGTAATGCTGCCTCTTTTCTCTACTTTACATGCTGTAAGTATTATCTGTTCCTTCTTAACACCTGCCCTTACAGTGTGACTACTTTATAGGATCTGGGAGCTATTTGATGGGAAACTAGTACGTTTTGTTTCCACATTTGTCCATCTGAAATAAGCACCATATCTTTGTTGTGTGATTGTGGTAACTCCCTGTAACTCTTGTCACAGTAACATTTTTGCGTGAGTTTGTTGAATTTTTAAATGTTTTCACATCTTGCTTTCAATTCTGACAAGCATCATCCACAAGATTTGGCAGTCTGGTTTTGATTTTCCCATTAAAGAGCATTAGACTGCTGGGGGTAGTCTAAAGCTCTTTTAACTCAAGACATTTGAACTGAGGTCTGTTTTCTCTTCTTACAATTTATTGGAACCCTATGTCCATCCAAAATCTATCTGATGTGAGTTACGACATGGTTTGCTGTTGTGCTTTCGACCAATGCAGTTTTAGGATAGTGAGAACAATAATTCAGCGCCAATAGATATTTTTTTTCCTGCATGTATGAGTAAGTCGATGCCCACTTAATAACATGGAGCTATGGGCTCTTCCATGACCATCATGAGCCCTTTTCTATGTACTTTAGGCATGTTGTACAGCCTTTACAGCATCTTCTATATAATTATTAATGGTGGGCCAATTAGAGCACCCCTTGCTCTCCTTTTGCATTTTTCAGTACCTAGATGCCTCTCATGTATTCTGTTTAATGTGTCTTTCTTTAGCACTGCTGGAACAAGATGTCATGAGCCTTTGAACAAAATGCCATCCAGTACAGACAGCTCTTCCTTGAACGGAGAGTAGGGGCTAGGTATATATTTTCCAGTCACAACAAATAGCTGTTATCACTTTTTGCAGTGTGGTGTCCTGAGCAGTAGCTTTCTGCAATTAGTGCCCACATTTTACGTGTGACAGGAATGATTCTTTTGATTAGATTAACACGTATTATGCCTTAGTCTGGAATTCTGTCATTTTCCATTTGTCAAATGCTCTGGACAATGTATCCACAATAAGTAAACAAGGTTCTTTGGGTAAATCTGATATCTTTTCTTAGACCAACTCAAATAGTTGGAAAATTTCTTCTTAGCAAGCTTTTGGGTTTAAATACACTTTCAGGCTGAGGAAGCATCTGCAGTTGGTGTGTGCTCTTCCTAGATGGAATGAGTAGTAAAGAAGCCAAAGGCTGGTATGCATGCAAGAAAGGCAGTGAAGATATAAACTGAGGAGTCAGTGAGTGAGAAACAGTTGGGTTGGGGAGAGGGAAATGAATGTAGCTGATAAATACTGGAGAGGTACCCGATCAGTTAGATATAAGACAAGTTATAATGTGTCATAAGTCCAATGTCTATATTTAGTCCATGGTTTTTTGTATCCAGGAGATTGAAGAAGTAAAGTTCATAGACTCATCTGTGATAGTGTTTTGTAAATTCCCTTTAAGGATTAGAACTGGGAAATTGGAAAGAGAGTGGTTTTCTTCTGAGAAATCTGCCTACACAGGTAATTGGGTATTCTTGTCTTTAATAGATTTCTGGTGTGCATTCATTCTGGTGTGCAGTTGTTTGGTCTCTCTAACATATTTTCCATCAGGGCATTTGGTTCACCGGATGAAATATTACATTTCTGGAGGTGTAGCTGTAAGATCCAGGAATGCTGATGGTTCTGTTGTGGGGTAGTAGTAATTGTGAAGGTGGTGGAGATATGTTTGCAGGTTTTACATTTCTTGTCATGGCATGGTCTGGATCTATTCAGTGTGTTTTGGACCATAGAAAGTTTGCTTCTGGTGATGAGGTTAGTGAGGTTTAGTGCTTGTTTGAAGGCTAGGATGGGCTGTTCTGGGAAGATATCTTTATGAATTGGGTCTTCTATAAGTAGATGTTTTCCTGGCATGTGCTGTATATCTAGATCATACATTCTGAAATTGAAAGAAAAGAGTCTGTAATCTGGGTGACATGTCTGATAACCATTTCTTTGCTATAGTTACCAAAGGTGTATGATCAGGTTCAGTTATTGCATGCTTCCCACAGATGAATGTATGAAATTTCTTACAGCCATATACCAGAGCTAAACTTTCTTTTTCAATTTGTTCATATAGACACTCTGACTTAGAGAGTGCCCTAGATGTATATGCTATTGATCTCCAGCTATTGCCATGTTTTTGAAGCAAAGCTGCTCTGATGTCTTATGTAGAAGCATCTGTTTATAATTTAATGGGTGTTTTAGGGTCATAGTATTTTAGTATCAGAACTTTCATTATTTTTTCCTTCAAGTTTTTAAATTTAACTTCATTTTCATGTTCCAATATCAACTGAGCATTCTCTTGTAGGAGTTATCTAAGGTATTTGGTCTGCTCTGCTAAATTAGTTAATATTTCCCTACAAAACTAATCATTCCCAGTAGTCTTTGCACTCTTTCCTTATTTGTAGGAAGGAAATGGCATGTTTGTAATGGCTTTAACATTTGAAGAACAGATTTAAAATCTTTTCTCAGAAAGCTTTCTTCCAAATATGTTATTTATTTGACCCTGAATTTGCATTTTTTTGTTCAGTTTCAAATGCACTCTGAGAGCTTTCTAGTTCTTTTCTTAGCATCGAGTCATGTTCTTTCATAGTATTTCCCCAAACTCATTCATCAACATAAACCATAGTTCCATCAAGATCTTCAAAAATTGTTGCACCTTTCTGTGAAATACTTCAAATGCAGAACACAGTCCAAAAGGAACCCCACAAATGTAATACCTTCTTAAGGACATATTGAAGATACATAATCTAGAACTGTTCTTTTCTAGGGGAACTTGCCAAAACCCAGAAGAGGCATCCAAAGTGGAGAAATATTTAGGTTCTGTCATGTTGCTAAAAGCCTCTTCCCTGGTGAGAATGGGAAAATGCTCCCTTTTGATGTACCTGTTCATTTGCTTAGGATCCAGATGTAATTTCAAGAATCCATCTTTTTTTCTCTATTATGACCTGTGAATGTGGACCCAAGCAGTTGGTTGCTCTACTTTTTCTTAACTAATCTAATTCCTCTTTCAGTTTCCTCCTTTGTACAATGGGAACATTTCTTGGAGCAAGTAGGGTAGGAGTAGTTGGTTCTCTTAATTCTATTTTGTACTCAGTTGACAGTTCTGCTGTGCCTTGAAACACATCAAAAGCTCTTCTTCAATATTCTTGCTTTCTAGTCCCTCAATGGCATTCTTTCTTTTAATCAAATATAGAGTTTTACATATTTGCAACCCAAGAATTGGCACTAGCTTTCCTGGGACTGTTACAAGCTGAATTTTTACTATATTACCCTTGGACATTTTTACACATGCATGCTTCAGAGTGCTGGGCAATTTGAAAGGTGTCTGGTTCTGCAATGTGTGAAGTTGTATAAGTGGCAAAATGTGCATCAGTGCTGACAAAATGGCAGCAGCATGCTTTTGAATTAAAATACCTTAGAGGTGCTTTAGTTCAAAAGTGCACCACCACCATTTTCTGCATGCTGATATGCATTTTGCTGCTTATATAACTGCACGTGATGCAGTGAAGTTGGCCTCAGATTCCATGCAGAGCAGACTCAATTAATTGAGCCTTCTCTGAAGTGGTGGATCTCCAGAACATTACTGGAAAAAAAGTATGTGTATAGTATGTGTATAAATGCACCAATGCGATGTTGCAGCTGGCTTGCATCCATAGATGCTTCTCAAGTAAATCACAGGATGTCATTCTCCCTCTGTACTCAGCCTTGGTGAGGCCACAGCTGGAGTACTGCATCCAGTTTTGGGCTCAGCAATTCAAGAAGGATGTCGAGAAGCTTGAGAGAGTCCAGAGGAGAGCCACGTGCATGATCAGAGGGCAAGAGACAGGCCTTATGGAGAGAGGCTGAGGGCCATGGGACTCTTCAGCCTGGAAAAACGCAGGCTCAGGGAGAACCTGGTACAAGTATATAAGAGTTGTACATCAAGATCTGAGAGAACATCTATTCACCAAGTGCCCCAAGGAAAAACAAGTACCAATGGTCATAAACTCCTCCAAGACCATTTTAGGCTGGACATAAGGAAACATTTCTTTACTGTCCAAGCCCCCAAGACCTGGAATAGACTCCCTCCAGAGGTGGTGCAGGCGCCTACTCAGGACTCATTCAAGAAGCATTTGGATGCTTATCTTGCTGGGATCTTTTGACCCCAGCTGACGTCCTGCCCATGGGGCAGGGGGCTGGACTTGATGATCTTTAAGGTCCCTTCCAGCCCTAATGTCTATGAAATCTATGAAATTCTGTCTAACATGCAGTGTGCAGACAACCTTGGTTGCAATTATGTTCCCATTATATGCTCTAAGTTTCACTTGCTTATTCTTATATAGTACACAAGTTTAGTTTTCATTTTTTAAATAATGTATTCTAGTGTTACATTGACCTGTGCCCCTGTATTGATTTAAAAGTTATGATTAGTCCTTTTATGTCCAGGGTGATTGTTCAGTCCAAAAGAGAATTAACTTCTTGCAGTGTGGCACTGAGAACTTCTTCCTTTTCCTTGTTGCATAGAGCATGCATCTGCTCTTTTTTGTGTATTGCATTCTATTCCTTCTCTGCAAACTCTCTTGCAAAGTGATTTAATCTTTTTGCATGTGCTTCAGTGCTTACCAGATACAGGTCATTGCATGTGTTTATGGTAACCCCCACAGCATCTGCAGCTGACGGTTGTTTCTTCAAGCAATTGTCTTTGGCCTCTGCTTGCCTGCTTCATAGCAAGGTCATTCTTTCTGTACCATTTGTGTGTTGCCTTAGGCAGTCTTGTAATGTGGTCTAATTCAGCTTGTTCTGCTTTTTTTCTCCAGCTTCTGCAGCCTGGAATTTATGATCTCAGTTGCTTAGCACATTCAAACTACTTTTTCCAAATTAAGCTCAGGATCTTCTACCAGTCTTTTCCTGAGGCTTGTATCCCTTATACCCAATACTATTCAGACTCTGGTCATGGACTCTTTTAGTTCTCCAAAGTTGCATGTCTGGGTCAGCATTATGAGTGAGGTCTTTGACAAACTCCTCTGTTGTCTCACATTTTTCTGCTGTCTCTTGTGGAAATTTTATAGTTCAAAGGTTTAATTTTGTTTGGGTATAGAATATTCCTTAAACTTTGTTATTACTGTGCCATCACTTTGCTGTTCTGCTTTTGACAGTCATAGGCTACTATAAATAGACAGAGCTTCTGGGCCTGCTATACTTAAAAAAAAAAAAATAGCTACCTGGATGAATCTTCCTTCTCTGTAGCTCCACTGGCCATCATATATATAGTGAAGCTCTGCTTACATTTCTTTCAATTTTCTGCTGCCTTGATAGACAGCTTTAACTCCCCGGGAATTCTGAGATGCTCCATTTTTCTTCAAGCCCCACTCCTGGTATCATATGTTGTTCTCAAAACATAAAGGAGTGAAGCTTATAGAATGATAAAGGCTGTTTATTCAGAGAAACATGTTCAGGCAAACATGACAGCTTATACATAATACTCTTAAAGGTATCCATACAAATGTAGTAATGGGCCTGGAATTAGCAATACACAAAGAAATCTTTTTTTTACTATTCTGTAGCAACCCTCCTCTCCCCTGCCCCCAAATGCTGTATGTGGCCTATATGTTAGTTTACATAATGAAAGAAATTTTAGGAAGTATACTTTTAGTTTACAGGAAAGTAACTAGTCACTGTCAGGCGTACTGTATATCATATAAAAAAAAGTCTTACAATAGCTTGCACTCAGTGAACACAGTATAATCTGTTTAAGTGAATAGAGATTTTTCAGGCCCTAGGCTATTCAATTACCTAGACTCAATGTAAACAATGTTCATTAATGGCAAGAAACAGCCTGCCTAAGCTTTAAGCACATCATTAAGGCTTGTTACCTTGCTTTGCAGGGAAACTTATTCCTATAATAGCCGCTTTGAAATTGACAGGACCTTCAAATGACTAGGCCCCTTTAGAAGCCTTAACATTGATGGCATTTAGTCAATTTAGTCAATTATGCATTTAAAGGTGTACAGTTAAATTACAAAGTAGACAATGGAACCAAACATTCCTATGTACATAACTAGTTTATTAATGTAACTGGTATGGAGATAAATTATATTTGTTATATTGCTTGCATTGCAGAAATGGAGACTGGCATTATACTCTGTAGTTAAGGTGAATTATGACCGTGTGGAGTATATTAGACTTTTAATTTGTAGGAAAGGATCTTTCAGAATGCCTGCAAATTCTAAAACCGTATAGAAACTAGATAGCATTTGCTATTTAAGGTTGGGATGAAATTTTTAGTATTGTGTATGCAAGATTTGAATTCTGCACTACACAAAATGATCAGTGTTTGTTTGTTTTTTCTTTCCAGTTTCCAAATCTATACAGGTCACAATGTCTTAAGTCACGACTGTTCCACTGGTGGGCTACAGGCATCATGCAACCCACAAGTGGTCAAATTGTATCCCATAGCGACTGCTAGTGTGTCTTCTGGCACTGCTGCATGGCTCCAGAATCCAGGGGGTGAATATCTCAGCCTCTTACCTCATCAACCCCTTGTCTGTTGCTGAACTTGGGGTCTGCTGTTTCCATGGTTGACTAAAATTTGGCAGCAGGGCAAAAGAGGGAAATGCAACAATGGCATTCACCCCAGGGTACTCCAGCAACTATACTGACAAGTTTTTGCCTATCATTGGACGTGGGAGGCCCATGTTCTGCCCTTGAGAAACCCAGCAGTTGGGATCTGGTTTGCAGGACCTTATGACTAGGACACTCCTGGAAGTAACCGAGACAAGTCCAGGAAAGAAATTAAGACAGCACAAGCTTTTGGGCCATTTGCATAGCAGACTAACATTTTGGAGGATGCTTTTTAGATATTTTTTTATTCACAGTTCATTTAAAATGAAGTTACCACATCTGGTTCTACTGCTACTTCAACTTCTGTTTCATTTATTGTACCAAATTTTGAGATGGATTGAAAGGAACCAGGAAGTCTCAGAAGGTTCATATCTGGGGAGATGGAATCTGGACTCAGATTGCCTGATGGCCTTATCTCCAAAGTTGAATAAATGTGGGGCTTCAAATATATTGGAACCCCAAATCTAAACCATGTTTAACAGTTAGGGGAGAAGAGAAAAAATACTTTTGACTGTGGACCATTTTTTTTATTTCTCAGGCTTATCTCAGGCTTATCTCTAATTAGAATATGATAACCTATTAAAACACAATGCACCAGGCATAATCAGCTGCATTTGCCATTTCTTTCAAAGCACCTTTGTAAGTCATAAGGACTATACCTTTACTCCTCCCAGTCACAGAGTTCTTGAGCTTAACAAATATGAATACTCCAGCTGAATTAGGCAGCTTCAGGTTCAAGTTGTTATAACACTCATCTTGTAGTCTGCCACAATCTTCACTCTTCCACCTCCCCTCAGGTTTTGGCCTATCTGCTTTCATATTCTTTGACCAAATACTGTTTCACTCATAAGACATCTCTGACTTAGTCTATTTCGTCTAAGCTAATTCATGTAGATAGAAAGGATAGATCATGTAGATAGAGCTTCAGCTTGTGTAGACTCTTCTTTATTCAACGAGAAATGAGATATATTTGGAGGCACTTTTAACTTGCTCTGCAGAATCACAGGGCTCTTTTTCTTTACTTTCAATGGATAGCATTTAGGTGACTCCAGAGTTAGATTATAGGTTGTTATCCAGAAGTCTTATAGCCCTCCATTCCCCTCAGCAAGGCATTTTCACGTTTTTGGCAGCCACTGGTTACTAGAGGTAAAGAGTTAAGGGACAAGAAGAAAGCAAGTGAGAGTGTAACTGGCCTAGGAAAGTTGGCATAGCTCAGGGACAGAAGTCTGGCTTTGGGTCCCTGTTCCCAAGCCTGTTTACACATTTTAACCGATGACTATTTAATGCCAAATACATCAGTTTTGATAACATATCTGGAATCATGCCATTGAAAATACGGGCACTATTCTGGATTACAGTTTAGTAACGACAGGAAAGATCTGACCCAATGGGTCTGGTTTTGTATCAGTGCAACTGTAGGGAGCATCTGACTTGCAGTATGCAGGGTAAATTTTAGTGATAAATGTATCACTAGTATTGAGTATTCTCACTCCATCCTTCTGTATCAGGTAAATATGTGGCAAGAAGTACAATTTCAGGAGACATTTGATAGTGGACAGAATCAGCAGACAAGGTGGTAAACACCAGATCAATGAGACACCTAGGTGGTCTGCACTGTCAGTACTTAGGTAGTTCTTAATACACCCCAGGACAGGCATTTAGACATATAGGGCACTTTATTAGCAGAAAATTATCTTCCTAGGAACTTTAAACATGTACACGGTTATGTAACAACTGAGTAGCCTATGAGGATTTAACTTTCAGATTTAGGTTGCATTCTGATGCTTTAATCCTTTTGCAGATTTAGTCCAGAGCTTAGTGGCATTTAATGCTAAGCTTATACTTCACCCATGAATTTGGCCAGTACATTGTAATCTGGGGTACATAGCCCATTCACACACAGTGTAACTCTTATTAGCAGAACAGTATGTGAACCTGCACTATGAACCTGCACTACACAGAAAAGTGTTAGGTCTTCATAAGAATTAAAAAGTGATTGACTATAGACACATGATACAAACCAAAAAAGAGTGTGTTCACGTAACCCACTCTATTGTAAAGGGTTAGCATGACCCACACTATTTAAAGCTGCACTTCTATTAAGTTGAATATGATTTTTTAATTAGAAGAAAGGAATAGGTTATCAAAAATGTAAGAGTTTACTTTATAAAGGATCAGTAATAGTGAAAGCAAAAGAAGAGTATGCTAGAAAAGGTGATCAAAGAGGTAAGCATATTGTCTAGAATGTTGCTAAGGAAATCCAGATTTTAGACAGAATATTGGGGAGGAGGAGGAACATAAGAATAGCTGTCCTTTTACAATAGAAATGGTAGATGAGTGCCTGGGAAAGAACCACTACAAATCAAATGACTGATGAGTAACATGAAAGGGACAAAGATACAGAGGTAGGAAGCAGTCACTAGATTAGAAAGTGGTTGAATGAGGAGGTGTTTCTCTTCCTGCAATATAGGAGGTTTGTGATGGCTCTGGTGAAAGAAAGGAATAGAAAAGGATGCTGATTGCTGATGAATTAAGGGATAAATGAGTCATGTGCTCTCAAAGTCAGAATATAATCAGTACTTTAAAGGAAGGCATTGGCAATGTGTAGGAGGTGCATATGCCAGTGGTGGTTCTGGGGTGCATTTTGCCAGTGGTGGTTCTGGGTTCAGCAATCAGCTGCTGGGGGGGACCCCTGCACCAATGATCTGGTGACCTCCCAGAATTGGGAGGCACTAGTCACCCATGAGTGGAGAAACCTGTCCACCTTCTCCATGTGCTGGGTAAAAAAGGATGTTAGGAAGATTATGTATTCAAGCTCATAACAGAAGCCCCTTGCTTAGTATTAAGTACTAGATTGAAAATAGTGCAACTCAGGAAGCTAAATAATACCTTTAGAAAACTTGCTTTAGACTTGTTTTGTTGTCCTTAGCAGTTACTGACATCCAGGTATTGCTGTGAGATCTCCAGCTCTCAAGCTATTCATAGATTTGGTAGTCCTACAACCAGTCTAATTTAGGCTCAGATTCTTGTAGTTCCATTTCAATGGCAATGGCAGTTAATGGACAAAAAGTTTCATTAAAAAAAAAAGAACTTTTTGGGAGCTTAATGGTTACTTGAAACAATTACTTCAAAGGAAGCATATCCTAAAGTTAAACAGACCACATACACATCTAGCTTTTCTTTTAAGGTTTATTCCCTTCATTTGGGAGCCCCTTCAGTCCTCTGCCAGCTTGTAAGTTTTCCTGTGTGAGAACACAGGCATCATCCTGATGATTCATCCACTTTTGCAGAAATCAAGATACTCTGAGCATAGCCCTTCATAGATTTCATAGATGTTTGAGCTGGAAAGGACCCCAGAGGATCATCAAGTTCAGCCCCCTGCACCAGGGGCAGGAAGTCAGCAGGGATCTTAGGATCCCAGCAAGATAAGCATCCAAATGTGTCTTGATGGTGTTCAAAGTGGGTGCTGGAGCTGTCTCCGGTGGCAGTCTATTCTAAACCATGGGGGCTGGGATGGTAAAGTTCTTCCTTATGTTCAGCCTGAATCAATTACAGTGGAGTTTGTGACCATTCAATCTTGTCATCCCTTGGGGTGCTCTAGTGAACAGACATTCCCCTAGATCCTGGTGAACACCCCTGATAAACTTACTTGTGGCCACCAGATCACCCTTGAGCCTGTGCTTTTCTAGGCTGAAGAGTCCCATGGCTCTCAGTCCCTCATCATAAGGTCTGTTTTCCTCTGATCATGCATGTGGCTCTCCTCTGCACTCTCTTAAGCTTCTCCACATCCTGTTTGAATTGTGGATCCCAAAACTGGACACAGTACTCCAGCTGTGGCCTCACCAAGTCAGAGTACAATGGGAGAATGTCGTCCCAGGATTTGCTTGAGAAGCTTCTATGGACACAAGCCAGTGTTTTGCTCACTTTACTAGCCACAGCATCACATTGAAGGCTCATGTTCATTTTGTGGTCAATCATGACTCCTAAGTCCCTTTCATTTGTAGTGCTAACCAGCGTAGCACTACCAGGCCTATGAGCATGCTGCAGGTTTTTCCTTCCAAGGTGGAGAACCTGGCATTTTTTGGTGTCAATCACCTTCAGCTTCTCATCTGCCCATTTCATGAGCCTGTCAAGATCTGCCTGGATCACCCTCTTGTCCTCAGATGTGGATACTTTACGCCAGAGTTTGGTGTCATTGTTAAACTTGGTCAGTCCACTTCTGACACCAGTGTCCACATCATTGATGCAGATGTGAAACAGTATAGGCCCTAGGACAGAGCCTTGAGGGACCCCACTGGTACCGCTCACCAAGATGATTGGCTTCTGTCAACCAGCACCCTTTGGGTCCCACCATGGAGCCAATTCCCCAGCTAGTGTATTGTGGTGAGGTCGAGGCTGCAGTTAGTCAGTTTTGCCAAGAGTTGATCCTGGGATACCAAATCAAAGGCTTTTTTAAAGTCAAGATATATAACATCAATCTCTTCCTCCTTGTTCAGGTGATAGGTCACCTGGTTGTAAAAGGAAATGAGATTGGTCAAGCAAGACCTACCCGCAACAAACCCCATGCTAAATATCTCTCAGGATATTGCCTTCAGCTAGTCTGTTAAGGATGGCTTCTTTGATAATCTTTTCCAAGGTCTTCCCTAGAACAGAGGTCAGACTGATGGGCCTATAGTTTGTTGGATCTACTTTCCTCCATTTCTTGAAGATTGGCATGATATTGGCCTTCTTCCAATCTTCAGGCACATCACCAGAGCACCAGGAGTTATCAAAGATCCATGCCAGGGGCTGAGCTATGATGCTTGCCAGCTCCTTGAGTACCCTCGAGTGTAAACCGTCAGGGCCGGCTGACTTGAAGGTATCCAGCCTGTTAAGGTGTTCCTTCATGAGGTCAGCTTTGATGGTGGGTAAGGAATCTCCCTCACCTAGTCCTCCCTGACTCACAGTGGGCAGGGGCATCCCATGGGACTGATGGAAAAACTGGCACAAAGTACCCATTTAGCAAGTTTGCTTTTTCATAGCCCTTGTCTAGTACTGACAAAAAAAAAAGTTTTAAAGTTGTTTTTTTTTCTGTAGACACTGGCACTCTTACCTACTACCTCTGCCTATCACCTAAGCAGAGAATGCTGTTGGTAGGGGGTGGACATGCACCCCCGTGCACACCCACTGCATTGCCATTGCTTGCATCTGTCAGATGACCCCTTTCCCTCACTGACCTGTCAGCTGTCCCTGAACCCCTGAAATGTACCTGCCCCATATCTCACCCTTCTGTCTCTCCATCTCCCCACCCTGATTTACTTAGATTAGATTCTTTGCATGGGCTCTGGCATCAGTGAACATATGCACAGATTAAAATGAGCCATGGGATCTTAGATTGGGTATGGTGAATGTGTGCATGTACCCTTGATCATAAATATGTCTGTATTTTTCCAACATGGGCATCTCTTTGAAGCAGCCTCTGTAGTGTGTATGGAGGTATGTGAGGGTCATGTCTTCAAGGTACAGCTGAGGAGGCAATGAGCATTTCAAAATAATTTGAAACTGTGTTTCAGTGGAGAAAGTTGCAAAGTTCAGCAACCTTAATGACTAATGTAATAGGCATATTTAGCATTAAGAGGCAGTTTATAACCTCTGACCAATATCCATTATATATACAAGAAAATTTAATTGGCTTTTGTGAGAGACCTCCTATGTGACTACTATTTTCTAAAGGGGGAAAGAATCAATAAAAAATATGTAAATGAATTACAAATAGTAAAAGAAATGAACATATTGCAGATAAAGTAATAGTAGGGGTGGAAAGCTGGTTACAACCTTTTTCTATAGATAAGCTGAGGACCTGGGATATGCTTTACCGATATGGATTTTGTCACTGGATTTATGACCCAGATACCTTGTTCCAGGTGGACCCAAACCCTCAGATCAACCATGACCTCTTCATTCAATAATAGGCACATTTTATTGATACAAAGTGATAGCAGATAAGAATAATGCAGGCAAGGCAAATAAAATAACCCCCCTGCTCCCTGATTCTATATCTACCAGTCCTAGAGCTGTCACAGATGGAAGGTACATCTGGCCAGTACTTGAGCTTCACTCTGAGGTTTGTTCTTGAATGTCATATGTCAGCAGCATGGAGGTTGAAGGCTGAGGCCCAACCCTCACAGTGGGGTGAGTGAGAAGGGCTGGTGGTGTGCCCTCTGTCCATGGTCGTCTTGAGTTCTCCTTTCAGAGACCCTTTGCTGCTCTGAAATTTCTCCTTTTTGCATTTTTTCTCCCTTCTCTGACTTTTCATTTCTAGGCACTGTAGATTGGTTTCCTTGTGGCCATCATATGTTCATGTTCTGTTCTGTCAGTATATTTCTTTGTTTCCCACAAATCCATTACATACATACATTAGTCTGGTTATTTACTGGGCCTCCTAATTTGTTCTGTTCATGAAAACAGGAAATCCCAAGGCCTTAGATGGGCAATGTGACCTGGCATCAATGCTGCAGAGTCCCTTATCTCTTTTTGGGTACACAGTTCATGTTATGGAACAGTGTGGTACATGCCTTCAGTTTCCCAGCCTGTGTGTCTGCTGGCTTCAGACACAGTATGTCTTGAAGGAAACTTTATCATAAACAGCCTTTGAGAAACCAATTAGCCATTGCCATTCTCCTGGACCATCATTCTAACAGAATATCTACTTTACCTACAAGCCAATTTTCAAAAGCAAACCTCTAAATATCATTGATATTTAGGTGCATCACTCAGGACTTCAGGAAGGCTTATCTAGCTACTTGAAATCCAAATGTCTGAGGATATGTACATAATACTCTTCTTTCAAAGGGCTCATCATGTGTTGCTTATCTTTTAAAAACATGCAATAATGATTCAAACATTTCCAGGGAAAGAAGAGACATGGGATTAATTTCCTTCTCAATTTTAGGGAATACAGACTTGTATCTCCTACTTCCCAGGTAGTGCCAGACTATAAGTTACTTTGGTTTAAATTGTCTCACATTCCTTTTTGAAGCTGGATCACTGTGCAAGAAAAGAAAAATCACATTTAGTGGCTCAGAAAACCAATGCAAGAGGATGGTTCAGGGCATTCTCATGGGAAGCATTTTATATGTGAATGGACTCAGACTTAGGAGTAAGTTGTATCAAAATACATTTCTTAATGTTAGGAAATTGGATGTAAAAGTATTGAGTAAGTAGTGGGTTTTATAACTATACATTGGTCTTCTAGTAATGTCAGAAAACTGTTAGAATCTTCACACGTCACAGCTTTCCATCTGTACACTTCAAGTTATGGTTCCTTTATCACAGTTATTAAAAAATCTAAGAGCAATGTTTCTTATGTTAATCATTTCTGATTTCTATCTTATGTAGAAATTGAAAAAGAAACTAGGAAACTTTAATTACTGAAGATCTCAGTAACAATGAGAATTATGTTTAATTTGAAAATGTTCAAGTTACTTCAGTGTTGGAGTGATTTGGCAGCCACAATGGACCAAGAAATATGTATAAAGAAAGGATTCTTTATCGATGGTATCTGTTATGGGATGAGTTGCATGGTTGGGGTGGACTTAGATCGGCTTTTGAATGCAGTACATTCTCCCTCAGGTCACACTGCATTCCCAAACTGGTCTTTCAAGTTACTCTAATTTTCTTTTCTGTTCCACATTATGGCTCTACCATATTGTTGATGTGTTCTCTCAGGAGGATAGGAATTCCTTTTGTAATGCTTTATCAGTAGGGAATTCAAAAGTTCTTGCTTACTTGAGTTCTTGTACTTGAAGATCTTAATTTCAAGTGAACATTTACTGTTCTGCATATGCCTTCTTCTTGGGGTTCTTGATAAAAACACCTGACCAGTATTTTTATTAGATCTGGCTGAACAGCTGGAAAAAAAAAATATGGAAAATGGCAATATCTTAGAATGTATTTTAATTTCAGAAGATAACAAAACAAAGTCATTTAATTTTTTCATTGGGCAGGGGAGGGTGGGGGGGAAGGGAACATGTACCCAATTAGGCAAAGCAGATTCTTCTGGCTATTTGTCCAGTCTTTCTTTGAACATTACATCCTGGACTGAGAAATGGTTGAATTCCATTTTCCAAGTAAAAAAGATATAATCAAAAATTCCAAATAAGCTTGAATTGCTGGTCTAGTTCATATTATATATCCTGATATTTTAGTTGTGTTCATGTTTCTGCTCTCAGACCATGGAGAGAAGGGAAGATTTCAGCTAAGTAGGCCTGTGCAAATAGGGAAGTATTTGATTCAGGTTCAGCTGACTTGGAGGACAGTGATTCAATTTAGAGATTCAGATCACTGTCCTGAATCAATTTACTGAATCAGCTTCAGAAGATTCAGTGTTGATTCAGTGATTCGGATTGGCCAGGGAGAGGCAGGCACAGCTGGGAAGCTGCAGGTTCTCCCACAGCTCTGAGGCCACATGGTGGAGTCCCACTGTGCAGCCCCTGCTCCCTCATCTTTCCCCGCCTCCCCCAGCCCTGCCCCCAATGGCTGCTCTGCCTGGCCCCAGCATCCTGGAAATTAAAAAAAAAAAGAAGCCCTGCACTCACTGGCTCTGGCAGTGGCAATTGGAGCCTCTAGGCAGTTGTGGCAGAGCCCCCCCTGTACGGCACAGGGCAGTGGGGGGCAGCAGGGATGGCCTCCCAACCTGGCATCCGCGTGGCAGCTGCCCCATGGCACAGGCGCAGAGTGGCTCAGTAGGGTACTGCATGCTGTCTGGGAGCTGGAGGTTCTGGGATTGAGTGCTGCCACACTCACCAGCTCTCAGGCAGCGTGCAGCACCATACTTAGGTACTCTGCACAAGCTCCATGAGGCAGGTGGCAAGCAGGGGAGGGCAAAATCCCAACTGCTCTGCACTGCATGGCATGGTTCTGCCACAAGTACCCAGAGGCCCCAATTGCCATTACTGGAGCTGGTAACTTTGGGGCTTTTTTAAAGTGCCAGGAGGCTGGGACTGGGTGGGACAGCCATTGGGGCTTCTCCTGTGGCTCCTTCAGCTGTGCCTACCTCTGCCCTGGCAAGGGGAGCCATTGAGCCTATGCCCTGCTACCACTTGCCCAGCTGGCACAGGGTGGGGGACATGATGCAGGTGCGGCTCTCTCTGGGCAGCAGGGGGGCCTAGCCCCTACTCCCAGTGCTGCTGTGCCTGCGTCAGCACTGGGACCGAGGCTGTGCTTTGCTGCTGCTTGCCAGCTGACACGGCAGGCACAAGATGTGGGCATGGCAGCACTCGGAGCAAGGGCTATGCCCTGCTGCTGCTTGCCCCCTTCCACTTGGAGCAAGCCATGCCTGCATCCTGTGCCCACCCCCTCCCCCCGGCTCCTGCTCCTGGAGTAATGTGCTTTCTGCCCCAGCTAGGCAGCTTTTCCCAGTCCCAATCGCTCCCTTCTTCTCCCAACCCCAACAGATTTACCAGCTGGAGGCAGTCTGTTTAGTTTACGGCCAAATCTTTTCCAAATTGATTTGGATGCTTCGAATAGATTTGTAGCTTTTACTTGGTTTCCTGTTTCAATTCGGATTTGGAGATTCAGTTCCCAAATTGGGCCAAATCTCCTCTGAATCAAATCAGCTACTGAAACTTCACACAGTCCTATTAAGTAGCTATTTTTTTTTTTTGCTGAAATTTCATTAAGTGCAAGGTTGGAGGCTGGTGAAAAATGTGGTCACTGCTGACCTAATGCATAAACAAAAATAGCTGCCAGCCATTCAGGCTACATTCATTTAGAAAAGTAGTTCCAAAACTTTCTAAGGTTTGTTTAGTCAATTTGTAGAACCATGCTACTTCATTGTTGTCTGTTGAACAGCAAAGAGAAGGAGCTGGATTCTTTACAACACAATGATAGATACTTATTCTTAAAAAAACTACATAATTATTTACAAAAGAAGCAAATTAAAACAAACTGCTTTATAACATTGTTAAAATAATCTCATTAGAAAGAGAAGCTTCATAGACATGAAAGGAAAGATGGGAATGGGAAATTATAGAAATGAAGACCCAAATGTATTGGGTTGTGAAACATTTTAATTTGCATGCAAATTAAATATGGAATAAAAGAGTTTTAAGAAAATTAAAGTGAGTTATTTTAGAAATAAGGGAAGACCAAATTGAGAAGGCTGAAGCATATTTGTATTTGTTTCTTTTTCTAATTGCCATACGTATACCATACGTAGATGTATTGGGTATTTGATATTGCCATTTTTATTAAAGAAGTGTAAAAGAAGATAGATTTGATTACAGAATAAACTGCAATTCCGTAGTTGATAATGTGTCTGCAAGGCAAACATCATTACAGATACTTTGTGACTAATATGTTCTTGATCTCTCACTCTCTCAATATAGATATAGATGTAAACATTAGAGAGAAAACAAATAACCTGTAGATCCTGCCCAGTTTGGGTAAAATCTTCTTTTGAAAATATTGAAAAGTTCACTGTATAAAACTGTCATTTTATCTTCCTTTTAAACAGCTTTGTAAATGGTAAAAAATGAATTATTTTGCCATTGCCATTGGAAATCATACTATCAAACTGTTATGGAAGGGAGTGTCTCTAATAAAGTGATTAAGACTGGTATGACAGTTTACCTGTTTTACCTGTCTGTCTTTAAATTTATATCCATTGGTAAAACCACTATTCCTGATAAATTGTTTCTATATGCTAAACTAAGACAATTTGTTATTATAAACTGCAGCACTTCCAGTACCTTTAAAGGGAGATCTCTCTATTAATTTAATTTGAAGTATTTACTTTCAATGTTAGGACAAAAGATCTAATAGGAAAATCGATGAATTTTTTTTCTGGAGAAAAGGTTTAGATTGTTTAACATTTCCACACAATTCTGTCTATTCTTCCTTGATGATAGATATGTTATTCCCATTAGTGTCAAGAGCCGCATCAAGGGAAAAACAGGCCAGCATTAAAGTCATAGGAGAGCTCATATTCCTTGGGCTCTGAGGTTGCTCGAAATTGTATCAGGGCTGTCCGACTGGTAGCTCACAGGCCACATGGATAAATCATAGCCCATAGGCTCCCACTGCGTTTATCTCCTTGGCTCCTTGTGCTTTTCCCTAATCCATCAAGGTGCCAGATGCTACTCCCCTTGGCCATCACTGCCTGCCCATTACTTGCTCTCTTTCTTTTCCTTAATTTTAGCTATCACAAGTTTAGCCAAGTCAGAAATGTCAGAAATTGTCACTCAGTAGGGCTTGAGCCTAGCTCGTGTGTTTTGCAGATTTGTTGTTGGTGGTGTTATTTTTATGTTGCTTCATATTTCATTTGAATTGCAACTATACCGTTATTTGTGATTTGAGAGAAGATAATTTTTTTGTTATTTAATTTATTCCCATAAATTCATATAATCAGTTAAAGGTAGCTTATTTAAATGACAGACTGGTGTCTGCGAAGTGCGAAATTGGGCTAGTGCAAACAATAGTAATATAATAATCATAATTTATAAAGCATTTTTGATGCCTAAAATACATTAAAAAATACATGTCTTCTATTTTTTGCAGTCTATTACGGACCCTTTAATCTGTCTCTCAGGGTAGGAGCCAGCACCACTTCGCTTGGAAGTTGGTTCCAGCTCCTAGCAACCCTGACAATGAAGTAGCGCCTTCTAATGTCTAGTCTGAATCTACCCTCTGCCACCTTGTGGCCGTTATTTCTAGTCACTCCTGGTAGTGCTCGGGGGAACAGGGAATCCTTCAATGCCTGCTGGTCCCCCCTGACTAGTTTGTAAGTCCACTAGATCCCCCCCTCAGCCTTCTCTTGTGGAGGCTGAACAGGTTCAGGTCCCTTAGCTTCTCCTCATAGGGCCTGCCCTGCTGCCCCCTGATCATGCGAGTGGCCCTCCTCTGGACCCTCTCAGTGCTGTCCACATCCCTCCAGAAGTGCAGCTCCCAGAACTAGATGCAATACTCCAACTGTAGCCTGACCAGTGCCACATAGAGGGGGAGGATCACTTCCTTGAACCTGCTTGTGATGCATCTGTGCATGCATGACAAGGTGTGGTTGGCCTTCCTGACCGTGTCCCCACACTGTCGATCCATGTTAATTGTAGCATCAGTAATGATTTCAAGATCCTTTTCTGCCTCTGCAATCACTAGAAGGGAGTTCCCCAGCACATTGCTTGGACTCACATTGTGACTCACAATATTGTACAAGCATGTGCATACTTTAAAAATGTGGACATATATTAAAACAGTAGTATGTATGAAGAACTCACTCAAACTGAGGCACAAGATTTACTTCCCTTATTCTCTATAAGAATATTGTCCAACATTTTAAGTTTAAATACATTTAGTATTCAGTGAAAAAAACAGCATTTTATTAATTGGCATGTACCATTAGGATTTTAAATTACCCATTTTCTGAACACATCTATTAATTTTCATCAGATTACTTGCAGGGGACTATGAATTTGGAGGTAAACAGAACAACATTGTAATATATGTTTAAAAAAACAAAGAACCAGGTGATATTTAGGAACTTTATAAAACTGTTACCAGAAATTTTAAAATGTTGTTTTCCCATTTTCTGTCATCTCTGTCTGCTTCTGGTGCTCAGATGTAACTTTCTTCTTTTTGTCACTGACCCATTCTCCATCTTAATTGCTTCCTATTTCTTCTCCCCTGAGGTGGCATTTCCCTTTAAATAGCAGGATTTTAAGTGTCTGTACCACTCTTAATGGCTCTTCAGTTCAGCCTTTGAACCAGTATGTCTAGATGACTTTCATCTGTCCTGAAATCTTAGGCAAGGAAAGAGAAAATCATTAATATTTAACCAAGCTTAAAAGATGCTTACATTTTTTCCCTTTATGGTCATCAATATCCAGTACAGAAAAAAGAGAAAAGTGTGAATTTGATGTAGATATTACTGTACCACAATTTACAAAAATGACAAGGTAGGTTCTGTCTTGTTTTTATATGTTTAAATGTACTCATGCCATATTAACATTGCATTGAAATACACTGAAGAATACTGTGGGTGTTTTTCTTCTTGCATCTGAATATTGAGAGCAGTCAAGTGCTTGAGTAACAGATTGAATGAACAATTTTGCATCTTGAAAATAAGGTAATTTTTAAAAACAAAAGTAAGATTGGCAGTGATAGTAATCCTGTGGCCTGACAAACATTGACACAGGTATTTTCCTTATTTCCACTGATAGCTTATTAATATATTTCACTGATAATGTGCATCTCATAACATCTCAGTGTTTTACTTCTACATTTTAAATTGTGTCTATTTTATCTTTTAAATTAGTTCTTTCAGATTATCAGCCTCCCTTTAACATTTCTATGCACCAGAAAATTTTAGTTAGATGTATGACAATCCTGTAGCCTTTTATATTACTATATGTTTTATTGCTTCTCTTTCCTCTGTTTATTATTCCACTTCTACTGGAAGGATCCTTGAAGATGTTTCTTTCATGTTTTATGGCTTGCTTTAGTTCCTGGTCTCCTTATATTATCAACTAAAGAGTCATCCATGTACAGAAGATCAGCTCACATGAGCCAATGTTTTGATCTCATAACTATTCAAGGAAGGAAGGCCATTTAACTTTATAAAAGAAATTGTCCTGTTTCCATTATTCCTTTTTCTGTCTGATATATTTATCTAGTTGAATTCTTCATTTCTCAGCCTAAATGTTCCTGAATTGCTGAGACTGTTCTATCAGATCATCTTTTTCCTTACCTAAGAAATGCTCATGTATTTACATTTTATAGACTGAAAAAAATCACTGGATTTTAATAAGAGTATATATATGTGATTTGTAAAATAATATTAGGAAATTCAAGTTAAATTCAAATTCTGTAACTCAAAACTTAACCACAAGTTACTGGATTCAGTGTAGGAACTGCCGGATAAAGTCACATGTATTCCTTGTCTTATGCAGAAAGTCAGACTAAGATAATCAGGATGGTCTTTCTGACTTTAAAATATGTGAAACCACTAATTTATTCCATTCCCTTGCCAGTGCCAGTTTCTTTTCTTTCAGTTAATTTTAGAAGCAGTATCACTTTCACACTATCCTGTAATTAATTTTCTGGCCATATATCAAACAGTCAACCTGTGGACTTGTCACATAATGTATCAGTCTTTCTGATCCCTCCTTGTTTTTACCAGAGTTCTGCACAGATCTTCTATGTGGGTTGAATCCTCATGCGCACTTTGAAAAAGTAGAAATGCTGAGTATCAAACAACTTGTCTACTTTGATTAACAACACAGGATAAAATCTTAGCTTAAACTATCCAGAGATATTCTGTTATGAATGAGGATTTTACCTTTCAGGACTCCACTGGCCTTGATCAAGTAAGTACCTTCTTGGCTTTACATGGACTATCACTGCTCTGTAGCTATACGTGAAGTATGAATTTTTGCATATCAGTTATTATGCTTAAATGATAATAGTATTGAATTGATAAACTTCTATAATTTTATGAAAAACTAAAACTCCATTTTGTGCTTGCTTGACATGAGTAGATTAACTTCTTATGCCCTGTGTACATGAGTGTCTGTGTGAGAGGGTGAATGGTGAAAGAATGGTAACAATTTGCATTAAAACAGAAGATTTAATTGATTGTGTAAGCAACAAGGTGCCAGGCAATAAACTAATTAAGCTAATTAATGAATGGCAGAAGAACTCATCTGTGATCAAGTGCAAAGAAGAAGGAATTTTGTATATCCAGCCATTTGAACTACATAATGCTTCAGTGAAGATAACTAACTTTACTGGAATGACCTCAGGTTGAGATAAGAAGTAACAACCTCTAATTAAAGACTGATCATGGACAAACCCCAGTGCTAAACAAAGACTTGAAATCCCTATAAAAGTGAGATGCAGACAAGCCAAAATGGGGAATCCACTGCCTGCAACCCACTCCATTCATGGAGCACAGGCATGCATGTCTGTATACCCCGGCTCATATCCTCAATAAGCTAGGACCCAGCAATCCAGTGCTAATATTGAGTAACATCTGCTGGTAAGTATAATACCTTACTGGAGTGGTTTTGTCTGTATGTCTGTCTATGTCTGTTTGTATGCATGCTTGTGTAGGTCTGTTTGTATGACTGGGGTGTTCAAGCTTATGTATTTGCTTCATGTAACCAATAAACACAGCATTTGCCTTATCCCCCTTTTTAAGGTCCTCGTCTTAATTTGAGCTATTGGCAATTTTAAGTAACATACTAACTGACTACTCATGTATGCATGCATCACTAAATAGCAGTGTAGAGGAATTTATTATATTTGTGTTTAGTACAGTAGTTCTGTTCCTAGTTAAAGCAAATTATTTAACTTCTCTCGCTCTCTCTCTTTCTCTTTCTCTCTCTCAGGGATGATCCTGCCAGGAGCAAGAGCTTGGATTAAATGACCTCATGAGATTCCGTCTAGCCCTACGTTTCTATGATTCTGTGAAATAATCTATAAAATAATATGAATATACAGATGTTGTTAAGTGAACTGTGTTGTAGAAAATTACACCTTCATACCATACTCTCCATCTCATCTAGTCCATATCTCAGAAGAGCTGATTCTTTGAGATGTGGAACAAGCATCCAAGATTCCTTTACCTGAGTCTTGCCACCTCACCATCCATGCAGCTAAAAATCAAACTGCTTTAGCTGTTTCACTATTTCACTATTGCTAATTGGTGAAAGTGACCAATATTCCTAGAGCATAGCTGATAGGCCAGTGCAAAGTGGCAATTATTTGATCCAGATTCGGTGGGACAGTGATTTGAGTCACTGTCCCAATTTGATTTGGTCAAATCAGATTTGGACATTTGGCCGCTGAATCAGGGAATCACTGAAATACCTATAAGTTGGTAATTCTTTCTTTTGCATGTATGGTAGCCCCTTTTGAGGGCACAAAGCCTGCCAAGTTTCAAGGAGATAGGTGCAGCAGCTTCTGTGAAAGTGCACCTCAAACTGTTGAAAGCAAAACTCGTGTCACTTGTGTATGTTAACTGGGTTTCTGGTTGTAGCCGTGTTGGTCTAATGAACAGGCAAGTAAGGTTCTTTGAGCAGATATGATATCTTTTATTAGAACAACTGAATACTAGGAGAAATTATATCTTGGCAAGCTTTTGGTTTGAAAAACCCTTCATCAAGCTGAGGAAGCACCTGTAGTTGGTGAGTGTGCTGTTCCTGGTTGGAAGGAATAGTAAAGAAGCCAAAGGCTGGCATGCAATGCAGGCAAGAAAGCCAGTCAGTGAAAATGGACATGGAGGTGGCAGGTGGTGAGAGAAAGGCTGGGAGGGAGAGGGGAAGGGGGATATAGTAGGTAATATTGGGGGTGTACATTTGGAATCAGATGTCAGGCAGGTTATAGTGTATCAAGGTTTATACTGAGTCCATGAGTTTTTGTATCAAGGAGGTTGATGAAGTGATGAAGTTCAGTCTTGTCTTTGAAAAGTGTTTTGTAAATTTAAACAAACATTGAACCTTGCTAACCTCATCACTAGAAGCCAACGTCCTATACCCCAGGCAGGAGGCTGCCCATTTAGGCCCCTGATATCTAGGAGTGACATATATTCTGCATCTATATACTTCCTCTACGCTGTGGCCCATGCCTCACAGATTTTATCCTCCACACGCTCCTGCTGCGGCCCCCTCTCTAGGTCCTTTGGCTCTCCCTTAGGCCCTGGACCCACCATCAGGCCAGTTAGAATCCTGAACCTCTTGCTCTGGGCATTCCTCATGGTGGGCCCCTGGCCCTTTGACCCTCCTTTAAGTCATGGCCCCAGCATGGACCAGTTGAGAATACCTCAGGTCTGAGCTGCCTTCCTGTTCTCACTGTCACAACTCCACTGCCACAAGTAAGCCTCAGGCCTCTCAAAGATCTTACAGGTCTGGGCTTTCCCCAGCCAGGACTGTACATGCAGTGGCTGGAGGTTATCAGTCTCTTCCTTCCCACCTTTCACCAGGGAGGTTCACAGTCCTGGCATTTGCTGGAGCTGCCATGCCACTGTGAGTCCCACTAAGCCTCCCTACCCTGGCAAGTTGCAGTTTTAGGTCATGCCCAGGACCTGGGGACTCCTTCTTCCCCATACCCCCAGCCCATACCTCCAAGTTTGTCTTGGCTTAGAAGCTCAGCAGGGATATCTTCTTCCCCTGCTGACTGGTGATAAACTAAACTGCTGCGTCTAGCTCTGAGAATGGGGCATTAATGGTTGTGAAAGCAACTAAACAAAGGAAATAGGTGTGGAGTGAGGAGGGTGACACTCCATCTGCATGTGGAACTTGGGGAACCCCAGCAGCAGGAGGTTCAGCTTGTGGAAAACCAGCTGCTCCACTAAACCAGGATTGAAGGAGATGTGTGGGGTATCACAACATACCCAACAATCCTGAAAAGCCTCTTACTTGGAACACTGGTTGGTGGACAGGACAAGTGTTCCTGGACAATTGTGGCCAGATTCTGCCATATCTGGATGTGGGTTGCCCAATAGGTTAAGGGGTTGCATTGCAGTGGCTCCATGTCCTTGATGAGATAGGTAGCCACTGAGGCCTCCATGCTACCTGCTGGATGGTGGCGTCTAGTGTCTCTGGACCCCAACATTGAAGCCATGCCCTTGGCCCACATTGGCAGCAGCTGTGGTGAAGGAGATTGACTGACTGGTGCTTGGAGTGCTGGCATGGGACAGTGGATCCCCCTCTTCCACATCCCCCCTGCTTCTGCCCTTCTGCCTCCCTGAGTCTGTTCACCAGCACCTCTGCCCAGTTATCAAAGGTTTTGCTGATGCAGATGCTTTCCTTCACCTTCAGGTTGCACATGCCTACCAGCACATGGACTGTATTGGACCACTTCAGCTGCTTCACCAGTGCCTGCACCTTTGGTGAAAGTGACTTGCCCAGCCAGGAACATTATTCCCCTGGATCTTCTCCATTTAATTCTCAAGCTCCTTCACTATGGAGATCAGCTGGCTAAGGAGGGCATCGCCAGTGCTGAGGCTCTCAGTGGCCTCAAGGAATGGCTTGAAGACTACCAAGATTTGGGAGATGGTATCTTACTCAGCTCTATTAAGGGAGCCACTGATCCCAATCTACCCAAGCAACACCATCTCATGGATGGCCTTCTGGTGCTCGACCAGCCTTTTCAGCATCAGGCATGTGGAGTTCCAATGAGTCTCCACATCCTGCATGATTTTATGCTGCAGGATGCTCAGCTCTGCCTGTTTGTCCTGCAGCATCTTGCCCCCTTGATGCTCTGGTGGAAGCAGGTTGCCACCTTCCTTCATTTTGAAATTAGCTGGTTATGGTAGTGATGATGTTGTCACTGGGAGCCCTGTAACCCTCCAAGGCATACTTGATCATGAGGTGGAACTTGTGTGCCACACAGCGGTTGCCAGTGAAGTTGGCATCACACACTGCTTTAACGATATTGACCCTATTGTCAGTGACAATGAACCTGCGGGTGAGCTTGGCCTGCCCAAAGAGATACCCCTGCACCATGCGGTTCATGGCCACCATGATCTCTTTTGCCATGTGGAACTCATCCATCACCTCTTCTTGAAGGAGAGCCCACCAATTCCCTGACTCATTGCACCAGTGCCCTGTGAGGGAGAGGTAGGCATGATCTCTACCCTGGCTACTCCAGGTATCCAAGGTCAAGGGTGAGACTACCTGTGGCCTTGCCTTCCACATCTCCTCCCTCAAGTACTCTGTACATGCCTCATACAGGGAGGGCTCCACCATCCTTCTAAAGGTGGTGCATGTGTGCACTTGGTAGGATGGGGCCATGAGTGCTATGAGTCATCCGAACCCTTGACACTCAACAAAGGAGAAAGGCTCGTCATCCAGAGCAAGCATCTCTCCAGTGCTCTGGGTGACCTCGCTCATACTGGGAACGTACCCTCTTTGTCCCCACCTTTCTCCCAAAGGTCCAGGGTGGCTTGCCTCTGCTTCTTGGGGACAGGGGCTTTGGAGTGAGAGGGGAACTTCTTTTTGGGCATGATCCCACTGGTGCTAGGCTGAGGAAAAAGAAGGGCAAGGAGGTGCTGCCTCCTGAGATGCAGCAGCATTGCCATGGTGGTGAAGTGTTTCACATCCTTGCCATGGCTGATCTGCTTTTGGAAATGCTGGCAGATACCATACATGGGATCATATGCCACCTCAAAATGATCCCATACTACACAACCCATTGTGTTATGGCTTGAGGCTGGAGATCCTGCCTTATCTCCCTCCTTAGCAGGTAGAGGCACAATAACAGGAAGAGCCGAGCCACCTGCTTCCACAGCCTCCTCCAAGGTGCCTTCTGCAGAAGGAGTCCTGCCTCTAAGGGAACATTGAGGGGTGTGGAGCACAAACTCAGATTCCTCCTCCTTCCCCAGAATTTCCTTGGCTATGGCACTGAATGCCCCTGCTTCCAGATCCAGCTCCTCCTCTGGCACTGGCAGGTTCATGCTGGCAACTGAAATTGGAGTGGAGAATGTCATGCTGCTGCTGACTGTGGTTACTGGTGGTGTTACAGGTGAAGACACAGTTCCTACCTCTTTGTTCCCACTAGCAGCAGAAGACTTCTCACTGCCAGGAAAGAGGCTGGGTCTCTCTATTTGGGGTTTGGGGACACTTGCAGCTCTCCCTCTGCCCCCTCTCCCTCCTCTGGCAGATCTAGCACCTGCCTTTCCAGCACACTTCATGATGTTTCACCAAAGCGTGCTGCAAAATCTGTGTGTCTGTATGTAATACATGTAATATATGTTGTGCTTTCCTGCACAGTGATGACACTCAGGGAAAATGCAGATTTCTTTTGGTGTCGGGAGAGGAAGACAGGCTAACAAGAACAAATAAGAGTCTTTGGGGGGAAGAATAAGCTGAAAGGAATGGAAAACAATTGGGATTGTAGGAAAGGGTAAACAGAAAAAGATTGTATAGAACTTGATGGCACGAGACTACTTACTACCAAGCTAGAGTCCTTCAGATGCTGCTGCTGCAACAGAGACAGAGAGATAACAAAAGGCACATGGATCAGTTCACACACAGCCTTATATGTTGTTTCTGTGTCCCTCCCCTAGAGCACTGTGATTGGAAGGGAACTTCCCTCCAGAGGGGAGGAGCTTGAGAGAAGGAGGAATAATTACAGTCTTCAACCCAGGGAGGCCTTCCAGCCTTGTAATTTAGCTTAGCATCTACCAATCATATGTAAGGAGCTGTATGTAAATATTTGAAGTATTATCTTTATTGCTCAGCCAAATAATGATTAAAAAATTGGATAAAATGGATATACTTACTGATTCACTTTCCCCTAGTGTGTTTTCTACACATTTGTCACAAACTTACAAATAAAGTCCCGTTTTCCCATCATTATTTCCATCTATTATATGACCCTGTTCACAAAATCGTAAATTATTTATATGCTTTCTATAAAGCCATTGGATAAATGTCAAATAGTCTTTATGTTGCAATCAGTTTGCTTTAAACTTCCAGAAACGTGTGTAGCCATGATCACACCTGTCAGCTATTCTGTCTGTATTGGCAAGACCTGTGAGGTGGAAGCCTCATGAAGAGAATTCCACAGGCCACCTCTTCAATGGCTGAGGAGAGAATATTTTTTTTGTCCTTTAAACCATTCTGGGATCAAATGAGTTCTTTAGGCCTTTTGACAGTGGAAAATCAAAACAGGTTTCCAGTGGGAAAGGTGAACCAGAAATAAATTGAAAGACAAGGATAATTAACCCATGGCATGTGAATAATCTCAAAATACCACTCCTCCTTTCTGTTTGTTGTCTAGGTCAAGTGTTTGTTCAGCTGCATAATGAGAATGAGGGTCCTTCAGATGTTATCAACAGGAGACAGAGGAGAGGATGTTTGAGCCAAAAGAGCACAACAAATAGGAAGCTAGTGTTAGATGAACAGAGCAAAGATCAAGTAGAGTAAGTTCAAAGAGAAGATTACCTTTCTATTCCTATAAATCACAGAGACTAATAAAGAGCTAAAAGATTATGTAGCTTTGAGACATTCCATTTGGTAAAAGTTAGAGTTCCAAATAGTTTTGCCATTTTAGTTGTATTCTGGGCTTTGCCCTTGTTCTAAACCAGTAATATGTAATGAAAAGAATTGCTTAAATGTCATGTCACCATTTTATCCCAGGGCCATCTGTTTATATAGTTTCTCTTGAACCTCTTTCCTACTATCATTTAATTTAAAGTATTGTAGCAGATGGTGTAGAAACCATCTCATAAAGTACATTTGTCTTCCTTTGCTTATAGGAAATCTTTAAAATTTTGCTCATAGATCATTGTTAACTAGCTTCGCTATATAAAAACAGAAAAATATGCTAAGAATTAATGGGACAAGTCCTTTAGCCCCTGCTTTTTATTTTTTAACGCCTTCTTATTCAAAGCTAACTCTCAGCTAAACAAATGGGAGCATTACCAGAGCAAGAATTGACTACAAAGAGTGTTAAGATTTAGGAAATTGCTATAATAAAGGTAAAATATTTTCCAAATCCCATCATATGTTCAGCATGGCTTGTATCGTACTTTAATCCTTTGGAACTGGCACATTATTTCAATGATTTGACAAACTTTAGTTAAGGTGCCCCTGTTGCCATTTTGAAATGCAGGAGCAGTGACTAAATGTGGCATTGAGGGTGTTCAAGCATTCTAATTAAAATACTACAGCAGATTTGATATTAACATGTTCTAATTAGAATATGTCAGAGCAAGTGTTGGGCATGTGAATAAGTGCCCTAAGTGACTTAGAAGTCCTAAGTTCTCAATCACTCAAGTGCCTTTGAAAGTGTTACCCACAAGACCCTCATGTGCAGGGAGCATGTAAAATACTGGTATTCTAAGGCTTTAATAGTTAGACTTGATCATGTTAAAAATGTAAATTAATTTCATTTTTCTAATTTTGTTTTCTGTTAACATTTTCTGTAAAAAAGAAAAAAAAACTAATTAGTTTACTGAAAGAAATTCTTGCTGAAAGGATTTAAGTGAATATTGCTCAATATTCATACTAAGTACATTTTTTAGTTTTCAGAGTTAAGTCCATCGCTCAGGTAGCAAGCTTGAATAATATTGTGAATTCCTGATAAAATCTGAAATACAGGAACGAAAAATTATAAGGTATGTTGAATTCTGATAATCCAGATTCTTAGGAACTTTTCCAAACCAAGTATAATAGGCAGAAAGTATTTCTCCAATAGTGTTCAAAATGTATGAATTTTGAGGACAAACTAGAAATTGCCCATGCACAGTTTCCAAAGCAGGAAGCTAGTTTGGTCCATTTTTTTTCCCATGGATTATCAAAAGGGATCAAAAGCTTATGCATGATAAAATAATAACAGAAGCTGGTTTTTACTTGTAACTCAAAATGAAACATTATTTAGGTTTGAAAATTTAGAATAATCTTTTAAACTTATTTTCAGAATGGGGGTCAAGGATTTTACATCTTTCTATTAGAGAGAATGAATCAACTTTTTATTAATTTCTATAACCTGGAGGTGAAACAGTAGTTCATTATGTAAATAAGGATCTTAAACCTCAACCTTCTGTTGTTTGATAAAAGGCTTATAAGACTAGCATGCCTAGGTATGAGCAGTATCTTACAAGAAATGAAGGAGTTTGGAAATATCTTTGAGACAGCAAGAAAAACATGGTACGGAGCAATAAGGGTTATTTTTTATAGCTACGATGGTGGTTTTGGAATTGTATTGTCCAGGAAATGGAAACCTAAAGCCAAAAGTGACTAGAGTTTTCTATGTTGGAGAAAATAATAAAATATTTTTTAAACCCGCTAGGATACAGCTTGTTAAAAAATAATAAGCATCATAGAATTTTAGCTCTGTTATGTCTGTCTGTCTATTGAGAGAGACTGTCAGTTAATCACAGTCAACTTATGTGATTAACACAAAACCACATTAGTTTATTAATTTTTTTTAATTACCTTAATAGCACATGTCATTTTGACCAGTGAAGCAGACCAGATCCAGAACAGTGAGAACCCATGCACACAACCCCTACCTGGGCCTGCCCCACACCTGCTCTAGACTCACCCATCCATACTGAGCAGTGACAGTGGCTGGGCAAAAGCTGCTACTTGGCATGGAGGAAACCCTCACCACTGCTGGGTCCTTGTTGCAGTGACCCAGATCCTGCTTCTGGGTTGTCCTACTCCCTCTCCATTGCCATCACTGTTGCCTCCAGGGCATCCAGTAGGACAGCACTGGCAGTACAGCAGAGCTGCAGGGCAGCCCCGGTGTGGGGTCCAGGGGAGCTGCTTCAAGAAGGGCCCAGCAGCGGTGAGGGGGAGAGGCCACTGTTCCTCTGCACTGAGCAGCAATTTCTGCCTGGCTGCTGCCACTGCTCAGCATGGGCAGATGAATCTGGAGCAGGCGTGAGGTGGGCCGGGGCGGCGCTGTTCACATGGGTTATGGCTGGTCGGCTGTGACAAGAGTGCATCTGGAACAGGTATGGTGTGGGCCAGGGTAAGGAATGGGGCTGTGTACTGTTGGTGGCAAAAGTTGAGCAAAAGTGCCTGGCAGCCCCCATGGCTTAATACGGATATTCGGGGGACCCTGAGGGCTAAGCGGAAGGTATACAACCTATGGAAGAGAGGAGCTGTCTCCAAGGAGGAGTACTCCTCTTGTGCTCAGGAGTGCAGGAGGACTATTAGGAAGGCCAAGGCAGGAGTAGAGCTTCGCCTGGCAACTAGGATCAAGGACAACAGGAAGTCCTTTTTCAAATATGTGGGGAGCAAAAAGAGAGCCCCGGGCAAC